>JANCMC010033613.1:35299099-35442207 GCA_024363005.1 Charaxes varanes | reverse complement strand
CGATGGGCAGACATAGAAAAATGTTTCCAATTGTTTTTTATGACTCACGTATAGCAAATTGTAAAAAAGTGAATCTTGGGATCACTATTCACAGTAATGAATGATTAGAGTTAAAAAATAAAGAGAGAATAACAGATACATAAGATCATAGAAAATTAGTAAAATAATTTCAGTTTGACGTAAGAAACACGCACTAGACTTTTATTAAGTTGTATATAAAATATTAAAATTTATTAAGTAATAAAATGAAGTAAGAACTAATTAAATATTCTCCGTGCACCACTCAACCCCTATTGCACAAAACAACCAGCTGGAGAGTGCCACTCGATTCGATAGCAATACAATCCAAACTGAACAAAGCATACTACTGACGTTATTTCTAGGGCCCTCTTATCCTAGATATTAAATACGGTGCGCTCAGCATTAAACATTATATATTTACATAGCGCATGAATTAATTTAATAAATGATTTTATATTTTATAAATATCAATACACATCGCATAAATGGTTAGGTCTGACAGAAATATATTAATTTACTTTGCATAAATTTAAAAACTTCGAGAAATTAACAGACCAATGGCCGCAGATTAGATCAATGGCCGGCAAAAATCGCCTTTTACTAGGACAGTTGTTTTTGAACGAAGGTAGACAAATCAGCTGAACTGTTTGCCCGCTTACCTGTTGTCATATAAACAAAGACCCGATAGCTAAATCACCATTAATCTTTATTTTTTACCACATAAAACGCATATCATCAGTAGAATCTATTTTCTACTAATTTTACGTTTCTAGAGACGAAGGACTTACGTGACAATAATTTATATATTAATATTTGAGGCGAAAACTTGCGATACAATTTTACGAAAATTACACTAACGGAAAGTATGAAGTTTGGCACAATTATAGTACATATAGAGAAAGGTTTGCGAATGCTAATATTTTTATAAAATATGCATTATAAATATTCTAAATTATTAAAATAGAAGCTCACAAACATTAATGCCAAACGATTTACACCAATTTACACACACATGTATACGATGACGTAAAAAGCGTAATCGTGACAACCGAATGTTATATTAATTGTCAAATAGAACATATTATGGCGTTGTACTAAGCGTGTAATAGTACGAAAAGGGGTTTGTGCTCGAATTTCGGCCTCTAGTTCTATTTAAATGGCAGACTTAAAAAATCTTTCAGATATTTATTACACATATACACATCTCTATTAAAATACCCTGGCGTTTAATTCACTAATGAATTAAGATAATATGTAGAAAAATTTTCATTACACTGCAGAAGTATTTAGTAAGACACAACTTCAAAGTCCCACAGGAAAAACATGATCGCTTATACAAAGTCACAGATTAAAAGATGAACTGTACGTATAATATATGAGAAAATTGATTTAGCTGGCGCGAAAACTCGAGTGACTCGCGATAGAAGATTATGAGGAAGCGGAACGCACGTCGCACCGCGTTCTTTTCCGAAGGCAAACTGCGCGATACTGAGAAGCGTATTCGTAGCAAAAAGAGTTGCTAGTTGCCGGAAAAGTGTACGCGCGTTTCCATTAGATTTTCTGTTAGCAAGAAGCTGTTAATCAATTTCAAACGTTTGAACAGACGAATTTAAAATAGGAGTTCAATGGATTCACGATAGTAGGGATAGACTGATATCTAAGGTTTGGTTCAAGTCCCACTGGGCTATGATCATGGCCAGTCTTAACATAAATAAAAAAAAACTTTACAGGGATTTTAACAAGACTATTAGGTGTATCTGAAAATATTCCTTATATTCTGTTTTAAAAAAATATATGGTTTTCCCCAAAATCAGAGTGTCGAACTGTTTCAAAATACCTACAAATAAAGATTATTTTTCATATAACAGTGTACATTAAGGTCATGGTCATAAACTTCTTACATAAGCAAGTCGATCTATCTCTTGAGTTCGTTACAGAAAGGTGTTAAAATTATTGAAAAGAATTTAAATAAAGTTTTGCATTCATACGTTCATAAAATTCTTTTTTCAAGTTCACAATTTCGATGTTTTAATTTTTACTAGAGACCGCCGGCTGGTCGATATTCGTCCAAAAACCTTTTTGCGTACAACGTCATATATTGTTCTATGCAGAGAAAAATAAAATTCGTTTAAATTGTTTGTTCTGCTTCATTCCCCTTATTCCAAAGAAGAATTAAAAGAAAGAAAGGAAAAGTGGTGATGTTAATGAATTCAAAGAGGAGGGTATTGGTTGTTTCTTTTATATTGACTGAGATACAAAAAAGACGCCTGACGCAATGTGGATTTTGACATCATTGTCATCTAATTTGATTCTGTATATAATATTACTAATACTGTATGCCTTATATTTATATTATTAACTATGTAAATCTGTAGACTACGAGTACCAGGAAAAATGGCCAAGAGCGTGTCAAGACACGCTATATAGAAGGGTTCCGTATCTGATACGCTATAAACGTATTTGTTAAATAACTTGAAAGTTGTCCCATTTTGTTCAAAACAATTTTCGTAATGTACTCTCTCCCCTAATGTAAAAGCTTCCTAGAAAGCGAAAAACTATATATTTTCACCTATAACGAAATTTCGAAAACTGCGGGTCGAACAAAGATGAAATTTGGCAGGGAGGTAGTTCATAGTTAGTAGACATCCGCAAAGGATGAGTTCGATAGGGATAGACTAAGGAGGTCTAAGGATCCTGGCAAGTTGCAGTAATTTTACGCGAACGAAATGGCAGGAACAAGAAACAACTAGTTATTTATGCCTAAAAGAGGCAGATTGCTAAAATCATTTCATTACTGGCTGCCTCTGTACAAATATTTGAACATCCATAGAGTATGAGACGTTTGTAGATAAGAACCTAAGTTTATACCTCTATAGTCTATAGGAATCGTCTTTAAAATCTTTCGAACTAAGCTCTTTAACAGTATGTACCCCTAATAGCCGTGACGCTCACGTCACGTTCCATAGAGTACCAGGCGTTTGTAGATGATAAAACCCTTATGTCAGTTATACTTCTATAGTCTATACTCGTCATACAAATCTACTTTTAAATCCTGCGAACGCTCTATAATACCGGAGCCAGACATAGCTCAAAGTATTTGTACATGTCTACAAAGTTATACAAAACTTTGTGACGTTCTAATGCAATTGAAAAGTATAAACAAAGTTTTGCTGAAAAAAACTTTCCTTTCGAATATGAAAACCCAGGTGACATTCAAGAACCAAGGATCTATTCAGACGATGTGCCAGATGAATTTTCAATTGACGTTGGTAGCGGTGAGTTAGATGTATTAGAATTGAAAACAATAGGAATATAAGTAAAATATAATGTAAAATAAAATATGTGTATGGTATATAAAATGATATGAATAAAATGTTAATCATTACAGGCTCTAATGCTAATTCAATTAATTCAAAGAATATGGAATATTTAATGAACTACTGCAGTCTATGAAGATAAGGAAAGGTCGGTGTTTTATTGCCCCAGCAATATAACCCTGTTACGGCACCGATCCCCAACAGTCGCTATGTTTCATTACAGGCAGCAATATGTTGTTAAACAAAGGGAAAGAAGTGCTTGGAAGTATATTTTCTTAGTGCATAAAGAAGTTGCTGTAATGTACAAGGAGTAAATCTCCAATGCAAGGAGGGTAATTCCCTTATCTCTCAAACCTTCGCTGAGGATTTCGTTGACATTTATATATTAATCAAATCCGTCTCAATAACATAACGCCCGAGTGTCAGAAATTGCTTTATCACCTCTATTACGTTCAGAAAATGACATTTTGCCACCAGACACACAAAGCCTTCCCGCCTATTGTGAGTACAATTTGTCACTCGAATGCGTCGCTTATTATATATTTATCATAAGATAGGCAAACACTTTAAGTCAGAAATACCGAAAAAAATAGGATATAGTATAAAACTAAATACAATATGGACTTAAAACTAAACTGTCCGTACTACCTCAGAAAAGGGGTGTACAGCTCAGCTCTAGCTGTGCTAAATTTGCAAGCACGAAAAAACACGACGCTGGTTTTCAGCTGTGACCGAAGCCACGAGCGGGTCTGATGATGGAATCAGAAAGTGGACATAGGAACTCCGTTATAAAACGACATAACCTCATCGAGTTTGGGCTCATTTGATACGTCTTGTCGAGTACTTTGTATTATGATGGTATCTAGGGTCTGATGAAGGAGCCGGAAGGTGGACATAGGAACTCCGCTATAAAACGACATAACCTCATCGAGTTTGGGCTCATTTGATACGTCTTGTCGAGTACTTTGTATTATGATGTTATCTAGGGTCTGATGAAGGAGCCGGAAGGTGGACATAGGAACTCCGCTATAAAACGACATAACCTCATCGAGTTTGTGTTACAAAATAATATGAGCATTCGCACACCTTCATCTATATGAACTACAAAATTTCATACTCATCCGTCCACTCAATTTTCGTAAATTAGTGTATTTAGTCATAGGTATTTTGTCCTTAGTATTTAGTTCTTAGGTTTAAGATTACATAATTGAATAAAGAGAATTATTATTATTATGGTATCTAAAGGTATCGTTTCATGTATTAATATAGAAAAACCTAAACAATGTATATCTTTAGAAAGACACAGTTTTAGACTTGAAGTTCCAACTAGTGACAAAGTATAAAGTTCCATTCTACTTTACTACGGCAGATGTCCATGGGCGCTGGTAGGCACTTCGGTGCCTGCTGCCTGCTCGTCTGCCCCCTTGTAACATAAAAAAAAAAGAAAAGATATTTGTCGATAAAATGTTTCTTCTTCTTCCTAGCGTTATTTCGGTCTAGTACCAGCGTCCGTTTATATTGCAGACGATGTGGCTGTGGGGCGAGTTATGATGACCGATTGCTGTTTGACATCCTCCCCGGAATCTCCATAATCTCACTACTAATATCTCTCGGTGACATTAATCTGGATCTTCTTTATATATAATGTTCATACTTTCTAAAACTTAAAAAATGGGATTTCAATGATATGCTTTTGCATAAAAGACAAATTCTTTTTCCCACTTTGAAATTTATTTTCATTAAAACTATTAAGAATAATTTTGACTGGAATTATTTTTATGCAATCCATTTGGTATGCCTAAATGCCACTGTAATTTTTTTATATATATTAAAGACTGGTGTTGGTTATATAATAGTTTTTTCTTTACAACATATTAAAACTGCTTTTAGATGGATTGATTGTAATAAATAAAATAAATAAATATATACAGGACTATATGACAGACTGACGTTTTTCCTAAGGGAGACAACTGTGTTACAAGTAACAGACGCCTGTTATATATAAATATTTATTTAGAAATATATAAATACCTATATGCATATAATACACCCAGAGTCGAGGCGGGAATCGAACCTACGACCCCCGGAGCGGAAGGCAGGGTCACTGCCAACTGCGCCAACGTGCCAGTCAAAGTAATAGTGTGCAAAATACAAATTTATTTTAGCTTAGTAAAGTTAAAGTTTTTAAAAGTGGCATTTTTATTTGAATTTGTGCCAATTGCCACAGAACCCTAAAGTCGACGGTTCGCAACGAACCTTGATATGAAGGATCTAGTAAGCAAAAAAGTCAGTCGTTCGTAATGTATATATCACCAATGATTTTGGCGCAGTGTCTCAAGAAACCAAGCGGTTTCCTCAAAGGCGGTGTTCTTTTATTGCCTGTAATTATGTATATCGCCGGCATTCGTATGATATTTCGAGAATTTCTTTCCGTCTTCCACATTATATAAAACTGCTTGTCGCTCGCGACTTTTCTCAACTTTGGAATCAATTGTTTTGTTCGATTGAAAGTGTTAATTTTTTGGTACAGAACTTTAGTTTTTAGGGTTCCGAACCTAAAAGGAAAAAAGGGAACCTTCATAGGATCACTTCTGTCTGCAGTCCTTTGAGGCTCTAAACAAATCAACTCTCTATTTATGTCACATTTCCTATACATTTGTTATTTTATTTTTTGTTTATGTTTTTGTTTATGTTATATTATTTATTTGGCCATTTATGTTACTTTTCCTATACATTTGTTATTTTATTGTACTTCTTGTTGACCTAGAAACATTTGCACAAATTTGGAAAAAATTACATACATCTTGTACCGAAAGTTAAGGAAAGAATCCGGAAATTGTAAATTGTTTTTGCAAAGTCTGTTTGTCTACCTGTCTGGCTTTTCATTCAGATCCATTTCATCAGAAACGTGTACAGGTATAAAGTTAAAATAAACACCAAATATTTAGTATTCCTTCAAGATATGTAAAAATCAACCCTCCAAGTATGCGATATAAAAAGATATGGCCATTTATGTCGCATATCTCATAGTACATTCAAAAAGGGAATCAAAACCTATAATAGGTTACTCCTACTACAGAATCTATATCTGAAGAAATAGATTCGTGCTAAATTGCAAGTACAAGGATAGGAAATATCCCGAAAACTGTAAATTTGAGGTTACATTACAAAAAAAAATTGCGGTGACTTTGTTAAATTAAACAAATCTTACAAAAATTATAAATCTGAAAATAACCTGGCTAAGTATTACGTGATGATGCGGAACCCTTGGTGTGCGAGTCTGACTCACACTTTCTTGGTTTATTATTTCTATAATAGATAAGCACGCACTTTTCTACATTCTTAGACTGATGTTAAATACCGATGTAGTCTCCGATCCGAATGCACCTGTCTAGAATGTACAGAAATGAACTGGGAACTCAGACGCCGGTAGTCCATGCCACCACTTTATTGATTGATTACTTTGTTGTACACACAACAACCGAATAAAACGATACAAAATAATAAAACGCACAAGGACATATTGATGGCTGTTCATGTAAGAAGCAAGAAGAACACCATTGATGGATAAACTTAAACTTAGCGTCAGAGGTACGGGAATGTTTTAAACCAAGAAGCAATATGCTCGTGCAAAATAATTAACAGAATAGATGTGATTTATGTTAAAGTTACGATAGGGCTGGCATATTTTCATTAAATAAGAGCCCCTTAATAAATAAAGAGAAGAAAAAAGAAGGAAAAACGCCAAACTAATGTTATTTAGATTTAGAATTGAAAGGTCTGAATGAAAAAGAAGACAAGTATGCAAGATGAACAAGAGACATGTAACATTATCAAACGGAAGCGTCCTGACCAAGTGAAGCGTGCGACACTATCAGTATGGTCACTGAAGTGTCACGTGACATAATCAGAATTAATCCATCTACATTCTATTTAGATTAATTAACAACTATCTCTCTATTAGCCTTCAAATCGCATTCAAATGGCACCCCACTATCAGCCTTCATGTCGCGCCCCGCCAGCCTCGCTCACTGCTGAGTATAGGCTCCCCTTAGCTCCTACCACTCTCCCCTATTCCTCGCAACCCGCGCCACCTCATGCCACTCTTCTGACGTCATCAATACACAAATAACTATTAATTATACATGTAGCGAGAACTTTAGGTACTAGTACTTTTACGTACTAATACTTTTACGAAAATTGTGCAGACGGAGGAGTATGAAATTTGGCACAGTTGTAGTTCATATAGAGGAAGGTGTGCGAATGCAGATTTTTTTTATAATATGCGATATTAATATATAAATTATTAAACTAAAACCACGCACGCACGCATACCAATGCCAAAAGATTTACACCATTTATAAACACATGTATTGGATGATTACAAAGCGTAATCGTGGACAACCGTATGTTATATTGTCAAATTTCATTTTTCTCTGAATAGAACAATATATGTCATTATACGCAAAAAGGTTGGTGGGAGAATTTCGACCATCTATATATTTATTATGTATCCGGGCGTGAGGGTTGAATTTATAAAAATAATTTAGTTCATTGCGAATATATCGTCTTAAAAATCTTTAAAATTAAATAAATATCAATGACCTTCAGACATCTTCAACGACAAAATGTCGAAGTTTCGAAAAAAGTTAGCAATATCCATATAGCTTTAGTTTTTTTTTTCCTCCTTCCAAATTTCTCTGATTTTGTAGATTGTGTCCATTTGGCATTCTGATGCTTAGAGACTAGTTTGTATTTAAATGTTGTATGTACCTACTATAGCGTGGGAAATTGAACTGTAATCCTTTTGATCGCACGTTAATACGAATTAAAGTAGCTGGCATCGTCGATTCGCTTTTTATTCACTTGAAAGATCATTTCAACGATCATGCAGTGTGGCCGGGGAATTTGTGTAGCCGCGCAAAGTTTTGTAATATTTTGTGGTCTTCAAGGAAAAAAATGTACGAACACTTTGAGCTATGTCTGACTCCGGCATTAGGACAATGTCCATACAATAACGACTCTGTTTCAAGATAAAGAATAACGATAAAAGAGTATTGCATTTCGAAAAAATATATACTTAAGCATTTTGAACTGAAACTCGTATAATACATACAATATAGACTCAACAGAATCCTTTAGAATAAAACCTTAGAACAAGGTAACAAGTGACAGCGTACCAAGAGTAATCCAATTTTATGTAATTTAATAAATTCGATTTTGTCAGATGTTGAAGAAATAATTTTTATTTATTGTTCTATGTAGGGTGACAAATCGTTGCATACCATTCTGGAATCCATAACAGCTTTGGCCATAAATTTCCCTAGAAACCGGAACTTCGCTTTGACTCTGGACAGGTGTGACGCTCGCGCGTTGCGTCCGAGGGCCTGCGGGAAGAGGCCGCACGGCCACGAGACGTAGGTGGCTATGGTTCCTTCCTCTGCAACGCGATGGACCCGGCACCCGCACGGTGAATCTATGGAATGCTAAGAAATTCGTCTCTTTGTTCAGAAATATGTAAATACTTACATATAGGTAATACAGCCACACTCTAGACGGAAATCGAACCTAAAACCCCCGAAGCGGAAGACAAGATTAATACTAACTGGGCCAACGGGCCAGTCTAATACTTTTTTATTTAATTAATATATTTCTATTAATTTATATCAGAGGTAGCTTTAAAATAGCTCCAATAACAGAGAAGTTGTTGGAAAACAGACTTAGATGGTACGGACAGACGTCAGATGGCAATCGGTCATCTTAACTCGCCCCACAGCCATATCCTCTGCAATCTAGGCTGACCCTGGTACTTAGCTGATAACGTTAGAAAGAAGAAGAAACTAATATTTAAAAATGTATTTAGAATAAGTGTATGAAATAAATGACAGGGATTTAAAATCGAACTAAAATAATTTATAAAAAGCGAGAACTGAAAGAATCCAGTACTGCCAACAACAGAACACATTACGAAAGATTTCCCACCAAAGGGTAAACACTAATTAATACATTATTCGCTTTATTCACTGCCAGTAAAGTTTAAAAAAAAACTATAATGGCCTTCGCATCTATGTCAAATGACTCGAAGCAGCAATATAACCGCGCCTACGCTTATGGCTAATGAGATCTTCTGAGAGAGAATCCGTCGGCAACTGTTAAACGGAACTTTTATTTTATTTTTATTTCCGTTCAGTATTTTGATGAACTGCTAATAATTTTCAATGAGATTGTTATTAAGTCCTCTGAAGGCCACGAACATTAAACAATATGTGACCGTAAAGACTTTACTTGTCTATGATAACAAACCAAGAGTTTTAATATTGCATATTATTCACGTAGACCGGAAGGGGAAGGAATTGAGTTGATATATAATGTTTATTACTTTAAACAAAAATGATCAAACAAAGCACTTTCGCCCAAATCTCAACAAAGACAAACGAAACAAACATATAATACATATACCTTATATCAATAAATTTACTCTTTGATCCTCTGACCATCAAAAGCCAACAGATGAAATACAGCACAGAGTACGCTAATATACATACATATAGGAGAGTAAAGTTACAGATTATGTTAAACGTCAAACTCAAAGTTCCCATCTACACTTACATAATCAAGTATCAACTTTACGCAACTATTTCTAAACAAATCTAAATTATATGATTAAGAACGGAGGCCATTGTGCCCACTTTGTTCTCTTCTGTTCTGATCTCTTTCTGACCTCAGAGAAAGAATCTGCTGCTAATTCTTTCTTTCAGGTCCTTCTTCTCTTCCGTCGTCGTGACAATTACGATGTTTGTTTCATTTTCATTTATTTTTTAGATCTTCAGTCATCTATATCTGTACTAATCTATTGTTTTATTCAATTTCCCATATTTCAGGGAAGGTAAGTTAGTTACAAAAGCGAAAGGGCACCTATCATAAAATTTCGAAGGCCGCGGGACGTGCAAAGTTTAAATTGGGCGGGGTGAGGGGGCATGCAAAAATGTAATTTATACTCAGCTTTGTAAGAACTATTTTTAAAGGAGTCGACTCGACTCTTCCATCATCAGTAGTAGCTTTTTAAACATTTGACGAGTCAAAAGTGCTACTTGAATAAAATATCATTTGAATTTGAATTAGAATAGGGGTGATTATTGTATATCAATACTAGTGTATGTTTATTTTTACGTCGAACTATCGACCAAATTAACTTTCGAGTTGATTCACAAATCGATGTACTGATTTCTCTCCTCGAATTCGCCCACACGGCGGAGGCATACAAACGTTTGTAAACAACAAATCAAACAAAAAAACATATATATTTTTAAAGGATAAAGGCTTCTATGTAATGTCTAATATTCTTCAAGCTTTTGCAAGTGTTCTATTCTATGGGTGTGACAGTACTCAAGTGGAATGAGTATGGAAAAATATACCCTACGAATAGAACACTTTTAATTTTGAGCTATGGCTCTTATTACTACGAAATTTTCTTTGTTTTATTTGCTTTGTAATATAGTAATGGGGATTAATCTGAATGTTATGCAAATGGAATCCATTGGCAAATTCTTTGTTTTTATTTTAGATTATTTACTTCTAGCATAAATTTAAGTAGCTATCAGGACGTTTTATTCCCAACTGTAAACATATAAGACTGAAAACAATTCAGACAAATACAAATTTGCATTTGCGGATACTCAGTATTGAAAATTCATTATGCATTTATGTAAGAACTGCGTAGAATAATTTACTCGTGATAAAAATGTTTAATAAAGTACTGGATCGCTATAAACTCTCTCACTCCTTCTCTAACTTAATACTGTCCCACAACCTGAGCAGTTTTGTGGTATACTTTACTGGAGAAACTATCACACCTATAAATATGTGCTGTAACATAGTAATTTAACTTAGTATCTAGATTTTTTATCTGTCCAAAAAATTATATAATTTATAACCATTACAAAAAAATTAACATTAACAATTTATTATTCATTAAATAGAATAATATTGTACTACTTACGGCATCTACCAGGAAACCAGAGACACACAGTTAAAATCACTAAAAGAGAACTATACTTAATACTTAAATGCATCGTAATTAAAATAAAATAAAAAAGTTAAAAATAAAACTTGAAAATTATTACCCGTTAGGAACTACGCGAGCCCTCACAAAGCTCAGCTTTTTGGTAGTTTATAAATTTTCTTGCAGTAAAAAATTGTCTCACAGACCGGGTTTCATTACTACGCTATTTGACTATAGACTGAGGTCTCCTTCAAAAATCTACACTAACTGACTTAGAGGTATTTTTGTAATGCTTACTTACCAAAATTTATATTTTCCATAGAGGGGAAAAATAAGATAGAAATGGTGAATTCTCGACAAAAAAGTACTATTCGCTTAACGTTGTAATTTTGTTGTGGAGATTTTTTTTGGGTGGTTGGGTGGTGGTTGATTAGGTGGAGATATTTTTTGGGTGTGGGGTCTTTTTAAACATATATAAGCTGTAATGGCTGTTTTTCATCACTACCAACATACGATAGTTACCATACGTCATTTAACACACAGTTCCCGGTGGCTCATAACCCTCCTTTAAGGCCGGCAAAGCATCTGCGAGCCTACTTGATGGGACCGTTTGCCCTTTGTAATATAAAAAATAGGTTGTCTGTAAAGGTGTAAGAACGGGAATATACGTTCCGCGCTCTCGCTTGGACGTTCGGCTCAGACGGAACGTGACTTTAAGTCATGCTTTATCCTGCGTGCAGCCTTCGGTCATCGATTTATAAGCGATCGACCGATCGAACGTCATCACGTTAAAATAAAACGTTTTTCAATAAAAAAGAAACCAGGAAATGCTATCCTCGTTATAAAGCAACAAAATAATTCACCATCGAAATTATAACAGAAAAACCCCGATTAAATGCAACATGGCATCATTATGCAAATGTCACCGGAATGTAATGAAGAAAGATAAAGAAATGCCGCAACACAAGTTAGTAAACTGTAAAACTAATTACGTTGTCGAGTCAGCCTTTCGCGACCTATTTCGTGATTGTGTCGCTAATAAGAAACCTAGCTTCACGCTATTGTGAGAAAACATAGTGTAGGAGCTGGTGTGTGAAGGCATGACCTAATTTAAACAGACGACATTAAAAGTAGTGAGATTAATTGTAGTTAATTCCATCCCTTGTGATAATACATTACTATATCAACAATAGCAGTGTCGTAAAGGGTGGCAAGGTGGCAAAATGTAAATGAGCATAAGGGGATCCATTTATTAATACAGCTTTTAATAAGAATTATAATTAAATTTTCTCATGCAACCGATGAATTTGCCACGGACCCCTAATAGAATAGTTACGTCACTGTTCACGAGTCATTACAAGTAGCACCATCTGTTGGCACTGTGCTTTAGTATAAATAACTTAATAGAGTTCTTGGTTAATAATATGGATAAAACATTGTTAATAATTGTTTCTCTTTATATTATTACAAAGTGTAATAATATAAAGAGTAAACATAAAACAGTTCTTAGATTTATAAACACTGTATCTTTTTCAAAAATATACTAAATATATTACAATAATCAATATCAAATACAAATAAATCATCGTATTCATAATTAAATTTTTCTTTAAACGCTTTGAATTTATTATTAAGTTTTTTATATTGCTACTTTTTGTTTCACGAAGACAAATTTCGCAATCTTTATTTGTAAGAAATATTTAATTTATATGCAAACTTTCATTTATTACTTTCAATACACATACACGCACACAAACACATTTAAGATATATATATAGTGTAAAATATCTTAAACAAACATAATGTATTTTAATGCGGAAGAGTGAGGCCCTCTATTATAGGTATCTTTATACGGTAATATACTTAAATGAATATATCTAACTCATGTAATCTATGTTAGATTAAGGTTAAAGAAATAAACATTTTTTTTTTTGTGAAATTAACCCACAAAAGCTTATACTACTTCTATGCTATATTATCTTGTATGCGCATTATATTAAGAAAACCGACAGCTCTTCTACTATAAGTATCCCACTAAATTACGCCACTATTTGCCCCTGTATTTTTGTATATTGGGTTTAAAGTATAGGAAAAAAATATACAATTCTACGACTTCGACTTTTTACAAACCAACCTGTTAAGTATAATAAGATAGAGATGTACAAAAGCATTTTATATAGTGGCATAATATACCTTTTTCTACTCATGTGCTTGTATCTGTCATTTATAAACTTACAAACAAATAACGTTAGTATACACATTATTAAATCGATGCAAAAGTGTTTACTCTATGGCTCATTATTACATTGTGATCATTGTGTCTTACTAAATGTATCATAGACATATATTGCTAGATTTTGCCTTACATAGTATATAATATACGTCACAATGTTACTAAAGAAAAGCCATTTATTATTTTCAAAAGAAATTTAAGGAAATACGTTCAGGAGTTTTATCTAGAATAATTATATTTATACCTGTGGTCACTATGTTTGTTTTTTAACTTAACATTTAAGAAAAATTTTGTAAAATTCTCTTAAATGAACATGGTTCTTGAGAAATAGAGTTTTTTAAACACAAAATATCCTATATGTGTCCGATGCTGCATACCGAACACCGCAGCTTTGAGCGTTAATATCGAGGAAACGTTAAGTCCTGAAAAATAAAATAATAATAGATAATGCATAGGATTTGCAAGTGAAAATTAGATTAGTTCTTTCACGATGCAATAATTTTGTATCGATGACTAAAGAGCCTATGATATAGACGAGTTTGCGTGTAATGCGTCTGCACTCTATTTTTCATGTCTCTGCTTATAAAATAGTCCACCTCGGTGAATACTTTGTAGGAGCATCCATTTGTAAACAGAACGCACTATATTAAGTGAGATAAATAGTACAATCCAATGTCTTCCAATTTGAGCTAAAATTTTAAATATTTCATTATGGGCTATAAGTATATTCGCGTGCTCAGGAAGTATGAAGCACATGTAGAGTGGATTGCTTGACGAGGACAATGCATCACTTCCGGTGTACAGAATTCCCATAATCACATGACTATCATTCAGTGACATTAAGCGGGATCCACTGTTCTACGTTCATTCCGTGGAGGTCGGGTATTTGAAAACCAATGTTAAAATTGATTACCCATCTATCAACGGGCAACGGTAAGAGCTACTTAACCTAGCGATCGACTCAAATGCCGGCTACTGATGTAAGCTACGACAAGGCATGTAAGTTTAACTTTTCTTTTTTTTTTAATATGTAACAAATATCTTGGAATTATTGGGAAAATTAAAGCAATTTCAACATCAAAAATTAAAAAAATGATTGTAATAAGAAAAAGTGTTATTTATCAACGGATCCGACAGACGATTTTCACTCGAACGTTAAATTAGTATAAAAGCATCAAAACTATACAACAAATATTGTATTTCAGAGAAAATAGGCTTCAGAGGAAAAAACCGTATCAAACAGTGCTGCCTTTTTTGTATTCTCCTCTTAACCCAATCTTTAAGGGAGACTAGTCTTCAATATGACAGTTGAAGCTCTTTGCCGTTTTTTATTTATTTATTGCCGATTCTAAATGCCACGTGGTAATAATTTCTTAAGAAAGGTCTTGATAATATAATAAGTATCAATATTATTATCAAAGTCCTCAAACATTCTTGCAAGGTATTATCACGTTTAAAAAGCCCTAATCATTACATAGTCTATAACAAAGTGGGTTTCCGTTCTAGTACGCTTAATTTTTTTGTACTATGCAACTGATAAATTGCGGTTTTCATGGATAAACAGAATTATTCAAGTGTAAGGTTTATATGCATATTTACTATAATTAGCTCCGCCTGACATTGTAATTAATTTATTATGTTGTAACTATTATGCATTTTGACTGACATTTTTAATCAATATCGTATAAATAACATGGTAATTTCAAAAGAGTTTTAAATTAAAATTGATTTAGTGTCGGCCTCCTTTTAGTACTTAAGGTCGTGCCTAATTGCGGCAAGGCACGTTATTACACGACGCTACCTGATCCTGATGTTATATTGTGCTTGTAAATACAGTCTATGAAGATAAGAAAAGGTCGTTTTATTGCCCCGTCAATATAACCCACTCAAGACACCGATCCCCAACAATGACATTTGACTGTCAAATGTAGATGAAATCATACGACCTGCTTGATGAATAATAGTCACCGCAGCTTGTATTTACTTATTATTACATAGGTATTACTAACTTCACCTCAAACTTCTGGCAACCCAAAAGGTCTTCTTTATCAGCTACATAATTATCTGGTATGATTTCGGTGCCGTCTATTTGTTAGCACTATTTGCATATCTGAATAAGTAACATATAAGAATATTGAAAAAATCTTTGCCGTATTAGTACTCAATTAAAAAAAATATATCAGGATACCTCCTTTTTGCCCTTATCATTATAAATACATAGATATATAAAAAGGTATCAGGCACATAGGTCACACATAGAAAATATACTTTGTACCAAAAATTTAATCTATATAATTAATAAGTGAAGTTTTATGAAAATTGCGTGGATGAAGGAGCATAAAATTTGTCACTATCTTTTGCTGTAAGTATATCTTAACTAACATCATTACATTTGATTTTCAATGTTTTCCTTCTTACATCTATTTAGGGTTTGTTAGCTACATTGCGCAGTCTATATTACTGGCCTGTTGGTCCAGTGGGCTATGACACTGCCTCCCACTCCGGGGGTCGTAGGTTCGATTCCCGCCACGAGTCTGGGTTTATTATCTATATGTTTGTATTTATATATTTCTACAAAAAAATATGTATAACAGGCATGTCTTACCTATAACACGGGCATTAAGTTTTCTACTTTAGGAGCAGACGGTCGTGTGTCACATACGAAAGTTTATATTTTATTAGAAGACAAAGAGTGGTATTGGAATATGAGAAAAATATTGAAAAATAAAGAAACTTTTAATCTAAAAACTGAAAACAGCAAACGATGCAAATATGTATCTTTGTGTACAGGATTCATATTTGGGCCCTTCAGTGTGGAGAGATTAGGGCCATGGGAGATCCGGAGCTAGAAAACTATATAATGAACTATAAGCCAAAATTATTGATGTCACCCTTGATCCGAAGGCTGGTTGGTATTTAGGACAGCGGATAAGTATCGCAATCCAAAGAGGGAATGCCGTCAGCTTTCTAGTGCCATCAACACAATAGCTACATCTGCTACCAATTTTTGTTTTTATTTTTTTTATTTTATTTATTAGGTCATTAACACAGAGTACATTACATACTAAACAAATAGAAAGTAAAATTAAATTTACATTATAAATGCCACTGCAATTATAAATGACACCACTTGAAAGAATTTGTAGTAGCAAGTTTACAGACTAAAATATAGAAGCAGAAACAAGACAGACAACAAAAAAAAATAAAATCTATGTCCAATGAGACCCAAAATATTGCTTCAACATTGTCATCAACCACAGCCCTTACTATCCCACAGCTGGCACCATTACGCTTGGAAGGTCGCCAATAAACGGCATATAAAAGTGGGTTTTGTAACTTTTTATTTTCTATTTGTTTAATTTATTGAAAGATTTTCTCGTTATATACGTATTAAAAGTACGATATCCATATTATAGTTACATGCAATATACAATTTTGCAAAACAAAGTCTGTCTTTCTAACGATTCATTTCAAATTTCCTCTTACAATGACATTGTGACCTTAACAAATTTATTTTTTATTTCAAAGTCATACCTATACGTCAAGCCAAAAAAAGGAAATGACCATATATAAAAGCCAAAGATCACTTACCGGTGACGTCGCGCGCCGCGGAATGGCGCATTCTGAAGGTGCTGCCATAAAATGTAACATATTTACCATTAAAAATAAGACTTTATTATATTGTTTTGTAATAAACAATAATAGTATCTTATAATTGATTGTCTGCAAAGTCAACATGATAATTTTACGTGATAACGTTCAGGCGGATCATCGTGCCTCTCTATCGCTTGTTTCCGCGGTCTCGCTTGCACGCACAGCTCAAGCAGGACATGTCAATGAGTAATGTCTTGTACATATACAAACAATGTTTTATTATATCAATAAATATAACAAACGTGTCTGTTAACCATCAATAATATAGTCATACTTGTACCTTACGCATATATAAAATAGAGGATAAAACAATTTACATCAGCGTCAAATATAGTTTAAAGTTATCATTTAATTATTAAAAGTAATATGCTAATACTACATCCCTAGTACGTGGATGTACATAGTGTTCCAAGAAAGGTTTCAGAATTTAATGTAAAACCTTATCAACGCACTAATAAAATAGAATTTTTAAAAATATATTACCGATTTATTTTCCTATAAAGGCGGCAAATTTTTAATAGCTAGCAACACTCGCAGAATGTCATCTAACCTGTTTTCGGTGACACTAACAAAAGCGTTACCATGATTTCTAGTTTGATTACGTTGCGAAGCTAAATATAAAGTTAGTACAAGTAACTTAACGCAATACACTATTTCTTATAGTTTGTGATTTATTTTTTTACTTTGGAAGTATTTAATATTTTTTTGCTGTATACATTATAACTGTATAAATCTTTTTTATACTTCAATTAGAAAATATTATAAGTTGAAATATTGAGGTAATATTTTTCTTTAATTTTAACATTAAGTGTACAAATAATGATATGACTGTTGAATGCCCGAAACGGCTAACAGATGTTACTGTCATACTTATAAGACTTCTGAATATTGTACCAAAGTTAATACAAAAATAAATATAATTGATTTAAAATACTTCATAAACTTTTTTCTAAAGTAGCATACTTAGTATTTGCAAAAAAAAAGAATTTTCATCTCAACATTAAACTCTAATTGGACATACATGCCATAAAACAATTCAGTATTCATTACATATCAAATTATATAATGAGTATAAAGTATTAAAATATAATGTAAGAAATAGATAAAGTGAGTTTCGGTTTTATAGTAGGGTAGCTGCTGCTAGGGCTGCCTACGCATAAAATCTCTTGAATTAGTAATGTCTGCATAGTTTGTTAACGCTCTCTTCAAAGTCGTTTCTGAACGTACAAGTTTTTCGTAGCGCTGAAATGCTTGGAGGTATTTGCAATTTAAAGCAAGTTTAGTACTACAAATTCCCTATTCCTTAACTTTTTCTATTCTTTATTGTACTACTAGCGGACCTGGCAGATGTTCTCCTGTCCGAAAATTGAGTTACTTACTATTTTTACTATATTCTAATTATTGTCTTGTAATATTATTCCCGATCACGTTCCCTTCCCCATTCCTGTCGCCGTTCTCTAGCCCAATATTTTCGAAAATGACCCATAAGAAACAAACAGACATTTTAAAAGTGTACAAACCTTGTCCTAACAAAAATGAACATAACGAAAAAGAATTGTCCAATTTGGTGCATTCGTTCGGAAGTTACGCGCTTGCATACATTTTCCAATTTCATTTTTATTTACATAGATTTCTTGGAAGGATAGTTCTTTATATTGAAACGGTTTGTACGTATAAACTTTTCGAAATTTCGGTTATTAAATCAGGAATGAACATTAAAATGTGACGTTGAACTTATTCACGTCACTTATATTTATACCAAATAGCTATTTTGTATTAACTTATAATGACAGCAGTCACGCCCGCTTGATAATTATTTAATTGGAAATGTAGTCAACGTATAACATATAATCAGCATCATTATTTCATGAAGTTATAAAGAATGCATTTAAAGCAACCAATTGTGTATTGTTTCAGAAAACGCATAAAAATCTGGATAGTCTATAAATATATATATTTTAAATAAATCTATCAATTAAAAATATGAATTTCCGTCCTCGATTGACATATCTTGGTAACCCTATAAAGTAAAAGCGTGTACAATTCCTTATTCGAAAATAAACCAACATGGCCGCGGTGTGCCAATAAAAAATTACTTCCGCCGCTAATTGATTGTTTTAAACTCATTAAACATGATCGTGTTACGGCTGCAGTGTTTTATAAATTGACTACATTTCACTTTGACTGTTGCAACGGCGTTTTAAAAACATTACTTTTCTCTACATTAATTTGAAGTAACGACGATTAAAGTCAATACCCATATAAAAGAGAATTGCGTTACCCCATAAGTCAATTTAAGGAAAGAAGCGCGCGCGTACAATAAATAATCATATAACCTCGTTTATGTAAAAAAATATAACAAAAACACAAATTAAAACACCTTTGCCTGTCGGTGTGATCTGGGTATTCTCCAAAACTGCCGGCCCGATTTCTACGGGCTTTCACTGGTAGATAGCTGATGTTACAAGGGATATTGAGTTACTTTTCTAGAAAAATAATTAGGCTTCCTCATAAAAAAAGTTAAGCCAATTAATTTTAAGAAAATCACTGAAGTCGCAGCGTACAACTGGACCTATATAAATGTATATGTATTTATAAGGATTTCGCTATTGGCACTCACTTGGCTGGAATTTGAGCCAAGCCAAAAGTCATAAAGTTACGAAATTTAGGTTAAGTTTTACATCTTCTCATATGGGTTCTACTTGGCGAGGCCAATAAGTTCTTGCGGTCGAAGAGAACGCAGTATTTTGGCTTATATAAATAAACGCAAAAAAGATTTGAAACAGGAACTGAACCTACCAAAAAACTGGTTCTAAAACAACTCTACTGATGTTGAGACGTATAAAATTGACTATTATGTAAATATTATTTATCATCGGTTAAGTAACCGGTTATATTTTAATTTCAAATACTGTTGAATGTGTTGAATGTGTTGAATGTGTTGAATATGTAGGCAATTCGACGGCTCCTACGTAAAGTTTTTTTTCTTCTTTATGTTACAAGGGGGCAGACGAGCAGGCAGCAGGCACCGAAGTGCCCACCGGCGCCCATGGACATCTGCACGACCTAAAAATGCACGCTTCTCAAGTATTCACCTCTACATGTAAAATAGTTTCTAGACGCAATACTCGTCAATATCATTGGGCTTTTTAGTCATAACAAAAATCGCTGAACTCATATAGGCAAATTTATTTTCATACTTTAATATAATGGAATTTAGTGAAGGAGCGTGCATTTGTACACTGTACGCACTCTACTTAAATTATGACCTGTCATATTGCGAGAGGTTGATGTATACAATACTTACAGTTAGATGCAATGTAAGGTCTTGAATAGTCGCCATTGAAATTTTTCTCTTGTCACCATTAAAAGTCGTAGATGACGTCAGATAGCAATCGGTCATCTTAACTCGCCTCACAGCCACATCCTCTGCAATCTAAGCGGGCCCTGGTACTAGGCCGGGATAACGCAAGGAAGAAAAAGTTTTAGGGACATGAAACTCTCCCCAAAAAAAATTCTTTTGATTGCCTTTTAAAAGAAGCTTGGAGGGAGTTCGCGTGTTATTTTATATTATCGCTATAAGCGTTACATCTATTATATAAGCTAACTGCCACTTACCTGGCATCGGTAGCCTTGGCTATAAAGATATACTGACACTTATACATGGCACAAAACAAGATCTCGACACAAATCACTAATCTAGATGCCTTAATTGTTTCTTATATTACAAGGGTCAAATGGGTAAGCGACTACCGACGCCTATGGAAATCTGAAGGGAAGAAGGTCACCCGGAACTCTCACAAATCGAACGAAACGCGACGACAATAATATATAATATTGAGATTCTTTATAACAGTAGTTATATATTTACAATGTGAAGACTAAGAAAGTAGTCGGAGCGTCTGTTTGAATCAAATTAAGTTTAAAGACAAAGTCCACACCTCGGACAAATATTAGCATAGCTATTCAACAAGATAATACCACCCCTTTACAGAACAAATTACTCATAGTCATTACGGCGTTGACCATAGACAAGCCATCGTAAGAAATAAAATGATGTAGTACTATTTTTTTTTTAATAACAAAGGTGTGGTGACCGCACTGAACAATTCAAGATGGATATTCTTAGTACTTTTTTCGGTTCCTTTGATTTAGGTAGAAAAAATTGGCTTAAATATAGTGGCTTGATGATCCAAATTTATAGAAGAGGTATATTAAAAAGAACTAGAGATTACCTGGTGGTCAAAATTCGGCAAAAAATCTTTAGATTTGTGTACTATATGCTTATTTAAAAATATAAATGTTCACGCCATCGACACGACAAGGAGAAGAACTTGATGAATGCCTGGGTGGCCATGGGTGGGGGATGGGGTCACTGAAATGTGAGATTGTGTGACGACGGGAAAGGGGATCAAAGGATTTGTGACGTCACATGTCAAAATGTCAAAATAAAAAAAAATCAAAACAATATTGAAAAAAACATTGAAACTGCTGCTTTCCTTTAGTTTTTTTAAAAACATGCATAAAATTGAGAAATTTGTGACGTGACACCAAGGAGGTGGACCTTGTGATCTAGGTGCAGGTTTAAGAGCGCTCTCTTTATCCTGCACCTGATCTATTTAGATATATAGGTATAATATAACAGAGAATGCGAATGATCTTATATTTATTGACATTTCAAACCCCATACGGTAAAATACACCCACACAGTTTCATATTTAAGTGATTTGTGTAACTTGAGTTCGCTATAAAGAAATTTGATTGTATTTAATAACTTTTTTAAAATGTTCTATTTCTATTAGTGTTAACTTAACCTTAACTTAATTAAGGATATATCGAAAAATTATCACAAAAAATTGTAGTAATAAACGAATAAATTTGAAAATTTATCGGGCCCTTAGAACCCCGTCCGATCGGTTGAGCCTTTCACTAACGCTGAAGTTGATAGGCTTAAGCTTTTTTTTTAGAATATTGCTCGATAAAGAAGTGTCGCGTTATAATAGCGCTGCCGTGTGAAAATAAACTTGGGAAGTCTTATTTACAATTTGAATACTTTTATAACGCACCGAAAAAGGATTTTGTGTGAATGAGGCGTATGTCAATTATTTTTTCTCCACCGTGTACATACGTAATAAACACATAATAAGTCACAAGAACTGAGAATATTTCCTTTTTTCAAAGTCGGCTAAAATAAGGGAAGGTAAACAAAGCCTTCAAATTGCATACAAAGTATCGTTTGCACCAAGTCGTTTCTAAATTTTTTGACTTTTATTGAGGGATTTCCTCAGCGCCTATGAATTTTTGCCCTACAAGAATTTTTTAATTTGCAAAAAAGTGCCCAGAATATTATTTTGACAAAGTGCACTTTGCAGTGCAAATACATACACAAATTTCCGTTAACACCTACACTAATTTTGAGTAAAAGTAATCCTTATTATCTTTAAAGCCACCTTTCTTTGTTGAAATCGACCTATAAAGTAAAAAAAGCGAGTGCGCTTTAGAACACGCGACTGAAGTAAATGTTCTTCAGCTCCATCTATAGCTCCAAACTTTTGAAATTATTCAACAAATACCTTTATCGCTTATGAGATACGGAACCTTTTTAAATCAAACCTCACACACACTAATGCCATTTATTCATTTATTCATATTCATTTATTGCACATGATTATAATTATACATGATGCCCCGTTAGGGCGAACGATTTACACACACACACGTAAGTATACATTATATTATTGGACGATGTCAGAGCGTTACAAACACTTGTTAAATATTGTCAAATATAACAATTATTAGAGCCTCAATAGCTCAACGGTTTAAGGTATGGACTGAAACCCGCAAGGTACCAGGTTCATTCTCAAATCCAATCTAGGCAACTACTCAGTTAGACTGGTAGACCATCTGCCATCACCACGATATACATATAGTCTTAATGATTTAGAGACTTGAGGAGTGCTGTGTATGGCAATTAAGTACTCAGTTGACCATTTTATTCAAGTGATAGTGGTGATACTACAATTCTACAAGACTATAAATTAATCTATTTTATAGCAAGCCCTAGTGAGTGGTCGCGCAATTAGGAATAAGAGTAGAAAGTAGTGATGTGTCACGGCTATTTTAATTTTAGCTGAAGTGCGTCAGCTTTTTAACAGTCGATGCCGGTCTAGCAATGGATGCCAATATAGTCCAGAGATTTCGTTCTGATTTCCTAATGCCGGAGCCAGACATATATAATGATCATTTTAATGATCATGTAACCTCCACAATAATCATGTCATGTAAAGCAATTTTATTTAATCTTTGCTAAAAATATCTTTCCTTCTGTTGTCGTGCGTTAGTTATAAAATGATCAAGACGATTGATGTTGTGCTATACTTATAGTGCGGTGCGAGGGTACACGGTGTATGCGGAGTCCACAAGAGTCAATATCACTTTATAATGGGGCATTATTGTGTGTCGATTCCGTGCAAGTGTTGAATAATTTATTAGCGTCGATCGAATTAAAAGCTGTATCTGTTTTGACAGCGTATCATTGCTCCATTCGCATATCAGTCGTGTTCCGCTGCGAGCTGTCCGCGTTCTGCTGCCACTCAAAATAAACCAGCCCAAATAGTCGCAACTCTGGACTATTCCCTTGGGAAATGTTATTCTAATGAGAACGATACCTCAGTAGGTAAAAAAATTAAATGTAATAAAAAATGAAGGAGCAATCTTATACGCATATAAAATTTCATAAAAATCGGTCAAGCCGCTTCTGAGGAGTATAGTAACTAACAATATGACACGAGAATTTTATATATAAGATAACTATAGCACTTCAGTGAACATTTTATTTGATGTATTTTGAATTAACAACCAATTCAGTATGTTTCAGTATTTTAAAATTATCTTTTGACTTTTCCTTTTCTTCTTGTCTTTTAAACCTCCTCGGAAATCAGGGGAATAAAACAAAAGAAACAGAGTTCAAAATGGGTCAGGGCTTTCGGAGTTTTAGCGAGACTAATGAACAACGATTGATTTTTATACCGATACTAATATATAAAGCAGAAGAGTTTTGTTTGTTTGTTTGAACGCGACAATCTCAGGAAATACAGATCCGATTTGAAAAGTTCTTTCAGTGTTAGATAGCTCATTTATCGAGGAAGGTTATAGGCTATATATCATCAGGTTAAGACCAATAGGAGCGGAGCGCCAATGAAGAATGTTTCAAAATCGGGAGTTCTTTTTCCCATTTGAGAGCTTCCGCGGCGTGCGCTGCGTGAATGGTTATAGTTTTGCAAAAGTCATGTATGGCAAAATTGTTCCCCTTTAAAAGTTCTAAATAAAAGTCCGAGACAGCATATGTCTATCTTTTAAGGTAGGCTCAGTATAACCTTTTTTTATGCTAATCAAATTTGTTGTAAAATAATGCATTATTTGTGAAGGTCTTTTTATAAACATAATATTAATCCGTATCCAAAAACTATATTTAAACCTCTAAGTCATAAGAATGGCACACGCGGTCGAAGTCCTGAGGTACAGCTAGTATCGTATAAAGTGTCAAATATACAAACAGAAAGATAGAAAAACCGTTAAAATTAACGTTTCTCTATATTATTAATAAAATCTAGTACGACTGTATTTATGCTTCGGCCACACAATATCTCTCGTCACCTTTCACCTCACATACATTTGATTCCCTACGCGAAGAGTCACCAGGAAACAGACCGTAATGGTCATATTATACAATTGCATTCTTGCATTGTTTTAAAAATAAAGGATAAAAACTTTCCATGGAAAGTTGTTAGCTTCATATTATGGTACTTTCTCATATTACGGTGTGGGACTTTTACAAGGTGTAGCGGCCGCTACATAACAAGATGGCAATGAAGTCGAGTGGAAAAGGTTACACTAAAGCAAACTAGATGGCGCTGTGCGGACTACGACGACTGCAGTACAAGAACTAACTCACGCAAGCGAAGTTTCTACTTACGATCACTATATATGGACCTTCCGACGAACAACTATCGGCGAGGCGCGGCCACCCCCGGCGACTCCAACTAGCCCGAACACGAAGATCTTCCTTTGCGGTGGATGAGCATATTGACCTTCGCTCCGACCTTTCACTCCTCGCCGAAAGCCTCCCAACTTGGTGTGTCTTTCCCACAAAGGTATAACATACGCTTCTTTACTTTAAACAAATAGTAATGATTCCGCACAAAACAATTAAAACCCTGAAAATATAACAAAATCAATTCACGCAGGTGAAGTCGCGGGTGCCAGCTAGTGTATAATAAGTTAATTTAAATTGAATAATAGAGTTTTTTGATATAGATGACAATATTTTGTATTTCCTATTTTCATATATTATTTATTAACTATTTGCAATTTTTTAATATTCAATAATGGAAAAGGCGGTTTACCTTGTTATAAGTGACTATGAAACACTATGGTAGTACAGTTGTCTATGGAGACAACTGTACTACCAGAGACTCAAAAATGCGTTTTGGTTCATAAACAAAGACAAAAGATAATTTATATCTTCAATAAAAAGTTTCAAGTGTATTAATTCTTTTATTTAAGGTCACTTTATCTCTTTCGATTCTCTCAGTTAATTTTGACTCTCCAAAATATTGACTTTTACTTATTATTAATGTGTTATGCATCAATGTATATTTTGATCATAGCCCAATATAATAAAAAAATCGGCTTACAGAACGTTATCTAATTAAGTTACTAAACTTTGGGTAATTCAGCCTCTTTGTTAGAATGGAAATCTTATTCCAAGATCTCTGTAACGAGCATGTAACCAGGGCCGGGGATGAAATATAGACATCTGTCCCTGGATTTCTTAATAATATAATCCGGGAGCTAGTTTTATTGTGTAAAGTCACGATCACGCGAGTCAACCAGGCGTGCAATCATCTAGATGATATCGCGGCACGAACTCTTGCATTACCCCTTTGGGTTCAAAATCCGACACTTGCCGACATGAATCGTAAACCCAAGTAGTTATGTTTGATAGCTACTTAAAAAAACGTAAAATGAGATAAGGAACTGGACTTCGTAAAATTTTAGAGAATACAAAATAAGACATCTCAAGACAAAGATTAGACTTTGGGAATATATCACTGTTTTCTATTTTACAAGAAGTTAATATATATCTATACTAATATATGTAACTCAGAAGAGTTTGTTTGTTTCTTTGCTTGAACGCGCTAATCACAGGATGAAAATCATTTCAATGTCAGATAGACCAATTATGAAAGAAGGCTATAACTGAAAGAATTTTTCAAATCAGACCAGTAGTTCCTGTAATCCCTATTATTTTCGCGGTTTAAAAATAAATACGTTTGTTAAGTTTTATTTATATTATTTATCAGATAAATACTCATTTCTGATTACTGTTATCATGCATATTGTAAAGTATAATATCATGGCTTAGCTAGTTTATATATTATATAGCAGCAATTGTAATCAAGACCTATAGTACGCAGGGCACGATATGAATCGTCCGCGTCGTTTGGACTTCGCTGTATGGACAACTGCCTCTGGCTACTTGGAAATGAAAAAGGGTGCACAGCTTCGTTGTTCTCATTAAAAACGAAGAAGCACATAGTTTCGGACACCATCGCCGCCACTTCACGCCGATCTCATGTGAGAAAGAGGTTTTAGTACCCGGATGCGCCAGCCAAATTCGGCGTATGCCCGCGCAATTAACGTGAAATGTTGCCCAAAGGTTCAGGTATATAAATGGTATAATGGTAAAACAGGCAATTCCTTTACTGAATTCAAAAGTAACTTATATATAGTACAATATTTGCACCAACCTTTTATTTTATATATATGTTACAAGGCGGCAGACGAGCAGGCAGCAGGCACCGAAATGCCTACCGGCGCCCATGGACATCTGCACGACCAGAAGGCCAGCAGATCATAGCAGTGCTCGGGACTTGTGACCCAGGAGAAAACATAACTTAGACAACTTAAATATACTTTGGGCAACTTGGAATTTTTGTTTAATTGTAACTTCGCCGTCTATCGACAACGTCTTCCCAAAAATGTGTTAAGGTCCCTTGGACTAACATGAACTGACAAAAACATCGAATATTATTGTATTGTTCTATATTATGGAGAGTGGATGTAAGGAAACTCTCTATATACATGGAAAAAAGCACTTTACCACAGTTGTGTAGCTACTGTAAGTGCAAAATCTTTGTGTTTTTTAATAATTATTTGAGGTTAAGTATCTTAAACACAAACTATTTTGGATTATTTTTTCACGCAGTTGTCTTATTTATCGATTCCATTTATTGTTGTAACAATAACTTGGTCCCAATTTTTAACATTTATCTGCAAATAAATGTTAAAAGTTACGAATTTGTGACATAGTAGTGAGCTATCCTACACTAAATTCTATAGACTTTTATTAAAATTATTATTTTATATTTTTAAAAAACTATGTATCACGAGACAACATAACATTTCTAAAATTCACATATTAGAAAATACCGCTGACTCATTAACTAAATAATAAAAGGTTTAAGAAAGGAATACACAAATTAGGACAGACAATCGGAGCTTGTTACATTATTAAAACAGCTGATAATGAGTTTAACACGCCCCTATTAGGTACCATTATTACTGCTAAAATTATTTGATGATATGTGCCGTTAAAAATAACACGATTTAAACAAATATAAAGTCCGATCTTGAAGAGTTACTTATGAAATTTATTTTGGCTATATCACTACAAGTGGGCCACTTAGCAGGGGAAGCCGGTTTCTCAGAAATCGCATGTTTTTGTTCATTCGCAAATTTTTCACCTTTTTTGACAATGGGGATATGTCAATTGAAGCGTGCGGGGTAAAAACATTTAGCGTGATGGTATATAGCCTATAGCCTTCCTCGATAAACAGGCTATGTAACACTAAAAGATTTTTTCAAATAGGATCAGTAGTTCCTGAGATTAGCGCGTTTAAGTAAACAAACTAACTCTAAAGCTTAAATATTAGTATAGAAGTGTAGATTTTCTATAAAATACTATTATATATTTTAATGCTTTTATGTAGGGTCTATTTTGTTACCATGGGATAAGAAAATTTTATCCTGAGTTCTTAATGTTACAGACATGACGCCTTACTCCCCTTGAGATGTTTACTCCTTCAAAATACAAGTCTGGGTGTATTATCCATATGTATGTAATTATATATTTCTAAAAAGAAAAAAATATTTGTGTATAACAGGCGGCTGTTACCCATAACACAGGCATTAAATTGTCTGCCTTAGGAACAGACGTCCGTGTGTCATATAGTCCTGTATATATTTATTTATTATAAAAAGTTTCAGTTAAATAGCTCTTGTGTAAGCCACAAATTTTGACTAAGGTATAAAGACAGCGATGTTATATAAGATAAGATAAGATAATTCTTTATTTGCACGAAACAAGGTACATAGGATGACAAATAGAAAAAGTTTCACATGTGTACGATCACACTTTTCGTAAAGCTCTCGACAAGCATTCGCCAACTTATTCCCCAAGTTAAAGGTGCGTAAAGAAGCTTTACTTCAGAAGTTACACTTATATGAATTGTGACTGAAATGTAAAGTATTTTATTGATAAAAAAAAGTGTAATTTATCATTATAAACATTGCCTCTATGGATACACGTTTGGCTAGATAGATTCTGAGACTTAAATGACAAACGTGTTCCAGGTACCTTTATTAGGACCTTTTCGAATTTGAATATAACCTAAAATTTTTCGCTCTAATAACACTAAAAATGCTACACCAATATGTTAAACATAACCCACCACGAAACAAAGGTGGGAGAACTTATTAGGAATAAAAAGTGTGAGCTAGAAATATAACGGTTTGGCGTGTGAGAATGGGAGCTTTAGGACAATTAAGTAGAAGTAAGGGAAAACTGAATATTTCACTATAATTAATAAGTAATTTGCAGTTAGTAGAAGTGAAATACAGGGAAAACACATATAATATAATATAATTAAATATTTATTCAGAACCAGTTTACATGCTATGGTTTACATGATCTTTAGTTTCTTACATAACATGGAGTAAGTTTCTTATAAATATATACGGGAAAGAAGGAACGTTTCCAGATACCAGAAAGTAATACCAATAATAATAATATTTTATATACCTCTATTTAAATAAATCCAATTGCATAATTCTCCAACATTATTTTTTGCATGCAAAATTTAATGTAATGGAAACAGTATAAATCTTAAAGAAGAAAGGTTTTTCCAACTACAACTTCCAAGTAAGTGTAACAAATAACTACTTCCATATATTTTACAAAGTCAACCATACTACACAGACCCTCTTACGGTAATAAACCCTCTTCGCTTCGAGTTTCTAACTTGTTAAATTTATCGTCTAACAAATTTAAACTCTCGGGACGATGATCGAATTCAAGCCGTAAAAATTACCTAATAATAAATAATAATAGTAATACAATAATGTCTGTAGAAGGAGGTTATATGTTCGATGTATTTCTTCGATTATTTTTTCTATGTATGTTCACGAATTTCTCAGTCAAATAACAGTCATGGAGAAGCCCTATTTTCGATGGCTTTCCACCAGCAAGCCAAATTTCAGAATATTAAAATAAGAACTTACACTTCTGGAACTCCTGAGCTCTGAATGCTATAATATAATTCGTGGGAGTCATTACCGTGTCCTCAGATCTCAGTAGTCAGTCCCCAAATATCAGAAGTCATTATAATTTAATTCTATAATACAGAAATACGATGACCAAAACGCGTGATGTGTCACTTCGCGGCGCTCGTGCACCTAAACTTATGACAATAAGGTAGAAACATGAATTTCAGGTAATTGGCTCTAATTTCATTTTGTATGTAACTGTTTTTATAGTGGAATAAGTCGGAATGGAGATATTTCTAAAAATTGCCATTAGGCGCCATTTTTCCAATACGACCCGAGGCGAGGCGACACGAGGGGCAGAAGTGATGATAAAGTCGAAATTCGGAAAGAACACATCAGAATCTATAAAACTGCCAGTTTTCGAAACTCCCGAAAAACTTTCTAGATAAACGTTTTTTGTTCGAACCAAATCATATGATGGAATATAAATTTTTAGGCACATACCTTTTGTAACCTTAAACTAAAAAATAAATTAATTTTAAATAAAAAAAGAGGACGAATTCAAAAACCAAAAATTATAGGTAATTGTCACACGACGTGCTAGACACTTACTGATGCGTTGAAATCGGTGACATGTACAAAAATAACTGAAATAAACCTTACACCCAACAAAAAATACCTTTACTTCTAGAATAACACACACGAGATGTAGAGGAGCACCTAATGGCTGGAAACCAACACAACTCATCTGTTGGTGTCAAGCACGTCGTATGATAAATACCTATTATTTTTTGCATTTTGAAATCGGTTTCTTTTTTAGAGTTCCGTACCTCAAAAGGAAAAAAAGGAACCCTTGTAGGCTCACTTCGTTGTCCGTCTGTCTGTCTGTCTGTCTGTCAAGACCCTTTTTCTCAGGACCGGGAAGACCTAAAAATTTGAAATTAATACCATATAGTGAAGTCTGCCGTCCCTTGAAGTTGTGAAAAAATCAACCTTCCAAGTAAACACAATCAAAAGAGATGGGCGTTTATTTCACTTAACCCATAGGTTTTAAGCATCCCAAGGTTATGGGGACGTGTTCCTTAAAATCAAAAGCCCGCTTGATAACTATCTTAATCGTTTTAACTGCCTTTTCCGCCGCGCCATTTCCCTGGGGTCTGTACGGTGCCGTTGTTATGTGAGATACAGAATTTACCTTATTACAATAATTGCTAAAATAAAAAGACATTTCGGTTACAATTTCTGCTTCGGTGTTGGTCATCGATGCGACTTTAATCCATTCGGAGTGAATGTCGATAATAATAACATACTTTTTACCGGCGCACTCGGCGAAATCCGCCTTAATAAAATACTACTCGTCAACCCGCCATAAAAAACTACTCGTCAAGACGAATAATACAAGCTCAAAATTTGAGATGTGGGTGATTTCAGTAACAGAAATCTCAGAAATAAAGAAAAGCTTGTCATGCACTCTACTAGGCTTCGTAAAATTAATTCCACATTTAAGTGTAACTGTAAACGTTTTTTATAACAAACTCCCCTATGACATTCGGGAGATGTCTTTAAATAAATTTAAAGCTTTTATAAAACTTAAGTTCATTCAAAAATCCTACTATAATGTAAAGGATTATTTGAATGAGGAATGCTTGGGAATAATTTATTCCCAAGCATTCCTCTAACCAAATCTGAATTATTGTGAAAATGGTGATAACAAAATATTACCCGACTGAGTTTGTTGCGGGCTCTTCTCAGTGCAGGGCGCGAGGAACCCTTGTAAACTTAGCTTTTAAGTCGTAAATTTTATCACCAAATTGTTAAATGATTTTAAAAATATATATTAACATTATATATATGACGTTCATAAGTGTTTATAAAAAAGTCTATATGAATAAACGATCTTGACTTTTACTTTGAAAATCGATACGGTTATATCGTTAATTAACGGAGTTCCTTTGCCCACCTTCCAACTTCATCATCAGACCCTGAATACCACTAATTACAAAGAACTCGTCACGACGAATCAAACAAGCCTAAACCCGATGCGGTTATATCGTATTATAATGGATTTCCTATGCCTACCCTCCTCCATCTCTAGCATCAGATCAGGTCCATGTCATCATACTAATGCATTGTCATCCAATATACATATGTGTGCCAAATTTAAGCTCATACGATTCAAGATATCTGCTTCATAATTCAGTTGTAAAATTCCACCCGAACAAACATACGTTACAAATTAAATAAAAGCTTTTAAAAATGAAATAAATTACACAGTCCCAACCAATACACTTACTACGTAATGCTCGCAAATCGACTTAAGAGTATGTATGTGCCTTGTATTAAATGTCTAATAAGAATTATATCGATACTGTATAATAAATATGTTAGATTATATCCACAAGCGAAGATTTAGCTGTAAGGTTTAGAGGACACCTTGTATTTGATATGTATTTATTCTATTAAATGTAAGGTTTACTTAAAACCTTCAGCCAAAATACATCAAAGTAAGAGGACAAGATCAAAAAAACTAGAAGACTTCAACATTTTAGGGATATAAAATGTACATATTAAAACATAGAAGATATAGCTCCTCAAGTAGCTAACAAGTAACTAACTGAATAAATAACTGATGTATAATTTTTAATTGCTTTTGAACAAATGAATTTTGAAATTGTACATTGAATGCTACAGGTGCAAAGAAAAATTGTGACCACTGTACATTACTAATGGAGAAACCAGAATGAGTGGAAGTGTGAACATGTTTTGGACATTACAGACTTTTATTCTATGGTTCAGGGCATGTTCATCGTTTCGCTACATTCATCATCGTCAACGCCGCAGATTACATTATTGTTCAGCTTTAATAACACAACTGATAATACTCGTCAGATCAATCAGTAACGAAAGGTTTTTTAAATAACCTTCATGAATACGAGTGTGTTTATGCAAAAAGGATAGGCCGCGCGGGTGCAATTATTAACGTGAACTGAACCTGTTTACAGAAACAAGAGCACCTCAGTGGAGTGTCGCAGCCAAGAAACCTTCGTATTTATGATACTTACGACACAGAATTTAACGCTGTGGTGTCTTTAAGAGTGTTTTGCGAGAGTAGTAATCGACTGAAGGCCGTTTGAAACATGGCGGTGTTAAATTACATGAGTTTTGTTGTCAAGTACTACCAAAATAGGTCTTACTGCATTAAGTTCTTCTGATAATTTCCATTGAAAACTCTAACAGGGCTACTATTCCAAAACTAATGATTATTTATTATTGTATTCTTAATAACTCAATAAATCCTTATTAAAAGCAAAAAATCGTTCTTGTTTCAAATTTCTACCCGGTTCGGCTATCATCGTAGGTTCACGACTACAATTTTTTTTAAAGGCTTGACTAGAGTGGTAATAATGGATATCTTAAAGTATCAATAATAACAACATACATCCATAGTTGTGAAGGCAAAATTGCGGGAATTCGTTAGTATATTATAATTCAAATTACCTATTAACTATTCAATGTGTTTGAAGTGGCCATTATCATATTAATTTAATAACGTTAATATCCGGTCAATATTGGATACTTTGATTAATCAACATAGGTGGGTTTTGATGTATTATTGCTCTTAATACAATAATTTAAATTACTAGTCAATGCCCGCAACTCCATCCACGAATTCCTTCAAAACAAAATTAGCAATACCTTCAACACAAGTCATCACCATTGGCTTAAAGCAGTCCACTAGTATTCCGGAGCGGCATAGTAGAATGCGACAAGTGACCCTATGTCGCTCCACCCAAGGATGAAACGGTCCCCCCTGGGTTTTAGTGGGTATTCTGGCATTTAGCTAGCGAGTCCCACACTCCTGGTCTCCGGGGTGCATAAATGCATTTCCCAGCGAAAAAAAAAAGAAAGTCCACTAGTATAGGCTTCATTTGTATGGCATTTCACTCTGTCTCCGCTCTTCAGCGACCTTTCTCATGTCATTAGAACACAAGACAAAATAAAAGTTGGAAATTAAAAATAAAAGTTATATAAATACTAAAGTACTAAAGTATATGGGAGTTTGAGATAAAGAAGGGCCGCCGGCCGCCAAGGCCGCCAAGAGGAAGGGACGGTAGGCGACGCCCTCGCTTCGTACTCCGGCGCCGCCGCGTTTGCGCCGCGCGACTCGCAAAGTTAGATCCGGCGAGGGAGCCGCGTAAACGCGGTCCGGCTCCCCGTTCCGTACATTTTTGCCGAGCGAAAAAATTTCCACCTGTGCGATCGCTGCCCTTTCGACTTCTTTTTCTTGAGCCGGCGACGAGGCTGCGCACTGCGAATTGTGCAGTTTATACGAGTCTGTGGAAAGTACGACTTTCGTAAACGACGGCCGCTGCGAATAGTACTTAGTGAAACGTAACTGTCGATGCCGCTTTGCGAAGCTTCGTTCACCGCGCGCCGTGCGGAGTTCGCGCCCCGCACGGCGCGTCACTAACGCGCCCCGACTGTTCCAGGTTGTGCCACATGTTGTGACGGCTCAGCTTCAACCGGTGAGTGCGCTCAGAACTGCTACGTATTCATTTAGAGTCCCGATTCAGTATATGGATTCACTTTCCAAAGATCCCCTTTGCTGGTGTGCCGCTAGACTTTCACCGGAACACGGGGGTTGTCGATGAAACTTTATTAAAACCTTTGAAACGTATTTTCAGCAGTACGCGAAAACTCGTCAAATCAATTTACATAATCATAAGTTTTCATTTAATTAGTGAGCAATTTAAAAAGGAATTTAATTTTTTGCCCGTATCTCTTAAACTTAGATTAGCTTAGACCTCCGCGTCTCAATTCCGGTATGGAAATGCGGTCGCCAAAACGACTACATTCCAAAACTTTTTTTTTTTATTTGAAAAGTATTGTGTATCTTCGACATTTTAAGTAATTTATTTACATTGGAAAAAATCTAAAAGTTAACTTTTCAATGAACCGGAAGAACAAATTTATACAGCATCCGCGCCGTCATTGAAAATAAAGAAACATGTATAAATAATTAGCTTAGTTTTTTGCATCGTGGATTCTTTGTTATACATGAATACCAATAACCCTTATTGGTAATTCATCAGTTCAAATTTTAAAATGCAAGACAGAAAAGGTATTGATTTAATATTTTTATATATTTTTGATAAGATAAAATGCCTTAAAAATAAAAGTAATGAAATCGTCTTCCAGATTATTTTAAAAACATATCCGTTTTCGTAACTTCCAAAAATGTATAATGACTAGAAAGGTATTTCAAAGCCACTGAAAACAAATTAGTTCAAAGGAAGCTGGTGGAAATCCTTATTCGAACATTAACGAATTTGGACATAAGATCGCTCTTCTCGGTCAACTTTCCCCTTTCCTGGACCTTATTCACAACTTCCCCGCAAATTCATCCAAATTGTCGCGCCACCTCTTTCTCGGCCTGACGGAGCGCAGTGCACATTACTCACTAAAAGCGAGTCATCGCCAGGAGAAGGGAAAGTTGAAAGGGGAGGTTAAGGAATCGCGAATATAATAAGTAATTAGAGTTCTTGAAGTTGACGAATGTGCTTTCCCAGGAACAGACAGGACAGCTCGGACAAAAGGGATACAATGAAACCGTCCAGATCCATGGAGTGACAGAAAGACAGACACGGAACTTAGTGTTGTTTCTTCGAAGTTACTAGAGCATCGTTAGAGTGGACCCACTTAGTAGTAATGTAGAACTAGATTCGGCCGATTGAGAAAAATGTATCTTAATTTTTGTATCGTCAGTACCAACAGGACAATCGCATCTGCGCGTAAACCTCCCCACCCACCCAAACTTGTGATGATTGCAATAGACTTCAAAAAGCGGTGAGAGCTCGTTTATTGTTGAATAGAATAAAATAATATATGTATTTACATAGCTGATTACCAATAGATACTAAGTATATTATATATATAATTTTTGCAAAATTTACCTAATATGTACATGCATACATACATACATGCGTATGAACGTCATATTACAAAAAATAGAACATTCCTTAAAGTACGTGCACATGCTCCATCATTTATTTTAAAAGTTTGTCTAGAAAATTTCTTTCAATTACATTATTCAAGTTCAGGGTAACCGGTTTTTCAGTAATTTTTACGATTTACGTGTAATTTTTTTATTATAACCCACAAAGAAAGCAATGAACTAAACTGACTTAACGAAACATCAATAAATGTTCTTAAAATGGCTGAAGCACAATTTCTCTCAGTCGGCCGATTTTTAAACAAAGTTGTCTATTAGTTGTTCTATTGTGGTGTTGACGTCGAGGCGTCTCCGTAAACTGCTCTTAGATAAATGTTTACGTAATTTATACAGACTGTGATCTAATGTTACTTCACGAGATTTCTATTTAACTCTATTGTACATACGCGGCCAAAGCGACATACGCGAAACGCCACTTCAAAACTGTTGAATGTATCAAATGTTACCCTATCTGTACTATTGTATGGGGTCTCGATGGCCTAATTTTTTGGTAACGCGGTAGTGGTAGCGACCTGTTTGGTGGACGAGCTGCATGTGTACCGTCCGCGGTAATATAAATCTGAAAATTTGCTGCGACCGGTAACTGGGCAAGCCGAGTGGCTGTAACATTGTTACGTGAAGAAAGTAATGAACTACTTAGCGCCTAATTCTATCCGTTAATGAAATGTCCCCTTCCCCTTAAAATATAATAAACAATTGTTCCGAAACTTGTTTGTTCTGATGTGCCCAGAAGTTTTTATTTCTGATTTGTGACGAAAATAGATTATCTTTTTGCAGTCATTGCAATATGAACATTATCGCGGTGGCGATACATTGTTATGTTATCGACATTATCTGTAGACAAACATAGAATAGTTACGGTACTGTACGATATGGTACGGTATGGTACAAGTACTGTGGTTGTTATGATACAATACTGTCGTTGTTATAAGTGTAATATATTAACTATTGATGTGAGGTTATTCACTTATTATTATTTCTTTCATATTTATATTTCTTAATTTTGCTTTGGAAGTACAAATTTTATGAGTACAGTGGAAGTATTCGCATATTCAATTTGTAAGCAGATTGTTTTCGTTTTCTAAGATTGTATTATAATTGGTGTTTATGCGCCACGGGCTCTTTTAGCAGTGGTGAGAGACGCTGCAGTGAATCCAGTGGTATTTATTCATTGTACGTACAAATACCTATGTGAATTAGAAAACATAAGTGGAACTTAAATGTTAAGAATTATTGTACTCGTTACAAACCTTCGAACGCAACTTGTTTAAAATTTTATATTAAAATCTTCAATGTTAAGAATACCTACCTAGTTTAAATTTTTCGAGTGTATATTTAGAGACTAATTCGTGTTACGAATGTTTCAATTACGTTGGTCAATTGATTTGTATTCAATAAGCAGCAAGTATTATGATGCTAGTCGATTTGTTTAAGTTTAAGCTGTTATTTACTACTCACTCTCTCTCGCCGGCGCGCTCTGACCGTAGAAAGAGAAGGCGCTTCTACCCGATTAAACGTTTTGGCAAATTTACAAGTACGTACATGCATTAGTTGTACTACTTTACTGTTAATATGTTTTGTCAATGTGAGTGTAACGTAAGTCTAATACGTAAAGATTAACATAGCTTTATTAAAAATTAATATAATAATAATAAAGTTAGTATTGGGGCATGCATATCTCATCAATAACATTATTTTCAAAAATATTAACCTCTAAGGAAAGTATTTATACACTTTAACAGTGACTTTTACTATTGGGTTATTGAAAATACGTAACGTATGGCCAATGCTCCTCCCAGTCAGCGCGGCCCCCGGGCCCGGGCTTACCCCCCACTTTATTGGCTCGAAATCTCAATTTTAGCTTGTTATAGCTTTTGCATATAAATCAATAAATGTAATAAATTATTCTCCTGTTCGCTTATTTGGAAAAGGAAGAGTAGTAGGGCTTATTCAAGCGCATCAGAAAACCATATTTCATCGAATATGAACCCTTAATAAAAAAATACTTAAAAAAACTCGCACGAGTCAGATTAAGGTAAGTTTATTATATAGGGATAAGTGTACATTTCAATAATCTGACGACTTAAGCGCAACATTAGAAAAGAGGAGTGTCACTAAGTTGTAATAAAAACATCACCTTAAAATACTCGCACGATTAATGTTTCTTTTTTTATTTTGAAGAATATCCTTATCCTTAATAATAAGGATTACCGAAAACATAATGTGACGATTTTACCCCGACGGCGTAGCTAAAACCGCCAATAATCAACAAATTGTAAAACTGCTGAGGTGTCGAGGACTGTGTTTCCCCACTCTTTATATGTCTTACTCTCTGCCTCCGTCCTCAGACTACGGATAAAATTCTAAGACCGAATTTAAACCAATTTACATCGTATGCTTTTCGCTTGGAATCTTACAACTGAAGGTAAAGATATCTCCAACCGAACATGCTGAAATTTTGCACAGATATGTATACCGGATGTCAAAGCAAAATTATGACGTGACGTGGAGCTGATCTGATGTTGGAGCTGGAAGGTAGTCATAGGAACTCTGTTATAAAACGACATAAGAGCATCTAATTTGTCTTAAGATAGTATCTAGGGTGTGTAGATATTATATATTTTTAACGTGATAACGTCTTATAAATTGCTGAACGCCGGCTGCACGCACAAAAAAGGCTTACTGATTGTCACGTTCCGCCCGAGCCGAGCGTGCAAGCGAGTGCGCGGAACAAGCGATAGACAGACACGACCTGCTAAAACGTTCGGCGTAATCATGTAAAGTTATCGCCCGTAAACCGACTATACAATTACAGAGCAACCAATTATCACTACAATTTTTTTGAACTACATACAGTCATTAAAAGCAAATAAACAACCAAATTTTTTTTAATTGTCAGATTAGAATTTAAGACGAGCAGGACCTCAAGGTGACCCTTCGGTATAAAATCTAAAGGTGACGGTTTTGTTTTTAGTTCCAAAAGTCTGTTACGACTATTCGTTGCGTTCAAATCGTCAGTCATTGTAACAGGACATTTTTTGTCACTTAACATTTCCTAAGGATATCCGACATGCTGGAATAACTTTTTTTTGGACCCCGCATTTCCGCCACCACCACCACAACCAAATCGCTAGATTAATATTTTTCGGTTGTTCTGATGCGCTAGAGTGTTTCCATGTATTTTTTTTACAATTTTGAAAACTGGTACTCGCTCTCCCCAATAGGAGGAAATTTAACATAACCTTTTTTTCGTTTTTGCATCTTGCAATGTACGTAATCAATTTGTCCCCATAACGCTTTATATATTACAATGCAAATCAAGCATTATGGCGTTACGTCAGTGATGTGAGTTCAATGCAAATACAGAAATAAATAGACGATAGGGCAATGCCTCCTTGTTAGACCAAAATCAGCCCACCTTTTTCGGAGGCTGGATCTGCGCCCGGCACGCGCCTCTTAACGTAACCTCTCCGTCAGACGCCGCCGAGACAGGGTCGCGTTACGAATACGTCCATGTCACTTATGAAGACATTCTTGTGCAATAATAATACTAAAGAGACAATTATTTATAATTTTATTTATTTCGTTGTTGACAATTGTTTGAATTTAAATACGTGTTGGGTATAATTTAAGCAATTTCCTCTTTGTTTGATTAGCTGTATGAGCACATGCTATATTTATACATATTATTCCGAATAAATATTTATTCATTTCAAAAGCCCGCCTTTTATTTACCTGCGTCAAATAATGCTGATCAAAATTCAGAGATTGTAGATCAAGTTGCATGGATCAAATGGCGAATATCCTTTACCTTTTCGTATGAATTGCCTTTGCTTTTACATTTTAGGTATAACTAACGCTTACAACACCGTCGGCGTAGCAGTCGAAAATGGTTTTTTGACGTGTATACTTCTTTAGACGTGTTGGGCATTTTTTCGATTTTTGTCAGGGAAGGCTTGCCATTAGCTATACGGATAATGTGTACATACGTGTACTTTTTGGTGAACTAAAAGCGTGACATACGCCTGATACACATTATCTTTGTAATTATAGAAATTTAGACATAGATAATATACGTAGCCAAATGCAATGTAACTTCCCACTATCGACTCTTATCTACTTTGAACGACCTTAATGACTTTATCGAATCTTGGCTTTCATCTTTAACCTCTGACTTTCGTATTTTTTCTTCAGTTTTCACAGCACGAGCTAAATAAATGGCTGTGCCATTTGTAAGTTATTATGTCATTTTCTTTCTTCCACTCTTCCTTTGTTATTTCTATATTCCATTTTTACAAGTTCGTATTCACTTCTAGTGGGACTCCTAGAGAGCCAGTTTTAGGGTTCCATAGTGCAACGAACCCTTATACTACTTCTACAATTATGAATATAAATAAATGTACGAAATTTGCTACAGTTAAGTGTTGCGTATAGATTTTATTTTTGGCATCATAAAATAATAATAATTTTATATTTTGGGCGTGGCTCCGATACATGTGAGGTCGTGCCGAATTTTTTTTACATTGAAGTCCATCGTGTGGGATATCATTGAACAGCTCTTTTAAAATAAAGGGGATGTTTGTTACACAGCATTTTGTTATGAGTACCATTTTCGAGTAATTGGCCGTCAATGTTTTTTGCAAGGTAAGTCTCCCCACTCCCCCTCCGGCGTTTCCCAACTTTTGGATGTACAATCTTGAAATTTTCCAAGTTGATAGAACATGTTAAGAACTCGTAGCAACAATAGCTGAAAAATGCTAAAAACTTAAGAATAATCCTAGTGACGTCATCAGAGAACTTCAATACTTCTATTAGTTGTCTTCATAAGGCTGTTATTAAAAAATATATATTTAATAATAATATATCATTCTTCAGTCTGCGCAATTTACTTAAAAACCCTCTCCCCATCTGCCCTCTCAAACCATTCTTTTTTTATGTTATAAGGGGCAAACGGCAGGCGGTTCACCTAAGTAATTACCGATGCCCATGGACATCTGCATCGCCTGGAGGCTCACAGGTACCTTGCCGGCATTTTAAAGATGAGGATTTTCATTGGTAGAGAAATGATTTTACAACGAATAACATAACCTACTCTGCTTTTAGCTAAGTAGTTAGTGTTTGATTCTGATTTACTGCGCACTAGTGTGTAATAAAGCAACTAAATAACGAACTTACGGGAGCAGAAGATTCCAGAGAAGGGTGAGAAGACTAATTTGGCGTCAAAGATGACACCAAGATCTTTAACTGTTTGGATTCTCATGAGAGTATTATTTATGTCATGTATTGTCATTCATGAAATAAGCCAGTGCTTTTCTAGTCGCGTTTCAGTTCACTAATCAGATCATCGTCTTAATCAAAATGTTTTTGACCTCCTGCTGCATAATAGCAGGTTTTAAGGACCAATATTTTTCATGTGGAGGATGGAGTAGGGAATTTAGAATGCCAATAGTTATTGCTGCTAAAATATAGAAAAGTATCAATAATTAAAATAAATATTTAGGTATTTCGGAATACATTAGACTGTTTTATAGAAAAACAAAGTGTCTATCAAAAAGTATGTAAGTATTATGATTCCTGTGGTACAAAGAATTGACAGTCTTCTTTAGGGGAAAGGGGGTATAGATAAATGGCCATGATATTAGCAAGCTTCTATAAGTTACAGTGGAAGACGTGGGAACAGATATTTCAAAAATCTAATTTAAGTAGGCCTTGGAGGAGATAGGATATCTCGTGCTAATTGATCGAGACCTATAGACAATAATAAATTCGCCTGGCCATAAAGTCATAAAGTATAGAGTAATCTTATACAAAGAATTAAAAAAAAAGTTTGACACGTGCAATTTATTCTAAGTTATTGTGTAGTTTACTATCTTTTTTTTAAAAAAAATTATACAATTAAAAATGTCTATCCCAATGCCAATGCCTCATATGCCCGGTTATACAGAATGTATTCCATGCTATCCTGTAAAGGTACTGGAGACTGGAGATAATTGCCCTTCTGATGCTTCTGACGTATGATTCACCACCTGGTAAAAGAACAAGCTTTATACCAACGAAAACAAATTTAGGAAGTTAATTTACTTGTCGTCATCTCCAACCTTTTGATACATATATATCAAACAGCAGGCACACAGCAGGCAAACGAGCAGGCGGTTCATCACCTAAGTCATTACCGATACCCATGGACATCTGTACAACCAGAATACACGCAGATACGTTGCGGGCCTTTAAAGAAGAATTTAGGCCGCCGGGAACTTTCACAAACCGAACGAAACGCGACAACATTTTTTTTTAAGTGTTGTGTAGAAAGCAGTGGTAGAAATGGCTCTTGCTTGAAAATCACAGACTGCCGCTTCTATTTAGTTTATATAATACAACGAAGCCAAAAGGTTACTGCTAACAACTAGGCTCTTCGATTTTCATTGTGTCAAATGTATGCCAAACTTTATAGTCGTCGACGCAAACCATGTCGCCCCCGGTTCTATCGTCATTATCCAGGTTACTAATGCAAGACCAGTACTTCTTAGGCCCACCCTTGAGGGTCTGTACATCCGAATCCTTGCTCACTGCGAAACGCATTCGATCCGTCGTGTTCGCGCCTGAAGCGCACCTTGGAATATCAACCTCAACGATAACGAAACGAACGACAAATATCATGTACTTCTCTCAACGTTGCTCCAATCCATCCATTGATATACCTTCTGAAGGCCTAGCACGATCTTTTCGGACGACGAATCGTCGAATTGTCTTTACAACGGGTTGCATTAGCATTGATTAAAACCATGAAACAACTAAGACTTGCCTTCTACGGAACTCGTACCCGATCCCACAAATGAGATGCCCGGTTTTAATGCCGGAAGGAAAGTGTGGATAGCCCTAAACAGATTCCGGACCAACCACGGAATCATATACGACCTGATCCATCCCTACGTCGGCGCCGAGCTGGTCGCCGCCGACGGTAAGAACCTCGAGTGCCTGCAACGACACATCGCAACTGGAAGCCAAAAGAGCATTTGTTAGGACAGCCATAGGACGCCATAGGACTAGACATAGTCAAGGCAAAGTTATATATTGTACCATTATCTTTGTACTGGAATAAGGATATCCGTAAACGTTGTGAGGAGAAAGAAAGAATACATTAATTAAAACTATCTTAAAACCCAATTTGCCACAACTCACTTATTTCGTTCTTATTATTGTTATTAACAGTAAGCACGGCCGCTTGTTTTCAAAAACTGTTAAAAATGACACTCGCAAAACTTAGGCGAGTTCACGTGTAAATAAGAAAAGAACATGGATATTAAATAATTATATACAATACGGTACACCCAATGTCAGGAATACTAATTACCGAAAATGTGTGTATGTAATCTTAGTGGAAATTATGCTTAAAATTAAATATAGCTCTCCTATTAAACACTCTTTTTGCCCTCTGTAAATTAGCAAAAGTTTTTAATTTATTTTATTAAACCAAAGTCTATAATTTATGCCGCTGTGAAGTTTAATTAAAACTAATCTTCTTTCCCATAGAACAAATAAGAGACATAAAACTTGTGCAACACAAAAATCTGCAAAGATGTTTTTTAAAAAACGTATTTCATCTTTTTTACTCTTAACATCTTTCTTTTTTTTTCTTTATATTATTTTGGTATGCAGCGTTTATTACACTCCTCCTTTTTATATTCTATAAAAAAATATCAGTAGCTCTTATATTAGGTATACCATGAATGAATTATTTTGTACAAAAAAAAAATATATTTTTTAATATTACAGTATTAAGTACACTAACTATATGTATACATATTATATTATCCAAAACTACAAAAAAAAAACAGTCGCGGTATCAATTGCTTGCCCAAGTGATTAACTCAAATGCCTCTGGTTAAGCTGTTACCTTCTCCAGTAATTATTCCGTTACTATGCATGTTAAATCCACAGACAGCTCAATGACAGAGACACGCACGTACTTAGAGCTTGTAATTCTGCAAATAAAAGTAGGTTTTAAATTTTTCCTTATGTCAACTAGGTTATAAAAGAAGTTACCGACTCATCTAACTGGATTTCAAACCAATAGAAGTAGGTAGTCCTCGACAAACATAACTTTATCACAGTTACGAACTAGCGATATGAAAGTTAAATGTATGAACTTTAAATCTAATTTTCTTTAGCAAGCATATATTTACTTTTAAAGAAACTTATGACAATAGTAATTTCTTTTCACTATAATAAGTTATGAAAAGAGCTGAGACATTCATTGGATGCCGTGATCTGATAAGGAGAATTGAAAAATTAGTTAAAATCACCAAGATATATTTTAGTAAACAAGTTGCGTTGACATATACAAGGAGCAACACTATGCCAAAAATCAGTGAAAGAAAGTGAACGGTATAGATTGAACATTTCGTATAGCATATCTTAAATTGGACGCCCGGTCAGAAATTTATAAACAACTTGATTACCAGTAAAACCACAAGTAATTGATGCGTATCAATTGACTATAATATACAGATAGAAGTGAAGTGGAGAAACTAAACCAAAATAGTCCGTGCATCTAAAATAAACCTGTTTCCAAGTCTTCTTCATGTAAAATTAGTATCTACGTTTTTTTATGTTTCAATTGGCAAACGTTAAGTGAATACGGACGCACATGGACATTTACACCATCACAAGGCTCATGGATAAGTTGACGACCTCTAAATAAGGGTTTTGGCCATCGGGAACTCTCACAAACCAAACGAAACGCGACAACAACACCATCACTAGACGTGACAGCATTGCCGTCACTTCACGCCGATGTTATGTGAGAGAGAGAAACTGGCAATTCGGGTGCAGGCCAAAGAGACTGTAACTACGGCGCTATCTTTAATTAAAATAGTAAAATAGATTCAACTATCATAAAATACAATCGTTATAAATTTAGGTACTTCATAAAATGGAGAAGCCAAAGTAGCCCCAAATCCAAGTATTTATTTATTACCAATAACGATCATTACTAACCCCAACTACAGCTCAAATATACAGACTTCCATGAATTTCTACCACAATTCGAATACAAATGTAGGTTAATATAACATCATCGCAACTGTATCTGAAATATTGGAAGCCATTGTTACCTCGTGGAAAACAAATATCACATTTCACCGTTCTTACCTTTGTGTTGCCATTCTGATAAGCACGCGATCATATTACACCGTATTATATTTGTTTTGGCCGTAACGACCTACATTTTAAGCCATCTATTATTGATTAAAGGTTATCAAATATTATAATAAGAATATTATAATATTCTTATATCAAAAGACATTAGTACAAGAACTTAAGCTATAGCTTAAGTTCTTGTACTACGCCGCGTACACGCAAATCAATTAACATTGTATGATGTTCGTATTTCGTTTCTAAAGTTGATATAGGTTCTAATTGTTTATTGACTTCTTTCTTTTTCATTGATAAATTTCTTTTTTCATTTTTTTTTGATGAATGTTTCTTAAATTCATAATATCTTCCCTTAAACTGAATAGTCACTTGGCGAACGTGAAGCCTATCGATTCACATAGGTTTCACAGGCTCAAACTGTTTTCTCCTTTCTAGACTAAAGCAGCATATCAAAAAACATTTATCTCTTCTTATAGGTGTAAAGAATGTAATTATTAAAAGGGTAGGGAAATTAGAAAAACCGGGTAAGCATACAAACGATAATTACTGGGTTGACATTACTGATATGATAAATGTTCTCACTCCAACACAAATTATGATAAACACTGACCTCAACTTTGATATTGGGCGTGATTATACAGCTGGTCATAAACAACACTTATTTCTGAACAACTTGGGCCATATTTCAGTCACCAAATATCCGCGTAAGCCCAAGCTGTAAAGTCCATAATATAGAGGTACGATACTGGAAGAGGTAGTACTAATAATAATGATTTATGGATGATGTACAGATATTCTACGCAACGACAATAAAGAGTAAATAATAACTATGTACAGGGGAAAATCAGTGCTGTAGTAATTGTGTTAGGAATTAAAATAAAAATGAATCAGCGACAACTCTCGTTCGACTTAGTTCCAGAAAAGTCTTTGCCCACTATTTGGTCAAGGGTTTATCTGGTTTAATCAAATCAAATCAGCTATTTCATTTGATGAAGTAAATGATTTAATGATTCAAACTAATGACAATTTCTTCTCTACATAGTTTTCATTTATTGATAGCTTAAAAAACAACAACTACTGCTGTTTGTTGCTAGAATCAATTCTCAAAGACATATTGTACTAAAAGATAAGATTCAGATGGAGCGGAATAAAAAATATAAAGCAGAAACGATATTACGTTAAAAGTTATAATTGGGTAGCAAAAAAGGCAGCGAGTAGCAAGCAAACACGTTCATAAATTAAGCGAGATTTGATTGTGATGCCAACGTAAAAATGTTTTTATGGTTTTTCATTTGACTTCTCTTGTCGAGCGTTTGACAAAGGGTGAATTTAATATTCTCACCGTTCGTTCGTGACCTTCACAAATTGGACGTCAAATTGAGTTTGCCCGTTTTGTACAGCGATATATGTTAATACGGAGCGCTAAAAAGTCTTTGGTGTGGACCATCGTTATTTGGTATTTTTTATTTTCGTATTGATTAAATTTTAGTATCATGTATTGGGATCATTTCTTTCTCGTATATAACTATAGATAAAGGAGACTAAAGGAAAGGGCTGTCTTCGTTTTCACTTGTAGTAAAATCTTAACTATTTATTTTATTTTATTTATATTTGGGACACTATGCTTTTGGTTATGCGGAGAGATGTGGCTTCACTCTGCATCTTTTACCCCATGTATCATGGGGAGTGTTCGTAGGAATTGTTCGGACTGATACCGGCAGCTGAATTTCACCATAGGACATCCCGTTAAAATTTGAAATTCCACCCTCATCACCTCGATGTCCTAAGGTCCACAACTGTGCGCTTTTTTAGTGATCCAACAAACTACCTAATGGATTACCCTTTAACACGTTAAGCTCTCTAGGTTCTAATTGACAAATGTTCAACTCAGATCCACAATTGCGCAGCACTAGTTTTCAGCTGGCTAAGAAAACACACTATTTTTTTTTTTAATAATAAACTTTATTTCATGAAACAATTTTAGATAGATGGGTGCCTACTCGTATCTATACAACCATAGCAAAAAATCACAAATTAGACACAGCTAGAGCGGTCTTCGACCGCTAACTAAAGAATTGACTTCCTTTTCTGTGATTCAACAGTTTAGTACAATGGTTTTAAGTCAAATTCAATATGGCGGAAGGAAAAGTATGAATTTGAAATTTTAACTGTACTTGCATTCAATTTCTTTTTATTTTTGTATTGTAATGAATTTTATTACTGTACTATAAACAAACTGTTTTAATGACCATATATGTAATAACTTTTTTTTCTTAATTGTATTTCATGATTTTTTTTTACCAACTGTCAGTTAATAATGCACAATCGCGAGATTTGCAGCCTCAGAACTTACTCCGAGACGAAAAGGGAGCCTCCAAAGGGAGTCACTATTTTTGGCCAATAGCGAATGGCAGAAACCGGTGGTACTGAGGCGTCACGCCGCCGGCCTGATAACAATCGTCGCTGAAACTGAAATTCCCATCGATTCTTCACGGCTGAAATTAAATTTTATTTACAGTGCACTTGAAAACGTATTCATTCGCGTTATCATGCGAATTGTGACCTTTATTTGTGTTTTATTGTTGCAGAATCGTGATAAAATGTTTCGTGTCGAATTCACCTGTATCCTTATACTTCAAAAATAATTAACTTTACTTTCACTAAATTACAATGCGTTATATGTTATTATATAGTGCGAGAGACAAATTTTATTTTAGCATTTTATGGATTTAACGAGCTGGCCTTAAATACGATTTAGTAAAAAAAAACATATACTTAGTACTAAAGAGAATTTAATTTGAAATTGTAATATCCTAAGTAGAATCCGAATCGACGGCTTAAATTTCAAACTCTTGAATTGACGATGTCAAAAAACCTCAACACTATATCGAGTTTCGATTTCTAATACAATAATAATACAAGGCAAATTCGGCCTTAGCCCTCAATAAATAATTCCCAATTTTCTTTGCTTAGATTAATACAATAAAAAATAACGATTCCATAGACAATGAACAGCGGCGTACTTTCAATTTCCACACGACATTTTGTTCTACATAAATACAAAAAAGTGTACAATGGATAACTTTCTTAATTCCTTAACCTTTCTTAATTCAATAAATTGCTATGAAGATTATAGGATAAGATTTGCTAAAATTTCCACTATCTTTTATATATTAAAATAAAATGAAGGAAAAACTTTCGGTACCATTTTACGAAAATTGCGCAGACGGAGAAGTATGAAATTTGACACAAGTATAGTTTATAGAGAGGATGGTGAGGGAATTTATCTTTACAATCAACTAAAACATATGACCAGTTAAAAAGTACATTATAATTTGTATTAAAAAGAAGATTATAGAAAGAAATTTTAATCCTGAAAATAATAATAAGAGATGACCACCAGAGTCGTCACAAACAAACTAACAAACAAACTCTTCACATTATACATTAGTAATAAATACGACATTTGCGCATTGTAAATAGATGTAAATTTAAATGTAAAGAATGCTCTCCCGGCGTCTGTGTTCCCAGAACACTACAACATAGGTATCTTTAAGGCAAAAGTGAATAGGTTCATTCTTGGCAAGCGCGTTTCATCGTAGACCGCATCTACACTTTATCAAGCGTGACTGCGGTCAAGCGCTTGCCTATCTCCAATAATAATAAAAAAAAATACGATTGTCATTTTATCCGTGGGCAAAAACGTCTAAAGAATATTTTCAAATAGTCGTATCACATAAATTCAAATCAATTAATCATTATTTAACAATACTATACTTTAAACACTGGTGAGACGAGAAAAGTTGCATATTTAGAATGTGGCATGGCTATCTAGGCACGATAGATATGCACTTCTTCAACTCATCATGATGGGAAAAGGAAGAAGCCCTGGTTGCGTAACATCCAGGAGTGGACGGGAATTGCGAGTGCTGCCGAACTGTTTCGTCTCGCAAAAGACAAAACGCAGTATGCGACGTTGATAATCTCAGGAACTCCTGGTCCTATTTGAAAAATTCTTTCAGTGTCAGCAGTTAGTTAGTTATCGAGAAAGACTATATAATATAATCACATGAAAATTGTTTATCTAATTCTACCCGGACGAAGCCGCCGGTAACTACTAGTGATAGATAATGTTTCTCATTTATTTATAATGCGTATCGCCTTTCGCAATAACAACCACCATTGTGATTTACTCCATTATGGCACAACTTCCAGCTTTAACAACCAATAACAGTTCTCGAGGTATAAAATAGATTTTAAATATATAAGTTAATAAACACAAAAACTAATTGTTAAGCACTATCTTCAAATAATTATTTTTGAATTTATCCCTCCATTCTTAATATTTAATTGGTAATGGTAAATTAGTAAGAAATCTTATGTCGATAGCTCCTATTCAAAAATTGTCTTTATTTTATATTCACGAAAAGATTTTAAAGAATGGTATTGAAAATTAAATATACGTATATATTTATTAGCGTTATTCATTTTTTTTTGATTCGCCTACAATGTTCTACTGCTGGGTAAAGGCCTCCCCCCTCTCCAACCTCACCTTCCTATCCTGGACTACTTGAATCCATTTCTTTCCCACAAAGGCATCCTATCTTCCGTTTCAACGCCGTAAATAATAATATTTATTATTATTTATTATTTAATCATTTTGTGTAATGGTACATAACATATAAAGCTTTAAAAAACAAAGTCTAATTGGTAATAAAGGCAGTAGAGATTGTAAAAGCTTTTGGCTTCAGAAGTATTCATATTTGTCTTCAAAATATCAGTCCATACTTTAAAGATAAAACGTGTTTCATAAAGCCGGTGTTCATCGAGACAGAAACGAAGTGCACTCTAGAGACGCATTTCGCAAATAAACCTTATAAAGACCGCGTAATAATTCCACACACACGGAGTTTATTAATATGATTATTTTTGCAAATACTTGTAGGATTGATATTCTGATATTATGACAGTGCGAATATTTTTTATTCCACCTTAGGATAAGATCTACGTAACCATCCTAACCGCGACAATGTCACCGTTTATATTTCCAAAAAGAATATAAAAATATTTGTGTATAACAGGTTCCTGTTACCTATAACACAGGAATTCAATTGTCTACCTTAGAAACAGACGTCCGCGTGTCATATAGTCTTATATACTTATTTATTATATATTTTTATAATGGTTAACCCATCTATCACCCGTCCGCGGTAAGAACTGCTTAACCTAGAGATCGACTTAAATGCCGGCCACTGATTAAGTAACGACCTCCTCGATGTAGGAATTCAAAGTAAATGTATAAAATTTATGGCCTGCTGAAATAGCAAGTGGACGAATGACTTTATTTGAGGAATATAAAATATATAAAAGGGAATCAATTAGTGTTAACATTTTTATAACAATATTATACAACTACAATATGTTTATGCTATGTAATAATAAGTGGAGTCTTTATCTTTAACTATTTATCTTTCAGATTATTAATTTATTTAATAATTTTTACTTTACTCCCTTTACTAATTCCTTTAATAAAGTAACAATTACAATTGTCAATTTACAAATAAAAGCCCTAATTCCCGCCATTATTCCATAATGTTCTTCTTCTTTTTTTATCTTGGAAGACAGTGCTCTTCTTATATGCCAGTGCTGCGAGTATTTCTTGCGAAAAAGGAGGTTAGAAATGTTGGCGACAACATCGATAATGGTAAAATAAAATACAGGTTTGTGTTACAAGTTTAAATTTTTAAGAGAATACTTTTAATGTTAGCCAAAATATTAAATAAAAATAACTTAAAACATAGCTTTGGACAAAAGAGTAGGTACAATAGGAAAAAGAAGATCACTTTATTGGTTTTCTTTAAGTTTATCGTACCTTAATTTTTTATTTACACAAATTGATTAAGAGTTTTGTGATAGCTGTCTATAGCTTTATATCATTTGATGTTAACGCAGAACGCTACAAAGAGAAAAGTCTAGACTTTTCACATACGATTATGAGTACGACACTGCATGCCGCACAACGCAGCGTTGTGCGTTACGATTAAGAGATCAAAGCTTATGACTTGTCCTGTAAATACATCTATACTAATATATAAAGCTGAAGAGTTTGTTTACTTGAACGCTTTAATCTCATTAAGTAATGGTCCCATTTGAAAAAATCTTGCATTGTTAGATATACCCTTTATCGAGGATCCTATTGGCTATAGATAGAAAGAAACAAAGAAAGAAACAGCATTTATTCCAACTTTGTGAAAAGTAAACAATAAGACACATACATAATATGATGACAACAAAGTAAAGACCAAAATAAAAAATAATCTAGATCATCACGCTAAATGTTTTCAACTAATTTTACGCGGATGAAGTTGCGGGCACAGCTAGTAGCTCTATGATGTATAATATCCTTCTCATCGATTTATGAATAAGAATATGGATACGTCGTTTACCAGGTAAAGAATCGATGTTTACAAAACAATTACCACAAAATACAATATACCCAATTATCCTCTGTAACTTCCTCTATGTTTGGTATTCCCCAATCGCCCCAATTTTGGTACTTTTAGAATTATTCATAGTAAACAAACTACGGTCAAGACTATTTATATACTTTTGCGAAAAGAAGCTTGAGCGCCGTGACGCAAAGTTGCTATATAAGGAAGTCCCGAGTTCAATTTTCTATTGAAATATTGGAATTTAGTTAGAATGCACCTAGTACAGTAATTTATATATTAATACGTGAAGCGAAATCTTAAGGTACCATTTTAGGAATATTGCGCGGACGAAGAAGTATGAAATTTGACACAATTGTAGTACATAAAGAGAAAGATGTGTAAATGTCAAGTTTTGTTTATAATATGCAATATTAGTGTATTAAATTATAAAAATAAAACGACACGCACACCAATGCGTAATCCCGACAACCGTAAAATTTTATTTTTTATATTCATTGTCAAAATTAATTTTTCTGTGAATAGAACAGTATATCTTGTTGTAAGCAAAAACCTGTGGGCGAATTTCGACCAGCAAGCAGGCGATCTCTAGTATATTTAATTTGTTAAAATTACTTAACTAATAGAATAGATTCTAGATCTAGAACTAATAAAAATTAAAAATGCAAGATAAAAAAAGTTAGTCAAGGAATATTCCTAAGTAGTATTCCTTGAATAACCTTTTTATCTTGCTACACTATGATACGTAATTAAATAAAAACTGTAAACACTGGTAAAATTTTGCAGACTATTTATGGCAACAAATTATTATTTAAACTTAGTGAAAAAAAAATTAAAGATTTCTTTATTTAGGCGGTAAACGAGGCCCTAGCACGTATTAAAAAAGACACTTACAAACCCAGCCTCCAATGAGGACGACGCCGATACTCCTTGAGTTGTAACCAGCTGCATGAGCCCCCACGCTGGTCCACCCTCGACCCTCATACACCAAGCCATCACCGCCCACTGCAAAGCTGCGCAAAAGTACATATCATAAATAATGCGTGAAAGAAACAATATAGCTTAACGGTACATGTAGAAAAAGCTATAAGGTACTCTACGTATAACTAATACTGTGTGAAAACTGTAGAAGTAGACTGGAAGCTCTAAGGTGCTCTACGTATAACTAATACTGTGTGAAAACTGTAGAAGTAAACTGAAAGCTGGTAGGTACTCAGCTTAGCACTGATACTGTGTGAAACGGTAGAAGAAGACTGGAATATGTAAGATACTCTACGTATAACGAATACTGTGTGAAAACTGTAGAAGTAAACTGAAAGCTGGTAGGTACTCAGCTTAGCACTGATACTGTGTGAAACGGTAGAAGTAGACTGGAAGCTGTAAGTTACTCTACGTATAACGAATACTGTGTGAAAACTGTAGAAGCAGACTGAAAGCTGTAAAGTACTCTTCATATCACTAATACTATGAGAAAACTGTAGAAGTAGACTGGAAGCTGTAAGGTACTCTACGTACAACGAATACTGTGTGAAAACTGTAGAAGCAGACTGAAAGCTGTAAAGTACTCTTCATATCACTAATACTATGAGAAATATAATAAAAAAAGTATACAGTTCTTGTAAATAATTCAGCTGAAGTTAATTAATCACAAACATGTTAATAAATTTCTATGGTACGGTGATGGCCACATTAAGTACGATGTAAAGGAGATTTTTCCTGTTTACGCAAAGTTAAATTATTAAGTAACTTTTTTTTATTGTGTAACTTCTACCTTACTAATTTTTTGTACGCCAGAAATGGCTAAATGTGTGTATCATGGATTTCCTACAAATAAATATATACAGGACTATATGACACACGGACGTCTGTTCCTAAGGTAGACAACTTAATGCCTGTGTTATATAATACCTATTGAAATATACCCAAAATTTGATGCGTTTCTAGCTATAACATAAAAACGGTTCCCTTTCTGTTCTATTCGTATTATTTCCAGGAAGGTTTAAAAAAAATAAAGAAAGGAATATTTAAAAAAAAATGCATAGTGCATGCTACCTTGAATGTTTATAGTTTCTTATTAGTTAAAATTATTTTAAAGAACCTTTAAATGAACTCATTTGGATACAGTGACGTACCGTGTTTTAAGCAAACTCAGCACGGCTAAAGCTGAGCTGTACGCCCTTTTCTTAAGGTAGTACAGACAGTTTAGTTTTAAGGCACATCGGAAAGTCAGTGTAGTGCTGTGCTTTGGTGGCGGATTCGGTGGTGTAGCTTTCGGGTTGCAGCATTATTGTCAGATTACGGCAATTATGCGATACGGACGCGTGCGTGCATGTTTGTGGTGATCCTTTTACGATTATGTTGTTTAAAAAAAAAAAAAAAAACCAACAATCGTGACTGAAAATGGAAGAAAAAGTGATAATTAATGAGTTTCTAACATTTGTACAGAATAAAATTGACGTAATTGACGAGTTAAGTATTGTGCAAATATGTGCAACGAACTTCACCGCTGAGGAAATTGAATCGTGCCTCTCGGTGTCTGTGATTGATATTTATTTTTAACTTTGTAATGTTTTTTTATACATCACTAGAAGTCAATGAACATATTTTAAAAATATTTTTCTGTGTTGCATAAGGTTCATGTATTTGTTACTCGCATATGAATGATTTAAAAGCCGATTACATGATTAAGTATCAAAAAAAAACTACCTTCAAGATGGTATTAGTCAAAAATTTCTTCTTTTTTCTTTTTTTTTAATATGTTACAAGGGGGCAGACGAGCAGGCAGCAGCCACCGAAGTGCCTACCGGCGCCCATGGACATCTGCACGACCAGTATTTGCGTGAGCATAAGTGTATTCTAGATAAAGAATACCTAATAGCGGTACCCATAATGTTCTAAAAGCTCATTCTCCGTCAAGAGGAATTATTTTCTATTAATGTCAATTATTTTCTATTAATTTTTAATTAATATCCATGATACATATAATATATAATTAGAGGTATCGACTGCTATTTTGCCCTTGTAACAAAAAAATATATATCGATATACACGAGTTTTTTGTCACTAATTCTATACAATACGAGTTGCTTGAAAATAACGAACCACATATTTGGAGTCCAAACGCCTCAAAATACACCCCAAGTCTAATTTACGGTATATACCGACACATTCTCTGCAAACCATCTACGAACCCCTTGGAATATACACAGAATTTCATCCAAATTGAAAAAGCGGCTTAGAATGAATAGAGTGACAAAGGTTTTTACAGTCAATTTTTATAAACAAAGAAGGATAGAGACGTGAGGAGTCATAATGCAAGTTAGAACAAGAACCGGTGACTAGGCGATGTTGCTTTGGAAAAGAATGCATTCAATACACGTAAATTAGTATTTAACTACGATACTCCTACTATATAAAGAAAAAAACATTTAATAAAAAGAAGGTTTTTGTCTTTTCGTAGTCTTGCGCCGCGGCGTGCTACCGAGCCGTAGTCAACGTGTGTTTGTTTGCTATAAAAGCATGTCTTCGCCACTACACGATCATTAAATGAAGCTATGTCTAGCTCCAGCATTACGGAATATTTTTTATGGGCTAAGGGAATATTCAGTAATTCCAATTTTTCTTATTGATTAAAAATAACATTGTTAAAGTTATCTTAATAAAAAAAAATCAAACATCAGAAGTAATAATGAAATGAAATGAAATGTTTTTATTCCAAATAAATTTTACAACAAAACTTATGTAATTGTGCCTACAATTCCATTAATTTCGACATGAAATTCGTCAAAATGCTGTTACCATATTTACTGAACGTCGCTCCAAATGTGATGAATAAATACCGTGAAAGTAAAATATATTTTAACAGTGTTTAAGAACTTTTTAAAACGATTATCACGTCAATTTTGCAATAACTGTAATCCCATCACATAACATGGTAGGTGTTGGGGATCGGTGCCGTAACAGGGTTATATTGGCGGGGCAATAAAACACCGACCTTTCTTATCTTCACGGACTGTATTTACAAGCACAATATAACATCTGGATCAGGTAGCGTCGTATGATAACGTGCCGTGATTTCGGTTGATCCCCGGTAAAGGGATACAACTAACTTGTTAAATTAAATTATCCCAGGATATAACTGTATCCACCGAGCTTAATGCCAAACATTGTGTTAACTACGAAATAACATAATACGGCCAATGTTTTAGAGTTAATAATAAAAGAATTTGTTTTTGGATTACCCTATCTTCTATCTGTACACTATAGTTAGAGGTAAGCCTTGCAGGAAGTTACCAAATCGCATCCCAGCCTCAATCATTGAAACGGAAGTGCCTGTAAGCTGAGCGAAGCAAAACGGAAACAGATAACTGAACAATCTATGTGTTGTGTCATATTTCTTAATTAAATCTATCAAATCAAATATTTTTATTGCGAATTTGGGTTTTAACATTAGGTCTTACAGCTAAAAGAGTACAGCCAAATTCCGCTTATAGCGTGCAATACAGTATGTGTTAATAGTGCATAAATCTTATAAAGGAGATCCTAACTAAACAGTTATTTATAATAAAACCGTTTTTTTTTTTATGTTACAAGGGGGCAGACGAGCAGGCAGCAGGCACCGAAGTGCCTACCGGCGGCCATGGACATCTGCACGACCAGAAGGCCAGCAGATGCGCTGCCGGCCCTTAATGATAAGATTAATGATAATTACACAAAGGCTTTAATATTTATTGTTACACAGTGAAAAGCGCTGTTGTACATTTTTGTGTATTTAACTGTGGACTAGATAATTACTTGCGGATTGCAATAATTATTGCAGATGCATTAAAAATACTTTTTTTTTATATATTTATAAATGTTAATTATGTATCAAGATGTCACAAGGTGTTAATGTAAAATATGCACAGAGATATTGACACACTATTGTGGAGGCTAAAAATTAAATGCTGTATATTTCAAAAAAGATGGGGCTCAGATGTTATTAAACATTCATGATGCTTCAATATTATTAATGAAACTAAATACCAAGAAGGCAGTCTGGAAATTACTGTTTAAAGTCTGGTAATTTAAAAAAAATAGGCTTGGTGACCTGGTGCAGTACCTGTTATTTTCTTGTTCTACCTAGCGTTATTCCGGTCCGGTACCAGGTTCTCCTTAAATTGCAGAGGATGTGGCTGTGGGGCGAGTTAAGGCGACCGAGTGCCGTCTGACGTCATTCCCGGAACCCCCACAATCTCGACAATTCAACGGCTAATATCAACTAGTGACGTCAATCGGGACCTACTATTTTAATTGCCTTAGGAAACACGTAGTACTTGTAACACATTATTTTATATATAAATACGTGAAGCGAAAATTTTTGGTAACATTTTACGAATTTTGGCACAATTAAAGTGAATCTAGAGGTGGGTGTGCGAATGCTAATATCTTAACTAATGTAGAATATGAATTAATAAGACATTGAATTATTAAAATGAAACCTCACGCACACTAATGCCAAACGATTTATACACACATGTATACATTTTACTATAACATTGTGTGAAAGCTTAGTTCATAACGACTCTACGTAAATTAATCGTCATAAATATCATTTTCGCTGTACAAAGGATTAAACTTTTATACATAGCTTTAAATAATCATATATGGTATGCAAATTTAAAGACTTTTGGCTGAATTTCGACCAGTTGGCGATCCCTGGTAGTAAAATCCTGTTATCACCTGACTTATCACCTTTAAGAATTCCTCAAACGATATACTATTGTTTTTCACAACGATATAGATCCAGCGGTCTAGGTCACAGGCGCCTGTACCGATAAATCATAATAGCGGCCAATTGGATAATGCGTCGTGTACTTCCCATAGCCTCGACGAACGTCTTACTCATGTGTCTTGTTGCGAGAGTCCACTTACCCTTGTGTTAATTTTTATCGGATACTGGCGGACCCGGCAGACGCTATCATACCTAAATTTTCGCTGGCCTATCTCCAGCATGTTTTTTCCATAAAAATTGACCCTGGCCGAATATTTTATTAAGTAATAAAATTTAAGACAAAATAACAGACTTAAGAGTTAGGTATGGCACTTGTAGAATGGTATAGCGGCAAAATCTCTCTACAATGTACTAAAGTTGGTGAACTAGAAAAGTAGCCTGAAAAAGCTACTTTTTAGCAGGATTATCATTAATTTGGCTAGACAGGTTAGGAAATAACACCAGTGAAGGTTAGCGTTAATGCGCACAGATTGATGAAACCTACACCTACATTATGTATCCTGGGCGCTGAGATTTTGACTTTGCAACGAGACGCGGCATGAATTGAATAACGTTCATCCTTACAAAAATGTTTTATTCGGGCGGAATATAAAAAAAAATTAAAATGGCCGTTTGGCATATTGAACTTGGACTTGAAATCTACGCTAACGCAAGCAATGCTGCGGTCAAACGTTAGTTAGATTACAAGCTATCAAGTCGCATTGTTCCTTCGTGTCTAACAAGAATGAAACCGAGGGGTAGACTTATGAAATCCAGATTGAACTAGTTCTATGCGCATACACCTCTTCGTGGTACCTATAAATATTTCATATCTGTTGGATCATAAGCGATTTAGTTATGTCTTCCACATAACTGTGTGTCTTTAATCGTCTTGTCTTTATCGACTTTGTGTCAATAAACAAATTAAGGTAAAATGTAAAATATCTGTGTTTATTTTTGGAATTTTACAGGCAGCAATAGACGACAATTGTTATTAAATATTATTATTAATACCGTAAAACAAAGATTGATTAACTTATACAGTTGATACTTTTATACTAACTTTAGTACTCGACTACGCTCTCGGCTTTGTAATTTTCTATACCGTGGGATGCATTTTTCACCTAATACGAAATATCGAAAAACGCAGGACGTACAAAGATGAAATTCGGCAAGGTGGTAGTTTATAGTTGGTAGACATCCGCTAAGATTTCCGCGATTTCCGATCCGCCGGATTTTCCGATAGAGCCGGATTAAGAGTTCTCGCATTTTTAATTTTACGTGGATGAAGTCGCGGGAAACAGCTAGTCTATATATCTTTATAAAAGCGAAAGGTCACCCATCACAAAATTTCGAAAACCGCGGGACAATAAAGAAATCTGACGGGGAGTAGAGCTGTAGAGCAAGCTGTTTTATTTTTAAGCAAACGAATACGCTTCTTGCGAAAGGATTTTTCGATAGGCCCACATTAAGGGTTCTGACGACTTCAATTTTATGCGTACAAAGTCGCTAGAAACAGCTAGTATAAGATAAAAATTGACTTATGTTCTCGTTTGGAACCGTGCACCACAATTTTATGATCGGCTGAGTTGAGTAATTACGGTAACATAGAAACGAAGTAACCAATGTAAAAAGTAACGTAAACACCTATGTAAAAAGTAATTAACACAACAAATAATTAAACCAATTCGTAACAAATTCGCTCAATGAAAATATAAATTGGTTGAGGTAATTAGATTTTTCTTTACGTGTGTACGTCACGAGATAAGCTGTTGGACCATTGGTGATGAAATTTCGCTTTTACTAGCCGAACCGGCAGATATTGTCCTGCCCGAACGCTAGGTTGCTTAGTATTTACTACATTCTATTATCCTATAATATTATTACCTTTCCCTTTCCCATTGTTTCCCAGACAGACCATTTTTAAACAAACAAACATTGTCCTAATGCCGAAGCCATAGCTTCATTTGAACAATCATGTAATGTGGCCGGGGACTTTGTGTAGCTTCGCAAAGTTTTGTAGAACTTAGTAGTCTTCAAGGACAAAACTGTACAAACACTTTGAGCTATGTAGATGAACTTTCGCTTTTGTATATATGTATATATCTAGGTCAAATAGTAAATAAAATCTGCGAATACGTTCGCAACTTTCCCAACTTCACAGTAGAGCGTTGCAAACATATACATAAATTGAAATAAAATCGTCATTATATGACACAATAGTGTATGCAATAATATATTCAATAATGACGATTACATCATTGTATAGATAGCATTAAGCAAAATGATAAAAATATCTTCAAGTATTGTAAAATACTACCCATACAAACCAAATTTAAACACGCGATCATTACTCAAAATTATTTTAATTACAATGAAAAGACACGTAAAGTTTAAATAAGCTATGCATTTACTTAAAAAAACTGTCAAGAATGCTTACAGGTAGTTGCCTAATACATTCATTGCCACTCCAGAATAGCTATACGCTACAGTGTGACCATGGAAAAAAAAATGATTTACTAGCTGATCCGACAGACGTTGTCTTTCTCGAATATTGGCTCATCTGCTATTAGCCAATTAACCAATCCTACTTTATGTCTTACCCCTGAAACTGGACACTAGCCGAATGATTCATGTATTTACAATAATTTTACAAAGCAAAATTTTGATTAAAGTATTCTGAAAGAGCGGACAGGAGATTGGATAATTGGACAAGAAGACAAACCAAATTTTGGGCGAGACAACGTCTACCAGGTCAGCTACCAATTCACAAAAAAGATTTAAATAAGATTATAACTAAACCTTGAACGGTATATATAAATATAAAACTTTGAAACTTTTAAAGCTTATCATTCACGCCTACAAACTATGCTTTGGGGACGTCACCTTTTATAAAAGTTTTATGGAGTGGAAGGAAGGGGCTCGCCTATCTGGAAAGCTCAGCGAAACTTTATGCATTAAGCTACCGTTTATTTATAGTTTATTGTCTGTCAATGTTCATTTACAACCATTTTTTTAGTTTTTAGAAGTAATTTGAAAAATATATTTATATACATTGTGATCTTAGAAGCCACCGCGTTCATCTTTGAAATATTAATGTAATATTTTAATTTGTATGGCTGCTTCTACCTTAAACGCTCCTAGGCATTAGGGGGCGCTATTGTCGAGATCTCAGATATATTTCTATAAATAAGATGTATTATTTTATTCTAGAGCCTGTCAATGTCTTCATCGGTGTTTTACGCTTTCCTCTTTATCACCCGCTACGAAGCCATGGGCCTCGGCGCCGGTTGGGGACAAATTTGGGACGCTTTTGTATAACATGGGTATAGAGCTACCTTAGGGACAGACGACCGTGTGTTTATAGTCCACTAGTTGTTCCCCGCGACTTCATCCGCGTAAAATTAGGTAAAAAAATTTAGCGTGATGGTATAAAGCCTATATATAGCCTTCCTCGATAAATGGGCTATCTAACACTGAAAGAATTTTTCAAATCGGAATAGTTCCTGAGATTAGCCCGTTCAAGCAAACAAGCAAACTCTTCAGCTTTATATATTAGTATATTCGCTAGTTATTTCGCAAAGAGCTATATCTTAAACGCTACTATATTTATAAATAACTTATATAAAATATTCTACAAATTATACTAATGCCGGAGCCAGAAATAGCTTCATTTAAATGATCATTTCATTGATCATTGTAGTGTGGCCGGGGACTTTGTGTAGTTGCGCAAAGTTTTGTAGTACTTTTTGTCTTTTTGTAGTCTTCAAGGACAAAAATGTACAAACACTTTGAGCTATGTCTAGCTCCGGCATTACAAAATGAAATCTTAAGTTTCATCTAATAGTTCGGTATTGCCTACAACTGAGCATAAAAACGGGTTTTTGCCGATTTTAATTAACCGAGATTTAGAATTTTTTCTTTAATTAGGAATTTATACCTAATTTTAATAAAACTTGTGATATTCCAGTCTTTATCGATACTAAAAATGTTATATTCTATTGAATTGCTGGTTTATTCCAAGAGTGACAACACATGACATATATGACAGTTATCTTGGAAACAAACAGTACAAAGTAATAACAAACTTAATTATAATTAATATTACTAATTCCTTAACCAGTAAAGTTGCAACTTAAAACTATGTTATACAAGAAAGAGCTATGTTTTATTTTATTTTTATTAAGGAAACAAATAGTATAATATTTCCTACAAAAAATCTTATGACATAATTTATACACATGAAAAATTCCCATAGACACCAATTAAATTGGCCAAAACCCACACAGAAACAAATAAGGTGTATTGTTTTCTATGCAGTTTTGTCCTATTTAATTGGATTCTATGGGAAATTATCAATAGGGAAGAAAAAAAGAATGAAAGAAAAACTTGAAGAATATTTTTAATAAATACTAAAGAGTTGGTCGCATCTTAGGAATATTTCCTATATATGGCGTTAGTTCTGGACCTTTCCACTGACTGTAGATCGGATAAGACAACGTCTGCCGGGTCCGCGCAGAATAATAACAAGATTGTTAAATGTATCTATGTTTAGCTTCAATAAACCCTTATTGATGAATGAATGAATTTAAAAGATGTCTTTACAATTGAATAAGGTAGTAATTGTGTTTTTGTCTGTGGTATGTCTAATATTGTTGTACCACTCTAGTCAAACTGCGATAGTTAACTGTAAAAGGACGGATTGAAAACCTTTGTTTTTTAGATGCCCCCGCTTGGATTACGACTTGACTGCTGCGTACATAAGTTGGATAAAAAGAGCTTAAGTGGTAGCGTAAATATCAGTCATATCTCAAAGTATTTCTTAAATTTCTTTAGTGAAAGAACAAAAACTGACAACACGAGAAACTTCCTTACAATACTGCCTTCTGTATCCGACTCTTGATCCAACAATCCAGCTTTTTAGATGTTTATTAAAGCGCTTCGCTATAAGACCGTTGACTGAGACGACTATCGGGACAATGTCTGCTGATTCTACATTCCACAAGGCAGTAATCTCACGAGCAAGGTCGAAATATTTAGTTAATTTTTGTTTTTCAGCTCTATTGAGATTATCGTCACGTGGAGCAGTTATACCGGCAATGATTATTATTTATCAAAAGAGCTTATAAAAGCCTACTTGAATAAAATATCATTTGAATTTGAAATTGAAATTTGTTACTATAATGACGTTTTTAACGTATTATAAGCGGAATAAGTCGTGAATGACAAAACGTTTGTTGCGATTTCCCAACAATCCGCTTTTTTTAAGTTAGGTCAGTTTATGACTAAGCGTGTGACATCTTTACAGAATCTTTACTTAACCGGGATTACGCTAGGAAAGACTAAAATAAAAAAATGGGTAAAATTTAACAAATGCGATGCGATAAGTGATGACGAATATTTCTATCTAAACAATAGCTGCGTATATATACCAATAACCAATTACAATTTTTATATGATAGAATGATTCTAGTCTACTATTTTATAACAATTTGCGTTTCTACAAAATTAACAAACCTTTATCTGCCGATCGTCTTTGCCCTGGCGTTTCGTGCACGAGTATATGATAACGCTTTTGTCTCTTCCCTGGAACTGGTCCACGGTACTGGCTTCCACTTCCGCAGCCGACAGTGCCCTTCGTAACAGGCTCACTTGGTCACGGTACGGCGCTATTACACCAATGTCTGATGCCAGCACACCACCCTGGGTATTTGACAGTGTAAAAATAAACATTTTGTCCTTTATAATGTACTACCCATTTCCCGTGACGTCGTTCGCGTAAAATTAAACTTGCGAATACCCTTATAGAACTCCTTAATGTGGTCCTAGAAAAACCCCTTCTTCGCGGATGTCTACTAACTATAAACAGGGAAGGGCAGAGCAGGTACGGAACGCATGGACATACTAGCGTGGATTCACACTATAGTCAAGACTTAGGGAAATGAAATTCAAAAATCAATGAAATTATAAATATAGCAAATCTAAAACTGTGCACAAATGAAATTACATTGGAGTAAACAAAATTTAACGCATGTAGTAAAGGCATAAATTCTTGTTCTCAATGAACTCACCTCTTTCAATGTTTCAACCAATGCCATAACGACGGCCGCTTCTTCGCTGTTTGACAATGACTTCTGATCACTTCTCTCTCGCACTTCAACAGATGTTTCATAGTTTAGAAATATGGCCGCGTTTTGGAATTCTGCACTACAAGCGCTCATGAGCCACGGGGATTCCGTTGAATATTTCGTTATTTTCTGAAAATCATATAACTTTACTAGTAGGATCGTACGAAAGTTACCGAAACAGGGGAAGGAATACTGGCAGTGAAAATTTTGTATGAGCGTTAAAGAGTACTTTCAAACCTAAGCTCATGCCTTATAATCACCATTATTTTTGTAAGACAATAAATATTCGTTATTTTTTTTTCTCCTGATAAAAATTTACAAGGATAAGAGGTTTTTTATTTAAAAAATCACGCATTTAATTAAAAGTAGGTACGAATACCGCTTTCTATAATAAGATCAACGTGTAGTCAAGTGATGAAATTTTTGTCACGTTTCGTTCAGTTTGTGAGACATCCCGGTAACCTACATTCGCATTAAAGGCCGGTGACCCATCTGCTAGCCTTATTGTGAGGCAGATATTTATGGGCGTCGGTAGTCACTTATGTAACCACCTGCTCGAATGCCCCCCTGTAACATGAAAGAAAACATCCCTCCATTTTGTGCCATCGTGGTTTCATTTGGCAAGTGTCTATAGCCTGCTCTTACTGGAGGGATCTTACATAAGGGAGACTATGATTGATACATATACATACAATAATATTAGCAGATCCGGCCATGCGTTAGTGTGGCTAAATGATATAGGACTTAAAAAACATAATTAAAAAAAGGCAAATAATTTATATAATTTAAAGAATTTGTATAATAATAATAAAAAAAACTATCATATCTCACAAGTTGGGCCAAATGACACATAAATGTCAACATTCAATAATATAGGTTAACTGTGCGGGGGCTTCACTGGGAACGTAGATAGTCACACTATGATTTTTATATATTAAGACAAATTCTAATTTACCTGCATATCTATTTTCAAGGTGTCCTGTGCGACCCTCTGGTCAGCACACTTCAGCTGGTGGTTGTAAGCCACCTTGTTGGCGACGTCCACCAGCGCCTGGTTCATGCGGTACTGCAGCCTCAAAGTGCAGGTTACTTCCTCCCTCAGCAGCCGGTGGAACAAGCTCTCCTCCATTCCGAGACGCCTTAATTCAAATTCAAAAGATTCTTTATTCAAAAAAAATCATTCAAAAAGAAAGAAAATTCAAGTAGACTTTTAGCCAAACTCTTTTGAGTGGTCATATATTTACAAAGCCACCACTGATTCGAAAACGTTGTGTGTCATCTCCCCTGCTTAACTAAAAATGAATTTTATAGTAAATTATTTATGAAAACTACTGTCTGGTGATCGAAATTCGCCCAAATGCGGTGTTTTCTTTGATTGATGCATCGAATTGAAATATCGATAGAATTAATCTATCTTCAGTCAATTCTTATAGAACACTTGTAGAAAAACATCGACATATTTTGGTCCAAGAAATCGATAATTCTAGCCGATACATTTGTGTCCTATATATCGATGCAAAATCGATATTTAATATCGATATGTACGTCAAATTTGTAACTATAGATAAAACCAAATGTCTCTGAAAACTTGACCAACATATCAATACATTCCCTAGATATATCATTTATACATTGCAGACAAAATTATTATTATTTCGATAAGTAAAACACGGCTCGTGTTGCATCACTAGCCCCCACCTTGTGCTCCATCAATGCAAGCCGCAACTTCATACGAACGTCGTCTATTTGAAGTATTTTGACGACAAATCTATATTTTTTTTTTGTATTTTTCAAATAATCTTTCGTCTTTTCTTTTAAATGATAACTATTATAATGAAGGCATATAAAACGTACCTTGCATTCCTACTCCTCACCACCGGCGGAAGTTGCTCCGGATCTCCCACCAGAACAAAACGTTTTGCCGCGAATAGCGGCCTCAGCACTGTACATTGCAGTACCTATAGAATCATATAATAACAAAATTAAGCAACTATTCAAAGTATTTATATGAAACTAGCAGACGCTACGTAAAAATCGATGAAAAGATAACCTAGATACCAACTGCAGCGCTATCTGCCGGCTGCTAGGAGTTCAGTGATACACACGTACAGTAGAATTATATATACACAGATTGAATTAAATACATCGAAGTAATTTAATATTATTTTAATTAAACTATATACGTACTTAAAGTGACAAAGGGATACACTTTTAACACCATTCCCCTTTCTATCACTTATATTCCTAAACCAAGCGAGATAAACAATTAACAGATGACTAATGATGTTGCGTGAGAGTCCAACAGATTGAGAAATAATCGCGTTATGTCAATTAATTGATTGGAATTTGTGTTGCTAATGAAAGTCACTCACTCTTTACTATATACGTACTTAAAGTGACAAAGGGGTACACTTTTAACACCATTCCCCTTTCTATCACTTATATTCCTAAACCAAGCGAGATAAACAATTAACAGATGACTAACCCTTTATCTGCGGAATTCGGAAGAGATAATATTTTATAAGTTCAATTTCGACAAGTACCACGTTTTAATCTTAAACGGTGTTGGTTTTACAAGTTTTTTTTTTTAATTGTCGAAGGTCGAAAAGGAGGGGGATTCATCTGATAAGAGTTCCATAGACAACTGAAGGTACTACTAGAAACCTTAAAGATTTCTAGTAGTTTATTTTTTTTATCACATATCACATAAAGACACATTCATTCATTCATTATATTCCTGTATCCCCTAAATGGGACAATAAGAGAATATATATTTTTTTATTCATTCAATAATCAACTAATTACTATCGATTTCTGCTGCCCTAATACTCTTTATGAAATATGTAATTTTATGAAATTACGTACATTTTTTGCGTTTTTATATATCTAATAAAAAGAAATATGAATAACTTAAGATGGAAGAAAGAAGGAAAATGTTTTATTTTTAGAACTATGCCACACAAGAACAAACGTTAAGTGTGGCACAACCAGAAAAGAAGACGAGACGAGAAAACGCCTCAGCAAAAATTTATGCATGCTCTCTTTGAATGTATAAACATGCAGAGTTGATTTTCTGTCGTTACCCTGGATTCGAGTGACGCCATTTACAACCATTTTTTTAGTTTTTAGAAGTAATTTGAAAAATATATTTATATACATTGTGATCTTAGAAGCCACCGCGCTGATCTTTGAAATATTGATGTAATATTTTAATTTGTATGGCTGCTTCTACCTTAAACGCTCCTAGGCAGTAGGTGGCGCTATTGTCAAGATTTCAGATATATTACTATAAATAAGATGTATTCTTTTATTCTAGAGCCTGTCAATGTCTTCATCAGTGTTTTACGCTTTCCTCTTTATCACCCGCTACGAAGCCATGGGCCTCGGCGCCGGTTGGGGACAAATTTGGGACGCTGACGTACACAGAGTAAAAAAAGTACTTTAATATTTTTATACAAGAGTTTTTACTGTAATTCGATTTTCTTTTATTTATATTTATTACTAACAACAACAAGACATAAACTAATTGAGCCTTAAAATACATCTATAAAACTAAGCATTGTCTTATTTATAGATGTTACACACAAGCAAAAATTGTAAAATCACCTAATGATTTGGTGGCCAGGTATCCAGACATTTTTTTTATCTTATTTTCTTTGGAGATACGACCGAATAATACTAATAAATTAAATATTTTTTATGTTAAATATACCCGTTATGTGAAACCCAGGCATTGACGAGATCGTTATCCAGCGCACTCTATACCAGCTTGAGCTGTTACTTGATTATTAAATGCAATTACTTTTTATTCATGTATAAAATTGCTAAAATAGCTTTATTTTAAGTGTTTTTATACGAAGAGAAGTACGCGATTTAATTGAGAAACGCCCAATGCCAATTTAATTAAAAACTTTTTATCAGGTATGGTAAAAATGGTCTGAGAACACTTAAATGAGTCAAAGAGTAGTCTATAGTATTACAAGCCTCAAATCCTTTGAAACTTAGATAACTTAAAATGGAACATATCGTTACCATTCAGATACTTAAAGTTGCAAAAAAGCTAAGCGTAAGGTACATAGTATTTTGTAACGTTTTTCTCGGAATATGTAATTTAAATTCAAATTCTTATTTGCCATACTGTTATACCGGAGCCAGATATAGCTTCATTTGAATGATCATGTAGTGTGGCTGGGGACTTTGTGTAACTGTACAAAGTTTTGTAATACTTTGTGGACTTCAAGTTCAAAAAGGTATAAACTCTGTGAGCGATAACTGATAGAATCAGGCGTTACTTTGCGGAAATCCATGACATGCATGAAAAACTAAACTACTTTGCTTTAATCCGATATTTCTAACAGGAATGTTAGTACTTTGCCTTTATTACTTAGCGTATAAATCGCTAGCTATGCCCGCGACTTCGTCTGTGTAAAATTTGTTAAAAAAGGTCCAATTTTAGCGTGATGATGTATATCCTATAACTTTCCTCGATAAATGGTCTATCTAACACTGGAAGAATTTTTCAAATCGGACCAGTAGTTCCTGAAATTAGCGCGTTCAAGTAAACAAATAAAGTAAATAAATAACCTCTATAAAATTAGCCCACCAATTCTTGTCTTCTTGTAATAATCGTGTAACCGTGACGTCACTTATAATAATATCTCTAATTCTAAAAAGGTTCTACGAGTGAGTATAATTAAATGTATTTGTACATTATTCCTATACTTACTAAGTTTATATGACATTCTTAAAGCATTATCTATACGGTATTTAATTAGAAAATTGTACACACTTAACTACAGAGCAATTTCTTAATATATCTCTAATGGTCTCACGAGTTGTTTTCATTTATGCCAATTAAATGAGTGAATCGGTTATAAAGTTCCAATAACAATAAATATCCAACTATTACGGATCGTACCGTAATTTAAGTTCAATTGGTTGTTTGCTTTAAATCGATCCAAAACGAATATAGCCTACAGTAACCATTTTTATCTTTTACATATTATATGCTAAGTTTGCTAGGTCTTTTTGCCCGTGGTTTCATATTAAACAAGTTGTACGAATTAAAGTGGTCCATAAATTTGCTGTTTGCTGGTAAATTGTGAATTGGAAATATCAACAAAAACTGATTAATTGCTATAACAAAGGTGAACGTAGACATGATATAACCATTAACGGAGATTACACAGAGGCTCCTACACAAATTATATAAATTCACGAGCGCCAATATTCAATTGATTCTCCGAGGTTCTGTACAATCGATTGTGACGAAAAACAGTAATTGTCTTTGAATCTCTTGCCCCTCTGTCTCGTTTCTTTTGTTCTTTAGCTGCCTCTAAAAATATGCATGAAAATATCAAAAAAAAATTTGAAAAAAGTATAGATTGCCGCGTGTTATAAGTTTGTGTGTACACTTTTAATAGTGAGATCTATTAGTCAAAAAAAAAATATTTTTTTTATTTCCACATACAATAATATACAGTTGAACCCTTCCAATGATGAGATATATAGTAAATAAAAATCAAGTCTCAAATTGTACATTAATGTTGAGCCTTGTTACACAATTCTAACAATGGTAATGTATCGTAAAACGCTTTTTGACTTTCAAACTTTTCGCTTCACGTAATAATGTTCTTTAGACATAAAAATGGATTTCCAAAATGTATGTAGGCGCATAACTTCCGAAGGGCTGCACCAAATTGGATAATTCATTTTTTGTTGTGTTCATTGGTGGACAAAGTCTGTTTATTTAGGCTCTAATTTTAAGACTGGTTCGGTTTTTGGAGTCACTTTATTGTTTCAATTTATAATAATCTTTTACTGTTGCTGTTCTTGTACTGTTTGTTACTAGATAATCCTAAAATAAAGTAATATAAATTATGATTTTCTCACATCCGTAAGCCGAATTTACAGACAGCCAATTTTTTTGATTAGCCTGCTATTAACCCTGCTAACTTTGTCCTTAACACAAGTCCACCTCTATCCAATCCACGTGCTTCCCGCAAAGAAAATCCAAGTCATTGCGCATTCCCAATTTTATCATTAATTGTAATTATCTATAGCTCAACGCGCAAGTTTGGTTTGAAATCTGTTAGATATTCGATTCGAATCCGAATATTGCTGGCAATAGGCAATCTCAACTTCAATAAACAAGCTTAACTTTAATAGTACCGAGTCTAATAAACTATCAAAAAGTATAGTATTGCGATTTTCTTTATATATTTTTTTATAAATATTAAAAATACTTTTTGGACGCTTAAAATTATTTCAGCTTTAATCAAACATAAAGTTTATGAGAAGACGAGTGATTGTGGAATTTCATTCTCTGAGATATTTAAGCTCTTAAAGCACCAGAAAGAATTTTATTGATCATGTGATCTTCTGTGACTAACGTAACCGATCCATCCCATTTTTCTTGGCTCGCCGTAATACCTCCGTGTTCCTTATACGATCCGGCCAGTGTATGTTCAAAACAAAGCCTGTGCACTTAGGTTGCAATTTATCTACACTGGCTTTTCGCTATTAGCATCCTTTTAAAGTGTAACAGATAGATGAAACTGGCAAGCGGTTTATCTCAATGACTACCGACGCCCATGGGCAACTGCAACAGCAGAAGGATCGTTAAATTCCTAACCGGCCTTTGAGGAATTAGTCTTGAAGGTTTTTAAGTAGTTCGGAAATACCGAAGCTGGTCACTGATTCTACAGATAAATTATGCGAGGTAAGAAGTTTCTAGGAAATCGCACGGCTGTGGACTTTAGGACAATAAGGCGATGAGGGTGAAATTTCATTTTTGACGAGATGTCCTGTGGTTAAATTCAGCTTGATTTCTTTTAATTTTACTAGTAATGTAACTACGGAATTACTGTTTTCGGATTTTTTCCTATACTTGTATTATCTATATCTTAAATTTAGCTTCTTGCCTACTTTTAGGATTGTAACTAAAAAACTGTAAGTACCCTATAGGTTTTGGTACCTTTTGCAAATGTATGGGAAATGTGACATAAATGGTAAAGCTGCGTTTTAATTGCGTACACTTAGAGAGTTGAATTTTTCGAATCTCCTAGGGACCGCAGACCTTTGAATTTGTTATTAATTTCAACTTTATAGTTTTTCGCTTTTCTGAGAAAAATAAGGATGCTATTCTAATTCTGGTTTTGATAATTGCAGTGCAGACCTATTTACAAAGAATAATACTGTAGTGAAGTTAGATAACTAGAAAATTGCTCAAAAATTTGTATAGAATATTATAAGTTTTGTCGCATACATATACTAATATATAACGCTGAAGAGTTTGTATGCTTGAACGCGCTAATCTCAAGAACTACTGGTCCGATTTGAAAAATTCTCTAAGTGTTAAATAGCCCATTTATCGAGGAAGGCTAAAGGCTATAATCACGCTAAAATGTGTCACCTAATTTTACGCAAAGTCGTAGTTAACAACCGTGAGTACAAATATAACATACTTTTAATAGTATGGAATTATGCAGAAATTAATAAATAATCAATAAAAAAATTGGGGTAGAGACTTCAAGGACAGTAACCATAGATTAGTATAAAAGTAACAGCTATATAAAGACATATAGTTCAAGTTCTTTTCCCTCTACATGTTACAAAAAAATTTGAAAAAGAACTTGAGATATACACACCTCATCTTCACTGCTACTCGATTCGTCGTCATTTACGTTATTGTCTGGAACTGGTTTATCCATAGACCAAAAATCTTTCGCACTCGGCACCTCTATTGCTGGTTTGAAGAAGGGATCAGATTGTGAAGTTCAACAGCACACTCTCCGAAGAATATCCTACAAAACACCGATAGACAGGCTACTTTACGTCGATGTTCTAGACTTAGTAGTCTAGTCTGGACTCACCGATAATTCTTCTGGCACAGCGATCTACCGAGTCCAAGGCTGCAAGTTGGTATTTCGCAGAAAAAAGTCTACATTAAAATATTAAATTGTTTCTGCAATCAGAATACTAATATAAACCGGCCCGTTGGCGCAGTGAGCAGTGACCCTGCCTTCCGCTCCGGGGGTCGTGGGTTCGAATCCCGCCTCGAGTAAAAATTGTGATTTTTACTTGAAATAACAACTTTAATGAAATAATTCATAAACATTCATTAATTATTTTTAAAAAGTCATCTATTTTTATCATAATTTCGAGTGTGTAAGATTTTAAAAATGTTCCTGTAAAACTGGAGAGATGTATGGTAGTAAACGCAGTAATCACATAAGATCGTTATGTTTTTCTTCCGTTATTGGTCTAGTGGTATCGTATTATGGAAATAATTGAATATTTTCATATAATTTTTGTCTTTCTCTTTTAGGTGAAATCCAAAACTTGCAATTCAGAAATTGATTTTTTCAATTTTTTTATTGCGCTTCTTAATTCTGATATGTAATTAATTACTGAATCGATCATCGTTAAATTTAGCATACATCTTGCTTGAGGTACCAAAGGGGACACATATCGTCATCTTCGCTAAAGAAACAAAGAGAGCTAGGTTCGAAATCTATTTATAAGTGCATTAATTTATTTAATACTTGATATGGCATAATCATTATTTCTCTATAGAAATATCTATCTTTATTGTATAATTCTTTTATATCTTTATAGCATACTGTTTTTAACCACCTACGCTAAAAGAGGGGTGTTATAAGTTTTACGTGTGTGTGTGTATATGTGTGTGCGCCTGCGTGCGTAGGCGTTTGTGTGTGATCATAGCTGAAGCGAATATTGAAAAGGAAGGGGGGGGGGGCGTAGGAGATAAATTTACTGAATTCAACGAACATTCCTAAGTGGAGTATTGTTTTTTTTTAATTTCGAATTGAATGTTATTTTGTAATTTGTTAAATGTTTTTTGCAACTGAATATACTGGTTTACACAATCCGTATTTTTGATTGTGGGATAATATGGTGATGGAATGTTTAATAATTGCACGTTAAAAACCTAATAGCTTACTTTCCGTTTAAGCCGCAATCGGCGGCCGGTCAAATATGCAGTCACAAGGTCGGCTTTAAGCTACGAGCTATAATGCACTTTATCACTATTGCGTTAATACTGGCAATTAGCACTTATCGCGCACCGTAATTCGGTTTTCTAAATGCAAAGTTTCATTGCTTTTGTATAGTCGTTACTCTTTCCGATATACAGTTACACTTAGGAATTTCTTAAGGAGGAAGAGGTGGCGCGACGATTTGGATACCTTTGCGGGGAAGTTGTGAATGATTAGCCCAGGAAAGAGGAAAATGAAACGAGAAGGGGGAGGCCTTTGCCCAGCGGTGGGACACAACAGTTTAATTAAAAAAAAACTCTTCCCCCTTTCTTGTCACTTGTGTTCGCATTAATAAATAAAAGATAAAAATAAACTTTGACATGTGACCGCACAAAGCTTTTGGACCCTGCCCGTTGTCACTAAATGTCACATTTTTGTGACACCCTCACCATATTTAACGTTGACGTTATTTATGGATTGTCCCTTGCCTCACAAAACATTTTGGTGGAAACAGACGAGAGCTCCGGTGTTTAAGAACGAATACCCCCCAATACGAAGGACTTAGAGACTTTAAAGAAAAAAGCTTTCTTATTTCTCAATGGGCGTTAATGAATCTGCAAGTCTTCGTGTCTTCATTAGTCCATCCATATAAGCGTCGGTAGTAGTTTGCCCCTCCTTCACATAGTATATAATTGTGGCCCAGAGAATATCATGTACAAGACAGGCTTACATACATATATAGAAGGGTTCCGTATTTGTTAAATAACTTCAAAAGTTGTTGTCTGATTACGATCAAAATATTTTTAGTAGTGAGTTTAATAAACATAGAAAATTTAAAGTCATTTAATGGTTTGAAACCGGGACCACCGTGCAAAACAGAAAAATTTGAAGGCCATCTACTCGAAAATGGTATCCATATAAGAAAACTGTGTACCAAATATTGACATTATTTAAAAGAGATATTCAATGATACCACCCAGGATGGGGTTTAATAAAAAAAAACATCCCACTTCACATGTTCACACGGACTTCACACGGACTGAAAAGCAGCTGGTAGCTGAGTCCACAGCCTTTTCGCGGACATACTACTTTTAACTTCATATATTAAGGTGTACTGATTACTAAAATGTAAAATCTCTGTATGTTTGGCGAATAAAGTTTTATTATTATTATTGTTTTGTTATTATGGGACCCACAGCTAAAAGTAAAATTATTATTATTTAATGAAGCAAAAAATAAAATCTATACGCAATACATAACTGTACTGAAGATGCATTAATTGTATAAATTAGACATGAGCGGACAGACGGACGGAAGGGCAAAGCGTAATTATAAGGATTCCTTGTAGCACTACGGAACCCTAAAAATAAAGTCGCTTCTTGTTCTTGTACGCTTACAGTTTTTAAACTACGTAACGAGTTTAAATGCGGTTTTCGACAGTAAACAATATGATTCGAACGGAAGTTTTGTATGTATAATACACGCATCTCACAGCAGTTGTGCTAAGCTAGTGCTATATAAAAAGTACAATATGAAACTGTCAACCACATTGTTTTATTTGTCGTAAATACTTTAAGAGAATTTCAGTTAAAATTTTATAACAACATTATTGTGAGAATGACTGCAAAGAAGAATTAAATTATCTTGCTTTGTAATTTGTGTTAAGGAGATATATTATTCAGTAATGCCGGAGCCAGACATAGTTTCATTTGAATGATATTGTAGTGTGGCCGGGGACTATGTGTAACTTCACAGTGTTTTGTAGAACTTGGTAGACATTTAGTTTTTTCAAAAAAGTTATTAAAGTTTTAGTCAAAAAAGTAGAAACACTTTGAGCCATGTCTGGCTCGGGTTAAGAAAAACATTGTAGAGGATCTCACGTAACTTTTCTTACATTCTGTTATTTTTTTTTTTACTGAGGCATTTAACAACCGGAAAATCCTTGAGTACGCTTCAGCTTGCTAAAGCGACCTATGTCGCGACTTAATGAGAGATCTTTCGTCCTGTTATATTTAATTTCGTTAAAAAGCTGGATACTGCGATTTTTGTCTGAGATATGTTTAAAAAATAATACATTGCTCTAGCCTAGCGGTGGGCAACGCATGGCCCGCGGGCCGCAAGTGGCCCGCGTCTGTTTTATAAATAGAAATCGAATTTTAACCCCGATCCTTACATCCTATCCTTATCCTTTTCCTTATCCTTCCTTATCCTTTTCCTTTCATATTATAAAACACACTCCTCCGCCGCGTCTATCTGTCTGTTTGTTCGCGATAAACTCAAAAGTACTGAACAGATTAACACGCGGTTTTCACTAATAGATAGGGTGATTCCCGAAGAAGGTTTACATGTATAATACATGTATATTGTAGAACATATATATGCCCATAATTTCATTGATTTGTAACGTGAAGTCGTAGAAAACGTGTTTTTTGCTCTATGACTACAGGTAGCCTTCGTCCCCCGAACACCCAGAATCTCACTCAGTGACATTAATCGGGACCCACTGACAAATTAGATGTAAAGTAATTTGTATTTCAGCCCTTATTATAGAAATAATTTGTTCAAAAGTGATTTTAACAAACTCAGTACTTCGCAGGAGTTTTAATACATCACTAAAACCAGGTATTTGACTGTGGCACTACCTTTTATGTAATCGGTGCGTTCGGAAACGCGACACAAACGCTCGCACTAACAAGGATTATATATAGTTTTTTTAACTTTTTGTGTAGCCCTTGGTTATTTAGTATCAACTTATTAATAAGCAAACTACATAAAAAGTCGACGCGTTTCGTTTTTTTTTTAAATATTCATTTATTTATTTACGATCCGATTATGAAGGAGTTTGTACGTTCTAAAGCGTATTTATAGAATAAATCGGATCAATAGAATAGAAATACTGGAGCTGTTTCTACAATTGCTAACACGAGGGTACACAGACTTTTCGACGTAAATCAGAAAAACTTGAATGGAAATCAAAAGCTCTGGTACATAGCCGAAAATGTGAAATTTACGAACGGTACACACCGTTAGCGGGCGTGTCTGGTGTTCGCACGTGGCCGGGGTCGATGACCTCGGGCCACACGACCATACAAATTGCATTGACTGCCGTGAAGGCTGGAGAAAGTTTTGCGATTGTTCTAGAATCGTAGATAGATAAAAAAGATAAGATTTGATTGGCGTTGAAAGCAAAAGTGGCTTATTTTTAAACCTCTAAAATGTATACGTACGAATTCTACGGAATAAGCTTGCTTACTGTAGAATTATAAACATAATTTTTAAGTTAAGGTGTAATTTTTTTTGGAAATAAATATTTCATTTCATAAAAATACTTTTTTTCAATACTGGGATTAATTTTTAGGTATTTCAAATATTCCTGTTTCCCCTCATACTAAGCTTAAATTAAAAGCTTGTGTCAGAAGTGGGTGCGCAAATACCTGTCGCAGCAAGAGCTACTTAACCTAGTCGATCGACTCAAATGCCAACCACTGATTGGGCCACGACCACCACTAATTCCTCCTTCTATTCATATGTAAGTTGCTGCAAATAAATGGTTAGCAGTAAAAATGTAATTATTATTATTATAACACGATTAATAATTAATTATAATTAATTGAAAATCATTACAACGCACTAAATGTAGGTATTCCAACGGCGAATGGCTTTGCTCAGACTGAATATTATTCCAATGCGGTCATCTAACGCTGAACTAGTTTAGAATTACGCCAAGACAATACCTGCACTTGACATTCCACGAAAGTGCCTAAATCAACAAGATTTTTTAGTACATCGACTGAGGTATTTTGATGCTGTAAAAGATTAAAACTGGATGTATTTTTTTAACAAACAACACTAAGATACAAATATTGTAAGAGAATATGCGTGTCAAGAAAACTATATTTGAATCTGCAGGAAATGTTTTATAGCTATTTAAGTATTAAGATAATTATTTTTTTTTCCAACTACGCTGTAAAGTTATCAGTAATCACTACTAAACCGATCACAAAGGACGTCTTTCTGCTTTAAACTAAAACAGTGTGAAAATTTTGTATAAAATATAGTGGGAGAAAATTATCTGCCATCTGCGAGCTATTCTGGTGTGCGCTACAAAGACCGTTAGATTTACACGAATGTATTGTGTGAAGAAAATGTTTATCTTAAATAGTTCTACAAAAAAGCCCACTACAGCATATGTCTACCTTTCACGTTTAAGTCATTAACGCGAAAACAGTGATCCATTATGAAACGGGAAAAGAAAAAGAAATGGGAACGGGGACAATTGTATAGGACAGCGTCTGCCGGATGCGCTAGTGAGAAATAATTTAGAAATATTACTGGAAACTTAGCGTGACAAAACTTAGGTCATATATGGTCACTTCAATTATATATCTCATTTATCAATCTCCTAAATATGAAAATAGCGTGCTAGTATAGCATATAATATTATTTTATATATAAACATTATTTCAGAGCTAGGTTTTTAAAATTAAAAACAAGTTATATAAACTAAGATACATGAATATCCATTTTATGCTTATAGATCAATAAAATGAAAAAAAATGGAAAGTCAGATGTCAGCTACGCTATTCTCTCCGCTATTCGTACCCTTGTAACATGGGCCAACGTCGGTCTGTTCAACCAATGCAGTATTTTTGCGAACGGTCGTTCAGAAAATAGGAATGACGCAAACCCAAGTGTTCGTCTGTATATTTCTAAATAACTTTGAGCAAGCATTAGAACAACAAAGTTTTTATGTTTTTTTTATTACAAGGGGCAAACGAATAGTTGGTTCGGATAAGTAGTTACTTAGGCGAACTGCCGTCGATATACATCTGCATAACCAGAAGTTTTGTAGATGCGTTGCTAGTCTTTAAAAAGGAATTTAGGCCACCTGGAGCTCTCACAAACCGATCGATATGCGACAACAATACCATCACTTGACGTGACAGCATTGCCGCCACTTCACGCCGATCTTATGTGAGAAAGAGCATGAGTTATTAATATAAATGTTAGCTTAACTATAAACATTTAACTCTCAGAATTGTGAATTGAGTTAATTCAGAAAAGTAGTCACAAGCCATGAAAATGTGATTCTTCTCAAGAAAATTGTTTGCTCCTAATTTGTAGTTTGTAAGCGGTGCTTATATGAAATTATATACTATATAAGTTTCTTAACTTATATAGTATATAATTTCATATAAGCACCGCTTACAAACTACGAATATATGAAGTATAAATTAATATGTCTGGAAGTGTTCTCAGACTGTTGTGGTCAACATGGATATTTTTAAGACAAGAGGTCATTTCGTTAAATAAGTGTCGAAAAAGATAGAGGTTATCAACGCGTTTGGATTATTCTTGTATTAAAATCGAATCACTGACAGCAAAAACACTTTGCTGAAAGCTTCGGATTTACGATGGTCCCTAAATTTTTCTAGGCCGGTCGAAAATTCAGAGCTCGTCTTTTTTTTAAACATACATGATATAAAAGTAACACTGACTTAGCAACAGTAACTAAGAACACTATCACATATGATAATACGTAATGAAATTCTGTTTAAATAAAAATGTATATTCTATATTAATCAAGAGGCAATAATAGAACATTTTTCCGATCTGTAAAGGCCAACCAGCCCCCCCCCCCCTCCCCACGCACAATGGTCGCCCTACTGCGATTGAGTGCGGAGAAGCAGCTCGCGTAGAAGAAGAAAAAGAAGAAGAAGACCTTTGCAAACAACTTCTATTCACTAATGCCTCGCCCTAAAAAATCTGCTAACTAAATGGGAACTAAAAACTCTAGAAATATATATATATTAACGGCTGTCCTGTTGGCGCAGGGGGCAGTGACCCTGCCTTCTGCTCCGGGGGTCGTGGGTTCGATTCCCAGCTCGAGTCTGGGTGTATTATCCATATGTATGTATTTACATATTTCTAAAAAAAAAAATATATTTGTGTATAACAGGCGGCTGCTACTTATAACACAGGCATTAAGTTGTCTACCTTAGGAACAGACGTCCGTGTGTCATTTAGTCCTGTATATATTTATTTATTATTTATAATATATAAAAATCCAGTCAGTCAAGTCAGCCGATATTCACCAAAGTCGGCATTTATTTGTACTATGTTTTAACTTGAGAGATAGGATAGTTTTTATTTTGATTAATTAATTTAATAATAATAGTTTGTATTTTTTAACCTAGTCTTGTAAATCCTTCTTAAGTCACTCAGCCGTAGTATCATGCCTGCTAGTTGTGATATATAAACATTATTTTAGCGTGTCGATAATTCAATCCCTCTATATTTTATGTGCCTCAGTAGCTCAATGGTGAGATAAGGCGATATAGATATTAACCTTAAAATGTCTTCTTAGTGTCTATGTCATATGCTCAAATCTAAGAAATGATATTTTTATATATTTTTCCTTTTTTAACTCTCTTTAACAAAGGGAGGCGGTTCTCAGTTTGACTGTATGCTTATTTTTATACTTTTGTATGTTTATTACAAGAGTACTCCGCCATTTATGAATCGATTTTAATAATTCTTTCTTTGTTTGGTAGACCACACTTCCGAGGTATTCCTATATAAATTCAATCAAAATCGATCCAACAGTTTTTGAGAAATCAGCAAAAGGCGGGGAACCTATTTGGCTTGGCACCGACTTCAATACATCATTAGGTTTTTACAAAATCGTATGAAAATGGGAATTATTTTTGCTTTGAAATTCCTTGGCGTTTTTTAAAGGTGATTTTATTTAAAAATAATTTATATATACGAATGATTTGTTATAAACTTACAAAGAATACTACGAAATACGTCTCTTTGCAGTCGTCTAGAACAGAACGAATTGACGGAGGTAGGCGCGGGGGCCTTCTCTTCGGTAAAGAGGGTGGCTCGCATCGACCTCTCCAACAACAAAATCTCCAAAATCGCCGCCGACGCCTTCAACGGACTTACGCATCTGACCTCCTTGTGAGTAATTATTTAAATTATACCAATACAGTTACATATTTCACCCCCTTCCCACTGAACCTAAAATCCAGTGCGATTTGTTTAGAATTTCTTGAAATGTTATTCCTTATTATATTTTTGAAATTTCTTTTTGTGTGGAGGAGATATAGAAACTGATAGCCAACTATTAGTTGGCAACCTTTTTGCAGGCAAGGGCAACATCGTTAAAAAATTAGGCATAAGCGGGCCACATTGTTAAGAAATTAGATGTAGGCGGGCCACACTTGTAAACTAATTATTTGAAAATATCAATATATGTAGATAGACATTGTAAGCGATATTAAAAATGCTAAATTTTTGTACCATACGATAAAACTCTGCACTCGTGTAATGTATTTAAAGAAATATAATTAAATAATATTTCGTTAAATACATAGAAATAGATTCCCATTTATAAAACAACCGTAGGCCACAAAAAGTGTGGACGACGGACCCCGCGGGACACGCGTTGCCGACTGCTGCTTTAAACACATTCAGCTAAGTCTCTTAGTTAGTAAATAATAATAAATAATGAATTATATCTTATCTATTTTCTTTTACATTATCTTTTCAGAGTCCTGTATGGAAACAAAATAAAGGACTTACCGTCCGGCATATTCCATGGATTGACGTCCTTGCAACTTCTGTAAGTATACGAATACAATATTATGTACAAACATATATATTTTTTATTAATTTTTGTTAATCTTTATTTTATAAAATCATGTTACATAGTTTAATAGCACCCTAGCCTTTAAAATAGGTGAGCCAGTATATTAGGGGCCAGTGCCTTCTCAAACATAGACACAACAATTTATAACATGTTGAGAACATGAATTGATTTTAAAAAAAATTAACAAAAAAATAATATAAGTGCCTGTTTGTAACATCGAAATCATTTTTTTTATATGACTATCTATAAGAAAACCCCGGAGTCCTAGTCTCGTCATTAAAGGCCGGCAACGCATCTGCTAGCCTCCTAGTGTTGCATATGTCCATGGGCGTCGGTAGTCACTTAAGTGAGCCGCCTGCTGGTTTGCCCCTTGTGACATAAAAAAGGTGTCTGTCTGTCTGTTAGTTCCGGTTAATCTCCGAAACGGCTGGACCTATTTCGACGGGTGGTTCACTGGCTGACAGCTTATGTTACCATGAATAACATAGGCTACTTTATTTTTAGAAGAATAATTCGGGTTCCGTTAAAAAAAAACCTCAAAATTTAACAAAATCGCTGATTTCATGCGGGTGAAGTCAATGGTCAGCTAGTAACTTATATTATTACATTTTTAGTTCATATTTCCAGGTTACTCAACTCAAATGAAATTACCTGCGTCCGCAAAGACACCTTCAGAGACCTACAGAGCCTGAAACTATTGTAAGTAACCACTTATATTATTATTTCTTTTATAGCCTGTAATGTCCCATAGTTGGGCATAGGCCTCCCCTCTATACACAATACATAACTGTACCAAATTTCATGCATTTATGTTCACAATTGTTTAAATTAGTTAGGGCGGACAGACGGACAGACGGACAGAGCGAAACTATAAGGGTTCCTCATAAGACTACGAAACCCTAAAAAAGGCCAAAAAACTGTCTCTTTCTATGGGTCAGGTCAGGTATTGATATATTAAAATAAAAAGAATACCTAACACCTTTTCTCTTCCAGATCTCTGTATGCCTTCAACGCCGGACTAAAGCAACACGCAGCTGTAAGAAATTTCTTGGATTTCGTAAAATTTCTTATGAACATAATGTGAACTTTTCGTTATATTCTAATATAAAGTGCTAAATCGTGTACAGCGGATCGATTAATTATTCACTTAACTTCTAGATGTAAATACGTCATAAACTTATTGTATCCAAAGTTAGTTAAGATATTTTATCAATAACGTGAGAGTTTCAACTTTGTCTCAATGAAAACGTCTCAAAGTTCAGCCGAGGTTTCCATCGTTACTTACGTTTTGCGCCAAAAACTTTGTCTCTTACAGTATGATTCCCTTTTATGTCCTCAATAGCAGATAGATTAAAAGTCAAAACAATCTTTATTCAAATATACTGTTCACTAAAGGACAACAGCTGGTGCCAATCATAAACTGTACTTATGTCAGCACAATCATATGGGGTAAGTTATTTCATTACAAAAAACTAGATGAAAAATTTGACAGCATTAAGCGATAATATTTATATTAAAGGTACTGTCATGTGTAAACAAATAATGTTAAAAATAAAGTAGCTTTTATTATTCCTTATAATATCAGCTATATGCATTAAGCATTCCTCGTTATTAGCTTCCAGCGAGAAGCCGGGGCTGGTCTTTAATCGAAAACAATTAAAAAACCATAAAATTCTTAATGAAAATTCATTGAAACAATGAGTCTTAAATGTTATTTATTGCGCACTAGCTTCTTCACTTTGTTTAGGTTTCACTTACATTTTTGGTATATCTTTTTTTATATATACCAAAAGTTTTATTTTTATTGATAAAAGTTCAACCATCTATTCCGTATCTTGAGTGCTTTTTTAAATACTTCTCTTTCGCTTAGTTTTTTTGTGACATAATACTCGTTTTCTACGAGTCATACCCTTATAAAAAGTCATTTTCTCATTGGACGAGTTTGTAAGATAAGTGAGTTTATTCTCGTATAAACATAAAAAGTAATTAAAGAACCAGCAAAATTGTTTCATCCCTCTCGTCTCGATAAATGTGAAATATTGTCGACCGCTGTTCAGGAAAGCGGTTATATGTATCATACCATTGTAAAGATCATCGTTTGGGATGATTCGAAGGTATCTTTGGGTTAAGTAAATAATTGTTGAAAAAGATGAGGTAAATTCCGAACTCAAAGTTAATCAACGCACTACTGAACATTGTATGAACAATAGAACGAGTGTTGAGGTGGCAAGAAATCTTTACATTCAAAATTATGAGATATCATTCTTATGCGAGGTTTTTGGATATGAAATTGTATACAACTTGCTATATAAATTAATAAAAGGGACTTCCTCATCAACAAGACTATATTTCAGAGCAAGTTGTTGATGGATTATCCTGGCTACTTGATTGTGTCTGCAAATTTTTTTTTAAGTATTATTATTATTAAGATCAAATGAAAATGATCAATCATATCATTTTTTGATGATCTATATATAATATAAATCGTGAATCAAAAATATCTAATGTAACAAATTGAAGCTTACAAAAGAGTCGATGAATGACAATACAGAATCGACTCGCCTTAAATAGTTTGAGCTAATCTATATTTACTTCATGAATACATAACGCGATAAAAATATACCAATAGATCGAGGTGGGAATCGAATCCACGAGCCCCGGAGCGGAAGGCAGGGTCACTGTCAGGGCCAGTCAAAAAATGAGAATTGGCGGTTTGTATAGAAAGACGAGCGAAGCCGCAGACAACATCTAGTAAAGAGTATAAAACCAGAATATATCAGACAATAATAAGTAAATTTTATAAGTTTATCTTCTGATAAAGCACCGATTTTGGTTAAGGCACCAATGTCCTTTGATGGCGGTATAATGTTAGGGTTAAAATACCTACTGTATAGATTTTCCTAAGTTTTATGCCGGAGCCAGACATAGCTTCATTTGAATAAGCTAACGAGTTTGTTTGTATGTTTACTTGAACGCGCTAATCTCAGGAACAACGGGTCCTATTTGAAAAATTCTTTTAGTTTTAGATAGCCCATTTATTGATGAAGGCTATAGGCTTTGTACCTCTACGCTAAACGTTTTCACCTAATTTTACGCGTTCGAAGTCGCGAGTACAGCTAGTTATAATATGAAATACAATTTGATAATTCCAAAGAGACGAATTTCTTAGCATACCAAGGATCAACCGTGCGGGTAGCGAGTGCATAAGTAAGTAGAGAAAAGAAATATTATCAAATGATAAACGAATTCTATTTTAACTCGACCCACAGCCACATTCTGTGCAATTTAAGGGGATCCTGGTACGAGATCGGGATAACGCTAGGAAAAGGAAGATTGTTAAAAAAGCTAAATTGAAGAAAAGAAAACCAAAAGAATCTCGCTGGTTGAAACATTGGTGGTCACTTCATACACAAGCTTTTAAAAGAGCTTAACTAAACGAGAATATCAGGCATATATTTCAAAATATTCATTTTAAAATATAGCATATCATATATGAGAGAATAAAACAGTGTCCTTCATTTCTATGAAAATAAAATTTTTAACACCACCACAACCATATTATGAGTTTATAGAATGGCTATTCATAACATATATAATTAAGATTTTGTTATAAGAATAAAACATTAAACCACCTGTCAAATATAATCCGTTGACTTAGATATGAGTATATTTTTTAATCAAATATAAATTAGTATACTGTTAGTAAAGTAGGTAAGACGTATTATTATCTAATTTTGATACTAAAATCACATTTACTGACCACAATTTCCCTCCAAATAAATCATTGTCCGCGCCTCTTGAATTCGCTTCCATCCATTAGCATCACAAATTTTGATTTAACATCATTAATTATTGTAAACATTTTCACACTCATTTTAAAACATTATTTTATAATACACAAAAACAATAATTATAAAAGTATCCAAAGCAAACATTACAATAATAGCGAATGAACCATTTAATTCAACGTCGCTCAGGTGCGGAGGTTTGAATCTAGTCACTTAGGGTAGCGTTGAAGCCTTCTTTGCCACGCAGTTCGGGAAAACGTTGCTAGATGGAACCACCGGTCCCCAATTACTTTAGTATAGACTAATTTTTTTTTATTTTTACATTATAATAAAGTGACGCTGGTTATTTAGTTGTTTTAAATTTTTTCAATTATCATTATAAGATTCACCAGTTTAAATAACATATACATACATATAAAATGCTAAATTATAATTAAAATCACATTCAATTGTATGATTATTTTTTTTATGTTTTGTTTTGAACACTTATAATAAATACACATTGATAAATTAGATATTTCCATGTAAGTACTGGACAGATTTATTTTATCTTTTTTTTAAATTAGCCTGTATTGTTCCACTACTGGGCAAAGGCATCTCCAATCCTCGATCACTCTCTTCCGTCGTGACTTATCCCAATCCAATCCTTTCTCGCCGAGGCGTCCAAGTTTTATCATACAGGTTTTTTTTTGGTGTTGCAATTATTTAATTAGATTTTCTATTTATGAAGCTCGTATATACCATAAAAATGTAATTTAATTGTAGTTTATATTAATTTTTGTACTGGTACATATAATTTTATTCATAACTGCGTATTTGATATCATAATATACATTGATTGTGCTAACTTAACTTCTATATTTTTTTTATTCTGTAAATTCACTACAAATTAAGTATTCACACCAGTTACTTAAACAAAGTATTATAATATAAGATTATTTTTTCATTTATGAGGGATAAATTGCATATATCTTGTGGTTGAATAATATTGTTTTAATTTTCAAATAGTCTCATCGTGACAATATTCTTCCGTTCACCTCTAATTTTGTGCTAATATTTAAATCGATGAAATATTAATGGACGAATTTCTTAGCATTCCATGGATTCACCGTGCGGGTGCCGGGTCCATGACATTGCAGAGGAAGGAACCATAGCAGTGCCCGGGACTTGTGACCCAGGTGTAGGTTTAAGAGTGCGCTCTTTATAGTGATCACTAGCAGTCACCTTCACTGCCAGTGTTCCCTCCCCTGCCTAGCCAAATCCGGTATGATCCTACTAGTACGGCTTTAGATGTCCTTTCTAATAAAGAACCTATGATAGTTCTTGCACAGATAAGCCAAGGTCTTTTAGTAGGTTGTACAGGGTTTTTGCTGGTGTACCACTTGCTCCTGTACCGCGTATAAGGTAAGTTAAAATTAAAAGAATATTATTTCATATAATTTATTTCATTTTTGTTATTGTAATTTTTACGAGTACAATAAAAATGTTCGTTTTTTATTAGTGTTTTATTTTCGATCCTATTCTTATATTAGTACTAATGTAAAATTTGTTGTTACAAAATGTTTTAAAGTGTAACGATGTTAAATTGTATACACAATTTTTTTGTTGTGTGATGTTATATAGTTGTTTCATTGCGCAATGCAGATTTTATTGAACTATTGCGTATACATTATCTTTAGTGCTTTATTTACTTGCGTGGTAAGTTGATAAGATTTCTAGGGGAATAGAATACCTATTTATAAAGTGGCTTCTATGTTTGCTAGCATAGCGATACGTAAGTAAGAAGTATTACGTATGAAGGATTGGATTGGTTAAAGGATATACACTGCCACGTGCCTTCCGAATCACGGAGGCGGTCGAATATCATATATAAACCAGTGTTAGAATGGGTCATCCATCTATTGCCAGGTATTCTTGGTCGGTTGGTCATTCTCCGGTCGATCTTGAGTCTTCGATAGTTCAAATGCCGACCACTGATACACGACCTTGAGAGACTACCAGTTAATTTTGCTTATGATTTAAAGAATTAGCTACTTTAACCAGTTGAGGACAAAGTATCTATAGCAATCCAAAAATACTGTTGTACTGGTACCTTTAATAAGGAAGGGACATCGGGATTGAAACCACCGCAGGCCATTTTGCCAGAACTTGAACTTTTTGACCCTCATCATCTCGACGTGCTACGGTCCACAATCGTGCGTTAAAGGAACTTCTTACTTCGCACAATTTCTCTGGGAATCAGTTGCCAGCTTCGGTATTTATGAACCGATACAACTTAGGGACCCTTAAAAGAGTATACTCATTTCTTAAAGGCAGGCAACGTACGTATCTTCGAGGTCTGGTGTTGCAGTCGTCCATTGATGTCGGTAGTCTCTCAAGTGAATGCCGCCTACGCGTTTTGCTGCTTTATTAAAAAAAAAAACTAGTAGAGGTAAATACCTGCGCTCTATATACTCGAATGCTAATTGGAGCGTGGATAAAGCATTTCAATAAGGAAGGGGGATCGGGATTAAAACGTGCTAATCCGAAGATAGGAGCGATACGATAGGTCCCCGGTAGTAGGTCTACCAGCAAAAACTAAATGTCGCTTCTAAGCTGTCAAGGATATAAGTTTAAGATTTTTACCATCAATTGTACGGTGTACCCCTGTTATCTTCTATCTATATTCTTCCAGTTCGCAAATGTATTGGACACTGAACAGTCTACGTTCTTCGGCTTCACACGCGAAGTTCCGATCAGCACCACTACCCTGGAATTGGTTCAGCAGTTGGAAGAGCAGGTGTACAAACATCCCCGCGGCGACAGACGCGTCCGGAGATATTTTGACAATTATGACACGCCCTTTGTTGGTCACGGCAGGAGGGCGAACAATGAAGACTATTATTAAATGATTCTTTTTAAACACTTCGTGTATAATTATTGTAATGATTTTCAATACTTTTTGACCTTAATATCTTCTTGCTATAGTTAATCTCCAAAACGGCTTAACGGATTTTATGGGTTTGTCCCCTTGCAGGTAGCCGATTTATTTTATGTTATAAGGGGCAAACGAGCAGGTAGCAGACAGTTATGCAGTGCCTACTGACGCATATGGACATTTGCACGACCAGGAGGCTAGCAGATGCGTTGCCGCTCCTTAATGATGAGTTTAGGCCACTGGAAAGTCTCTCTAATCTACCGAAACGCGACAACAATACCATCACTGGCACGGCGTGAAGTGGCGGCAATGCTGTCACTTCACGCCGGTCTTATGTAAGAAAGAGATACTGTTACTTGGACGTGCCGGCTCAATTCGGCTACAAGCATGGCGCTACCTCTTATTAGACAGAAATAAAGGAATGGGATGGAGTAAACGGATATAAAGGTAGATGGAGAGCAGAGAAAGGATGCGGATACCACTGTCACGGACGGTATAGGGGAAGTGACAATAGCAGCTATTGTGTTCCCAACAATGAAATTAACATCTTTTGATATTAATTGGCAACACCATACTAATGAGCTAAACAAAAGGAAAAAGTTGAAATTTCTCAGTGGTTCTATCGGATGCAGCCATGTATTGACGTGAATGGACCTTATTTTGAAAAGATAAAGTAAAGGTAACAGCTTGCTAATTTAATCAGTTTTTTTATTTTCTAAGAACTTTCAGTTTGACCCTCGTAATACATTGAGATAGTCCTCCTTGTATTCTAATCTCCGTAATAGGAAGAAAAAATGTTTATGTATAGGTATCCTTTTTTATTAATGTACTTATGGAATCTTAATGCTTTCAGCATTAAGTCTACTTTGTACAACATTTTGTTTAATACTAATAAAAAAAGAAAACATAATTATCGATTGAATAGCTCTGTTAAAACAAAGTTTTCCTACACATCTTTTTTATTATGGGTACAATTCCGATTAATTGGCCTTCGAAGTGTTTTGCGGGGTGTGTCCCCCCCCCCCTAGAATTTTCAAACTACTAAAGACTAACAAACTACGAAATTTTCCATTTTGATAAAACATATTAAAACTTATTAAGAAAATTTTTTGAGTGAAATCAAACAACTTTTGAAGTTACATAACAAATACCTTTATTGCCTACCAACTTTATTTATTTCATTTCATAACAAAGACAAACAGCATTGATTATAATTCTTTCCTTCCTGAATATAGCCATTTATGTCATATTTCCCGTACTAGTACATTCGAAAAGGAACATAACACATTCAAAATCCATAGGGCACTTCCTGTTAATCTATAATCATACAATTTGGCAAGAAGCAATATCTTGAAGTACAAATATAGGAAAAAATCCGAAAACCGTAGCTTTATAGTTGCATCCCAAGAAAGAGAAGTATTATTATGAATCTTATGGGTTTGAACAAGACAGATAGTCTATTTGATTTGATTTAATTATAAAATATGTCATAACCTTTTGTTTAAATGTGTATGCTTAAATACGAGGCTGGCATATATGGTGGCAAACCAATTTCTTGGTCTACTATACATGGGATTACTATAGCCTAGCAGAGATCCATTGTGATCAGTTACGTTCTATCGTTTGATTGGAATCATTCTATTTAACAACTAGAGATGAGATAATGTAGAAGCTTTGAAATTACATTCTATAAGAAGGGTTGTGGATTTTTGCGATCGAGATTGTGCGATTGGAACTGTCGATATTCTTCTTCTTCCTAGCGTTATCCCGGTCTAGTACCAGGATCCACTTAGATGACAGGAGATGTGTCTGTGGGGCGAGTTAAGATGACCGACTGCCATCTGACCAGCTCGACGCTTTTGTATGTCCTTGGTTGGGTCAGCCCCTGAAAAGAGTTTAAATAACTTTACACATCATCTACAAAGAACAAGGCACATAGTAATAATTAGCAATAAATGTACCTTTTTTGAAGTGAAAATTTTCTAATACAACTTAAAGGAAAAAAAATTTACATAAATACAATTTTTTTTAAACAAATGAAACATTATTTTTAACTTAAAGTAGTAAAGTGAAGAATGAAATTGTCTTGCTGTTTTATGAAAAATTGCTATAAGAGTTTGGAATTTTCTCTGAAAGTTGTATGTGTATGTCTGTAAACATACATTTTATTCTATTATTGATACAGTTTTGTTAAACAATAATTTAGACTTACACTGAGATCTACTTATTACCGCTTAAATTTAATATTATAAAGATAATGGCTGGACCCCGCGATTTCGTCCGCGAGGGCCAACCTAATCACTTACGAGCTTAAAAAATAATTTACGGCCGATTTTCAAACCTACCAGAGATGCACAAAAATTTTCACAAGAATTGGTCATGCCGTTTCGGAGTTTGGCGACAAACACTGTAACATGAATTTATTTTTAAATTACATTCAATATACTTAAGACTTTGGCTTAGTTTGTTGCCGCGCTTTCTACGTAGTGCCACTTGACTCCGTACTACGCTTTTTGCGAACGCGCTGTGCAGAGTTAACAATCTTTAGAGTGGGCAATCGTTATGTATTTATTTATTTACTAGTTTTTGCCTGCTAATTTTGTCAATGTATTATTAGTTTCTTATTATTAGTACCTTATTACGATATATTTAGGTGGTTGGTGGTGGCTGGTTTTCTTGATTTTCCGCTCATATTTGAGTTTATATATATACCTTATACATGGCTATTAACGGACAAAAACGATTCACTTATAACGCGGATTTACATAGTTACCGAATTTTTTATGTGTATACAATATACGAGTTAATGTACAAAAAACTAAACAAGTGTCTTTATTAATAAGCATTGCCAAAGAAAAAAAATTATAGAGATTCAGGAAGATATAAATTACCATATGCAAATTTGGATTTTTTCACAGCGCATCACTATGCACCGCACCGCAATGCGCCTTACTGCGCCGTACCGCGCCGTACCGCACCGTACCGCGCCATACAGCGCCGCAACGCGCCGCATCGCTTCGGACCACATCAACTTACGTTACATCGCAATTATATTAAACAAAAGAATAGATTAAAAAATCGATCTACCGTGTTTTACGCAGAGATCGGCAGCGATTGTACCATATTCACAAGGTTCAGGCGTTATTACCTTCTGATAAAAGTCAAAGGGTCACGCACTGCCGCTGGATGCTACAAGAGCACGTGGTTGTCCCTACGTTTGCCGCGAACGTGATTTAGACGGATGAGTCCACGTTTATCAGAAATAGGATGTGGAACATTAGTGGTAATTCCCATATCTGGGCTCATTCGAATCCATTTTCGGTGCAACAGACAGGACACCAAACACGTTGGTCAGTGAATGTGTGGGCCGCAATTTTTAAGGACACAGTGATTGGAACTTTATTTGAGGGTTAAGTTGCTGTAACTTGACACAACTTTATTACGAAACTTAAAATTGTTCTCGAATTTTTTACACCACACACTTTTTTTTTGAAACCGCACTGGTAGGATCAATATTATGGCTGCTATTTATAATTTTGTAAGAGCTATATGTTATTTCGACGGGTCTGGCATAATCTTAAATAGATTTAAGACGCTTAAATAAATCAGACATAAAAAAAAAGAAAAAAATCCTTTTAGAAATTATTCGAAATTGGAGAACCCCCGATAGTCCACTGAACTCAACACTAATCCCCTACAACATAACGAGTGAGTTCTAGCACCATTTTTGAATGACTACTACCCTAAGGCACACATTACCTGGAAATTATCTAAACGTATATATATACTATAACAACCTTTTGTGAGAAACAAATTGCCCCTCTTTAATAAATACTTCAACAATTCCCTATAATACAAAATCCATTAAAACAGCTAAAATGTGTGATGTGAGAAGCGCAGTTACTATTACATACAAAACACTCGTTCGAATCTATCTTCATGGACGTCAATGATCCTAAGTCCTTGCGTATTGACTCATTTTCCCACTGTAATATCTGTTACCTTGTTTGATAAGGACAAAACAGTCGCGGGCCACAAAAGGAGAAACACGTTGCTGACCGCAGATTTAAAGTCATAAAATTTAGCATCAATCATCGAAAGTATCGTATGTGGTTAGACCCTAGCGTATATACCATGCGGTAGATATGGAGTCATAGGACGGAATAGTTTCTAAGTAAAGCTAAATTATAATACAAGTGCACTTAGTTATTAACATCACTCATCAATACAGTTAGACTATAACAAATATATATATGTATATAAATTTTTCTGCAGAAAATTGCTTTAGTAAAAGGTTATAATTTAGTACCATTAACTGCAACTTTTTAATTTTCACCGATATGTATTGATATTCACTTTTATGATTACTATTTTTAAAGCCACTTTTCCCACTGCAGTACAAAGGCCTTCCAACTCTTTCTCCAGATGGCTCTGACAAAGGCTATGTGTTGCCAGTCTATATTATAACGATTCAAGTCATCATGGCATCTCATTCTTGGTCTGTCACCAGGTCGTTTCCGATCTGAGATGCACACACGCCTCTAGAAATGTATCCACATATTACAGTTTGGGCGACAGAAATGGCGAACATTTGCATATATGATACATGTGACGAACAACTTTATAATGAAAAATAACTACGCCTATATTGGTTACTGGAGACATAGTGACTTTTACGACACATAAATGTAATATACAACGTAATAATGCCATTTTAGCATCATGTTTGTATACAATCTTTAATTTTGCTATTTTAAATTTTCTTGACAACCTTAAAATTGAATTCTTTCACTCTTAGAAAATTTATGAAATATTGATTTGTCTATAAGCAATATCTAGGGTACACTCCCAGAAAAATTCTTTTCGCTAAAACTTAAATTTTTATATTAAGTAATAATATTTATGTGCATATATATAAAATAGAATACAACATGCGAATATATAAAAATGTTACATCGTTATTAACACGAGACCATTTGGAATTTCTAGAACATGATTATTATTTGTCACTACTATCGGAGGAGCCGGACGAGTCCTCGCTACTAGCCAGTCTCCTTAAGGCAATATCTCTGTCACTCTCAAATCTACGCGTCTCTTTGTCACTATCGGTACCTCGGTCACTCTCTACTTCACTCTGTTTGCGTACAACGTCACTGTCGCTCTCTATCTCTTTATGGAACTCCTTGTCACTGTCGAGGTCTATTTTATGCCCCTGTATCCTGTCCTCACGTTCAGTGTCCACATCTGTGTCCAATTGTCTGTGCACATCTGTGTCTGATTGTCTGTGCACATCGGTGTCTGATTGTCTGTGCACATCGGTGTCTGATTGTCTGTGCACATCTCTCTCTGATTGTCTGTGCACATCAGTATCTGATTGTCTCTGTAGAGCGGCATCCTCGTTCTCTGTTTCGACGCTGTGATGAAGATTGGATCGAGTCGTGTTTGTTGGTATCACCAGCTCGCCGAGAAGATTCCTGTAAGGCATAAATATTAATAATTCAATTATATTGCCTTGATAAATGTTAACATAATTGTTATACTGATAATGAAACTTACGCTACATCGTCAGCGGTGCGTTTTTGCCAGCGGAAGAACTCATCATCGAGATTAAAAGTAAGGTTGCTCCTCATCACCACCTTCACCGGTTTTCCGTGTTTCTTCTCGTTGTCGCTGTTATGTTCTTCTTCTCTGATCTCATTGTTCTATAAAATTACAATAAATTTTGAATATACTATGCTAAATAAGTATTGATACAGACGAGTATTACTTATTATGGATTACATGTCCATCCTTCTACCGTTGTGTGATCGCAGCATTGAGATTACTTATGTCATAATTATAGATAATTTTGTCTCCAGAGGGTGGATTTTCCTTTTTATCTCTCCGATAACTGGTTAGATCCACTAAGGGTACGCGACCGCGGAATACCCTAGCGGCTATTATCACTCCCCCTATACTGTTTGTGACTGTAGCATCCGTATCCTTTTTCTCCTATCCTCCTCCTATCTACCTTTCTATCTTTTTTCTCCATCTCTTCCTTTACCCATATCTCTTTCTCTAATTAGAAGTAGCGTCACGCTAGGGGTCTTTTTGGTCTACAGCCAAATTGTACCGGTGCATCCGAGTACCAGTACCACTTCCTCTCATAAGATCAGCGTGAAGTAGCGGTAATGCTGTCAAGTCAAGTCTTAAACTCGTCTTTAAAGACCAGCAAGGCTTCTGCGAGCCTTCTGGCGGTGCAAATGTCAATGTGTGTTTTTTTTATGTTACAAGGGTCTATCGAACAGGCAGCAGGCATCCAAGTGCCTACCGACGCCCGTGGACACCTGCACGACCAGAAGGCTAGCAGATGCGTTGCCGGCCTTCCATGACGAGTTTATACCACCGGGAAGTCTCACAAACCGAACGAAACGCGACAACAATACCATCATTTGACGTGACAGCATTGCCGCCACTTCAAGTCGATCTCAAGTGAGAAAGATGTGCGTTGGTAGTCACTTAGGTGATGCTCGTTTGTCCCTAGTTATATATTTAAAAAAATCCTTTTTAACGGGACTAATTGTATAATAAGTTATGGGCCTATAACCTTTTATAAAAATACAAACAATTTTTAGTACTAAAAGCGGAGCGACGGCGCTAGTTACAGTAAGAGATTATTTTATTATCTCTATTAAATTAATTAATTAATAAATCACATTCAGCGATCCATTGCTATAACACTGTAATGATATCTGGCTGTCACTGGCTATCACTGTAATGATGGCTGGCCCGTTGGCGCAGTGAGCAGTGACCCTGCCTTCTGCTCCGGGAGTCGTGGGTTCGATTCCCACCTCGAGTCACCAAGCTGACACTCGACACTAGATGCCTAGCAGTGCACCGGATCCTCAAGTGTACCACCTGCCGGATACACAAACTCAATTAAGCACTTTATTTCCTGATTTGCGGTACTTCAAAATTAGTGTTTAAAAATATAGTATTCAATTTGGCTGTGTTAGTCCACTTATAAAGATCAATCATACTTTTTTTTATTCATTATTTTGAAACTTGAAGCAAAATGAACAGATTGATTGCGCTCCTTCAATAACACGTTGAAAGTTATGTTACTCTGTGGACACAGCTATCTAAGCACTGCACTAATTCTTTGCAGAGAAACTTTTTACCTCATATACTACCGATTGATTTTCTAGAAACTTCTTGCCAGGTACAATATTTCTATTGAACAAGGTGCAAATATTTCCGAACCTTTCCCTACAGACAAGGGCATACTCCTTTAACATTCTTGCTGATTCCTCCTTAGGCCTCCTTAATCTGGACCTATCGAAAAATCCGTTTTTAGCGGATGTCTTTTGACTGTTAACTACCTCCTTGCCAAATTTCATCTTTTTACTTCCTGCTGTTTTCGAGATTTCATCTTAGGTGACCTGTCACGATAACACACTACTCATTACTAATGACTACAAAAGAGGCGGCAAAATTTAAAGCCTACTTGCGATAAACATATAAATCCGGCACTGTGTACTGATGAATTTTGTCTGTCTTTTTAGCGACCCGTCTCGACTTCAGAGAGTTAGCGCTTCCTAGCAATTCGTTGGTAAACTCTTAATTATCGCAGACAGAACATAGCCATATCAACTATCCTATCAGAGGCAGACATTAAGTCCTCCTTAACAATAATAAGAAAAGTTTTATTATTTGTTTTAGAGTTTGAGTAAAAACAATGTTAAGTTTCTACTAAACTCCACAACACAGAGCTTATCTACTTACTGCCTGTTTCCCGCGACTGCGACGGCGCAAAATCAAACTTGCAAGAGCCCTTCTTTCTTCTTCTTAACCTTGTCCCATCAAAGAATCCGTTCTTAGTGGATGTCTACTAACCATAAACTTCTTCTTCTTCTTAAAGTGCCACCTTCTAACGAAGTTCGGCGATCATTTAGGCAACTTGTGCTCTTGATACCGCGCCTCTAAATGGTGAACGGGTGCTTTTCCTAAACCATTAGCGAAGATTTTTCAGCCAAGATGTTCTTCCACGGTCCACACTGCGCCTGCCTTGGATCTTGCTCTGGATAACAAATTGGAGTCCTAGCACAAGTAACAATAAGGGAAATTAAAAAAAAATCCATTGACTAGAGCTTGATTTAAGTAGAACATTTTCAATCTGGGCAAGAAAGAGAAAAAAACCTTTGAAGAGCGTTCGCAATTAGCGAAAGAAAAACTCTATTGCAAATAACGTCCTTGTTTTGTTTGCTTTTCAAACGAAACAACTTCATTCAGGTAAAAAACTGTCTTTTTTTCCGGATCGTACATGTTAAATAGGTTGTAAATAAAAGAACATTAGTGATGGTTCGTCAGGGACGCGGCGCTTACGGCTTACGCTTTATCCCCGACTAAAGAGCGTGTCAAGACACACATAGAAGGGTTCCGTATCTGATACGCTATAAACGTATTTGTTAAATAACTTCAAAAGCTGTCGTCCGATTTCGTTTAAAATAATTTTTCTAATGAGATTTTAGCATGTTCCATTAACACGGAAAATTTCAAGTCTCTATGTCTAATGGTTTGGAAATGCTAGGGGGTTGGGACCACCTTACGGGCATACAGACGGATCGACGGACGGACGTATAGAGCGAAATTATAAGGGTTCTTGTAGTACTACGGAACCCTAAAAAGGTGCGTAACCATGTCAAGATGAAGACCTTGACTTAGATAAACTGCCTAACCGTTTGCCCCTTGTATGTAATATGTATAAAAATGCTACAATATAAATTATTTTTTTTTAAAGTTTGTGAGATAAACATCATCGGAATCAATCAATCTAATGAAGTAAAGTTTGCTCAAAAACAAGTCCAAGATATGAATCCTATTTTATGTTTATTTTTGTAAGATGTTACAAACAAGTTTTTTGGATACGAAATATTTCAATAAATCAGTTTAATTACGTGTGCCAGATAAAAATATGGTACGATAACAATCTTATCTTTAATATAAAATTCAAGTTTTAATGAAATAGTACAGCTTAATCACAAATCTAAATGTGCTCTCGCTAATCATCCTCATACGCTGCAGCTGATCTTAATTTATGTGAACATTTCACACCGCGCGTTGCACTCACAAAGGGTCCTGTTGATTGGTCCTCTTCTTTTTATCGTGCGTGTTTTGTCTTTTTTTTCTTGTTTTATAACATGATTTGAAATGATATTGAATCTGATAGTTACCCGAACTTTTTATATTATTTAGCGGACGCGACAGACGTTGTCTTGCCCGAGTTTGGGCTCGTCTCTTAATAGCCAATTGCCAATGTCCTTTATGTTTTTTTCCAATCCAACACATTTTGAATCGCAAAATGTGTTGCATCTTCTGTAAAAAAAATTGTATGTAATTTTTTTTTATATAAAAAATTCATCATTCAATGACATTAAATAACAAAATTGAGTTTAAATTTTCGTAATCATTTTACGAAATATCGTACGCTTAATCATAAAAAAACGTAATTAAAAAAAAGTCGTTAAAAACGTTATCATTTACGACATATGCCGCATAATATACGATAAAAATGACGTTAATGTAACAAATTATGTATTTTAACCTATTCGATGCCGGCAACACGCGTCGTGTGTTCTGCCTAACAATGATGACGAACGCATCGCTCAATTATAAACACGGCTGATTTACGCAGTTCCAGTCACGAATGTTTGCAGGATAAAGGTAAAGTTCATTTTTTATATAACAAAGGACGAACGGACAGGCGATTCAACTGATTATTACTTTACTTCATACTTTATTGCACACACAGAAAGAGTAAACAATGCAATGAAATTAATAATAATTAAAAAACAGATTTATAAAGTGCGCAAGGGCGGGCTGCCTTACCGCTTAAAGCGATCTCTTACAGACAACCCCAGGTCTGATAGGATTTTTAGAAACCACTATGGGTTGGTGCATGTATGTATTTATATATTTCCAAAAAAATATATATATTTGTGTATAACAGGCGGCTGTTACCTATAACACAGACATTAACTTGTCTACCTTAGAAACAGACGTCCGTGTGTCATATAGTCCTATGTATTTATTTATTTAAGGTTGCTCTCAAAATTGATGGTAATATTGCACAACGTCATCTTGCTAATAACGTAAAATGTTAATTACCTTAATGGTTGTTTAAAATAACCATAAACTCGATTTATCGTGGTTTTATTACAAGACAAGTAACATTTAAGGATGCTGTAAATACGATCGAGAATAATAAAATTGAAATAATTGATAGAATTAGGCGTTACTTTGCGGAAATCCATGACATGCATGAGAAGCTAAACTACTTTACTTTAATCCGCGAATGAAAGTTCATTCGCGGATTAAAGCAAAGTAGTTTAGCTTCTCATGCAAATAAAATTGAAGTCAACTAATAAAGCTACCAAATTATCAATTTCATTTTTTAGTTTGGTAGCGCTTCTGACATTAAGTGGTTTATTATTTTTCTGGTGGTGGCCAACTTGTGAAGACATAGGGTTCTTGTATTAACAAGTTTGTTAATTTGGTAGTATCTTCTTTTAGATTTTATAATTTATCTGGTTGTTGACTATATAATTTTTGACTATATAATTGAAGTTTAGTATATGATGTAAAAAGAAAATCTGTTTTCCGTCTCCTGTAAAATTTCGTTTTAAGTCCATACTAGGTTTTGAAATGGGGCATCCGAATGCCATGGTATAATATATACAAGAATTTTTATATTTGTTTTATTTATAAAATACTATAATATATAATATAAATTGAAGGTTAGTATTCGATGTAAATTGTAAACGAGATTATATATTATTGTATTTTTTAATAAATATAATAATTCTTATTTATTTTATACCATGATATTCGGCTGCCCCATTTCAAAACCTATTATGGGATACTTTTGCACTGCAAACTCCTATCCATCCTCTCTATGCTTTCGTATATTTAGCCTTGATTATAAAACCTAGTAAGGCCATTTTAAAACCTGGCAGGTTCGGAGATTTACTTTGTTTTGAATTGGTTAAAGTGACTACCTAGGTTTTGAAATAGTTACGAGGGAGCGAATATACTTACTAGGTTTCGAAGCTTAAAGATATTTCAGTTTTTATGCCAGTATAAACTACTGGTGTTTTTATATTTGGTAGGGATTTGCCAGGTTATCAAGATTATGCAATAGAAATATTTTTGTAAAAAGTGTCCCTTACTAGGTTTTGAAATGGGGCTGTTGTACTTTTCTTAATCTTTTGGTGAACCCTGTGTTACGATATTGTTTGTAAAACTCTTCAAAGCCTTTAAAGTTTTTTATTTAAATTTAGTCGGTTAAAACATTATAGTTGCCTAACAACTTAACAGTTTTCATAACGGATGCTTTCGAATACCGTATCACACCCACCAGACGTAACAAGAAGAAATACAGTTACAGGAAGAAAGTTTTAAATACTGAAACGTTATAAAAGTAACTAACATTTTTATTTACAATTAATCAAATACATCGTCTTAAGTATAAATTTATTTACGTATATCAACGCCGATATCGTGACTGTGAGGAGAGATTCAATGCACAATGCCACAACATGCTCTAGAAGACTTTTCATTATTGATAAGTGTCTTTTGTGATTTGCTGGAGCATACCATCGACGACGATACTTCCACATTAAAAACAGTGATTACTAAAGGAGACAGAGGTCCCAAATTTCCGCTTTCTTTCACGCAGTTTATTTTATAGATCCATAGACATTGTGGTTGTAGCACTTAATGCAGGTGCGAACTTAAACCCGAAAAAATATTATTACATAATATTACAAAATGTGCGACCAGTGGTTAGTTAACATTGATGGCATATGAAAAACATAATCCCTGACTCTTGGCATTATCACAAAGTAAAAGTCTCGATACTGATTCCACTATGCGACAAGATCTGTAATGAGGAAGTGCTAACTGAAGGTAGCGATGTTGTTTCTAAATTCTAGTTAAAAAAAAATGGTTAGACTATAGCGAGTAAACTCCTCCAGGACTAATGATAGAAAGTTTATAGTTCGTTAATTAATCTAGATTTCCTTTATTCTCTCCATAGGTCTTTACATATGACCCAGATAGTTCACAGACTGAAAGAAAATATATATAGAGACCAACGGATCCGGCAGACGCTGTCCTGCCCGAACGTTGGTTTACTTATTTACTACATTCTATTTAGTATCCTATAATATTATTCCCGTTCCCATTAATTCTGGAATACATTTTGGAAACTCATTTTTATGTATTTATATTATATAGATAACTTCGACCGAAGCATCTGTTTTAAACAGTCTTGGGAACCTACTTACTTACACCGACGACCGACACTAACTTACACCGATGTGAAATCAGCTTTTTTATTTTTGTTTTATTTTTATTGTATGATATGTTTTTAGTTTCATTAAAAAATAGTTTATTGTGTATATAATTTAATATAGTGGTTATGTTTTCTTAGTTTTTTCCTTTAAAGAACCTTCTCATGACATTAAGAAACACAACAAAAAAGAATTTGCAAAATCGGTGCCATCGGTGATGCCGTGATGAAGGGAACTAGGAATTAGTTTTTATATATGTAAATATTCGGTTTTTTTTTGGGAGCGCTCACTATCGTCACACACTTAATAGCCTATTGCTGGGCATGGGCATTCCTTCGTTTCTGCCATTCCCCCCTATCTCTTGCTAATCTCATGCAACTGTCTCCCGCCACTAGAAATATACTATACTTTAATTTTTATTGAAGATAAAATTGTTAATAAGGGTGTTTTGTGGTACTACACAACCGTAAAAATATGCGTTGTGTAAGATTGCGTTGCGCTCTGCGATTGCGTATACAGTATTTATTTGCGCTAGCTGAATCTTATACCCCTCTTAGTGGAGGTATAAGATTTCCTCTTACTCTAAGATATTCAACTGGAAAACGCTTTTCGAGCTTCAGTACTATGAGTTTAGAATTACGATATCCATAAAAAAGACTGGCCCGTTGGCGCAGTGGGCAGTGACCCTGCCTTCTGCTCCGGGGATCGTGGGATTCCCACCTCGAGTCTGGGTGTAAATTGTTTAATTAATGAGAATTTCAATCGCTTTATTTTAAATGATGAATAAAAGCCATTTGATTTAGAAGTCAGATACGTTTCCTTTCAAAGTTATTGATGTCTCTGTAAAAGGCTGATGGATCTGTAGAACGAGCCAGAACGAGCCATGACTTTAGAGTTCTTGTAACATTAAGTAGCTTAAGCTTTAGGAGCGGTTTATAATATTGTATACATTTACTAGGAACATACATATTATTTTTAATAAGTCTAGCCATAAATTCATAGTATCAAATGCTCAGAGAATTTAATACTGTGATTTTAACGAAATATGTTGCTAAGATATCAATAAAACTTTGAAGAAAAACTAAAAATCTTTTCAAACTCATGAAACTGAAATTATGTATTGCAAATATACTAATACACACATATACTACTACTACTATATAGAACTGGAGGAAATCTAGTGCTAGATCCTGAAGGATACATCCTTTTGAACAAATAATTGTCGAAGGAGAATATATAAACAATCTAATGAAGACATACATAGTTAAATAGTAGAAATACTACGATATGGAAATCCGTAGGGATATCAGTTAATGGATAACTAACTGTTATTGTAGAGTTAAAAAATATAGTTTTACAATTAAATATATGGTGTTGCATGGTGTGTCCTAATAAGATCTTTGTTTAATATTTCACAAAAATAACCTTAAAAACACTAAAATTTCTTCGTTTGAACGAAGCCGCGGCTAGTTGGTCGTAAAAGCTTCTTATAAGAAAGCCAATAACTCTCTTTTATAAAGTTTCTAAAATTTAATAAAGATTCCCTTACTCCGGAGAGATTTCACAAGCACGTATCAAGATTTGTGTCGCATCTGGCGCTCGTGCTGCAACTTGTCATCTTCGATATCTTGGTGGGATGGACTCACTTGCGACTCGACTGTCTGACAACAAAATCTCAGCAATATATTAGTGTCGTACTAATACAACACTAATAATTATTTTTATAAATAACAACGGGCAAACATGCAGGTAATTCACCTATGTGCTTACCGACGTCCATGGATTGTTTTACATTACTTTTACGTTGTCGGGCTTTGAGAAGTGTGTAAGCTCTATTTTAAAAGACCCCCAAGACAAGAAAAATTATTATAAACTTATTAACTAATATTTAAATTTTAATTGTGCAACTTTTTTGTACAATTGTATGTACTGGAGGTGTACCCAAGTTTTTTTTTAATTTTTTCAACGTTGACGTGAAGTTTCTTAAATCACAAGTAATAAAATATAGTCATAACAAGAAATTTCTTTTTACAGTACAAAATAGTCCTCTTCTTATCAATAATATAAAGTAAAATATAAGTATTACAAACATAATTTTATGAATAGACTTATATATTTTATAATAGTGTTCTTTAAATACCGTAACATCGGCTACATACATACATGTATTCTACCATTCTTAAAGTGTTTCATTAAATCTCACAGTAAACAGTTATATGCGCTCGTTAAATAGTTATCCGAGTTTTCGAATGAATGAAAAGTCCACATAAATCCGAATCCATATATTCGAGATATCTCTACTACTTATACCAATTTTAGCGTCTGGTGGTATGGAACCTACGATATTTGCACGTCGCCATTTTGATCGCGCTCATTTCTTAGAAATTTTTAATTACAGTGACAAAAAAGTTAAATGTACACGAATTCAAAGGCGTGTTTTCGGTAAGGGGGTCATTGCCACCCGCGTTGTATCGTCCCATATCTCAATTCCAAATATTTGCGATACCATTCTCGGGCGTACATTTAATACGAATAATTTTGAGGTTAATTTGTACGCTATACCTTAGCGACATGAATTTAATTTAAAAATGTCACGGCCTGACCCTGATCTGATCAATATTTCACCGAAATCCGCTAAAATACGCTCGGTAATGACGTGAAGTAACTTACATTCTTTATTTGTTTTGATGCTGTGGTTATATAAGAATAAAGAATATTGTACAAATTCGACCTCTATATAATGTGTGTTAGAAAATTAAGGATTGTTGACAGTTAGGCTTTTTAAACTACATTTATTTAAAAAAAAATACTAGGACTTATTCCCTTAGCTTCGAGGCAATTTCTTTATAGGCACGTAAAGCGTATGTTCTATCCCGGATACATTTAGAGAATTTCATGAAAGATTGTTAAAATTTTGGAGTAATCTGTACTCACAAAAAGTTGTGATAAAATATATTGAACATACAGACCAAGTTGCAGTCATATAAGATGTTTCTTTCATCTTTTGTTTGGAGGTAGCCTAAGTCGATATGGAATAAATGTGACTTTCAAAGAGAATGATAGAAAGTGCAAAGTTGGCATCAATTCAAGCGTTTACGTTCCGACTTCAAACGATTCGCAACAGATTTTCCGCTTTTGTAGAGTTTTCAGCGATCTGATTTGCATTTAGCATTCCCACTGTCTAGTTTGAATTGTTGATGAGATCTTTACTATTGAGACAGCTTCGTTAAATATGCAGCTTTTCTTACCACCTGACGTCCTTTGGTCTAGGCTAAAGTATATAAAGATCTCCGAAACCCCCATATATACCTGGGTTACAAGTCCCAGGCACCGTTTGGATTCCTTCCTCCGCAACGTTATAGAACTGGAACGCGCTCAGTGAATATATAGAGTTCTAAGAAATTCGTCTTGTTTGATTGTCCTATATAAAAGTAAATATATCTCCAAACAGAAGTGAAATTACAGTGGCTCGGGCGTATGCATCGAAAAAGTTGTTCTCATCTCGTTTATATGTTAAACATAAATTTGTTTTCCAGCGTTTGTTATCAGATAGCGACCAGACACCAGAGAGTTTGATTTAGTTTTGTATTCTCGGCGCGTTCGTATTAATACTTTCTGATGAAATAAATCTACGCGTTTAAAATTACTCCTGTCTTTCATCGACCGACGATAGCCATCCCATCCTACGCTCTCTCCAATAATATTTCATAGACAGTTACAGCATACATATAGTATGGTACTTTCTTAGTATGCGGTTTCTGACAACGAGTAGTTCTTTGTCTATATTATTTCTTACTTAAGCGTATTTTTAGCATTGTAAAACAATAAATATACAAATTTTTATTATTTGTATGAAAAAATCTAGATGGTAAAACTAAAAACTCGTCTAAATCCATGAAATAGCCGGTTCTATTCCCCACTCATTTGGCTATTTGTCGATGTTGGTACACCATCGCCAAAAATCAGGTTTACCTTTAATTAGAGAGACAACGGAATGTTACTAAGCTTAAGTATTTCTGTTATCCTCTCTTTTTGGGATAGCAAATGCTAGGTAAATGGCATAAACAAAAAGTGTCTATTGTATAATATACCCTGAATATCTTTTCCAGTACTGTAAAGTGGTTGTAACTTTATAAAGCAACACTTATATTTATTATCGTAGGCTTCCGCGGCACGATAACAGAATTACATAACTTCGCTAATCTAGTTGTAAACTTATCTCTGTGATAACTCGCTACGGCACACTGCGGTGGTTCCGTATTTACTGATTGGATGTTTTTGCACTGTTATTTGTAATGTGTGTTTTTACTGACACGGCTTTGTATATAAAATTCTAAAACAAACTTAAATAAAGTAAACGATATAATGGTTTAATAAACGTATTTAACAATGTCAAATACAACTCAAATCGAGTTCGGTTTTACTAAGTTAGCAAACGTATCTATCTGTTAATGGTTGGTTCAAAGCTAAAGTTTCAGTAAAACGAATGAAACACAGACAGACCGCCGGCCCTTAACGCGTTTATGGAGATTAGTTAAAGGTCCTTACCACATTTGCTACGCTAAATTTAAGAAGATTTTGCGTGAAATGCAATGCAAATGAAAATAAATGCTTTATTGTAGTTTCATTTAAAGATTAACCACTTAAGTAAATCAAATAAACCAGTATTTTGACCTGACAAATGAGTTAGCAAAAAACGTTTATAACTTATGCATCTATGTATCTAACATATACAGTAGAACTAGGAGCGAGGGGTATTAGAGCTAAGTCTCTTTGAAAGTACTAAACGAGCTTGACTCGACAAGAACCACTTTAAGTTGAAATATATAATTCCTATATTCTTATGCTAAAAAAATAATATCTTTCTTATTTTTTTGGTGTAAATATAGATAAAAGATAGCTAATGTAATATTTCAAACAACAATGGAAAAATTCTTTGAATAAAACATTATTGTTATAAAATATAAAAGGTAATGTTTTATAGAATAAGAGCTCAGCAACTCCTTGTGCGGCAACGAAATTTTTATCAAGATGAAGTGGTTTTTTTTACTCTGAATCAGCTGCATAAAGTTAAATTAGTTTGAAGCTGCAATATTAAAGTTCTTAATTCTATACACTTTCATGTATATTATATTAACCAATCTTGTTTAAAAATAGCTCATTTGCACTTGTTTGGGTCATGTAATTAAGTTTTGTGACAAATTACGATTCAAGACTAACACGTTCGCAGTTCATAAATTCATTTTACAAGTACAATTTGATTCAAAAATAATTAACGTACATTATATTTTTGGAATAATCTACATATTTTTTACTTTGGTTTTAAAATATTTATTACGTAAAAAAATTTAATTGAAAACAAGCAGACTTAACTTTAACTGTTTTAGGATCCTTTTATGTTCACCTGTATATGGGTCTATTTTGAATGTTTTTAGCATGTACATTTTTTAAAAACAGTTGATAATCAGGAAAGAGTAAAGTATTTGTAGAATGGTTAAACCTAAATAAAACTTTTGATATTATGCTCAAAGAGTCTAGAGAACTGGGTCTTTACAAAGATGTGAATGAAAATTTCCATTCAATATAAAATAGTATAATTTTCCTCGTTTATAGAAATGGATAAAGTGGTTAAAAAATAAATCACTTTAACTCTTCGAATTAGAAGAATATTTGAAAGCATTGAAGTTAATGTAATAAAGAAAAATAAATTGTATTTTGGCATACTCGATAAGTAGGTATAATATTGTCGATCTTTTACGAAATAAACTCAGTTTCCTAGAATGAGGGCGCGACGTGACTTCTTTAAAACGACCAAGAATAATTTGAAATAAAAGGAGGTTTCTCTTTAGTACATATATGTCTTATATTTTAGAATCCTATTATTTTTTTCTTAATGTAAGCGTAATAATGTAATTTAAGTAGTATTACAGGAGTAGTGTCGAGCCAGCCTGATAGAGCATATAAGATGCTTGTCTTTAAACGCGTTGCGAAAGTCATAGACATAATGTTTGGTCACTTTTTGGCGTGGTCAGTGTGCGGCCTCCACTTGAATTGTTACGATATACTAAACAGTAATGCTAGTCATAATTTAATATGTATTCAATGTTTAATCAGTTATATAAAAGGGTTCATAAACGTGACATAGGAAAAAATTTTTAGACAAAAATCTTTATCCGATTATGATCCGTAACCATAACCGGGGCAACTCCACTATTGATCCAACACAAGTAGCATAAATGTTTGGAACTGTTCACAGATACTTTCATAGTGCTATATTATATACAAGTGTATGTATACAAAGGGAGACTCGAGCCTCTTAACATTCAAAACATTACGTTGACAAAATACTAAATTATATTATTCCTGAAATTCTAGCTATAAAGAAGCAATATTATTTGAGTAAATGAAACTCTGTAAATATATTAATTTTGAGTTGTACATAATTCACAAATAATAATCTATAAAATTTGACCTAGGTAAGTTAAGTGACAACCGAATTTCTAATTGTAATGATTAAAATTTAGTGGAAACAAAAATCTTCTTATTTTTACGTTAAAAGAAAAAGCAGAGTTTATTTCCTTTTAACGTCTAAAAATGATTTATTCCCATAGATCATAGTAGCCGAATGAGAAAATTCTAGCTTGGTGAACAGGGTTTTTTTAAAGAATACTTTTTAGGAATGCCTAATATTTCTGTAACCCCTAAAAAAAAAGGTTGAGGGATAGGATTGTCAACGTGCGAATGAGCATTCACGGTCCTTGTGAGTATAGCATATAGTATGTATGTAGTATATTGTATCACGCAGATGGTATGCATGTTTACCACCCTACTTACATAAAATTAAAAAAGTCACTTTAAAATAGTCATAAAATACAATTCAAAGTAAATCATGGCTGGACGCCAGTCGGTGTATTCGCCTGTACCTCGTAAAACTTGTAATTTGCTGCCGTCCCAAAACTCAATTCCAACTGTCGAACTAATATGAAAAATGTATGATTTAGTGCTAAATCCCACTGAATGAAATGGTTCAATTATTACTGGAGACACTCTATTCTAATACATTATTTGAATGCCCCTAAAGTGCATAATATTTGTGAAGTATTCACTGTTAAACTGTGGGTAGATATGAATTTATGTTATAATAAAGAAAGATCGGGTGGTTAGCGTGGAGCATTCACGATCAGTGAACCGTGATGGGCAGACGTGTCATTTGGGCTGTGTACCTACTTAATGTAGTACTTGTGCCTGTGTACTTGTGCCGACAATCAGTGGACACCACAATATTCATACATTATGCTGTTTTAATGAGTTTTGTGAAAAGTTTAAATTTATTTAAAGAAATCTCCTTGATTATATAGGGGAGATTGTTATAAAAACGCGTACAAATAAATGTAGAGATAATTTTATCGTTCATTGAATTGAATCAACAATACTTTTAAGAATAACTTTTTTCTCGTTAAATGTTTCCTTTCTTGATCCGCTGTTATATTTTTCAAGGAACTTTTATAATTCTAGAGACAGAATAAGTTAAAAGTAAACATTTCTCTGAACCTGCTCCTACTGTGCCCGCGATCGAGATAAAATTATTTAAAGAAAATGTTATCTCTGTTATGATTGTGGGAACTATGAATTTTCAATTGTAGAGTGAAACAGTTTTTTTATCTAAGATAAAATATCTTTTGAAACTAGCTTTCTACATATATTTTGTAGGGATTTTGCTGAGGTTAAGCCAACTAGCCCGAACTACCCAAAGGCTTGTATAAGGTCTGCTGTAACCCCGCAGCTTGGAGCTTACCCCGAGGTCTACACTGGTTATGAGCCTCGCAAAGGCTCGAGCAGCGCTGTAGCTCCTTGCAGGGAGACCTCTGAGGGTGTTCCCTCAGCAGCCCGCTACAATTTGGCCAGTAAAAAGCTATTTGACTAACATATTAATACTTATTATTATATTATTTATTCTAGTTAAAGAAAGGTGCCAATTAAAACAGACTTTCAAAATATTTTCTTTAACAATACTAACATAAGAAGCAAATTAACAGGCAGGCATATTATCATCAGTAGCATTATCCAATATATTTGTACTAATTGTATAAAATCTTAGATAATAATTTAGGGAATATCTGAACTAATTGTAAACTAATTGTTTCCATTATAATGATAAATTGCACGACGTGTAATTAATGTAGAAAATTCACGGAAAGCTTATTATTAATGTTTACAAACGAATAATACAGGTATCGGTCGCTTCTATGACTAATATTAAGCAAATCACAGACAGACATGACGAACAGCGCTAAACCGAGGAACGCATGGACTGGATTGGAGAAGAGTGAAATTTGTTTTGTCAAAAGGAAGATCCCTATTGAAAATGATATGAATCATGGATTTACATTTATCAGCTGTTGTCATTTTTAACCGACTTCAAAACTGGAGGAGGTTCTCAATTCGACTGTTTCTTATAATATTCGTTACCTTAGAACTTTTGAGTCGGTGAACGAATTTTAATGATTCTTTTTATATTTCAGAGTTGGCACTTCTCGCGGGGATCCATTTCAATTTGGTCCAGTTTCATGTCGTGCCGTGTTCATCGATTTATAATGTTATCACGTCAACGAGTCGTAAGTTATGCTAATAAAACTAAAAAGAAAAACAGTAATATTTGTTAGTTTAGTTTTCAGCATTTTTTTAAAAGCAAACTATGTTGTTTCAATACAGAATCTTTCGACATATTTATGCGTCGTATAATAAAACATCGTTTACTTTAATAAGTTGCTAAGCTACCTCCTAGTTAGTTTGTAATATATATAACACCTAATACGTGTAGGTTAAACGGTGCTGCTTTGCTTACACAGGGCGAGTGGCAGACAAGAGAGAAGAAAACAATCAACAGCAAAATAAAATTGACAATTTGAATTGACAGCAAACAACGATGAACGAATCAACATATACCACAGATTATATACTACTACCATAGACTGAGATTGAAAGATAATAACGTATCGTTTAATATTATTTTTTAAATATAACGTTAATAATGATAATATAATAGTAAGATAATGCTTAGAGGAAACCGTGGCCTAATCAATGGTCGACATTTGAGTCTATCGTTAAGCTAAGTAGCTCTTGCTGTGACCGGATTATAGATGGTTGTCCCATACTAACACTGGTTTATATTTGATCCGACGTCAGTTCCCAACTTTTTAAATATCGAACCCCAACTCTCAAAACTTTTATTTATACATATAAATAAAATTGAAGCGTCTATACGTAACGACAAAATTCAATTCTTTTACTAACACGATACCTATAACAAAAAGTTAAAAAAAAATTGACAGTTCTGGGTTCAGTCTCCGGAATAACTATATTGAATTTGAGAAGACTTTCACTGCCAGATAGATGATGTTACAAGGAGTAACATAGTCTAGGTAACTTTCAGAAAAATATTTATTGTTCTGCGCAAAAAAATGAAAACGCTCAAAATTTTACAAAATCACTGAAACGAGTTATTCGGAAAAGTATCCAATAGACACATTTTAGAATGAGTGAGGGAGACGAAAGAGCAATATAGGAAGAATATAGGAGAAGAAGAAAGAAAAAAGAAGAAAAAACTCCGAGATTCCTATACTATGTTATAACAAAGGCATTTTTTTATGTTCTTATTAGAAATACTGAATTTAAAACGATTATCAAATGATATATTTAACCTCTACATTAAGAACAACCGTTGTACGCTAGTAATTAATATTATAAGAGATGAGAGTGATTATTAAATGAGATATCTTAACTGTCCCAACAAAAACAACAACCGTAAGTTGCTTCCATCGGTCACGTTTCGTCGCTTGATGGAGTGCGGCGCTGACAGGTATTTCTAGATGTTCAGAAATTCGTTCCGCGACAGCGACATGACCAAAGAACGTTAATATGCGTTGCGAACAGATTTTGAATAAGTGCTGCGCGATCGGCGCTTATCCAAAATCACTTTATCACTCTCTTTATTTTAAGTTTAACTTAAATCACGTTTTCACCTATTTTTCTTTAAAATAATACTTACAGAATATGCTGGTTTCCATGTCAGAAAACTGAAAGAGGACATTGTAGGAATACTTCTGTAATGCTTTAACGATGTGTTTCCTATGAAACCTGTTATCTATCATATGAATGTTGCACATTCCTTTTATAATAATTAAGTAGCAGTAAAATAAACAACTATTCCACGCGTCTTAAAATTAAAAGTTCGTTTTGACTAATGTTGATGATGATTCATTATCAATTCAAAGAGAGAAAGATGATGTCTTTGATTAAGTTGAGGTTTTTGTTACGTAACAAACACTTTATAACGTATAAAAGTTATATAAAGTCCATACAAAATATAATTATTTATCCTGACAAGTCAGGGTGGTCAAGGTAAAACATAATTCAAAGCGAGCGCGTTTCGCAAAAATTGTTTAGCGTCCATACAAAATTGCTAAACAAGAACTACCTTCTTGCTAACAGGTATTTTCGGATTGAATCGATTTACTTAAAAAAAAAAAATACTCTTTTCTCAAAGTACGTAAAAGCGATATAACGTCAAATGAAAGTTCGTGCTACAGTTTTACAAGACTTATTTCGCTGTAACGTCGAGGACTCGATATCCGTGCGAGTTGCAATTACATTTTTAGCGAGTCGTGTAAATGCATGTATGCAGGTTGGAGCATGAAGGTTTTATTTGACGGTTGGTTTCAGGAAGTTAACGAAAACGATCGTAGTCGTCAAATGTCGAATATCTGAAAGAGCATTTTAAACTTTGCGATCGCTTATTGGAATGCACTTAACTAAACGGTAACATCATACGCTCTGCTGGGTGTTTTAGCTATCATGGCAGATTGTTGTTTTTTGTAGTTTCCTTTTTTTTGTCAATCCCTATTAATCTCGTTCGTATTATAAAAATAAGTATGTTTGTTAAGCTTTATGCATCTTATTTTATCAGACAAATATATAATTTAACTGATTTCAGCCCATTGTTTTTTAATATTCAAATGTACTTTGTTATCACGTTTTGTTTTAAGAAACTTGACGACAGCGTGAATATAAAATTCAAAGTACAGATTAGGTAACAAGCACAGATTACAGAATCTATAAAAAAAAGCTTGCGCTCATTGCCAGTAGCGAAACACAAATAATATATAGACTCTTAATAAAATTATATTCAGAGAGAATATTAATTACATGTATTGTTTACCACATTAGCATTACACTCAAAATAATATCTTCAATTTATTTTGCAAAAACTCTTTTCATCCTGAGATAAATTCGCGTACCAAAACGTCACTCGTTAGATAGGGCTCATCAATCTGGTTGAGTTTCGCGGGTTACGGCTAACTCAACAACGCCTGGACCAATTTTACCAATTCTTTTTTTTTAATGTTCGTTGAAGTCCAAGGATGGTTTTTACGACGAGAAAATTTCGAATAATTGCCGGGAAAACCCTAAAAACAGCCTTTCCTTTTTCACATACAAACGTATTCTAACTAAAATGTAAAGTCAACTTCAACTTTATTGCTATTTGATAAAGTTCATATTAAATTACAAGCACTCACTTGTCTAAGCAGTGTAGGTGTGTTCCTAACGTCAAAGAGTCAATTTGCACTTTATTACCGCTGCACAAAGCAGAAACGATTCGTAGTCACCTCTACCGCGTATAAGCTGGTTTTATAACCGTTTTTAGTGAGTTCATTGGTTAGGTCAAAGTACTTGTTCGTTTTTCTAACTTTTACGTGTTGGTAAAGGAAACTTTACCAACACGTAAAAGTTAGAAAAACTCGCACTAAGCACATTGTTTAAGACAGGCTAATACTAAAGTATGTAGGGACAACGGATCATCATCGTGCGTCCACACTAGTATGTCCATGCGTTCCGCACATAATTAGACAACTTTCTCTTAATCTCACGTAATAGTTAATTAATATTAACATTTAGTGTTAATTTTTTTCGTCATATATGATCATCAAATAATAGGTTCTCGAGTATCGTATCTCACTAGCCACCCCTGTATAATCGTGTCTTGACATGCTGTTGGCCACTTTTTTTTAAATTCTCCACTGATACCTAACTAATCTAAGGTCATTAAGGAGATATAAATAGTAAAAATTTAGGAACGTGCGAATAGTAATAAGTGCATTAAAAATGTGTAGCGAGTGCCAAAATTTTCTCCAACAAAAATAAGTAATGCGCGTTTCGTTCTATGCATACATGTTTATAAATATTTTATTGTGTCTACGCTTTTGCTACTGGCAACTATGTAAGATCATAAGGATCCTATTTGCACAATTTCTAACGAGAAACAATGTCTTACGACCGAAAAAAAGTATTAAAACCATTTCCGCACTCATTTTTACTGTTAGCGTTTTAAAGATTAATGTCAGTTACATATTTTCAAAAAAATATTTAATTTGGCAGACGCGGATGTTCATATCTATACTAATATATAAAGATGAAGAGTTTGTTTGTCCGAGTTGAAGAATCCTTCAGTGTTAGATATTCCATTTATCGAGGTAGTCTATAAAATGTATATCGTCACGCTGAAATTGTCAATTCTTTTCTTTACCTAATTTTACGCAATCAAAGTCGCGGTTACAGCTAGTGACGGAATAAAAGTGCCTACTCGACTAGCTTTAAAGGTAACAGGAAGTCTTGAAACAAAATGTACTCTTCATCCTAGCGTTATCCCAGTCGAGTACTAAATTCCGCTTAAATTACAGAGGATATGGCTGTGGGGCGAGTTAAGATGACCGGTTGCCGTCTAATGGCTTCCCTGCAACCCCCACAATCTCTACAATCTCACGACCAATATTACTCAGTGACATTAATCGGGATCCATTGTTTAGCGTCATTTCCGAAACACTGAGGAGGTTAGATAATAGAAAACCAGCCTTAGAATGGCTCACTCATCTATCATTAGCCGCGGTAAGAACTGCTTAAACCTTGCAATCGACTCTAAATGCTGACTATTTATTAAGCTGCGATCTCCTCAATCGCTTCGTGCCAATTTAACTTATATCAAGTTATTTAACTCTTTAATAACGCAATACTATAAAATGGAAGGCAGAGAGATAAGGTCAGATTATAATGGGTTACAGAAGCAGAGATTATCGCTTCAGCCCTGATAAGAATTACCAAGGTCTTTGTAGTGCAGTCATTGCATACTATTACATTAGCACCTCTGAAAACGAGAGAAAAGTTGGACCATAATCAGTCGGACTTAACGGACGGAAATCTACTTTGCTGCACTATTGTCGTACTCATTTAAAAAATATGCTTACCACATCGTGGTCACAAATCCCACTTTTTCGGACAATCCGTCTCCACTGGTATCGGTCCAAACTTGACCAAGTACCGACAGGTAGAACTTGTTAGAGGAGGTTGTATCCTTGATTTGGTTGGGCTAACGGGTTCGCGAAGGACCACCTTTTCCCCTCGGTGTGTCCTCAAAAGTGAGGGAAACATAAAAGAGAGAGAGTTTCCAACGTCATACAACGTTACATTCCTCATCTAAATAAAAGTAGTGGTTCGCGAGCGATACCCAGACAGGAGATCGCGACAAGTGTCTCGGTGTCTTCTGCTTTTACTGTAATTTCACAAAATCACTGGAAGTTGTGGGTTGCATCTAGTACATATTATTAATTTACTAGACCACCACAACTCTATTACTAATCTAATATATAAAAGTCTCGTGTCACAGTCTTTGTTGGCAAACTTCGAATCGACTTGACCGAGTCTTATGAATTTTTTTTGTGTACATTTGGTAAGTCTGAGAATCGGTCGTAAACTATTTTTTAAACCCCTAAACGATAAGGGTGGCCCCCGTGAAAGAAGTCGCAGGACACAGCTAGTAACATATAAAATTTTATAAGAGTGTTTGTATATACTGAAATAGGAGCAGATAGTTTTGTATTACAGTGCGCATGATTCTAAAGTGATCAACATATAACTATGCCGTTATATTAATTAAGATACAACATGCTAATTAAAATGGTAATTGCCCTGTACTTAACCTGAAATTCTATTTGTCCTTAGTGTATGGCGTGCCTGTGATAAGAATAGGGCCAAAGGAGAAGTACGTCCTTTTAGTTTTTATAATTAATGTGGTGTTATTAGATGATTGACTGATTGTCTTTTTTCTTATACCGAAGCCACACATAGCTTCATTTGAATGATCATGTAGTGTGGCCGGGGACTTTGTGTAACGTCACAAAGTTTTGTAGTACTTTCTTGACTTCAAGGACAAAAATGTACAAACACTTTGAGCTATGTCTGGCTCCGGTATTAAAACACTTTTATGGCAATAAATAAAATTGCATTTTAATTACATTCCATTTAAAATTTCACTTCAATTTCATCTTCTTTTTATTCTTTTACTAGCTGACCCGGCAGACGATGTCCTGCCCGAACGTTGGGCTACTTACTACTTCTATTATCCCCGTTCCCGTCCGTCTTACGTTTCAATTGACATTTTACCATAGACAATTCGTGTTTGACTAATGTTACCATAGCATAAATATTGACTATCGACATCAGTATTTATACGATACTTACTTCACTCAATTGTTTTGCCTTCCCTAAACCTCTCCACTAACACTTGAACTTTATGGTATAGTATTAAAGTTCAAATTGCCTTTAAGGAAGGACTAAGAATCGTTTGTATAGGAGTATAGAAAAGTGTTGTTTTGAGACTTTTCAGGCAATTTTTTTAATTTTTCTCGTACTTCAAGGAATGTTATAAAAAAGAATTAGCGAAATCGGTTCAGCTGTTGTCGAAATCGATGCGATCGCGCGAACTTCAATTAAGATACTTCTTAAGGTGGACTTAGACCAAACTAACATGGAACTGGAGCTAGAACAAGAGCATTATTGCTTGGTCTAGTGTAAACGAGAACTCGTTCTTAGCGTTTAAACCAAAGTATCAACAAGGAAAAAACTGGAATAAGAATTAAGATCTTTCAGAACGCAGACAGAACAACGAAAGAATGCTCTCTCTGTTTAATTTGACAGATTAAGGGTAGAATGAGCATTCGCTCGTCTGATGTAAAGCAACCTTTAGACATCAAAATGTTTGATCGCACGACGTGCGGAATTAGGTGAGGCAGATATTTTCTTTGTTATCGAAATTCCTGTTAATTTTTAATTCTTATGTTTTTATGTGTTACCTGTGAACTAAATTAGTAAAAAAAAAACTATGTCTCTTTTGATTTTTATAGGATTTTCGTTAAAAGATAGACATGTATAATAGTGTTGTAGGGTAGAAGTTAGGCATAGTAGTTAAGAAAATCTTCCCCTGATATATTACTAGATGATAGAAGACAATACAAAGATATACAGTCTATCATGTTGCATTGGAAAGAACCCAAGCAAAGCATAACCTTTTTTTAAGTCAATGTACTGTTAGTAAAGAGGAATGTATTGTAGATAGTGTCTGGTCAGTTACACAAAAGACTTAATGGCGGCTGTCAGTCGGAAATAAACGCGATATCGAACTCAATTTAGATAGTATTATTGATTATAGCTTTCTTCTTTCGCGCAACGTGACATTACGCGAGCAATCAATTTCTGTTATGACTATGTGTAATTGGAATCATGACGTATTAATACGCAAACGAAGAGTATTGTCGTGTGCATGTGTGATTCGAATGAGTGAAATAGGTGCCTAGGTATTTTTGCCTGTCCTAAGCAAGGACTAAAGTATGAAGGGAATGATTACATAAACAATCATCTGTAACAGACGTTTCTAAAATCAGTTTCATCAAGTTTAGCAGAAATGCATGATAAATAAGTAAAGTAAAATAATTAAAAAGTAATTTAATGAAAAGTATCTAACCGAATCTGAAATTTTGTAACAAAAATTTCCCGACTGAGTTTGTTCCGGGTTCAATGCAGGAAGCGTCTGAACCCTTGTAAGCTTAGTTCTAAGTTTAAATTTTTATATAACCAAAATATTACACAACTTTTAAAAGAATATGTACATAATTATGTTGAAAAATGGCTTTCACAAGTTTTTGCAAAATTCAGACTGAAATGGGCGGAAACTTTGTTAGTTTAAAAGCAGTTTAATTAGTGGTAATATGTAAATTTTCTATTTCCGTTATCTACACTGATCAGAGTTAGGTACGACACTTTATTTAGCAAAGAAAATTTATGTGTAAAATTCTACACGGGTTTTGTCAACACTTTATCTTAGGAAGCAAAACTTTTTTTTATGTTACAAGGGATAAACGAGCAAGCAGCAGGCAGCTAAGTGTCTTTTTTTTTATGTTACAAGGGGGCAGACGAGCAGGCAGCAGGCACCGAAGTGCCCACCGGCGCCCATGGACATCTATCGTTATAAAACCCATTAGGTATTTGTTTTTAATAAATTATATATAGTAGAGATGTCATCTTTTACAGCATTTTATTTACATCTATACCTTTCGATGTCTGAAAAGAGTTATTAAAATATATTATTTTATGAAAAAATGTCTTTGTCTTTCATAGTGTTCCATGTCGTAATAGTTGCCATAAAATTACCCGAGTTGACATGAAATTATCAGTATTGATAATAGGATAGAACAGAATAACTTTATTCAGACATATACAACACTATATCTAACAACTTAATCCTATAATAACAATTACTGTTGCCATATTTTTGGCAAAGTTCTCAAAGTATTGGTGGATCGACGACACAAAACTCTATCTGAATCCAGGGCTTCTATAAGAAATAGCCTGTGGTAGGACGTCTGTTGAAACAGTGGCTCGCATTTAAAATCTTATTATATGAATTGGTTAATTTGTTTCCAAACTTTCATATCCAAAGTAGTATTGTTCAATGTACTTAAAACTAATCGGGATTGTTATACAGTTCTAAGCCAATTGGAATGAAGAAATTGTATATTATGATTAAATTGGATGCAATTAGTAAAAAAAGGAGCTAAGGAGCGGTCGGCGCACGGCTTTTCCCGTTAAATATGTGGAAAGTTTGTTTCAATTATCATTCCAAAAGTTACATCACTATCATCACCAATATTTTTTAATAATATGTTTAAGCCTCAACAGCTCAACGGTAAAAGGACTGGCTGAAATCCAAAAGGTGCTAAGATTAAAGCCCAATTAACACATTAAGAAGTCATTATAATAGAACGCGAATGCACGATCCGAGCGAACTTAGTTCGTACCAAAATGCGATCACAAATGGAAGACTAAAAAGTGTCTTAATTGAAGTTCTATGAAATTGCGCGAATTCAATTAGGACACTTATTAGACATCAAGATAATCACTAGCCTATTAAGCCATAAGAAAGTTTTAATTTCATTATCAAGCTCCTAGGCAGATAACAGTAACACAAATGGCCTCATTTTCTCCTCCAGTTTCCCCTTTCTAATTTGCTCAAGCGTTGAATTAGTTCCCCAGCTTTCATTGCTTTCCACCAGTCTCCACGAGACCCTAAAGTGTGCATGCAATAAGGTCAGAGCGAGTTATAAAATGGATGATAGGAATTCCACGTTTTTCCACGTTAAAAATAAAATAACTTTATTTTCTGCATTGGCATGTAAAATAATAGAAAATATTTTTAATTTATGACATCCTCAAATATCTTCTGTATTATCAATCCATATTTATATCTAAAATACCTAATACTATTTGTAATTTCGTTTTTGTTTGTAAATTCGTATTAAAACCTCAGGCAGGAACTTACAATTTATTTGTATATTATAAATGGTTGATAAAAGCATAAATTAGGTATGAATCTTTAAAAATCTTCTATTTTTTATTAGAATTCTAACAGTATTCGACGAATTTTTACTTAAAAATATTTATTTATTTATTAATAATAGATATGCCAACAGTATAGTTAAAAAACAATTTTACAAATCGTTTCAGTGGACTTTAGATTGTTTTTTTTATTAAGACGCGATCGGCAATTCTTTTTTTTACGCAGAGGCATTCGACTTTTAGGGCAGAGAACTAAGTGTACTATCTATATGTATGTATTAATATATTTCCAAAAAAATATACATATTTGTGTATAACAGGCGGCTATTACCCTTAGGAAAAGTGTGTCATATAGTCCTATATATTTAAATGTTTATGACGAGCTATGTTCACACTTTCCTAAAAAAAAAACACTAATAATCCTGATCTAACTGAACAGTCCTTTGAGAAATACTGCTTTTTTGTAGAACTCTTAGTCGTATCGATTTGGCTATTTCTTTTTGTTCTAGCAGACAAATTAACCAATTTACCAATAAGTTCTTAAAAGAATTTGTTACTATAATCATTTAAGAGTTGAGGACACATGCTAAAGAATCTTGTAGACCTGGATGAGAGCCAATGTTTGACTCATTTCAAAGTTTTATGCAATCGCCCTATTTTTCTAATCTGAAACGGTTGCACGCGTCACCAGTTACAGCTCTCACCGCAATGCCCTCAAAACAGTTAAAATAGCTGGAAAATATTATAATATAGAATTTATACAACTAAAATACAGTAATCTTGTCGCGACACCAGTTACGCCTCCCGCCGCAATGCTTCAAAACAGTTAAGATAGGTGGAAAATATTATTAATTTACGAGTTATATTAGTCAATATTTTGTCGCGAAGCTAGTGACAGCTCTCACCGCAATGCATCAATCAAAACAATGAAAATATTTAGTTGGAAATTATTAAAATTTTAATGAATGAATGAATTATTTAAACTAAAACAGAAATATTTTTCCTTTTAAAGATACACTTCTAACACTTGAATACAAGTTTGTAATGGAAAAAGTCAATGTAGTCTGTGTTATGTCAATACCTATTCACTCCTGTCTTTAAAAATTGTTTTTATTTTCCCTTCAGCTAATCCCAAAGCTTGAACTAGAAGACGGGTCTCAGTTGCCCGTGGTCAACTATGGATAAGTAAGGTGGAGATTCACGCCTGACTTTTTACAAGTCAACTTTATTTAGTCTTGAACTGTTAAAGCCCTATTTAACAGACCTACCATTTAACGCTAATGTATTTCGGCATAAACTTATGATTTTTTTGTGGGGGCACACAGGAGCATTCAATGTACCTAAAGGAACCTTTGAATGTATTGAAAAATTGCCATAAAAATGAAAAAAAAAAATTAAAATGATATGGGCGCATCAAACCCTTTCCACTTGATAGAAGTTATATCTTTTTTAACTTTATATACACAATTATCACTATCATAACATAATGTTTAGAATATTCATTGCTCATAGGATTTAATGTTTTGTATTCTTACAATACATCTATGTTCAAAACATAATGGCAATGGGTGGGAAGAGGGCACAAAAATTTCAGGCTTATAAATTTCGAGAATTAACATGCCCCAATAAAAAAGGGACAAAAAGGCCTTGTTATATTAATTTAAGTATATCAAATTTGTCTATATCTTTGTGTGGCACTAAATTTTAATAATTTTTTAACTTTTGCACTTACTCTTGGTGTTCACAGTTTAGGTAGTTATGTTTTTCATGAGCGCATCTATAAAGCATAGGCATGTTTTTGTAACGACAGACTTGGTAGTCAAGCAAGTAGTGGGCACAATAATCTCTAAATTTTGGTGGAATTCTTGCAGACTCTAGATGCTCTTCCTTCGCTATCATTTCTGAAATCATTGTTTTTATATATGAATTTGACATATCAATTATGTAACCGGTATAGTTTAGTTTTTCACTCTTTTCATATTTAAATAAGTTGTAAATTTAGGATTATATTTATAGATTAATTTTATTGCCATACTAAGTACCTCGTTGTTTTCTTTCAAAGGAAAAGCCTTCTTGGGGTTCGAATGTAGGTTTATCATCCATATGTAAGTCTACATTTCGAGCAGTGTATGATCCCATAATCTGCCCCATGACGAGGGTTTTTGTTAATTTATATTTGTCAGCAATAAATCCCCCGAACACGGGTCCAATAGAACTTGTTGTGCAACTTGTAAGTAATTTACAATATTTAAGTCTTTAATGACATGACACTTGACAGCTAGAGCTACATTTCAATCTGAGTGTCCACTGTCTTGGTGATATTTTTCCTCACACTTTCGAAGCTACGAAATCTAGTCCTTTGAGCTAATTATAATTTAGCATTGGAAAAAAAGATTATTATGCTGGAGCCAGACATAACTCAGTGTTTGTGCATTTTTTTCCTTGAAAACTACAAAGTTCTACAAAATTATGCGCAGCTGCACAAAGTCCCCAGCCGTTCTACATGATCATTCAAATGAAACTATGTCTGGCATTATAATGTTAATGCGGGTATTTATAAATCAAAGTGACTTTGCGTATGCAAAAAAATACGGCACGTTAGATTAACTTATTGACAAAATTACGAAAAGAAATAATTATCAATTGCTATGAGACTTAATTTAAAATATTATCGTTAATACTTTCGTTTTTATGCAATTATAGTCAGTCCTTTCTATGGGGAGCGAGTATTAATCATGGAATTTTTGAAAAGGTTCAAAAAATACAACCTCAAGATACTTAAAACCATAGGAAAGGGTACCTATGGGTAGGTTTTATTCATATTTTATGTATTTTTAAAAGACAATTCTTAACGTTTGTTTCTATTAATTATTTATTTTTAATATTAATCTTTCTAGAAATGTGTATTTATGTGAAAAGCAAGAAAATGACATGTTAACGATTGTGAAAGACATAGAGTTAAACATCAAGATACAAGATCATAAGCAGGTAAATGTATTATTTGGATATTCATATCTAAATAAAATAAAAAGGAAATGTTTTAATGTTGTTCATTTTCAGGATATAACAAGTGAAGTAACAATACTCTCAACGTTAAACCATCCAAATATTATACAATTTTATAATTGTTATTATATTGATAATCACGTTATGATATCTATGGAATACGCCACTAGCGGGAATCTAGCGGAGTACATGTATCAGCGATGTCCGATTCTGATAGATCAGCAGGTAAATTTGTTAAGTATTTAGGGGTCACCGATAAATTGCGATAAAATGTAATATCATCAACGGGCACGGGAAGCATTCCTTCTAGCTAGTGTCTAATTAAATTAACAAGAACAAAACAGCTCAGTGCCACTATTTTTGAAGACATTTTAATTGAATGATGATAATACTGAACACAGGGAGCCGTTAGATAACAGCGGCCGGACTTCATGAGGCTAAAATAAGGAATATTGAACAGATTTTATTGTACGCATTTTATACGTATAGTAAATCTTCTCAGATATACAATAACCGACTTTAAAAGCGAACACGAAGTGTTGTTATAGATTAATGATCAATTTTGCAGTAATGCGTTTGTAATAATGATTATTGACGAATTCTGTCGATATGCGGCATCGCTCGCGTTTCTTTCTTTTAAAAGATGTGAAACCTTGGTAGTTATATGCTAGGCTTACCTAAATTATACCTAGAATTGTAATTTGTAAAGCGGGAGTTTTCGGTACCGTTTCAAAAATTAAAATTTGCGTGGACGGAAGAGTATGAAATTTGGCACAATTATTCTTTATTTAGAGGAGGGTGTGTGAATGCTTATAAAATATGCATTATTAATAAATCCCACTATTAAAATTAAATCTCACGCACACCAATGCTAAACGATTTACACACACATGGATACGCTTTAGTATAAGATCGTGTCGCCAGAAGACTAGCAGATGCGTTGCCGGCCTTTAATGACGAGTTTAGGCCACCGGGAAGTCTCACAAACCGAACGAAATGCGAAATAAGTACCATGACTTGACGTGATAGCATTGCCGCCACTTTACTTTTTTGTAACCCCAAATTCTCAACTTCACAGTTGAGCGTTACAAACAACTAAATTATAATATAATAGTCACTTTTAAATATATTCATGGAAACAATAATGTAATCTTCATTATTGAATTTGTAATTGTATAGACAAATTTATTACATAATGACGATGTTACTTCAGACTACATGTTTGTAACCAATAAGAGGGAGATACATAAAATACTAGTGAAAAACCTTTACTTTATTATAAGGATTCCCCATTTCCTTTAGAAGTATGTAACACTAAAAAATTAATGAAAAATCAATAGTAGATAAAAATTAGAAATGTGACCGGACCAAATCTTTACCATATAAGAGTATGCAAAAATGATTTGCAAGTTTTTTAATTCTAATACTACAGCTCAACTATTGACAAGCTAGACAGAAAAAAAATCAGCATAGGAATCGCAAAAATCGAAAACAACATTAACGGTCAATTTCTCCCGTAGAATTTAATTGATCGTTTCTATAGCTTGTATAGTCAACCGAGAAATTGGTTTGCCATGCTAAGGTGGAATGTCTTTTACACGTCAATTAGTTAAGTCTAATTTTTGCATTGCATTACGTTAATGTCTAACAATAACCTTTACCAAAATTTTCTTTAAGTCGGAATTGTCATCCAAAATTGTACAGCACTATATTGATCGACTATACAAGAAAGTTTGCGGCTATAGATCAGGTTATCAACAAATTTCAATGAAAAAATGACACATCGAATTTTACTCTAATATATTTTGTTTAAGATTTATAATTCATTATTTTTAAACTTGTAATATTTTGCGCCTGAATGTAGGGGTGCCCTTTGATTTGAAAGTAAAATCTAAGGCCGTTAATTTTTAGATTTTGTTACCTTTAACCAGTTCAAAATTTCGACTACTAGACGATGGAATTAAAAAAAAATTGATTGAAATTGTGAAGATTTTCATTTTCTTATTAAAATTATGCTTCACATAGTAACATATTTGTCACAAAACATATTCTTTTTTCTTAGTGAAAGGCAAGAGACAAAATTTATTTAAAGGCTATAAATCAAAATTTACAAGGTCCTTTGAAATCGTTTCAAAGAATAGAAATTAACAAGCCATAAATTATTGGAAATGTTATTTATTTACTGGTAACGACGAAATGTGTACATACAAATGTATGTTTAGTGATTTTCTACTTACCTGTACCGGAGATGAGATGAAATAACTGAAAAATATAATTTCAATATGTTGTTCTGTTTTATTATTATTATAATTTAATTTGTATGTCAAATACAATTTAATTTTTACAAAAGTATTTTCAGTAAAACGTTATAGCAGTTGGCTTTTTTTGCTCTACAGATTCCTAAACGATAACTTCTATAAATAAACCTTAGTCTATTTACATATATAATATATTATACAATGCATCTAATACTCAAATGCCGACCATTGATTAGGCCACGACCTCCTCTATGGATGGACTATCTAACTGAAAGAATTTTTCAAATCGGACCAGTAGTTCCTGATATCAGCGCTTTCAAACAATCAAACCAACTCTACGGCTATATATATTAGGATAGATTCATTGATTTTATTCGTATATAATAATAAAAAAAAAAGTACCCGTGTATGTCACCGCGCTGTCCCTCTTTTAACTACTACACATGTTTCTATAAATTGTTGCGAAAAAACTGTACAGTATAATTGACAAAGATTTTTCATACACACGTATCGATAAAACTGTCGCGTTCTACTCGGATATAATATACTGTAATCCTCCCTATAGCACGGTAGATTTATTCCGTGTTATAGGAAAACGCGTTGCATTCTCGTACAACGCGCTATGTACGACCTCGAATGCGTATAATATTATTTCATATAGACTACTATTAATGCGTTATAAAAGTATAGGGGAATTGCAGTAGTTCTTATTCAAATAGTGAATAGATATAAATTATATCGAATCAATTACATTCTAATGTCCAAAATTGATGTTAGTCTACTATTTCGAGAAAAAGAAAATGGGTTAGGTACTTATGCATGAAATGAAATTATTGACAAAAGTATGCGTGACAATGTATTTGTCCCTTTTTTAAGGTTCCATAGTACTAAAAGGAACCCCTATAATTTAGTTCTGTCCGTCCTTCCGTCTGTTTGCCCGTAAGGTGGTCCCCCCCCCCTAGCATTTCCAAACTATTAGACGCAGAGACTTGAAATTTTCCATGTTAATAGAACATGTTAAAAACTCATTAGGAAAATTACTCTGAACGAAATAGGACAACAACGTTTGAAGTTATTTAACAAATACGTTTATAGCGTATCAGATACGAAACCCTTCTATATAAGCGTGTCTTGGCACGCTTGGTGTATATGTATATAAAACTGTGTATATTCAAAAAATATATTTGTGATTAAGTCATCTGTTACATATTATTAATAAGGTATAGCTACCTGCTTCAGGAACAGACGACTGTGTTTTTATATTTCCATATTTGTTTCTATAAATATGTAAATATAATCTATGTACTCCTCTGGAGTACTAACGAGGTTTATCCATGTCTATTTATGGATAATGAAATTAATTGCTTAGGGTACCTATACATTTAAATAGGTAAATGTTATATAAAGGTTTATTTGGCCCAGAACGGCGGCAGCTACGTGCTGGCCGTGGACGCCGGCCGTGAAAGTATTTTATCGGTTTGGCAGTGGCAATGGGGACATCTACTTGGCAAAGTTGCGGTAAGATTGATTCTACTACATGTTACACTTTGTTTTCATGCCTAAAAAATAATGAACGTTAAAATTTCCGCTTTATTTACCTTCATTTGTTGAGACCATTAAGGATTGACAAAATTTCTGGTTCAAAAGTTTTTCCAGATGTATTGTGATTGTCATCAAATTGAAATTGGAAATATTAATCGGAAATGAAATAGAAAATCACATTCTGCAGTTACAAATGTCATACAATTAAAATATGCCACGCCCATTGCTACGCCGAAGTCGCTACGATATAAGTACTACGTTCGCGCTACGAAACAATACATAAGAATATCATTTAAATACGAACCTTAAGATTATGTACAAATAGTACAATGTTCAATATAGGCGTATAACAAAGTTTACACAGTATTGTCGCTAGGCAACCAGAGATCAATTTAAATCGGGCAGAGTGTATGGTATGGCTAAGAGTATGGTCAACCATCGTAATTTGAAATAAGGTTGAGTTTGCCTTGACATTATCATCGACCAGTATTGTGTCGTCTTTATTAATATCAGAATATCTCTAATACAGCTAAACATTCATATCATACGAGACATTTTCTTGGTCTTTCATCCTATAATTTCGTATTAAAGTGTCTGTCTTGAATATTCATACAAAATTATTTTCCTAAATAAATTTGGCGATACATATAAATTGTAGGTAGATGCCAATTTGGGAGGAATATTTTCATACCGGAGCCAGACATAGCTCAAAGTGTTTGTACATTTTTGACCGTGAAGTCTACAAAGTTCTACAAAACTTTGTAAAGTTACACAAAGTCCCCGACCACTCTACGTGATCATTGAAATGATCATTCAAATGAAGCTACATTCGGCTCCGGTATGAGGCCCATTTTAGCCTCTTATTTCAGACTCACTATTTTTAAATTCAGACATTACAAGAAGAACTAACTGGCGCTGCATTCCACCCACTTGATGACAATTTACTTATCACACATGGAAAAGGCCATCTGGCATTTTGGAACCGAAGGAAGGATGGGTTTTTCGAACGAACGGATATCATAAAACCTGTAAGTGGTAATATTTTGAATGGACTTGCAAAATAGGTATTTTTCAAACTTTGAACATTTCGTGTTTTTGTTAATATTATGATTCGTATTGCCTAAATTTAATATCAATACATTTCTGAACCTTTAACAGGTTAAAAGAGGAAACTTTACTTATACTAGATTGTATCACGCGACTTCACCCGCGTGATTTCAATGATTTTGATAAGTTTAAGCGTTTTTATTTATTGAGTGAAACACCAATTGGCTAAAAACAAGGTCATATTATTCCATATAAAATCAGTTATCCGTCAGTGAAAGTCCTATCCAAATCGATCCAGTAGCTTAAATTTTATTTATATGTATAGATTAGTAATATTTGAAATAGTTTTACAAATTTTAGGACTGTTGTCTGAGAAAGCACCTTGACAATAATGACGTAAAATATAACACATTTTTTATTATATTAATTTCAGCCTGCAAGGACTCAAGTGACGTCTTTACAATTTGAACAAGATGGTGATGTCGTGACTGCAGATAGTGATGGATTTATAACAATTTACAGTGTCGACAGCGACGGAGCATACTTTGTACGAATGGAGTTCGAGGTATTGTTTTATGAATAAATTCTAGAACTGAAGCCCGGACAGACTCGATGCTGTCAAAAATTAATTTTATGCGTTTGCTTAAAATTTTCCGTGTACTTTAATGAACATACGAAAAAAAATAGCCATAGTGCTCGAGCCGTTCTCCAGTTTTTCTTTATATAGATATATATGTAACTTTACTTGTTTTTTAAGGCACACATGAAAGGAATCAGTTCGTTAGTAATGTTATCTGAAGGTACTTTGATATCCGGAGGTGAAAAAGACAGAAAAATTGCAGCATGGGATTCCTTACAAAACTACAAAAGAATTACAGAAACAAAGGTAAAATTTAGTAAATTAACGTAATAAAAATTTAACTTGTAACCAGTTTTTTGATTATTAAAAGCTCTTTCCACCGTTTCTAGTTACCGGAGTCTGCTGGTGGAGTTCGTAGTATTTACCCCCAAAGACCAGGAAGAAATGACGGAAATTTATATATTGGTACAACGAAAAATAACATTATGGAAGGATCTCTGCAGAGAAGATTTAATCAAGTATGTCACACTGAATAATTTAATTTATTATTATAAAATAATATTTATGCCCATAAATTAGTGATTTTACAATACCATTAATTTATTTAAGGTAATATTCGGTCATCATCGGCATCTAATGGGTATAGCTGTGCACCCTGATGACGAAATGTTTGCAACAGCGGGCCATGACAAAAATATTGCCCTCTGGAAAGGACACAAACTCATTTTCGCAACGCAGGTAATCACCAATATCACTAAAATTTATAACAAATAACCCGTTATTGTCAGCCTTCTTTTAAATTTGTATTAATTATTAACACGCCAGGACACAACTCTGTCTCGATAGCAACTCAAAGTCAGGAATTTGAATTTAGAAAATGCAAAATTTATTTATATCTTATATATCTTATGTGCTAAGTAACTACCTAATTGAAGTTCAAAAATGACTTGAGACGTTTGGAGGCCTATTCACGTTTCCTCTTCAGGTAGGCTACGAGTGTGTCTCTCTAGCATGGCATCCCGGGGGACTATTGCTTTCCCCTCTCTTCGTCTTCTTTATCTTTTAGATGAATTAAATAACCCATTAATCACTTTAAAATCAATTAAATTGTTGATGAGTAAGATGCACAATTTTACCATTTCTATTTAACTGTGCAGTCATCAAACATTCTTAGTGACTTCACTCGGCTCCAATAAAGATCGTCAGCTCGTCACAATCACAACAATTAAATTGTGCAGTTTAATTGACAACAATTTTAAATACACTCGATCTATAAAACACCATAGTTGAATCTCAAAAATTTATTGATATGTGTGCAGCGGGTATTACTTCATTGTTTTAATTTAAGAACAAATAAAAGGATTTCAAGATAACAAATGCCAATACCTTTATAAATATCTTTTCAGCCTGAGTAGAGAGTTCGATATTTAAAAATATAACGTATGAGTATCTATGGTCATTATATGATAGACAACAAAAAAAGAAAAAAAAAATTTTTTTTTAAGTATAGTACACTATTTACAGACATAAATACTATGTATGTACCATTTAAACAAAAATTGAAATAAAAAAGCGAAGTTACAAGTAAATACTTATATTAGATTATATAATTCTTGTAAAAATATCATCATTAATGAAAAAAAATGTTTTTTAACCAATTTAACATTAAAACTTGTAAATGCCGTTTAGGTATTTGATTCAGTGAATAGATAAACACTGCTATATTGTAACCTGATGTCTTAGAAAAACGTAATTGTGTCCGCTTACATTGCGTGCGCTGGCTAAACCTTACGAGATAGGTGAAACTAAAGTACTACGTAATTGTAGATCTTAAAATGATTTATCAGAAAGTCTGCGATAGCATATGTCTATCTCCTATGCATAGCCCGCAGTAATCATTTTTATCGTTTACATATTACAAGAAAAGATGAACTACATAGGAAGCTATGATAAAGACTGTCCTGTCAATCTCTTTCCATTTGAACACGCTAGATAAGATACATTTTATGCAGTTCAAAATTGCTTTGTCTAGCAGGTAACACACTATCAACCGTGCCAATTGTTATGTGATCGCGTTCATACTTCACTTTTACTGAAGCGATAAATATGATGTAGCACCTCCGTGTAAAGTATGATAAGTGATTGTTAATAGCGACAAATAAGGACGAAAGTCAAACACCAATTTTATAAAGAAACTTTCAAGCTTTTTAATATTTCTGCTCCAATTTAGATAGCTTTAGCAATCTGAACGAAAATATGGAAATGTTTGCGTACAAACTTAAAATTACTACATACCGTGGTCCTCCTTCATGGCTTCAGCTAGATCTTCTCTTAACTGCACATCAATAATTTTATTAAGTACTTATATACCTTTATTAACTACAAGAAAATAATTCTATTTAACTTCTAAGTAATTTCGTTAAGTACTGATGTGAAGGTGTGGGATGGCTCAGGGTAGAGGAGAACGGTCGAGGAGTATTGAGGCTTTTGCCCAGCTGTGAGATATTACAGGAAAATTATAAAAGTACCTATATACTTTTATTAACTACAAGAAAATAATTCTATGTAAGTTCTAAATAATTTAATTAACTATGAGTATATATATGCGTTTTCATTGTAAGGTAACGTAAACACAATTTAATGGCCTCAAACCAAGAAGTCTCGCCGGTGAACGCTCGGTCGCGTTGTATCACATCGTGATTTCTATTTCGGTTCATTCAATAACTTCTTTCGTATTATTTAATTTTATTTTACCGTACATGAGAAAATGTAAGAGATTAAATTCTTTCTTCTTAGCGTTTCGTCGGCAAACACTATATCTTCGCAGTCGAGAACGTAGCTATATTAACTCCCCACTCAGAGGCAATTCTTTATTCGCGTATCGTACATCATCCTTTAATAATACGTTACTTGTGGTGCAATGTGTGCAGCCAATTACTAATTGTAATTAAGGTGACACACAAGCTTCACAGTATGTATTTGCCAATATTATGTTTGTTAGAAAAAATATTCATCTTTATAAAAAAGATTGTGATACGCATTATAGGAAAATTAGAAGCAGGAATAAACTCGTGACTCCGTTCCTGCGTCTGTGTAGGGTACAGAAATCGTTTGTTGGTACGAGTATACGATTCTATACAAAATTTCAAATGCTATATAAAATTTGCCTATAGTGAAATTTAAACTACTTGTTAAAGAAACACGCTTATTCGTAAAGCGTATTATACTGTCGAAGACTATATTAAAGATAAAACTGCTTGGAGTTGAGTCGCTCAATAAGCACTATTGTTAATACAAAAAAATAAATAAAATATTGTATTGATAGATGAATAGATGGAGATTCTAAAAGGATATAATCCTTTAATTTTCCGAATTAAAAAATACAATAATTAAAATAAGTGATGGATATGTTATGTGAATTAGGTCGTGACCAAATGGCTTGTACGCAGGTATGTATACCTAAGTAATTAGACAGCCCATATAGGAATAAATACGTGGTCCGGGTTGTATAATGGCTATTTCAATAAATATATAAAATCTAAGCACATTTATGCAAATACTAATGTCGTGATTAGTATAACCTTTGCCGTCGCTTATTACCTTTTATGTATTACATATAATTACACATAAATGAATAAGAAGTGTTTGTGTGTGATTAAATAAAAATAAAAAAAATCGCTATTTTTTCGGTGTTTCACACTTTGCTTAAATATGAATTAAATAACACTTTCTGATTATACAGGTCTAGCTATTTCCCGCGACTTTATCCTCGCAAAATTAAACTCGCCATAGGACTTAAATTTTCTTAATTTGGCCCTATCGAAAAATTTATTTTTTGCTGCTGTCTACGTACTACGAACTACCTGCTTGTCAAATTTTTCTACGTTCCGCGGTATGTTGTTAGACATGCTAAAAAACGCATTAGGAAAATTATTTTGAGCCAAATCGGAAAACAACTTTTAAAATAATTTAACAAATACATTTATCGCGAATCGCATACACAACCCTTCTATATGACCCTGTCTTGACACGTTCTTGGCCACTTTATTTTTTTAAATCCCATTATATACAGTTTGTACCCTTAAATGTGGCGGAAATAGAGATGAAACCAAAGAAATAAGTTTGGCCATGCAATAAAACAATTTATTTGGTTATTTTCTAAGAACTATAAAATTAACAATTGCGTATGTCTGCAAATTTTTTCGCAAGGAGATATTAAATTCTCGTTGAAAATTCCCAATTTGGTTGGCTACAGGAAATATGATAGGGTGATAAAAGAATGTGTACATTCCAACCACCATCACATAATGGTGATCAGATTACATGAAATTTTATGACGTCATGTTGGATTCGTATAACTGTCATCTTATAATCTCCATGCCCTCACTTTTGTCCAGGAAAAGATTTTGTTGCAATATAATGGAAACCTCTCTACTGATAACTAGGAGGGCAGCAGATGCGTTGATGGACTTTGAGGAATGCGTTGCACTTTTCGATACCTCCTACGTAAATTGTTGTAACCCAAAATTCCAGCTTTATAGTAGAGCGTTACAAACAACGAAATTGTAATATAAAAGTCATTTTTTATATATAATTGTATACACAAATCTCTTATATAATGACGATTTTATTTTAATTTACATGTTTGTAACGCTCTTCTGTGAGGTTGGCAATTTGGGTTTACCACAATTTACGTGGGAAACATCGTTTTCTTTTTTTATCTTTTACTTAAGTTAAAGCGCAATTAAAACATGCTTTTGAACAGCTGAAATCATCGCGCCAATAGCGGCGGACAAACGACCTTATGAATATTGATGACTCAATTTCATGTCGGTCATAAAAAAGCAATTACAGGTACAAATAATAAATACGCCTCATTATCATCCTACGATAGCTTGTGGCGTCGTTAACTACATATCAATGCTGTCTCGAATTTTATTCTTCCCACCTATAAAGTGCCTATTAAGGCTGCTTATATTCTGCGACTTTTTTTGCAGCCTTGTGCATTGTCATGATAGAGCGCGAATGCGCGATGCGAGCGATCTTAGTTTGTTGAAGTGCGATGCGATCGCGGGAACTCAATTAGGCCAATAAATGATAGAATTAGGCGTTGCTTTGCGGAAATCCATGACATGCATGAAATACTAAACTGCTTTGCTTAAATATAAAAATTATATCATTCTCGGATTTAAGCAAAGTAGTTTAGTATTTCATGCACATCAATTAGGACACTTCTTATGCCGGAGCCAGATAAAGCTCAAAGTGTTTGTACGTTTTTGTCTTTGAAGACTACAAAGTACTACAAAACTTTCCGCAGCAACACAAAGTCCTCGGCCACACTACATGATCATGGAAATGATCATATAAGTGGAGCTATGGCTGGATCCGGCATTAGACGTCGCATCGTTCTATTGAACGAAATGCGCGATGCGAGCGAGCCTAGTCCGTACTAACGTGTGATCAAACAGCTGAAAAACAACGTCGTTCTCGTTGTGTTTTTTCTTTTGCGTTTCACGCAAATTTAGTCCGGCCAAAGCTGAGTTGTACACCCTTTCCTCAAGGTACTGCAGACAGTTTAGTTTGAAGTTAATGTATTATTTACTATGATTATATTATCCTAAGCTGTTTGTAATAAATATCTCGTTAGAAATGAATTCGATCGCGCGAATTAGTTCAGGTTTCTTCTTAGACATGGATAATTGTGTTTGATCATACGTTCGTACGAATTAAGTACGCCCGCATTTTGCGTTCGCGTTCTATTAGGACGCTAAGCGTTCGAAGACCAAAACTGCGCCATTTGCTTTGAATTTCTTTTCCCGCATAATATGTCTGTAGTAATTAGTCGCTAGATCTTATGTAACCATACCGATACGACGTAGGTTCTGCAAAATATTCGCAAGCCGTCAAGGTGTGCGTTAAAAAAATTGGTTGTCTGTAAAATCGATTTACGGACGATAATTTTAAGTGATAACGCCCAATGCTTAGGCTAATCGTGCCTCTCTATAGCTTGTCCCGCGCTCTCGCTTGCACATTCGGCTCAGGCGAAACGTGAAAAAAAGAAGTTAGTAATTTATTATGTTATTATTATTAGTTAAGTCTTCAGCAAATCGCACGGTTATGGCCTTTTGGACATCAAAAATACGAGTTTTGACGCGATGTTCAGTGGTAAAATGCAAGCGCTGATATTAGTCCGAATAAAAACGATTATATCGGTATAGAACTCGTAACATATAACCGGCCTAAGATGTCAAATTGACAAATGTACCAACACGGGCCAAAGCGCCGCTTCAGACGCCGAATGAATCTACGATATATCGTTGTCAGCCCGATTTGGGTTCAACAGTCTATTTTTATATATCCAAAACACCCACAAGTGAAACATGAACAAATCTGTAAATTCACGAAATGATACCCATCATTCTCTTCTCTAATACTTGTGGGATTTAATGGCGCAAACACACATTTGATACGAAGTTAAAAAAACGTATCCTATTACAAGCACAATAAACGCCATTAAAAGTATTGTAAAATACTTTAAACTCACAATAATATCTCACTTCGACTGACGACATCGTAGCCTTCCGGGAATTTCTGGAAGCGGTAAAGGGTCCATTGAATCAATTCACTCCAGAAGAATTCAACCTGATCTATCCCTTGATTATACACCGCAAATATCCCATGTAGGCCTATAGAGACATCTAAGTCAACCTTATTGCATTCTGAATAAAAGATATTTTATGTTAAGGTGAGGTTTTGTTAAACTGGTCTACAGTTTCTCCGGGGTGGTTTACCTTTGGACATTTTGACACTTCAGGCGAAAACCCAGCGGGACGTCGCTCTATAGATGTTCTAGGAACGTCGTGGGACTCGATTGAGTTCACAGTGTTGAACATTTCAATTATAAGCGTAAAATACCAATACACTGTAAAGGTACTTAGAACTTTTAAAGGGTGACGGGATAGATATTTTTTTTACTTTATTTAAGACCAAAGATTTTTTATTTAATTTGCCTTACGATAGTCACACATTTTTTTAGTCTATCTTCTATATACTCAAATAAAAACGAATTTCAGAAATATGTGTACGCGCATAACTTCCGAACAACTGCACCAAATTGGATAATTAATTTTTTTGTGTTCCTTATTGGTAGGACAAGGTCCGTATAATTCTTCATTTTCTTTGTAGCGTTATCCCGGTTAAGTAACAGGGTCCGCTTACATTGCAGAAGATGTAACTGTGAGGCAAGTTAAGATAACCGATTGCCAACTGATGTCATCCTCGGACCCCCACGGTCTCTACAACCTTACGACTAATATCACTCAATGATCCGGTCCCGGACCCTGGTTCAAGACCGAGATAATGCGAGATAGAAGAAGAATTATGCTGAAATTTACTCTTCCTCAAGAAAAAAGATTTATTTCTTAAAAGCCAGCAACGCGATGGCAAACCTTCTGATGCAGTTGTCTGTGGTCATCGATTTCTATTAAGATCCATACCCTTTCCGTTCGAACCTTGATCAACAAAAAGGCTTGATCCCTTTAATGAAAATAAAAAACAAAATATTATGACAATCTACGAAAAGCAAATATTTTCATTAAGTACTTTGCATTACTATTGTTGCCATTATTAAAATGAATTATTTTTACTTGAAGGAGACGATTTTTAAGTTACATGCGTAATTATAATTTCCGTCAGTGTTTAAAAATAAAAAATAATTGTTTTAGGACACCTAAAAAGTTTATTGTATACTCATAACCAACCAAGAGCCTAATCGTTGCAGAGGTCAGCTCCAAATAAATAAAAGTACTAAGTTTATGGTAAATGGTCATTATATGAATTTGTTGTACGAATAAACCCTGTCTTGTGTTCTCTTAATCTTCACTAGTCAAAGAGCATGGTGAATAGACTTAAGTGATGACTACAGTATTCTATTATCTGTAGTTTATAGCTTCTTTTAATTAATACCTCTATTCATGATAATGTGTCAATAACAAATAGGAGACCTCACTTTTCGAATTCAAATTAAAAAGATGCAATATAAATTACAAGCTCTTTTGAATTATCAAACATTAGTTAATAATCGCGTACTAAGCAGTAAAAATAAACCAAAGCATTTCATTACTTTGTAAGTACTGTTTTCTTCATTTGCTTCAAAGTCTTGTCGTAGTCGCCTCGTTGTCGTACAGGATCGATAATGCTATCACACCACATCACATGTTTTGTCGAAAAAAGCAACATGGTTGCGGGGTAAAGCCATTATCAATCTGGACTGTGTGTGAATGTTAGAATATTCTTATAAAGTTGCATATCTTGTTGACAATATGCATGTATTAATGAAATACTTTAAATTATTAAAGTTAAACATCACGCACACAAATGCCAAACGATTTACACACACATGTATACATTTTACAATAAGATTGTGTCAATGTCACGACGACGTTAAAAATATAACTTGTCAAACACGACAATGTCGTTGCACAGATTAGAAATTTTGCATATAGATTAAAAAAAAAAACATATAGCACGCAAATGTAAATATTTGTGTCCAATTTCAATCACCGGGCTATTTATACTAACACGAAATTTGGAACACCGCGAGACGTACAAAGATCAAATTTGGCAAAAGGGCATTAATAGACATCCGCTAAGAACATATTTCGTCAGAGCCAGACTAAGGAGGCCCAACGGCACTCACCTCTATGAACTCTTACGCGAACGAAATCGCCGGTATCAGCTAGTATATAAATAAATATTGACAAGAAACGTAGTGTCCAAAATTAATAACACATAGGAAAACTAAATTTGAATAAGACTTAAATTCTAAAATAAAATATCTTAAATTCTTAGTCACTTAAAATATACAAGAAAAAAATTGGTTCACTTATAACGACTCTATATACCATAGAGCTAACTGAGTCTATCTTTTTTTGACATGATAACGTCTTACAATTAGATGAATGCAGGCTTCACGCACGAAAAAACATGACTCATTGTCACGTTCCGCCTAAGCTGAGCGTGCAAGCGCGGAAAACAAGCGATAAAGAAGCACCATCGGTCTAAGCATTCGGCGTTATCACGTTATATTATTGTCTGTAAACTGACTTAACAGACAACTAAATATTTTTTTGTTGTTTCAGATGTTAAAGCTGAAGATAATAATGTGCCTATTCTTTTTATTTGTCCAAATATACGTAATCCTACAACATGGAATAAGCCTACCGTGTTATAGGAGGGATTATATTACCGTGTTATAGGATTTCTATATTAAAGGATATTGTATTGCATAACAGCAATATGCTCAACCAACGCGTTCCGGACGTTAGTTTAGGAGAGCGTTAACATCTAAAGTTCCCCACTAATTACTGAAATAAATACACAGTTATATACACGCAATAACTAGGCGATGTACAAAAGAAAATGACCAATGAATATCTAAAACTTAGTAGCTTATTAAACCATAGCAAATTCTAGATTGAAACGTGTTTCTGAAATCCATCTCTTGTTTCGCTATTAGCATCCTTTTAAAGTGTAACAGATAGATGAAACTGGCAAGCGGTTTATCTCAATGACTACCGACGCTCATGGGCAACTGCAACACCAGAAGGATCGTTAAATTCCGAACCGGCCTTTGAGGAATGAGTCTTGAAGGTCTTTAAGTAGTTCGGAAATACCGAAGCTGGTCACTGATTCTCCAGATAAATTATGCGATGTAAGAAGTTTCCAGGAAATCGCACAGCTGTGGACTTTAGGACAATAAGGCGATGAGGGTGAAATTTCATTTTTGACGAGATGTCCTGTGGTTAAATTCAGCTCATTTGTCAGACCTAAACTAAATTAATATAGGACTATTCTATTCTATTCTAATATATTACTATAATAGGCTGTTGCTCCCCGGAGCAACAGCTTTCAAGCGAAACAAGAATGATGAAGATCGGTGCACCCAGTCGAAAGTTCTGCGGTAACAAACATTAAAAAAAAACATACGGGTCGAATGGATAACCTCCTCTTTTTTTTTGACGTCGATTAAAAACATAGCTAAGAATAGAATTTTATGGGATTTATAAAACTAAGCGTTGGATGGAAACGACAAGACTAAAGACGAGGCTTTAGACCACAAGACTGCAATAAAAACGCCGCATACACACAAGCAGGCGTTGCAATTAATTAGTGGATGAGCGTGCATTTTTAGACTGAAACATCTTTTCCTTTATTAACAAGATTATTATGTACCAAAATTTGTAGTAATTGAATTTTTAATGAATAAGTCATTTAACACATACATAATTATATTGATTTTGATGTAATACTAAATGGATATATTTTAAGATATTTCGAAAATGCTCCTAATCTTTATCGCTATCTCTCTATATGACTAAAATATATAGAGTATAACTAATTAGTTAACTTTTCTTTATATACATATACGGACGTATAATCTAGGATCGGTTTGCACAGCTACCAAAGTGTGTATAAACAATCATCTTTAAAAGATGCAAGGGCCAATGATGATGGTCATAAGGGAGGATACAGGTGTCGTATGCCTGACGGAATCAATTTTATTACTAAAACAACATTAAAATATTGCAGGGTCCAATATATGACTGGGTGCAATACCACAGACTTCACCACGCGCACTTTAAAACTGATCTAGATCCATATGACTCAAGAAAAGGATTTCTATATGCGCACTTTTTCACACGACTGCATAAACTCAGTGAATACCAAGAAGCTTTTAAAAATTCTATTGATATGTCAGACTTAGAGAAAGACTCAGTCGTGATGTTTCAAAAACGGTAAGAATGCTTTTTTTTATTCTTTTCTTGTTATTAAACATCAACATTTTGGTAATTTAGAGTAGGGTTGTAACGGAACCTCGCCTTGGCCTCCCTAAGTGCGGAACTTCCACATAAAATTGTACCCTCGCATCCGCATCCACCTCCGTATCTTCTTTGCGAAGTTGTATCGGAGGCATATTAACGTTGACTTTACAACACGAGACAAGCAACTCTAGGGAATACGTCGTACGATGCATGTTGAAGCACCGTACGACGTATTCCCTACGGATTACGGGGACGTACTTACCGACCTATATTTCAAATAAGTACAAAGTTTTAATTTCTATTTTAAGAAGAAAACTTTTCTTTTAACGTCGTGTCCGTCTCTCCACTAAGGAGGATTCCGTTGCAACCCTTATTTAGAGTATTTGTGTTGCGAATAAATTGCAGACATGTTGTGATCATTAAGCCAACTCTTCGGATTCGCTGTTATATCCGCCAAGGTATCCGTAACCCATGACACTATTTACATGATGGGGTTTGATATGAGTTGACCTATAGAAGAGCGTTGTCAAAAATAAGTGTTTCTGTGGTTCTTTGGCACACATGAAATGGTAATGGCAGATATATCAGTTACAACTATTGCATCTATACGTTGGTGTCGCGTTTAAACTGATTATAATGAATTGACACCTAAGTAATAACTTTTTCTGATTTACGCATATTAATTGGTGGTATTGTTGAAAACCACAGCAGTCGCTAATAAGCAACTGTTCTACTTAGCGTTATCCCGCTCTATTAACAGGGTCCGCTTAGATTGCAGAGGATATAATATAGTTAAGATGACCTATTGCCATCTGACTTCACCCTCATAACCTCCACAATCTTTACAGCGTCACGATTAATATCACTCAGTGATATTAATCGGGTCCCACTGTTAACATACCTTCCGAAACACGGAGGAGGTCAGATTTTAAATATAAACCAGTGTTACAAGTGGTCACGCTATCTCAGCAAGAGCTACTTAACCTTCCGATTGACTCAAATGGCGGCCACTGCACAAACTATGACCTCCTCAGCCGTTAATAAGTAATAATAATCAATAGTATCTTTCTTACTGTCCTTAGCACCTTTAATATACATTATGATAAAACTTTCCGCCCATTAACTCGAATAGATGCAAGTTGGACATCATTTCAACTTCCACGCTTGCACAAATTCTAAGTTTTCTTTTATTCTTGCCAATGCCGTTGTATTGTTTTAGATTTTACTGGGTTCTTTACGTAATTTTGTTCCTGCTACTACCGATAAACGCGCCTATGGAATATTGGGACGACTCCGTTTTGAGCACCGTATTCCTTATTGGTTTCCTCCGATATGCCCTTATTCTTCATGCATCTTGGCTGCTGGAGAGCGGCGTCTGCCTTTGGGGACTTAAAGAAGGCGATAAGTAAGTTATGAAAGTAATGATACTGTTAGAAGATGATATCGTTTGCACGTGTATAATGTCTCGAGAATCAGGTCACTTGGCCGTCAGTCTTTGAAGAGATAACAAGTTTGTTGCGTGATATTTTTCTACCCGCATATTTTTATTAAATTCTTGTTGGTTAAATAACTGAATCACCGTTCGTTTGGAACCGATGTCTTATTCTCTTTTAATCTATTTATTTTTTATTTATTATCTTTTTTAATTAAGTTACGATCGAATCTCGACTATTATTTTTTTTATCTCCTATCGATTTACAAACAATATAGAAATGCTTTTTTACTGCCATCCATACCATCTGTTTACATGCAACGGACAAAGTAGTAATTGTATCATAAAATTACCAGTAAATTCATACGTATTTTATTTACAGATACCCTCCAGATTCAAACTCTGTGTTCGTTCTTTCGAGGACCTATTGGCCGGAGTACCATTACTTTTACCCTCAAGATTACAAATCAGGCGAATATGGAACTTATGGTAATTAATTAACATATTAATATTATTTTATATTAGTTTTTAGTCCAGGGGTGGATCTTCTCTTTTACCTGTACGATGAAAACTTTTTTGATTGCAAGATTTCGGACTTAGAAATTTTTCCACAAAGGTTGGTATTCATTTCAACGACAGACAGATAGGCAGACGGATAACGAAGTCATCCTATAATGGATCCTTTTTTTCCTTTGGAGGTACGAAATCCTAAAAAGTGAAATTTTTATCTCTTTTACGAAGATACAGGTATTTTTTTTAAATTTAATAGTATTTGAAGAAATAATGTAACAATAGCAGTTATAATCATATTTAATTTACGATAGATACCTACAAATAAGAATCAAGAATTGACAATCTCCTTTTTTAAAGACGAATAATTATATATATAAACATTTATATAGCCACTATCTTTTTAATCCAATACATACATATATATAGGATCAAAAGATAGTGGCTGAAAATAAAGATCGACCGAAAAAAAATGGCGCGCATTCTGTGCCGTTATAAAACATTAATATTTGATATTTAGTAAAAAAGTTTAAAAAATGGAAAAGTTATTAATTTAAGTCCAGAAAATATACGCATATAAACAGCTGCAAATTAAATTATAAATAACCTTTTGCCGCAAAAACTTGCTCGACAGATATTTAAAAGCTTATAGAAATTTAGTTATGTGGAGAAGCGATAAACGTGTAAAATCACTGTCCTCTAACCACTGCAGGTGTATTTTTTAACCAATTACAGTGATTTGTCCAAAAAGTGAGACCATCATCATTGTTTTATTTTTTATTTTTTATGTTACAAGGGGGCCATTACTCAATATTACTATAATTTATAGTATAGACGGATTAATTGGACAACGCAACAGTCATGTTTGATAACACGCATAATATTTAAAAATATCAATAACGAATTTTATAGTCAGGCTACCAGAGTACTCGGGCAAATTTATTAAGCTAGCTGTGAAATTAGGTTAAAACGTTTAGCGTGATGATATATTAGCTTATAGCTTTTCTCCATAAATTTGACAATTACTTCAATGACTTATAATTTTAATTTTTTTTTTAATCTAATTTATTTTTATGACATTATGCATTCAGTTCAGATCAGTTATAATTTAAATCCGAAAAACTGTAAATTTGTTGTTGCAACAGGGTCTGTTGGTCTATCGGTCTGTCTGTCAAGACCCTTTTTTCTCAGAAACGCGTACAGGTATAAAGTTGAAATGAATACCAAATACTGAGGTCTTTGATCCTTGGAAACTGTGTGAAAATCAACTCTCTAAGTATACACAATCAAAAAATATGGCCATTTATATCGCATTTCGAGAACATTACAAAGGGTAATCTGAACTTATGGGGGTATTTCCCGTTGAGCTAGAATCATACAGTTTGGCAAAGAGCTGTGTATATCTTGAAGTATAAGTATAGATGTAGAACTTATAAACATGCGGTTGTCTATTTCTAAGGTAGGTTACCTAATACCTGACTTGCAGAGGCATAAAGTTGTCTTCAAAGTTAACGTCAAAAAATTATTATTCTTTGGATTTTATAGTACTTATGATTAAAGACTTTGAAAATGAGCGCCTTAAGGAGCTCAATCGGAAAAGAGCTTAAAGCCCGACCACCAGTGGCTTATCAATATATTTACATAGGCGGGACAGTAACATGCCCCAAGTGTGCTAGAACTTTTAGTTGAGACTTGTGTCTGATGCCACAAGGCTTAGAATCGTTGGATTTAACAGCTATATATAAAATTTCAATTCTATGTACAACGACAAAAGGTTGTGTGGAAGAAATCGCTTTTTAGTGATGACACCGCCATTTGTACTCTCTCCTTTCTCATTGTTATATAAAAGCAAAGTTTTAATGTGATGGTGTACTAAAATTTATAATTTTTTATTTTATATAATAAAATTTTTAAGTTTATATAATAAAATTAAAAATTAAAATTAAAAATAGCTTTATTCAGTTTCTAAACTTCATAACAACATGTAGCAAGAGCCCCTGCACTAGGCGCAAGCCCGTATTGCTGGGTGCCCCGCTCATCCGCTGGTGAATGCGTGACAAGAGCGTTACAAAAAGTGTGATCACAAGAGGCGAACGGAAGTTGAGATCGTGATATAAGTTAGTAAAGATAGATAGAGAGAGAGTTACGTATCGTATTGTTCATATCATAAGCCTATTGACCTCGGCCTTACAATCAACCACACTAATTAGTGATGTATCCTGTAATGAATACGAATAAAAAAATATATTTTATAATATTTACATATTTTTTTTTTTTTTTTTTTTTTTTTTTTACTTTATTTCGGAAACAATCGGAGCAACAAATTTTATAACAATAATGAAACACAGTGTATTTTAGCGTGATGATAGATATCCTTATAGCCTTCCTCGATAAATGTGTGTTCTATCTAACATTGAAAGAATTTTTCAAATGGGACCTGTAGTTCGTGAGATTTATATATTAGTATAGATATAAAAGTCGACTGCACCTTTGTCGCCCTACTCTTCCTAAATCACTGTACCGATTTGGATAAAATTTAATATGTACATTTCAAGGATATACATAGGTAACCTAAATTAGGTATGTTTCTCGCTATAACTCAAAAACGTCTGGGCCTATTTGACTCCTCACTGTTATGTTTTATTCGCATAACTTCTGGGAATATATCATTTTCCATGTTCCACAAACACTTGTAATTTCTATAAAGTTCAATGAACCTAATATTAGCTGCAGTTCCAAATTAAAAAGCTTTTTGGGCCATTTTAAGACAAATTCCTGAGTAAACAAAAAAAAACTTTATGATATCTCTCACACATAAAAGTGGACAAACTGATTTATAATATTCTCATATGAACTTGACAGAATATAACATGAGACCGTGTTTATAAGTTGCAATTCTCATAAGCAAGAATCTTCTTACTATAAATTTGCTATGCAAACAAACGCAAGAAATTCTCGTTTAGCAATAATGTAGTTACCCCAGACTTCGTCCGCATAAAATTAGGTGAAAAATTTTTGCGTGATCATTTATAGCCTATAGCCTTCCTCAATAACACTGAAAGAATTTTTCAAATCGGAGCAGTAAATCCTGAGATTAGCGCGTTCAAGTAAACAAACAAACAAAGACTTCAGCTTTATATATTAATATAAATAGAAAACCGCTTTTTTATGTCATACTATTGCCTCTTTGTATTATTTGTATATGTGGCCTAATCAGTGGTCGGCATTTGAGTCGATCACTAAGTTAAGTTGCTCTGGCTGCAACCGGGTGATAGATGGGTATTTAGGTTTGGAAATGTCAAAAGTGACATATTTGTTAACTTTTATAATTAAGACAATAAAAATAAAGAACGAAAATTTAAATTTTCTTCCAACTACGCAATAATGTTATCATTAATTATTACATAACCAATAAGAAAGGACGCCTATTCAGCTTAGAATCAGTGCAGTAATGTTTTATGAAATTTCATTACTGCACTGTTTTTATTTTTATTTACATTTACCACAGAAGTGGAAGTCTCCGATGAAGTTTCATATAAAAAGTATGCATTGCATCAAAAATATATTGGCTGAAAATAAAAATCAACCGAATCTTGAAGGCGGATTTCTTTTAATTTCAAAATAGTTTTGTGTTATTCCGATTACAATACGTGCAATATAATTTTAATAAATGGTGCCCATTGTGTATAATAATATCATCGAGTGGTCAAAATTCGGCCACAAATCTTTACATTTGCATACTGTATCCTGATTTAAAGCTATGTACAAAATTTTAATCGTTTGTATTTATTGGCATTGGTGCGCATTGTTATACTTATAAGTATTTAATATATTTGCAATGCTTATTATTTTTATATATTAACATTCGCACACCCCCTTGTGTAGAAACTACAATTGTGCCCCCCTGTTACGTACTTTTAAGTTTTATTTACATTGCGGTTTGGTGTAAAACTATTGAAGAAATTTGTTTCTGATTTGAAATCGCATTGAGACAGATAGTAATAATGATATTATACAGTATTCAGTTTAAAAAATGGTAAAAAAAAATTGTAAATTTCAAGAAAAAGCCGTCGAAAAATTTCACCATTGGGGAGTCTAGAATATACGAGTTTTATTTATATACGAATGAAACATCTCGTTTAGGATTCTACATTTTCGGCAACATGAATGTACTGAAGTCGGCAAGTCCAATATGGCGATGCATATGCGAAAAACTGAAGCTGCAGAATTCAATTGGAAATGAAATTAGAGTGGAATGTGACAGACACAAGGACAACGATTTAAAGGTAAAGTTACTTATAATAAAAATGATAAAAGTAGATTTATTGACTCATCTTCAGTATAGGACTCATTGTATTCTGTGTTAAATGTGTTTCAGTATTGCCATCATTATATATAACATGACGTAAGACGGAATGCTATTGGTCGGTCGTTGGTCCTTCGAGCCGGATTTGAAACTGCGGTCTACAGATTCGTTTAAATCTCTTCACCTGTAAAATATTTTCAGTTTCTTCTATTTTTCTTGTATATTACGTTCGGAGATTCAGACTGTATCAACTACCCTGCACTTTGTACTTACCCTCCATCTATCGAAGGACTGTAGTAAAACACTGTATTATTTGGATTGTATAAATTTATCATTATGGTTCCGTAGTGCTACAAGGAACCCTTATAATTTCGCTCTGTCCGTCCGTCTGTCTGCCCGTAAGGTACCCCCCACCCCTCCCCCCACTAGCATTTCCAAACTATTAGACGTAGAGACTTGAAATTTTCCATGTTAATAGAACATGCTAAAAACTCATAAGGAAAAATATTTTGAACGAAATCGAAGTTATTTAACAAATACGTTTCCCCAAATTGGACGATTCTATAAATGTTTTGTCGTAATATGACACTTTTTCCTCTTCTCTTTGGAATTTAGGCATATTAAACAGTGACTGTTACACTTTCTTTTCCATTAAAAAAAATTGTATTTTCCATATTTGCTTCTTCTTTAAAATATAATATTGTTTTTCAGATTACTAATATCGACGATTTAGACAAGTGCCTAAATGGATCTTGCTTAATAAATTGCAAGGAGTGCTGAATATATTGACGGATGACGAATGATTAATTAATATACCTTTAAAAACCTTGGTGCTTTCAGCTATGAAATTTAGCTAAAT
>JANCMC010033613.1:35222434-35298999 GCA_024363005.1 Charaxes varanes | reverse complement strand
ATATTGACGGATGACGAATGATTAATTAATATACCTTTAAAAACCTTGGTGCTTTCAGCTATGAAATTTAGCTAAATAATTAATGTATTTTATTTAATAAATGGTTCTGGTTCATCATTTGTTATTTTCATTTATGGCCTGTTACAAAACGTGGGTTAAACGTCTTATGATATGAAAATCAATCATGGTTCGTTAGTCTGGCTAAAACTCGATACCTCCTACGTAAATTGTTGTAACCTCAAATTCCAAATTTTACAATAGAGCAATTCAAACATGTAAATTGAAACAAAAACCTCGTTACATAACACATTTGTGTATACAATTATATATTAAACAGTGACTGTTATATTACAGTTTAGTTGTTTGTAATGCTCTGCCGAAAAGCTGGGAATTTGGAGTTACAACAACTTACGTGGGAGGTATCGAACTCTGAAAGTGCTGAACCATTTTAAATTCTGTTTGTTTTGTTATACTCGTCTTATTTCTGGGAAGGATTAAAAAGACAGGAAAAGTCGAAAGATTATTTAAAAATATTAAAAAGTGCAGATTTGTTGGATACTTCAGAAGACTTCAAATACTTCACGTTTACGGAAACAATATAATGGAGATTGGTTAATCTATACTAATTTATAAAGCTAAAGAGTTCGATTGTTTTTTGAATGCACTAATCTCAGGAACTTCTGGTCCGATTCCAAAAATTCTTTCAATTTTAGATATTCCGTTTATCGAGGAAGGCTATAGGCTATGTATCATCAAGCTAAGACCAATAGGAGCGGAGCACCGATGAAGAATATTTCAAAATCGGTTTTTTTTTTCCTTCTGGGAGCTTGCGCTGCGTAAACGGTTAAAGTTTCGCGAAAATCTTGTATGACAGAATTGTTACCCTTTAAAAGCTCTATATAAAAGTCCGCGACAGTATATGTCTTATCTTTTAAGGTTGGCTCACTATAAGCTTTTCTGCCAACCAAAAGTTCTAAAATAATGCATTATTTGTGAATGTGTTTTTATAAACATTATATTATTCCTTATCCAAAAACTATTTCTTAAACCCCCAAGTGATATGAGTAGCTCACGCGGAGAGAGTAGCGGGGTATAGGTAGTTGTTGAATAAGAGACGAGCCTAAATTCGGGCGATGCAACACCTCTGTGAATTCCGTTAGTATATTATAAATAAATATTAGGGCTTAAAGCAACGGGCAAGACATGGATGCACTTGGCAACAGTATGTGGCGTGCTCATGAAGACGCCCTTCTTCAGAAGCTACTGGTATACGCAGCTACTGCTATTGGCAAGTTTGTTTCTGGATTTCATCAATAATCAGTGTCGTATTATTTTAAATGAAACAATTTCAATGTTGCGATGTTATTATATTACTAACGTATAAAATTTATGTACTGCCGAAGGCTCAACAGCTACTGGCATACGCTACTGGCAAGTTTGTTTCTGGATTTCATCAATAATCAGTTTCATATTATTTTGAATGAAACAATTACAATGGTGCGATGTTATTATATTACTAACGTATAAAATTTATGTACTGCCGAAGACTCAACAGCTACTGGCATACGCTACTGGCAAGTTTGTTTCTGGATTTCATCAATAATCAGTTTCATATTATTTTGAATGAAACAATTACAATGGTGCGATGTTATTATATTACTAACGTATAAAATTTATGTACTACCGAAGGCTCAACAGCTACTGGCATACGCTACTGGCAAGTTTGTTTCTGGATTTCATCAATAATCAGTTTCATATTATTTTGAAAAGTTTTTATAGAAATTAAATAAATTATCTTACCTTTTATCTAGGTACTGATTCGGAAATATTGAGCCAATAAGATAATAAAAAATAATTCACTTCGAAATGAAGTAAGAAGTGATTCACTTTAGTTCACAAAATTTGTCGAATCATGTAGTATATATTAAAATTACGAACCCCAAAAGAACGGTTGTCACAGGAATCCTTTTCGCGATTTCGCTAAAGCGGTTTTTTTTTTCAAAAGTTGCAAACCTGCTTGAGTGTAAAGGCTTTTAGCGAGTGGCTAATTAGATTATGCCTTTGTTAATATATCCATAATATGGTTGTGGTGGTGTTAAAAATTTTATTTTCATAGAAATGAAGGACACTGTTTTATTCTCTCATATATGATATACTATATTTTAAAATGAATGTTTTGAAATATATGCCTGATATTCTCGTTTAGTTAAGCTCTTTTAAAAGCTTGTGTATGGAGTGACCACCGATGTTTCAACCAGCGAGATTCTTTTGGTTTTCTTTTCTTCTATTTAGCTTTTTTAACAATCTTCTTTTTCCTAGCGTTATCCCGATCTCGTACCAGGATCCCCTTAAATTGCACAGAATGTGGCTGTGGGTCGAGTTAAAATCTGGGTGGTACTGGCTGCTGCCTTGGTGGCAGTGCTTGCGCAAAGTAACCGAAGTAAGTTTCCAATTACCAAAAAAATAATAAACTAAGCTTTATTATAAACACTAATGTGCCATTCGACGTTAGGCTATGGACATATTATAAGTTAGTTATAACTTATAGACGATCTGCAGATATGGAGATCTTCTATAGATACTTACACTTTGTATAATAGAGGTTCTTCTTCTTCTTATTCTTTAATAACAAATTATGTAAAATTAGTAGTTATAACGTAGTGGCCCAAAAAATGGACACATCAACCAATAAACAATTCTTGTAAACTGTTGGGACTGTGTAATTGTATTGCCAGCCACGAACACTGGCATCGTCTTATCTTGTACGTATATACCTCAAATATTATTGTTATGTCAAAGTTTTATGCAAACTTTATTCCATAATTTTGCGTTGTTGGCATCACTTTCGTGGAAGAATTTCGGCGGTTGATTTGAATAAAACGCTTATAGCTTGTTGATTTAGAGGTAAATGTGTCGAGCGTCTGGTTTGTTTTTTTTTTATGCTAGCTGTTATATAATGTACCGCAATATAAGTAATAAAATAACTTTTATATTATAACTGTCGAGGCAGATGCGTTGCTGGCCTTTGAGGAATGTGTATTTTCTTTTCTCGAAGGTCCGTAAGTCATATGAAAATGAGAGCGGGAAATATAAATAAATATATACGTCCTGTATATAAATAACGGACGTTTGTTCCTAAGGTATTTTTTATTTTAAAAACTAAATGTTTGTGTTATAGGTAACAGACGCCTGTTATACAGAAATATTTTTTTTAGAAATATATAAATACATACATATAGATAATACACACAGACTCGAGGCGGGAATCGAACCCACGACCCCCGGAGTGGGAGACAGGATCACTGTCCATTGCACCAACACATAACTATATCTAAATTTGCCCCTAAAGGTGCCAATAAATGTATATAGGAAGTTCGTTACATTTGAAAAATAAAATGGCCAAGAGCGTGTCCAGACACGTCTATTGCTTATTGTTTTTTGATAAAGATATTTGTGAAATAACTTCAAAATTTGCTGCTCGATTTCGCTCAAAATAATTTTCCGAGTTTTTAGCATGCTCTATCAACATGGAAAATTACCACTCTCAACATGTAATAATTTCGAAATCCTAGTGGGGGACCACCTTGCAGACTTCAAAATCTTCAAAAACTCTTTGTAGGACTTCAAATCCCATATGTGTCCAAATAATATGTGTGTAATAATAGAAGACACGAATGTCTACACATTATTACATATAATGGAAGGAGAAAACTTCACTCTGAAATCATAAAAAAATAATCGAAAACGTTCACTGCTGCACTTGATAATCTTTTAATTTCAAGAACTCCGAAAAGATCCCTTAAATATTATCATTTTCTTCTCTCTCTCTCTCTCTCTCTCTCTCTCTCTCTTACTCTATCTCTCTCTCTCGTACTCTCTCTCTAACACACACTTTCCCTCTTTCTCTCTCTCGTACTTTCTCTATCTTGTCCATAATATGACGTTCATAAGTGCTTACAAAAAAGTCCATATAGTGCTAGCTAAAAAAGTAGACGCCATCTTAAACACGATTACGACGTAGTTTTGGCTAAATTAGACAGATGGCGCCATTTTCCTACATTAATGCAATCGTATTAACCGTGTAGGCCAAATATTCGGTCTGGCCTATTATGTATTAATCAGAAGCAATAATAGTAGATTTCGACACAAGTGCGCTAAATTGGATATTGAAGTCCAAACAATATTGAAGTTCAAGCTGCATCGAACTATGGTATACCTATGACATTTTCGTATATTAAATAATAACTTTCCTGGGCCTATCTTGTTCACAACTTTCCCGCAAAGGCATCCAAATATTAATATACAATATAATAAATTTTTGGAGGTCAGACTACCCTTCAGTTAAAGATTTTATCACCAAAAAATGTCAATCAAAATATTTTTATTCATATAGACTTTTTTATGAGCTCTTATACAAATGGCGTTTATAAGAGCTCATAAAAAAGTCTATATGAATAAATTATTTTGACTTTGACATTAAATAAATAAATAAATAAATATATACAAGACTATATGACACACGGACGTCTGTTCCTAAGGTAGACAACTTAATGCCTGTGGCGTGATCTTTTAGATTTCCTTATTAGGTATGTTATCATTAAAATATCTGTTGATAATATCGTTTGATACGATTACACGAAGAGCACTTATTTAAGCGGTATCGATATACACGCGGCGTGATTGGATTATCGTCTCATTCTCATCGTCACTTAGATTAACTCCCTGCTCGTTTGCCCCTTGTAATACTAACTAGAAAAAAAAACGTACCGCTAGGTAATAAAAAACTAATCATAATCACTGTTAAAAAAGGTTTACTACCTCTGCTAGAACTGAAAGTTCAACGCACGTTTATGCCAATTCATTTGGACGAGTCCAAAAATGCAAAAATTATACTTAAACCCATGACAACAAAAATATATGTTTATAAAATAACACACCGGCTGTGAGAGGCTCCTTAGGTTAGGCACCGACTTCAACACTGAAGTAGATTGTTAAGCATATCGTATGATAAGTGCCTATTATTTTTTTGCTTTTTGAAGTCGGTTTCTTTTTTTTTTGTAAAAATATTTTTTTAACATTTTTCACATTTTGAACGATGATCCCTTCTACTTTTATATATTTTATTTTATTTATTAGGTCATTAACACAGATTACATTACACACTAAACAAATAGAAACTTAAATTAAATTTACATTATAAATGCCACTGCAATTATAAATGACACCACTTGAAATGAATTTGTAGTAGCAAGTTTACTGACTAAAATATAGAAGCAGAAACAAAACAGACGACAAAAAATAAAAATCGGGGTAAGAACTCTAACATTATGAATATAATCTAAAATTGTTAATACGGAAAGTGGCTTCACTGAAAATGATTTCGGAAAGTACAAATTTATAACTTTTACTTTTAAACTTTTAACACGTGGTATTGCGGGATACCAAAAACTGTTAGGTTTTTAAGTATATAACGAATATAACGTGCGTACTTGCGTACGCCAAGACCATGTACCTACTCTACAATATGTATTTTGCAAATATGTCGAAATTTTTAAGTTCTTGATTAAAGATAAAGTTAGTTTAACAGTAAGCATTTAGATTTTAGAAGATACAATATTTTTTAATCGTAAATATTATCGCCAAGCTTGAAGTTTGAACTTTGCTGCATTTTCGGACCAGGTTTTCAACACTGGTATTTTTATGTACCTTACAGCCGAAACTTCGGAAACCCTGGTCTTATATTTAACTAGGATGTCTCATATTCAGCCATTATATTAAATAATGGCTATCAAAAATTATTAATGCTTACGTTTATTTAAACTTATAATAATTATATAATAAGCGAAAATTGATATTCAAAGCTGCTTAAAATTACAAGTAAAATTCTTACTTTGCATTTTTTTTGGCGTAAATAGATATTTTCGCGTGTTGACAGTCTGTTTTGTGGGCTTCTATTAGTGAATAAAAATCGATCTCAAATAACGTACAACTTTGTACAGTTGAGCCGAACTGTAAGCCGTTAAGGAGTTTTATTGATAATCATGTTCGACTACGACAGCTATTACTTGACCATATCGACGTTACGGTAGGTATCTCAAATATCCGGAGAGCCTATAAAAGATTCCGCCGATTATCGTTAATTTCCTCCTAAGAATTGAAGAGTTCCGTTACTTTATCACGGATCCTGAACGTAACCAAAATCTTATCAAAGTACCTTAAAGCACATCCTTTCTAATAAAAAAAGGATCATCAAAATCGGTTGTCGTGTTATTGAGTTATTCTACAATTCGTCATGCACATACTGAATCAAAATTTTGAATCTTATTGTTTTCTCATGGAAACCTTTATCAAACCTGGACTAAATTAATATGGGACCACTCGGGAAGCACCAGCTTTCAAATGAAACAAGAATCATCAAGATCGGTGCACCCAGTCGAAAGTTTCAAACATAAAAAAAAATAATTTGAATTGATAACATCCTCCTTTTTTGAAGTCGGTTAAAAATAGGCTACTTAACTTTTAGAAAAATAATTAGGGTTCCGCACAAAAAACGATAACCCGAAAATTTAACTGGAACTAGTACAACACAGTAATATAGCTAGTATTATAAAAAATAAAAATTTGTAATGAACATAGGAAAAAAAAAACAAAAAAACAATTCAATATAAATGTAAAACAGGCGTTTCTTTCCCGTCAGACGAATGTTAACTCGGTTATGTAAAGCAAATTATCACTTACACTCGTTCTCACAAATAATTCGAATGAAAACGAAAGCGACACCGCACTACAAATACGGTACACATATTGTGACCAAACGTTCAGGTTTTAATAGGATCGTCCTGAATTCAAACTGTCCCAATGTTTTCATTTTAAGAAAAGCTCGGCGGCAAACATGTTTTATTCCCATACCAGTTTCACTGTAAGTTTTATTTTTTAAATATATAATTTATAATAGGCGTATAAACGAAGCTGAAGAATATGCTTGTTTACTTGAACGCGCTAATCTCAGGAACTACTGGTCCGATTTCAAAACTTCTTCACTGTTAGATAACCCATTTATCGAGGAAGGCTACAGATCATATATTATCACGCTAAAATGGAATCTTTTTTACTTAATTTTACACGGATGAAGTCGCGGGCAATGTTAGTATATTATAAGGGGAAAACGGTCAGGCGGCTCACCTAAGTCACTACAGACGCTTATTATAAGCGTCTGTCTATAATAGACATCTGTACCACCGGAAAGCTTGCAGATGCGTTGCTAGCCTTTAAGGGCACTGATCGGCGTTCTAAAATATTTTTCCTAAGGTAGAGATCTTCTCCCATCATAACAGAGGCCCTAGCACAAACATTTCGAACTGTTCGAAGTATTTAGTATGAAACGAACGAAGTATTTAGACGATTCGATTGTATTTAGTATGAAAATTTACGTGCTACGGCGTCAGGTAGAGACAAGAGGCAACTTTTTTAATCTATGCTAATGCACACCATGTTGACAGTAAGGGGGTCCGCTGTGGGCCCAGCACGAATATTTTCAAAGTCGACTCGTCGATTCGAACGGCTTAAAATGTTCGTGCTAGGGCCTCAGGTCGGTGAAATAAAATAATTAGTTTGTAAAATTATACACTTAAAAAAAAATAAACATTGTAATAATTTAGAACTCTTAATAATATTTGTTATGCCGGAGCCAGACCTATAGCTTTATTTGACCGGTTATTTCAATGATCATGTAGTGTGGCTGGGTACTTTGTGTAGCTGCGTAAAGTTTTCTAGTACTTTGTAGTCTTCAAGGATAAAAATGTACAAACAGTATCAGCTATATCTGGGCTCTGGCATTAAAAAAGTTTTGAATAGGCAGGTTTATCAGAGTCGTAAAAAGTTTCCAATATGCTATCGCAGTTTATCACGCATGATAAAAAAGTACTTTTTTAACTTTTTAATATATTTCTGCACATACAGGCGGGCATGTATCAAGGTGTAATAGACGTGTGGGCTCCGACTACATAAACTCTTGTCCCTTATTGTATTCCCCCAAGGAATGATCCTTTTTCCAGTTTTTAGTTCACTTGTAAGAACTTGTGGTTGTACATTGTTTTCCTCCGAATTGTTAGTTCTGGTAAGTTTTTATTTATTCATAAATTTGCTTACACATATAATTGTACATAAATGTCTATATATATATATATATATATATATATAGACATTTTTTTTTAAATAAAATTCTATTTAGATTTTAAATAAAATTCTATTTAGATGTCCTCGATCGAGTTCACGTAAGAGAGATCTGTTTCATGTGCCTTTACTTAAATGTTGCGTACTTGGTCTTGGAGCCGCCGAGCATGGACTTCTCCATGGCTCTCTGTGCGACTCTTATTTTGTGCACATCCTCATTGGTATGTATTTGCGACACAGCAATTTATTTCATGCCTCTTACATCGCTCAAAAAACTATCATTTTACTTAAATATAGTTGATATAATAGCTTCGTTAACTGCAACATTGTAGGGCTGTCGCAAATGGTCTGGTGACATCATAGACTAGCCTAGACTTGCCCGTTGGCGCAGTTGGCAGTGACCCTGTTTTCCGCTGCAGGGATTTGGGTTTCTATTCCAGTCGAAGACCTCTTTCTCACATGAGATCGGCGTGAAGTGGCGGCAATGCTGTCACGTCTAGTGATGGTGTTGCTGTCGCGTTTCATTCGGTTTGTGAGACTTCCCGGTGGCCTAAACTCGTCATTAAGGGCCGGCAGCGCATTTGCTTGCCTTTTGGTCGTGCAGATGTCCATGGGCGCCGGTAGGCACTTCGGTGCCTGCTGCCTGCTCGTCTGCCCCCCTGTTACATTAAAAAAAAATGAAATTTGGCACTATTATAGTTTATATGGAGGATGGTGTCCGAATGCTGATATTTTTATAAAATACGCATTATTAACATCACAGGGATATAGAAATGTGATAGTTTAATAAGCAAAAGGTTAAGAAATATTCATATCATATAATTACGTAGTGTAATGACAAAACGATAAGTCTGTGTATAAATAGAAGACCACAAGACTAAAAAAAATTTAAAAATAAATTATTTTTATGTAAAAAGTACCCTTAAAGTATATCATTTCTAATAAAAAAAGAATCATCGAAATCGCTTATCGTGATATTGAGTTATTCAACAATTTGTCATGCATATACTCAATCAAAATTTAGAATGTTATTGTTTTCTCATGGAATCCTTTGTCAGACTTGGACCAAAATTGGTACGAATTATTTCAAAAATTAATGTCTGAGGTCACGTTAGTAATCCGCCAAGAGGAGGCGCGAAGCGAGCAAGGAAGCGAGGCTTAACTACCATTTCTCGAAGCGCTTCGGTGTTTTTTTTTTATATGATATATGGAATATCATTATGTCATTAACTATCACGAAATCTCCAAAACCGCGGGACTTGGGTTGTATAATAAAAAAGGAATGGCAGAGCGAAAGCAAAAAGGAAACAGAACGGGAACGGGGACAGGAACGGGAACTAGACAGGAATAATGTTATAGGATAATAGAATCCAGTAACAGGAGATTGGATAATTGGACAAGAAGACAAACCAAATTTTGGGCGAGACAACGTCTACCAGGTCAGCTACCAATTGTCAAAAAAGATTTAAATAAGATTATAACTAAAGCTCGAACGGTATATATAAATATAAAACTTTTAAACTTTTAAAGCTTATCATACACGCCTACAAACTATGCTTTGGGGACGTCACCTTTTATAAAAGTTTTATGGAGTGGAAGGAAGGGGCTGGCCTATCTGGAAAGCTCAGCGAAACTTTATGCATTAAGCTACCGTTTATTTATAGTTTATTGTCTGTCAATGTTCATATTGATTTAGCGATTAAGGAAATCCCTTCCCCTAATGTAATGTAAATGTAAAGGATATTATTATAACCTGATTGATTCATATCAGTCAATCAAAGTTCTAAAACTCAGTTAAGACAATTATTTTTGTCCCTGTAAAATATTTTATCGTTTGTATTTTTTCTGATATTTCCTTTTATTGGTTATTATATTTTATTTTTGATATATTAAAAAGAGAACATCATCGTTGGTTAGCGTTTCTGTTTAAAATGTCAAAAGAGTTTCCAAATTATGATGTACCTGGTCGAAAATTTGGGGAAAGCCGCCTCCCGCCGATAAATATAATGCTTTGTTGTTTTTAAAGAGCTTAGTTTGAGGGGTAACCAGAATATTACAATCTCTTCCACCCAACAAGGTCGTGGCCCTCTTTTGACCAGTTCGTTAACATGAAAATATTGGACCTTAAAAATTTACCTAACCCTAAATACTGTCAGTGTACTTCATTTCTCTTCTAAAAAGCCTTAAAGACGTTTAAAACTTCAAAGACAATTAAAAGCTTAAAAGACGATTAAAATCTTCAAAGAGAAGTAAAAACTTCATAAATAATTAAATGTTTCAAAGACAATTCAAAACTTCAAAGACAAAATTAGCAAACCGATTAATTACTGAGTCGTAGAGATAAATATATCAGACTAATACGAATAAAAAGACATAAGTTATACAAGATATTGCAATAAAAAGGTTTCTATAGAAAAGCTTCGTTTCGGTGTAAAATAAAAATTGAACCAAAAAAATAAACTGACTTCAAATTGCCGCAATTTGACCTATTCAAAATGGGACCACGAGAAGCAATCAGCTTTCAAATAAAAAATATACTTCAAAATCGGTTCACCCAGTCGAAAGTTCCGATTCCTTAGCACGAACATTTCAAAATATTCGTATTGGGCCCGCAGCGGCTCAGTGGTAAAAAAACGTCACTTTATGCCTTGTGATTTGGTCACTTTTATCTTTAACATAATTTACTTCTATGGTGGAGCGTGAAATAGTTCATTGGTGGAATATTATGGAGGCGTTATTACCACTTAACAAACATTTGGTTGAAAATACGTTTTAACAGCTGCGTCCACACTTTTTGGGAAGGAATAATTTCAATTTCTTGAATGTTATTTAAAACATTTATAACACAGTTTACATGCAAAGAGACAAACAAACATACAGTCTAGCTACTGTAAAGCAAGAACCGTGCTGTAAAGCAAATACCATGTAAATATATTTATAAATTAAATACTAAGTAAAGATCCCTCACAAGAGCATGGATGACTATTGATCTCTTTATAAATAGCTTTTCATAGGATTTCTTTTATTAAAAATAAAAAAATACACTGCAATATTTTCTCATTCACGGATTCGGAATTTTTACTACACTACTTCAAGATATAGCTTCTCGCCAAATTTCATATTTCTAGGGCAACAGGAAGTACCCTATAAGTATGGATTCCCTTTTCGATTGCACTAGTATGGTAAAAATTACTTCAATAGTCATATTTTTTGATGGTATATATTTAGAGGGTTGATTCTTTCACAGCTTCAAACAAAGATGCGATCCTATAAGGTTCCTCTTTTTCCTTTAAAGATACGGACCCCAAAAATTAAAATAGTTATTGTTATAAAAGATATAAGTAGAAGAAAAATTATGAGGTCTTAAGACCATCTATCAATAAAACAAATAAATTCAAAAGAAAGGCACACTTTAGAGTTGGCAGAAAGCTTACTAAAAAAAAATAATAAAAATAAGTGGATGTTGCATATCACGGCTTTAGATAGACATATAGCACACTTAATCATAAAGTGACCTAACTCAAAAAAGCTGATTTTTGGAAAATCGCAAAAATCATTTTTTACATTTTTTTGACTCATTCTGCATATAATTCGATACAACCGACAGTATATTAGCAAATTATGCATTTTAATAATAGATAAACAGATGATTGATGACGTAAGCATGGTAATTTAATGATATCTTATTATGTGTTTGTCTTTTTACTGAAAACTAATTTGAATTAAAAGGAATAAAATTGTTATATCTCAGTGTTGGGAGGAGATATCGAAATTATTCTTAGATTGGCAGATAGAAGACTTTTAAAGAAGCTGCCTGTAACACCAACTCTCTTAAGACCGGAAACGTGATCCGTCAGTTTATAATTAAGCGTGCGATATAAGAAAAACAATACAAAATTAGTGTTCTAAAATGTTCTGTAAAACAAATACTCACAGTAGTAATTTGGAAAACAACCTTGGTAATTTCAACATTAGTTTCATTTCGAGCATTCACTACTATGGGTATGATCTGTCCCGGGCAGTAACCATGTGCTGGCAGCTTTATATCTACAGCTAGGGTTTTAGAGGCGCAGAAACATTGACAACCCAGTATTTCCTCAAACTCCATAACGAGTGGTGTCTAAAATTATACAATATCAATACAATAAAGAAAAACATTGGTTGTCAGTAGAGACAGTAATAACACAGAACGCCTGCCTTTCTATGGTTTGTTCCACGCTCTCGCTTGCATGCCTGGCTCAGACGAAACGTGACAATAAGTCACGCTTTTTCATACATTTGTTGATAGGATGTTATCGCGTCAAATTATATTTTTATTTATGTATATAATTGTTTATATTAAGTACATATTTAGGTTGTTATTATCTTTCTTTTTATTCTCCTTTAATAACTGCGCCGATTTATATTTAATACTAATTCACATAGGTGTCTAGTGTAGGACACTCAAAGGATAGCTGAAGTGTTCTAGTTGTTTTTGGAGTTTGTGAAGTTCACACATTGTTAACTTTTTAAAATATGTATACAATATATATAACTATGTTTTACATATGTGTATCATGAAAAGAATCTTTTTACAAATTAACAGAAAAATGTTTAACTAAAAGAGAAACACTATCTTTTCACCATTTTGGTTAAGATTCAAGAAAAACTAAAAGAATAAAGTTAAAGGAAAGTGACATGTGAATGGACATTGTTATGATTGACAATATTACTTCCTATGAAATGCGAAATGAGTCACAAGTGATTTATAAGCCATTAGGAAGGCAAATTTATATATTAAATGACATGAAGCGGAAATTTTAAGTACCATTTTATGAAAATTGCATGGACATAGGAGTACGAAATTTGACAGTTACAGTTTATATAGAGGGAGTATGTGTTTTTGGAATATGCAATATTAATATACTAAATTATTAACATAAAATCACACGCACACTTATTCCAATGATTTATACAATTTACACACACATGTATTGGATGATTTCACAGTGTAATTATGACAAACATATGTTATAATAATTGTCAAATCATATTTTTCTGTGAATAGAACAATATGTTGTTGCGTTGTACTAAGCATGTCATACGCAAAACGGTTGGTGGGCGAATTTCTACTAGCTGGCGATCTCTAGTAATTACTAATCAACAAAAACTATAAGAGATCATCTCAAATGACATACAAGTTACAGCTAAGATCATTCTTACATTCTCATTTCCTTAGTTTTACTTTATCAAATGGCAGCTTCAGTTACTTTCCCTTTTTATTATGACAAAAACATGTTTTTTAAGACATATGCAATTAGCTCTAAAAACTCTGCTTACCTTAACATCATTGCTGCATGAATTTAGATTCAATGGGGCAATAACATTAAATTCCTTACATATTTCTTCTTTTGTTAAGCCATCTTGTAGAATCAAGTGTGCAGTGACTTTGTATGCCACTTCTCCTTTCTCCCCTTTAAATGATGATGGGGCCCCTGACGGTATTTGATACGAAAATGGTATAGAATGAGAACCAGCGGGAAGAGCAGTCATTCCTGGAAAGAAAGCTTTACCTGATTACGTATGTAGAGCTATGTGGCAAATAAATTATTTTTAAATAAAAAGGAAACCGTCTTCAAAAAACGCCAAGGAACTAAAAATCAAGCAATAATTAGTGCTTTCATAAGATTTAGTAGACACCTACTGATGTTTTGAAGTCAGTATAATGCCAAAAAATTTTCCCACTAATGTGATGGCAGACTTTCAACCTCTGATATTACATCTGATTAAAAATCAGAAACACATGTATAGAATAAATCCAAAGTTCTGATCTTTCAGGATCTATACATTTAAGAGTTGCATGGGAGAGCAATATGCCTAAAAACCATCTGATGAAAACCAACAAGTAGTTTGATCTAATCAATGAGCCAAAAACGGTTACTAAACGCAGTACAGGTAGGAGCGAGGAGTATTTTTTTTTAAGTTACAAGGGGGCAGACGGCGCTTTACGGGTTGGTATTTAGGACAGACTAATAAGCATTGCTATCCAAAGAGGTAATGCCGCCAGCCTTCTAGGAAAGAATTACTTCAGTATCTTCATTCAATACTGAGATACAGCCATCTTTGTCTTTTTTACAAAATACTTATTTTTGTTAGCACGTCAATCATATAATAATCAATATCATTAATTACTGAATTAACTATTATTAAACTATGACAAAAAAAATTGCGATTTCCCAAAAATCACCTTTTTTGAGTTAGGTCAGTTTATGACTAAGCGTACGGTATGTGTCAATATGAAGGACCATGAGTAATTAAATTGTGCAATAGACTTTTAGAATGTATTATACGTACATTTTCAATGTTGTGAAAATGTGTTTACAATAGTATTTATATTTTCAATAATTTACCTGTTTCTTATAAACTTGTGAATAAATGATTAAATTTTATATTACGAATTTTATTACTATTATTTCAAAGTCCTAATTATTGTTTGACCTATGATTGATGATTGGACATATATAATATTTATAACAAAATCTGCCATATTTTTTCTGTCTGCCTGTGTTTCGGATTTTCTTTGAAACCGCTGCGCTATTTTCCTTTAGGAAATGTTGGTTTCAGCAATTAACCGCGCTAGGTACCTAACTTACTATGTATTATCAGTATTAAGCCAACATTGAAATTGTCAAGATGGCGTTTGTGAGGAACTTCGATTTGAAAAGAGCACACAAATAATGTTTCTTTGTTTTAAAAGAAACCGACTTTGAATTGTCAGACTGGACCAACTAGAAATGGGGCCTCATGGTATGCACCAGCTTTTAAATAAAAAAAGAATCATCCAAATCGGTTTATCCAGTCGAATGTTATGAGGTAACAAACATTAAAAGTCTGTCGAAGTAATTACAGTCGAATTGACAACCTCCAATAACCAGTCGGTTGAGAAGTCCGTCGTGTGTTCTTTTAGTGAGGCAAAACCTTCTTAATAGTCCATTCAATACAAATTGGTTATAATTCCAAATTTTTGTGCTTAAATGCCAGCATTTGTTTATAGTAGGGGAGGCAGCAAAGCCGAGTTTGTAGTCACTAAAGTTTGTTGCGGGCATCTATTGGATTGCGTAGATTAAGTGCAGAAACGAAAAGAAAAGTTATGTTAAGGTAAGGTCATGATGTCAATATCCCTTAGAGCGTGGTTTTATGGTTTCAGCTACATTGCTTTGAGAAAATTCGTGGGATCATTTTTTCCGTAATCCTCAAAGAATATTTGAAGATGATGTGTTTTGTGACTATCCCATTTTCTTACGTCACGTTTAATTCAGTTTTGTTGCTTGAAGGCCTTAATATCAGGAATTACAGCCTTTGAAAAATTCTTATTTATATACATATCTTCACGAGGAAATTGAATCTCTTTTTTACCTAACTTTACGTACATAAAACCACGAACACAGCTGGTTAGTTATGTTTAATAGAAAAATTATATAAAAAGGATTTTACTTAAGCAAAATAATCTTTTTTAAAAGCATTTAAATTTCATTAAAACGCACGCCGTCACGTAAACGCATACTTGCAAAGGAAAGTTCTACCTGAATAACCATATACCACACATACTAGAATAATGACCCGCCTTTGTTTCGAATTAATTAAAGTATAATAGGTAATTAATTCATTGAAATATGTATATGGTAATGACGACCTCTAGATTCAATCCCATCTGGAAATGTTTGATGTGGTTGATATTGGGGTGGGTTAGGTAGAAGCGTCATAGACTCCTATCAATCTAAAGTTTCCGTTATTAATCTGCCAAGTTGAGTTTGTGCAGCAGACCGTGCCGTATATTCCAAACTAACTGTGTATTTAAACTGTCGACTTAACTCAGCCCTGGAGCGGAAGCAAACTTTCTGAAAGGTCACTCTTTAGTTTAATGGTTTTTAACTCTGCTATGAAGATAAGAAAAGGTCGGTGTTTTATTGCCCCGTCAATATAACTCAGTCAAGGCACCGATCCCCAACAATAATCAAATATTCAAAACGTAAAACCAAATAAACAAAACGCTAAATCAATGAAATCAACACACCAGATATCTAAATCAAAACACCAGCTTATGAATCTATACAAATAATTGATGTCAAATTCATGCTGTTTGCGCAACACTCATAATATTACTTGCTGGTGATTACAATGCCATGGGATCTGTTGTATTGATTACGCTTCCTAACGCCCAAACAAACACGGAAATTACATTTATCAACATTAAGTTGTCTACCTTAGGAACAGACGTCCGTGTGTCATATAGTCCTGTATATATTTATTTATTATTTATTATTAAATGTATTGAAATGAGACATTTAAAGACGATTACTTTGTTTTGAATGCCGTAAAAGGTGACTGTGGGACTTCTAGAGCTTTTAAAAAACAGGTGTATCTAGCGTTTGTATTGAAAATTTCAGTAAGTCATTTCTGAAATCATTTCCTTTCTTCCAATTTTGTCGTAGAACTGTGGTAAATGTATTGAAATTAGCTACTTGCAACGTATATAACATTTAAACACGATTACTTTGTTATGTATCTACATTATCATAGGGAGCAATTATGTATGAAGATGCATTTTATTTGTTGGTACTCTATTAGATAAACACTAGAATAGTTAAATACCATTTTTGATCAGCAATGCTTAAGACTACTTGACACCCTAAGCCAACAGTCGGCAACGTGTGTCTTCGAACGTTGGCAGACTGTTTTGTAAAAAGCAATCTAATTTTTATTAATTATAAGTACATTACAAATGTTCAACGTTTTGTTATAATGCACTAAAATTTTTCTTTTATAACATTGTATATATTAATAGGTACACAAATTTTTTCAAATAATGAAGACGTGGGAACAGATATTTCAAAAATCTAATTTAAGTAGGCCTTGGAGGAGATAGGATATCTCGTGCTAATTGACCATCGAGACCTGTAGACAATAATAAATTCGCCTGGCCATAAAGTCATAAAGTATAGAGTAATCTTGTACAAAGAATTAAAAAAAAAGTTTGACACGTGCAATTTATTCAAAGTTATTGTGTAGTTTACTACCTTTTTTAAAAAAATTATACAATAAAAAATGTCTATCCCAATGCCAATGCCTCATATGCCCGGTTATACAGAATGTATTCCATGCTATCCTGTAAAGGTACGTGTGCAACGACTCACCTGCCGAAGCAACCAGCCCTGAAAATGGATGGCGCTGAAGCGTTTTGCCTATACACTACCGCCTCAAATACGCTGTGAACGGCACTTACGGTTCACACCTTTAAGAGGCTCAGTTTGAATTTGAATTTAATAGACGTATTGTGAGTCCGACTTTAAACATCGTGTACGCACTCATATGACCTCATGTGACTCTATAATTTTATTCTATACCACCGATCCATTATTGTGGTTTTTCTCTTGTTCGTTTTTAAGGTTCCATCGTCCTACAAGGCAACCTTATAATTTCGCTCAATCCGTACATCTCGCAAAGTCTATAATCTATAAATGTAAAAAACGATATTTTCTTTTTTTCCGCCATAATTTCATTTTTTTTTTTAAATATTCTTTGAAGTCCTACGGAACCTCGTTTTGGACTTGGATTAAAAAACTTGTTAAAATCGTAAAATCAACGCGGATAAAGTCACCAGTTAGTTGGTGTTAAAATAAGATTGGGAATTTGTAAGTGATGTGTAGATTACATGATGTAACACATATAACTCAAATACACACACACAGACACACAAACACTCATGGACACAATATATATTATATATACAAATTTACATACATTTTTATGGTGATTTATATTTTAGATACATATTATAATTATTTAGCGATACTTAACTTTATATAATTTCATATAAGGAAATGGAGAGCGGAACTTCCTGACACAGGCATTTGTAATAATGCTCAATAGGTTGGCTCCAGACACAAAATATAGTTCATAAATTCTTGTATGGAATAATGCGTTATTAATAAGATTTAATGTATGAAGATTTAAGTTTTTTCCAAATAATCATTTATTATTATTACTAAGGTTAGAAGTATAGGCAGACCACCAGCACGATGGCGCGACGACATCGTACAGGCAGCGGGCAGGGAATACACGCACTTGGCGAACAGCAAAATTACATGGCGTGCTCATAAGGAGTCCCTAGTCTAGCATTAGACTGAATCAGGCTGAGGTCGATGATGAGGTGTAGATTTTACTAAAATTTTGGAACTTTTTAAAGTCTCGTTTTAGGTTAAAAAATCACAAATTAACCTTTGCATCGCAATTGGTGTTTGCCAAGAGGAATAATATAGACGTGAGCGTATTATTGGGCAACTGACATTGATTTTGGCGCCGCACCTATTCTATTTTGGGGGCAGAAAAGGTATACAAACTACAAAGTGGATTCGTGCAAGACGTAAATATTAATTCGGTACAATTGATTCATGAGCTATATATCTTTTTAATGAGAGTTAGAGTCTTTGGAAATATAGTCGAGTAGCTTATTTTTTTCCATTTATTCTTTTTTCTCATTGTTGAGCCTTTATCTCTCTAACGTCTGGCTAAACCCCAGCATCTATTTCGGACCATAGGGGGATAAATTCAAAATACAATATTTTCGAAAGTAACCGGTTTAACATCTAGGGATGAATCTTTCTTATAATCTTTCCTATTACTGGTCAGATTCACTACAGATACGCGACCCCGGACTATCCTAGCAGCTTTTATCACGCCCCTAATATACCGTCCGTAAGATTAGTATCCGCACCCGTTTTCTCCTTTCCATCTACCTTTATATTTATCCTTTATCTCCATCCCTTCCTTTACTCTTATCCACTTATCTAATTAGAGATAGCGCCACGCTTGCATTCCTTTGGTTTGCATCCGAATTGGGCTGTCTCGTCCGGGTACCAGTACCTCTTTCTCACATAAGATCGGCGTGAAGTGAAAAATTCTATTCGTATATCACTTGTTTCCATTTTAAGAGAGATTAATTTACTAACAAGGGTTAAATTTCTTGGCCTTCTCCCCTGTTCTGATACTAACAATCCCAATGTCCTTAAAATATTTCCATAAACAATAAAAATGAATTGAATGCAAAGTAAGATTTATGCAAATATTCTCGGGCTCTCAACAAAATGAATATGCAACAGACATCGTCCATTTTTCCTGTATAAAAAGTCGATGTCACTCTCCCCGGTCCATAAATTATCTTTATGGAAAAATATCCTTTCACTAAATACCCATTCCTGTGTGAAAAGCGACAACCCACTGAACATATTCTGCACTTATTGCAGAACAGTAATTTTTTTTAATTCGAAACTTAGATTCGAGGTTCGACATCTCGGTTGATTTTTATATATGTATATAGGTATATACATATATAAAAATCAACCGTTCGTTAGTCTCGCTAAAACTCGGGAACGGGTTTACCGACATAAATTCTGAATATTTTATTTAATTCCCCTTATTTCAGGGGAGGTTTATAATAAAAAAAAGGAAAATTCCAAATATTAGACGTTCATCAAGTAGATGTCCGTACTAGATAGTACGTACTCTAGACTCTAGTCTAAGCCTCTTGACTAACGTACCATGTAAAATTATTATTCCATAAAAAATTCAGCCAGTGTCACTTTTTATTGAAAAAAGCAAAAGAAATTGGTTGATAAGTGATGAGGCTAAATTCGGGCAAGCCAGTCTGTCGGGTCCACTATATCCGAATAATCGGTGGATCAAGTCCCATAGGCTGTATATTGTATGACTGTTGCCTATGTGTAAAAAAGAAAGAACAGACTAAGAGCTTGGCGCGAAATTGCAAAAACGTAGTAGTGGTTACCCTTCCGGGAGAGTTATTTTTTTTTATAAACAACGCTTACGCGCAAGGATGAAGACAAATTGCCGTAATGAAACAACCATTTCTCTTAGTCAAGATTTTTGTAGTTAAAAATTAAAATGTCCGCCCACATACGGACGTAATACGTCCATACTATAAACCATTCTCAAGAGTATAATGAAACTCATTACTTTGTTTACCGGATACTTCATCTATGTTTATTTATTTTTTTCAACTAACTTCTCGAAATTGGTTAGTTTTAAATAAAATTCGAGGAAAATACAAATACACTTTAAATTTTTATGAGCTAACATGGTTCGGTTGCCTGTATGGGTCGTGAATCTTCTTCTTCCCAGCGTTATCCCGATCTGGTACCAGGGTCCGCTTAGATTGGTAGGATCACTTCGTCGTCCGTCTGTCTGTCTGTCTGTTTGTCTGTCTGTCTGTCTGTCTGTCTGTCTGTCAAGACCCAAACAACATCAGGCAATATTCACCTTACGTAAATTGTTCTATCCGTTTTATTATTACGTATTTAAAATCTGTTAAAAATATAGCCCCATTTGAAATAAGCTACACTTTTATCATTCTTTGGTATGTTGGAAAAAAATGTTTGTATAATTGTGTTCGGTTAAAAATTACATAGTTCAATAGCAAAATTTAAATCACTGTCCAGATAACGATCTATTCGACCAATAAAGCGCCAAACAACATATAACGTGCGTTGTATTGTTTTAGCAATTTTCGCATATTGAAGTGCTGACAATAATTTCTATATGTAGAATTTATATATGATATCCGACCTCCTCCTTGTTTCGGAAGGCACGTAAAACCTATTTGTATAGATGTAAAGACAAGGGGAAAACGAGAAAGTAGTTTATTACAATGAGTACCAGCGCCCGTGGACAACTGCACCAATAGAAGACTCTCAAATGCGTTGCTGGCCTTTGAGAGGTGAGTAGGCTCGTAAATATAATTAATGGATAAATCTGTAATCGGAGCAAGAAAACTACAATATTTTGTAAATTCAATACGAGCACATTATTAAAAAACGTTTACTTTAAAAGATTACTAGCATTTCCCGCGACTTCATCCGATTTTGATGAGATTTTCACAAAGTAGTAGGCTACGAGTTTGGATTTTTCTAAATTTCCGAACCAATACTTAGAGACCTTTATGGATTAATATTTCATGAATATTATCAATGACTGGCATCGAGAACCTGCTCCATTGCCACTATAACTATCAAAAAAAAAATCAGATAAGAAAGCCATTTTACCTAGTCTATTCCAAAAACAATAGTTTTTTTTAAATTTTGGTTCTAGTGGAATATAAATAGGTAGAATTGCTTAATTATTCATGTAAAGTTAAGAAATAAGTATTACGCGTTTAATAGGTTACGTAGCGTATACACTTAACACATCGTTGCCTGCTATTGTTTTTTTATGTTTAGATAAGATATTTTAAACTCATATATATATGTCTACTTTAAATATATTGGCTGGTGTACCTTATCTAAGGATGGGTACTGGCTCTTAAAATACAGTTTATTCTGGTTCGGCCAGAGACCCATAATCAGTATGTTTTTCGCTATATTTTTAAATCAATATAGAATATTTATCATTATTATCACTATCTCATTTATTTAAATATCTTATTCTAAATACATTTTTAAACATTATTATAAAAATACAAATATTTAATAATATATAAATCTAATTTTTCTACATGATTTTCTGTTTGACTACATACCTTTGAAGTTTACAGGTTAATCATAATATAAGTGTTAGTTGTAATGTAATACAAGTGTATTAATTAATATAATTTCAGCAATTAATCTTTTGAAACATGTTTTTGTAATTTATTGCTCTGTGTAGAGCGTTTTTAACTATAGATTTATTAATTAAAGATCATGATGAACCGTTTGTGAGATATTCAAAATTAGCATTGGTTTTAAAATAGCTTCAGTTGTGATTACATTAACTCATTTATTGAAACTGACAAAATACAAAGTGACGCGCTTATCGCTTGATGGTTGGATCAAGAGTCGGATACAGAAGGCGGTATTGCTTGAGACGGCATGTATTGTGAGGAGGTTCCTCTCTCTGGACCCCTAACCACCGTTTGCTTGCGTACTTGCCCCGCTGCCGGCGGACATCCTTTTTGTATATATTTTTTTAATGTTTTTATTTTTATACTAATATTTAAAAACGTATTTAGAAAGCTATGTTAAGTAAACGATAGAGGAAAATAAAAGGCGTTACTTATTATTGTTACTGAGGCATATGACGTAATGTATATGACTATTTGATTCCACAATAGAGTGTTTAGAAGTAGACATAGAGACTTGAAGTTTTTCACGTTGATAGAACATGCTAAAAACTCATTAGGAAAATTATTTTGAACGAAATTGGACAACAACGTTTGAAGTTATTTAACAAATACGTTTACAGCGTTTATATCAGATTCGGAACCCTTTTATGCGTGTCTCGACACGCTCTTGGCCATTTTTCTACTATAACTATGAAGGATTTGTGTTTTTCTAGAGGGATATCTTTTCATCCACGAACATTAATGATCGCTATAAAGATGATTGAAAATACTGGACAGACGTATAAAGCAGAACTAGTTGTGCACTGTACTAAGCAAACGTTAACAACTAAGTTAAAAAATCAATAACACAAGTGAACTAAAATCTAAACAGAGAACAATCAAGTTAGTTGCTTCATAAAAATAGTTTAGTATGTAATCGTTTTCTAAATTGAAGGCTTGACACATTAAAATATCAATGTCTGAAAAGTTTTTATGGATGATACATTTATATCTGAATACAAGAAAATCTGTTTCGTGACAACAAGACAATACTTAGAAATTGTTAATAATAAGAATAAGAAAATATTTATTTGCTATATCATCACACCGCATACAGAAACATGTAAATATTAAACAATATATAAAAATAGAAAACTTAATTAAATTTATGTCAATTAGTTGATGCTTTTATTTTTTTGTAAGGTCTTTTCAGTTTGATATTTAATAAATACAATTTCTCGATATATCCCTCTTTTGTTATGATTCAGTATTCAGTATCAGTATTCAGCTTATCGTTACGTCCGTGATTTTACATGACAGACCAAAACGAACTCTTGCTGTAAATATTTAAATTCATTTTTAGGTGCATCGGCGGAAACGCGGCGTTTTTTTTTGCCAATGTGAATCGCCATAACTCACAAACAAGGCCGCACTGTGTGGCGGCATTATTAGTTGTCCATGAGGCATTGTACTATTAACGATTTTGCTTTCGAGTTTTTTTCTCCATAAATTACGATGTCTTTTTCTCTTAATTTTGATTCGTTTTGAATCACTTCCAATATTCCTTTTTCTTCCAATAGACATTTAACTCGAAATAGCCAATTATGAAAGTTATCGCTGTAGAGTTGCGGTAAATTGTTGTACGCCATTTTGAGCTTCACTGCGACGACCACGCGACGCTTCCCTTTTTTTTTTACTTCAATTTTGTTTCCGTACTTATGATGCCCATAACCTTTTATTAGGGGAAGATTGTTTATTAAATGTTCGTTTGAATTGTTTATCGAAGCATTATATGTACGTAAACTTTTGAAGCATGTAATAAAAATAACATGTTTACATAGATGGAAGTGTGTAAATGAGAATTTGGACAATCCTTTTGAGTTTGATATATACTTAAGTGTGGGCTTGTGTACAAATTACTAAGTATACATGACCGTAAACATATATGTACATAACATGTATGTACTTACTGCCATTTGCAGTTGTCTATAGGCGTTTATACAACTATCTAAACCATTTATTCGTTTGGGCCTTGTAAATTGAAAAACTGTAATAAAAACTTACCATGGTTTTGTTCGTACAGCTGCTTGAACGGTGCTAGGGCTGGATCGAACTTGATTTCGTCTGGAAGATCCAACCAGATCTCGAGGCTTCCAGGAGTAAGGTCACTGCAGGACACCATAGAATATACACTGTTTCTGTCCTTATTCTTTCGCAGCTGTCCAATTTTATTTATAAGAGATGACATTTTCAATCACTAGTTTTTCGCACATTGATTAAAAAAATTATATTTCTTTTTAATACTTTTTCAATTAATATAAAAATTTAAGAAGCACTCTTACACATAACATTTTTAAATTTACATTGTCTAAGTCAATATGCAAAGTTTAAGGCATTACATATCAAGTAATTGAATGCTTAGAATATAAATATGGGGAAAAAAATCTGAAAGGTCGTTTTTATAGTGCATATATGAAGATCACCTACCGATCGTCTGCTGGACGAAATTCGGCAACTAATCTTATACCTGTATGCTACTACTACTTGTACTATATGCTTATTTAAAGCTATACAAAATTACAAGGACATTGTATTATTTTTACCGTCTTCATGACTACGCTTTCACACGATTTTATAGTAAATGTACACATGTGTGTGTAAATAGTTTGACATTGGTGGGTGGGAGGTTTTATTTTATAAATTAACGCATTAATAATGGATTTTTTTAACATTTGTATTCGCGCACCATTCTCTTTATAAACTAAAACTGAGCCAAATTTCATACTCCTCCTTCTCTCTATATCTTTCATTTTGTAAAATGATACCGAAAGTTTTATTTCGCGTCTTAATATATATGTAGAAACAGTGTCTAAACACAAATCTTCAGTGTAACATACCTGACATGTAACACTGTTTATGCTCGTATTCTTAATCCTTCACTTGTCATTAGTGTAATACCGTAACGTAACGAGTAAATATTTCATCACGATTCCCAAAAGGGCGGCCTATTTGTATAGGGTTTTCCTTATCAACAAAGATTCCTCGATATCTAAAGCCAAGTCATGAGAAACAAATTAACAAGCAAGGTTATGGCAATTTGAGGTATCTTATCTGTGGAAGTGAATAAATGTATCACATACTTGCCAAGGATAATAAATATAGTTGTGGTAGTGAGTAATGAAAGTCAGATTTCATATTTGTACTACATCTTCGCGTAAACTTTTATTTTGAAGGTCTTTCAATATTCCTTCATTATGCACCAAACGAGCGGGATTCATTTCTATGCAGTTAATACAACTAGAGATGTCCTTTACACCACACGGGCCAATATTTTTTAGGGTCAACACACTAAGAGTCGGATTAAACTTTTGTTTATAATCGAGACACTTCTATCCCAAGTCTCGGTATGGGGTCGACAAAATTTAGCCGAATTCAACCCTACAGAGACACAAGTTTGTGCATTTAACGCCAAAATGTTCCCCTTCGACGTGTCTCATCGATTTCAGAGCATTTCTCTGATGCCTCAGTCAGGATTGGAATACTGGAAGTCAACATATGTATATGTAGAGCGACGTTCAGTTTCGCGGTCATTTGGAAGAAAAGGTTAAATTGGCATCTGAGAAGCTTGGGGTCGTCCACAAGGCGAAACAGTAATTTCTGCTGGCCCATGACGTGCAACTGTTCAAGTCGCAAGCCTCACATGGAGTACTGCTGTTACTTTTGGGCGGGGGCACCTCAATATCAGCTCTATCCACTTGCCTTCACTTAAAGTAGAGTGAGTGGCCCGAATTGTAGGCGACCTAGTACTTTTCGATCGGCTCAATCCTTTGGCATTCCGGAGAGAACTGGGTATAGTGTCACTCTGTCTCAATCATCTTTCAATCTTTTACCGCATGTATTACGGAAGTGCTCTGAGGAATTGTTCGCACTTATACCGGCAACTGAAACTCACCACAGGACATCTCGACAGAACTTGATACTTCATCTTCATCACCTCGATGTCCTCAAGGCCAAAACCGTACGATTTCCTAGAAACTTCTTAGAGACGAAGTAGGGTCGTTCAGAAATCTGTGAGCCCTCTGGTGTTGCTGTTGTCTATGGGCGTCGGCAGTCACTTAGATGAATCGCCTGTCCGTTTGCCCCTTGTTTTACAAAAAAATATATTCATATAAAAGATAAGGCTTTGGTGTATGGCGTTTATTTATCTTTATTTATTTAATACTTTACCTACATACCTAATTTTTTTAATTGTTAATAGAGTTAAAACATGTTCTGGCAAAGCACACCAAGAATTAATTTTCTGACATAAAATAATTATTATTACTCTACCAGTCTGCAGACATGGTCTGTGGACATGATAGATTATTATGTTTTGGTTCAAGAAAAAATAGAAAATAGAAAAACATAAATGTACAGGTTTGCAACTAGGTACCTAGTGAATCTAGTTAAAACTGAACCTCCCTTTTACGAAGCTTTGCTCCGTTACGCCATAAAAGAAAACAATAATGATGTAACTATGTTGTATTTACTTTAGAGACTAGTCAGTGTATGCGAAATTGTTTGCTTGAACAATAAGCGTTAAGCAGTTTGTTATCTTTACCGGTAAATCGTAACATGAGATTGGATATCTTTGTCAGTAAAAGTCCTCGCTCATTAGACGTTTAGTTATGCAAGGAATTATATATTTAAAAAACGAGGTTCATCCTCACTTTATATAATTAGTCTCTACTATTCTGTTTACATTAACTTTTTATAGAGTTGCTCTTTACACAACTCTGCCACGCCTCCCAGGCTCAACAACTGAACACCGGGCAGCTATGGCTGGCCGTGAGTCACCGGCCCGGGCAAGGAGGGATTTCCGTATGTATGGCATAGATGTCTCTACACCGCTCAGCACCCCCACCTTCATACGATATGTCATTTGATCCTAATAATATAGTTAAGGGTTAAAAGTTCTAGAAAGCACGTCCTTTGTACAGAAAGTGTTCACAACTCTGAGCCATAGAGATGTACCGCATTACTAGGGCCCCGGTAAGAAAGCAAAAGATGTTATAAGTTACATTTTGCAACACGTGTTAGATTATAAACATATAAACAGTGACCATTCCTTTGAAATCCTACACAGCATAAAGGTATCCGACTACATCTGTTGGAACAATTTTAAATAGTTGTCATTGTGTGTATAAGCCAAGCATTCACTAGGCAAGTTCCAGATAAAAGAGCTTGCGAAACCATTTCAATCTTCTTAAGAGAGTTCGAGAAGTAGGCGGTCATTTGGTCACTAAAATCTACACCACTTTTAAATTCTTTGTACATTATTACACATGCTGGTTTCATGATTGACTGTTTAGATACTCGTGATAGTTTTAGTATCAGAACCATCCTCTGAATCTAAGTTACTACCTTCAAAAGACGAGAATAAATCAGAAGAACATTGCTCAATTCTTAAATTTACTTCAAAACTGGCTGGTTTGTCAGTTTCATTTCTTATTTTAGGTGAACGAATGTTTTTGTTAATTTCTATGTTTTGTGTGTTCTCTGTACTAGATTGATCTAATTGCTTCTTCTTTACATAAAATTATGTTTCTGTATCTCATCTCATTTAGACATCACCGCAGGACTTGTTTATAGTGACCAAGGTGTATGAACATTGCACACAAGTGCACTCTCCCTTCCCTCAACTTCAAATTCCGATGGGACGGTTGACCAACACGACCGAAAAGGGCTGAGGCACAGGTCCGACGACTTAATGTGCCCTCCGAAGCACGGATCATCTTTCTTATCAGACAATCCAGTGATCTGTTTGCAATACTCTAACCAAACTAGAAATAACACACAAGTGGTTGCCCCCTGCCGGAACCGAACCCGCGACCTCCGGGTACGGGGTACGGGGGTCCGGCCGATATGGGGTCTGATGATAATAATAAATAAATATTTAAAAAAAAAATACTCTTTTTGTTTTCATTATACAAGAGATCACAGGAAGGCTTTTTAATATCTTCGGTGACTCTTGTTTTCTTGCCTATGTTTACTAATACATCATTGTGATAGTTGCAGGTGGTGAGCATTAAAACTTGACGCTTATCACACCATTTTATAATTTTTACGCCATTCAAATTAATTTTTCCAGTGGTTTGACTCTTTTTTCATTTTTTGTGGATATAGCTTTCTTGGATAGTCCTCTACGGTTGGATCGGAGACAAGTTTGTAAACATGGCAAATGAAAAATGTTGTCTGTAAGAAATAGTTATGCTCAATAAATAGTTTGTATATGAACCACATTCATTACTTTTTCTAGGGGTTATGGCCAACACGTTTTTCGCTGGTGCTCCTGATTGATTGTTGATTCACTTTGTAATATTATACTGTTATGTTTATCTTCTTCGCTCATGTTATATTTGCTCAGTATCTATAGCCTAAAAAGAAAAGAAGCCAGAAAATAAACAATAAATAATTAGATAAAATAAATAAGTAATTGGTCTTCTTCTTAATTAGATAATTAGTCACTTCTTTAGAGCATTTCGTGTGCAAACACTCCATCGTCGCAGTCCAGAATATAGCTACATTAACTCCTCAGTCGGAGGCAGCCAATAAGTCCTACCGCGTGCAGGGACTTATAAATAATGATAAATATTGAGACACTATAGCTTGTAGATAGAGTTTTAAGTTGTTTCTTTGTTTGCAAGCTATTTCTTTTGTAAGTACTATAACAAGTTACAGGCGTCCTTCTGATGCAACTGCCCCTTCTTGATCCATATTTCTCTTTCCTGGGCCAATCTAATCCACAACTTCCCAGCAAAGGTATCCAAATCGTCGCGCCACCTCTTCCTCGGCCTGCCGGGTCGTCGGCGGCTATTGAAGTGCATCCAGGAAGTCGCGATATTGGCCCACCTTTGCGGGTCCATTCGAGATACGAGTACGCGGACAAAATCGCGGGCACAGCTAGTTCAGATCAAAAAGTTATGAAACTGGGTTAAAAGATAGTTCGGACCGAATAGGCTCGAAGCTTTAAAAGTTGGGAAGCGTATTCAATAAATTAATCTGCTAAAATCAATGGCTTTTATAAATACATCTCCAATAATTGCTTCGGACTTTAATGGCCGGTTTGATTTATTGTTTTTAAGCGAGTTCAACCATCGCGAATGACGTGAAAGTAACGTTATATTTGGCACTGGCTTTCGTATGCGGCTTCGTATGTGTCAAATAAAAAAAAAATGACATGAAAAACATGGCCGTCTCTATGGTTATTTTAGTATTTTTTTTTACAAGTTTATTATCCGCATTTTCATTCGTTTTATTTTTTGGTTGATTTGTTATCGCTCACGATTTCATTATACCGGCGCCAGACATAGCACAAAGTTTTTTTACATTTTTGACCTTGAAGTCTACAAAGTTCTACAAAACTTTGTGAAGTCCCCGGCCACACTACATAATCATTGGGATGATCATTCAAATGAAGCTAAGTATGTTTGGCTTCGGCATTAGGGCATGATAAGATTAAAATCTATGGTTATGCTACTCTTTGAATACTTATATAAATATAGTTTTTTTAACTTGGCTTCGTACATCTACCAATGAGTTTTCCTTAGTTGATTAGTTTTTGTATGGAATCTATATTTTTACTGATACATAACGTGTATAAAGATAGATATTAATAATCGCTTGATTCGTCAGGCATTCTGACCGATTGCCAGCTACGTGGAAAATGAGGTATTTTAAATGCCATGAAGGCAGGCGCGCGTTGGATTTGACGCGTTTCTAATACAAATATTTTTATTAAAGCTATATCTTATAAGAGGTAAAGACCTTTCTGATACGTTGCTGAAGTTTTTCTGGCAAGGATACTCCAACTATTCCCAGCATTCTTACTATTGCCAACTGGGTCGTATAATGCCGGCGCCAGACATAGCTTCATTTGAATGATCATGTAGTGTGGCCGGGGACTTTGTGTAATACACACAGTTTTGTAGACTTCAAGGTCAAAAATGTGCAAACACTTTGATCTATCACTACAGTCACTATCAGTACAGACAAAACAAAATTCACACACTTATATCTGGCTACGGCATAAAGAAATGGGCATATTTATCAACCAAATTCAAAAAAGGAGGAGGTTACCTGCTCGACTGTTTTTTTTAAGGTTTGTAAGCTTAGAATTTTCCACTGGGTGAACCGATATTGATGATTCTTTTTTTTTAAATTGAAAGCTGGTGCTTCCCACATGACCCCATATCAATTTGGTCCAGTTCGGACAATTTTCAGTCGGTATTTTTTTGTTCAAATTGTAATTATTTCTCAAAGGCTGGCAAAGTATAAGCGAGCCTTCTAAAGGTCCTTTGATAGTGTCTTGTGGAAGTATATGTGGACGTCAAAATCACTCAGTTGACCCTGGCATCATAAAAAAAGTCTTCCTACCATAAAGCTATATATTTTTTTTGCAAAATTTTCTTAGTATTAGGTCCTATATCTGTTAATCTTTACCAAGAAAGCGGAGCGGTAGCCCTTCATAAATATTTACAAATCGAAATGACGAGTGCCCCACAACAAAAGCATAAAGGGCCCCACGGCTTGCTGAACAATAAGTAGCCAATAAAAAGACAATGTCAACGCGCTACTGAATTCCAAACTTCCCAAAAACCGGTCAACTCAGACCGCATTACAGCTTCGAGGGTTCCTTCGAGATTTACTTTTCATTGCAGAGGAGTTTGAGCCGTGGCTTGTACGAACAAGAGTTAAATACGTCTGTTAATATCTAATCTATACTAATGTATAAAGCTGAAGAGCTTGTTTATTTGTTTGTTTGCTTGAAAGCGCTAATCTCAGTAACTACTAGTCCGATTTGTGAAAAATTCTTTCAGTGTTAGATAGCACATTTATCGAAGAAGACTATATGTCGTCACTCCAAAATTGAATCTACTTTTTTGCCCAGTTTTACGCGGTAGAAATGGCAGGCGCAAGTAGTCTTTATATATAACTTATTCAATTTTTATAAATAACTTTTTACAGGTAAACCAGAGACTAGTTTTCTTTTCAAAATTAGCAACTTCAAATGGTAATGGGAGGCCATTCAGGTAAAAACAGATGGAGAGTAAGGGTTTTGGAATGGCGCCTTGTGCAGTGAAAAAAGGCAAAGGACAAAGGCTGTAAAAAATGGAACTTTCTAGAAGTCCATGGATGATACCAATGTCCAGCAGTAGACTACGTCATGAAAAGGAAAGAAAGAAGGAACTTTGTAAATCTGGGCGTAAAGAAGTCGGTGCCGTTGAATTATCGAGGTTTTATTTCTTTTATCTATCATTATCGTGATGGCCGAAGGGTTTGAGGCGTGGCTCTTGTGTGATCATGAGTATCACGTGTATCATAGGCCATCTATAATTTTTAGAAATAACTTTATGTACGTAGGTTATGAAATAATATTGTGGAATATTTATTAGTATTTTTATTAAAAGCAGACTTTGCGTTGAACCCTAAAACTACTTCAAATTTGGAATCACGTTTATTTTAGCAATGAACTCTTAAAAGTATTTTTGATTATTAATTATATATTTGTATCGAACCCTAAAATCAAAAGGCATTTTTTTATTTTCGTTCAAAGCTGTTCTAAAGTAGAAATTGAATCTTAGAATCGACCCTAATAAAGTACTCTAAATTTGAAATAATAATTTTATAACGAACCCCAAAAAACTATTCTAAATTAGAATTGCATTCTTGTACCAAATAAAAACTCTTCTTCTGATATTATATATATTTTTTTGGAATCCAAAGATCAGTTCTAAATTTGAAATTGTACCTTTTTATCGAACTCACGTGATTCTGAATTCGAATAATATTTTTGTATCGAACCCTAAAAACTATTCTAAATTTGAAATGGGCGGCGTGGCGTGAGGCGCGTTTACCACCTGCGCTATCTATCTGAGCGCATCGGAAGCGAGAATTTTTTTTCTCACGAACCGCATTCCGCGCCTTCACCAATAACCGACCGATCTCGTATCTTACCTATTTGTACGTAATACACCGTTCCAGTAATATTGCAAAGGTAACAGGTACATTGAGTTGATAAATAATAAACTTCAATATGTCCACCATAGAGAAAGAAATACTTTTATATACAAACGCGTGTAGTCACACTAGCGTGTGCATGAAATTTTAAATAGATAATATGTTAACAAATTATTACAAAAAAGTTAAAATTTTATATAATATAATATTTTATGAGCGATGGCTCAGTTCCCTTTTGTCTACGGCCCGTATTGTTTTGGAGGAGTAGAAAATTACTTTCCTACGTGACTTGTTTAAATTTCGAACGTCAAATTTAATCTGATACTTTTTTTGAGCGTTACGTTGATGCACAAAGAGTAAATTTGAAACTAAATTGAGGATGAGGTCGCAGGGAAATAGGTGGTCCATAAATACAAAAAAAATACTGTCTGTCCGTGATGTCTTTGTGCTTTCCTTTCCATAGTGTTAGGAATATGTGTCTGGATAATCCTACTAATACTATAAACACGAAAGTTTGTACACATGGATGGATGTGCGGACGATGCACCATTAAAAGTCAAATTCCAGATTATATTCTAAATATAATTCGTCTATACTGGTGGAACTATTTTCTACATTTAATACACATAATACAATACAATTTATTACATAACGTACATAATTAAAAGGTTATACCTACGCTTGCTCAGATAATTATTCATTTCAAAGTGTCCGAACCATGTTTCCAAGAAACGGATTTTGCTTCAATTAATCAATTAATTGACGTATCTTTCACAAACTGATATCGAATTTTACGAGGAACTAGTTGTTACCCGCGACAAAATCGTGTTGAAATTAGGTAAAAAAAAACCGAGTTAAAGTTAGGTGAAAAATTTTAGTGCGATGATATATAGCCTATATAATAATGATATCCTTCCTTGATATAAGGGCTAACTAAGCTAAAGCTAAGATTTTTTCAAATCGGACCATTAGTTGCTGAGATTAGCGCGTTCAAGCAAGCAAACAAACAAACAAACTCTTCAGCTTTATATATTAGTATATAATCTATATAAGTTCGGTACAGATAACAATAGCTACCTTATTTATGGCACAAGAATTAGGATAACGCGCAAAAAATTGAATCTATTAGAATTTTATTCAATTTCCCCTAATTTTACGTGAACGAAGCCGCGGGCAACCGCTAGTATATGTACACATACAATACATTAAAGAATCTCTCATCACTCACACGTTAATATCAAACTCAGAGGGCCCAGCGAAACTGTACCCAAACAACAATTATAGATTTAAGATAAAACCGCGCTGCACCGAGTCCAATTTACAAAATACGATATATAGAATACAAAATTTATTATTTAACAAGCTACGCTGGGCGGTCATGAGAAATATTTCATGACGGAAGGTATTAAGCGAAAATAATTATCCAATACTACGGCGTCAGTTATGAGACACATGTTAAATGAAGTTTCACAAAAAAAAATCGTGAATATCTTTTCTTTCTCTATAAAAAAACCGACTTTAATTTGTGAGAACTGGAGTAAATTGAAATCGGATCACAGGGAAAGAACTAGCTTTGAAATAGAAAAAGAATTACTGAAATCGGTTAACCCTGTCGAAAGTTCCGAGGTAACAAACAAACAAAATACAGTCGAATTGAGAACCTCCTTTTTGAAGTCGATTGAAAATAAGGTTTTATTACTTCCAGCATAACTCAGAAGTTGAGCTGGGAGAGATAAATTTAGAAGTAGAAGTCTTAAGAAGAAGGCCAAAGAGTAGCTGATTTATATGTAAAATCGAAGGAAAACAAGCAAGATCGACAATGCCTCTCAGCATAATTCGGAAGTTGAGCGGAGAGGCGTTAATTTAGAAAAAGAAATCCTGAGAAGAAGACTAAAGAGTCTCGTAGTTGTTTTTTATTTAAAATAGAAGACAAACAAGCAAGGTCGATAAAGCCCTCTAGCATAACTTAGAAATTGTGCTGGGAGGCATTAATTTAGAAGTAAAAATCTTAAGAAGAAGGCTGAAGTGCCTTCTAGCTGCTGTTTATATATAAATTTGAAGGCAAACAAATATAATATTAACTTAGCTTCTAAATCTTATATTATATAACCAAACTATTAAATAATGACTTTAAAAATTTATGCACAATATGACGTTCATAAGAACTTGTTATAAAAGTCTATGTCAATAAATAATTTTTGACTTTGAATTCCTTGACGGTCAACAGCAAATGCCATGGACTATATGTCGAGCCAAGTTGGCTATTTAGAATTTGGTTTAAAATTACCACAACCCAGCATAGTCGGGATTTTAACCGACCACCTTGCAGATGTCAATCCACCCTTCTACCGCTGAGCTATAGAGCCTTCTGATTTAATTTAAGTAACATAGTTGGGTTCAACTCATAAATGTCACCTAGACAATAACTTAAAAACCCTGCGTTACGTGGACGGAGACTTCATAAGTTCTTATGAATTCAGAGCATGAGTGGTAGAAAAACTAATTTATTCAATGGTTTTAAGTGACGAAAATCTAGAATTGAATATTTATTAAGATTTATTAGTAACAGTACTAGGTGGAGGAGGTCATGGCTCAATCTGTGGCCGGGTTTCAGTCGATCGCAAGGTTAAGCAGATCTTACCGCGGTTGAGTGATAGATGGGTGACCAATTCTAACACAAGATTCAAATATCCAACTTCCTCCGTATTTCGAAAGGCACGTAAAAAACAATCATCCGAAATTTTGTCCATAATTCGCGTATTGTTGGAGCCGGAAACTGAACGTGAGCGTCATGTCTCAGTAATTTGCAAGTCCCTACCAGATATGGTGGTAGGTTCGAATAAGTACACAAAGGGACAAAAGCGGGACATTTTTGTGTTCAACACGTACCGATGCGCGTTATACTAACGACAGAATCGATAAATCGGTGGATGTGGTACTATTGGAACTATTTCATATAATATAGTTCCATATTATTTATTGAACACTAACGTACTCAGCAGACGTTGTCCTGCAAGAATTTTGGCTCATCTGCTCATAATACATACATATAAACGTAAAACAGACAGTGTTCGGAATTTGAATATGTTCGACGAGCGCCAGCATACAGTCTAATATTGTGGAATAATAATTGCAATAGGTCATAGGCTGTATGTTGCACGTTCGTTGCCTATTTAGGTGTAGAAAAATGTTAATGAAAAATTGTATTGAAGATTTGATGGAAAATGAAGACAAGAAAACACGGTGATGTTATAAAAATATTGTTATTAAGAGAATAATAAGGATCCGCAATATTGTAGATACATATTGAGAAAAGAAATTAGAAAAAACACTCATACTGACTTCGGCTCAGTGGTAAAAAAACGTCACTTTATGCCTTGTGATTTGGTCACTTTTATCTTTAACATAATTTACTTCTATGGAGGAGCGTGAAATAGTTCATTGGTGGAATAACATGGAGGTGTTATTACCACTTAAAAAACATTTGATTGAAAATGCGTTTTAACAGCTGCGTCCACACTTTTTGGGAAGGAATAATTTCAATTTGTTGAGTGTTATTTAAAACATTTATAACACACTTTACATGCAAAGAGACAAACAAACATACAGTCTAGCTACTGTAAAGCAAGAACCGTGCTGTAAAGCAAATACCATGAATATCTTATAAATATATTGGTTAAGCGAAAAAGAGACTAAAATATATTAAATTAAGCTTTTTGAATAAACAGAAGTCGATATATTTGAAGGTATTCTCGTTCTAGCTAGAGTTCCACTCCAGTCAAATTGTTTTAAAACCTTATATCTAGAATAGTTATGACAATAGTCGAGAGGTCGATGTTTGAACCACTCTGGCAATTGTTTGAACCACTCTAGTCGCTGTTTGACCCGCTTTGGTCATTGTTTGATCATTGACCTATCGAGGCTTGAAAAGACCTTGCTTGCTTCTGAATGAAGGCTTCAAAGGTCTACCTTCAACATGGAACATGCTAGAACTAGTATAAACCAAACAATGTGAATTGTCCCAGTTGCCTAAATAGCTCACACACAAGCCGGCACTAATATCTATGCGGTGATTATAGGAATTCTTATTCAGTAGTTTTCACTCTTATGTCAACTGTTGTACAATGTGAACTGAAATTAATAGAAGTATATTAATTTTAATCTTCTATTATATTCGTCCATCCCCATCAGAATATTGTGTCTAAGAATCAGGCATTTAACGCTGAATGTTTTTTGCATGTTGCTAGCTCTCGGACCATAATACTTCTTTATTGGTTTTTCAGTTTATCTTGTAGCGTTATAACAGCTTTTAAGTGCTGAATCTGAAATAAAAACTGTATTTAATATTACCTACGTAGGTCTCTGCTTTATTCTCCATGGATTTCCGTTAAACAACGCTTGTTTCTATAAACCTTCCGGGGACTCAAGCTCACTCTCAAAGAACGGTAACGCATTAGCACAGCCTTGTGTTTAAAAGAAAAGAAAGAAAGGAAAGTCGAAAGACATTATTTAAAATACTAAAATGCAGAATTAGCCCTCACACGCACGAGAGTTTAAAAAGCGTTGCGATAAACCGCGACTTTGGCACGTGAAAGGAACTTAAAAAATGGTTCATAACCAGACCCTGGCACTGAGCTATAGGCTTACTAACTCATAGCTCAAGATTAAAAAAGGTTTATTTGAGAGGTACCATGAACATTAGATGTGCCCGCGATTGCATCCGCGAAAATTTGGTAAAAACAATTGATTCAATTATAGCGTAAGGATATATTATAGCCTATAACCTTCCTCGATAAATGGGCTATCTAAGTCTAAAAAAATTTTGCCCGTTGGCGCAGTGACCCTGCCTTCCGCCCTGGGGTCGCGGGTTCGATTCCCGCCTCGAGTGTGAGTGTATTTTCTCCTAAATTACTTTTATGGAAACGAAGCATTTTACTTGATCTCTCTTTCTTATATTTTGAATTCTACATTTTAATTGTGTTCGTTATTAACTCTTCTTATTGCTCTTTGAGTATTTATATCGTTTATTTAACATAAACTCGCATTAACACAATAACTCGCACCACAGCCAAATCCTTTGCAATCTAAAGGGACCCTGGTACTACTAGACCGGAATGACGCTAGGAAGAAGAAGAGTATCTTTTCATATACTTATAAGTACATAATGAGATCACATTTTTGATTTAATCCATGTCTACGAGATACCCTACATACATACAGACACGTCAAAGCTATAATATCCCTTTTGTAACGGAGTTTGTTAAAACCGTTTATTCATATTACTTCAGCTGTTTAGGAGGGCCGTACAAAAGTTATGTCCAGTTTTCTATGTTTCCGATTTACAAAATTATACCAATAATAACCGAAACACCGTCATTCATGAAGATTCTTTTTTCTTTTTTTTTATGTTACAAGGGGGCAGACGAGCAGGCAGTAGGCATCTGCACGACCAGAAGGCCTGTAGATGCACTGCCGGCCCTTAATGACGAGTTTAGGCCACCGGGAAGACTCACAACATAGAAACATTATCCATACTAAAAGAGTGTAATTAGAATTGTTATACAATAAAGTGACAAATGGCAACAGATTTCACCTCTCTCTCTGTTACCACCTTACTATCTCTGACATCCTCTCTCTCTCTATTTAATACTTTGAATCGAGAATTTGAATTTGTTATAATGTAAGCACAGACGCTAAATTTAATAAAATATTAGGAGCCTTTTTATCTCGATATTAAAAACAATTAATGTCACTTCACTAGTTTTTACCCTATACTTTCAATTATTTAAAAGAGTTTCGAGCACAGCAGAAGGGTTGGGCGGAAATCTACGCGAGCGAGATAGCACTATCGCCGTCTCTTTCTAACAAGACGTGCCTATCTCGCTCGCTATGTTACGTACTAATGCCAGCCAGGATCAGTCCATCCGACGGCGTCCACGATCGAAGACGCCGCCATACCGTTCCTTTATCATCTGTCCGTAACACAATTGTTATAAAAATTATTCATATAATTGTTATAAAAATTGTTCAAACTTGTAAAAATCACTACTGTTCTATCAATTGAACGGTTCCTTATTGTAAACGTATACAAAAACCTAAACAACAACCTATTAAACCTTTGAGTAAATGTGTGAATTAGCACATATATTGGCACTAAGTTTTAATATGTGGGCCTGTATACTCGTATTACTGTACTTGGAAACAAGTAATACAGGAATTACCTATAAAAGTATTCCAACTTCTTGTTTCAATATTATGACAACATCGTTTTCATACAAATGAATATTTTGCATAAATATTCGATTGAATATAAAATATGAATAATATATACGTCGAAGTCGAAGGTCAAAACTCAAAGTCAAAGTCAAACTGATGTTAATCGAACATACTGATAACCATTTTTTAGAAACTTTGATGAGAATACCAACTTTATTCATATTCTAGCCGTACCCGCGAATTCGTCCGGGTAAAATTAGGTAATAAGTATGTAGATTCAATATTAGCGTGATAATATATAGCGTGTAGCTTTCCTCGGTAAGTGGAGTATCTAACACAAAGAATTGTTCAATTCGGACCAGTAGTTCCGGAGAATAGCGCGTCCAAACAAACAAACTCTTCGACTATATATATTAGTATAGATTTTAAATCGAAATGTTCATCGTCAGTATGTTAATTCAACATAGCTTCTGAGATTCGGATATAGTGTAATAGCATCGGAATCACTTACAATACAGTACAGTGGCACTTCTATATATTAATACGTGAAGTGAAAACTTTTGGTACCATTCTGCGAAAATTGCGCGAACGCAGGAAGTACGTAATATCTACGTTTCTTACTTAATTTTTAATTAATCAAAATAAATAGTGTTTATACAGAGGAGAGCGTTGCAAATGCTAGCATTTTTTTACAATATGCATTATTAATATACTAAATTATTAAAATGGAACCACACGCACACCAATGCATTTATGTGATTTACACACACATGTATACCGTTTACTATAAGATTGTGTCGAAGAGTAGATATGGCGACCGTGAAAATATTAAATGTCAAATGTATTAATCGCAAAGAGAATTGATATTTTTCATATAGCTTTAAGCTAGCAAAAGTTAAGCTTTGTGGGTGTTTGCGTGGTTTTTCATATATATATTTTTTTAATTATATATTTTTGACATATATGAGATGAGTATCTAGACATGAAGTTAAATAACTACTCGTATATTAAAGCACAAATCTATTGCCGTCATAGTTTTTCAGTAAAGTGTACCACAAAACTATTTAGGATGTAGGACAGTTTTAGAGGTCGCTTCGCTTGCCCTAAAAAGCATGTAGTACGCAAATCTAAAGATTCATTCTATTAAACATTCATTCCACCAGGAGATCTCTATTATATTTTATTCGACCTAAATAAATATTTACGACTTTGAACCTTGTAATCATACGTCTGAAATCTAAGTGATTGCCTACGCTCTCTTGATTTGGTTTGATTACGTCCTTCGGCCGTGCCATTTATGACCCATGCATACACGTGACAAAAACTTACAATCTAACAAAAGTGTTGTAATTCCACACCGTTATAAACCAACGACCTCCTTTCATGATCAAAATTAGACATTCCAGATCAAGAATTAAAGTTGAGATTGGCTTGGCGCGGTGTGAGATGCGAAGGCGGACGGCGCCTTTGACTCAGATAACATCTATATGGGCAGGTAAGCTTTTATTACCCGACCCAAAGCAACCTCAAATTTTAGTGTAACATCTCACACGAGCCCTGCGCCGGGATTTCTATTATATCCCACGGGATACGATGCCTTTAAGGTTTAAAAGCATCGTATCCCGTGGGATATATAAATTTAATGAGTATTATATAAAACTAGCTGTGGCTGCCATTTCGTCCGCGTGAAATGAGGTAAAACAAAAAATAGATTCAATGTTAGCGTGATGATATATAGCTTATAACGTTCCTCGATAAATGGGCTAACCAACACTGAAAGAATTTTTCAATTCGGACCAGTAGTTTCTGAGATTAGTGCGTTCAAGCAAACAAACAATCGAACAAACAAACTCTTCAGCTTTATTTGTTAGTATCCATTTATAGCTGTTTATCGCCAACATGTTAATTTTAACAAAGTAATAACTATTTAGTAGTTTTTAGCAATCTAAAAAGTACTAAACGTTCACTAATTAGTTTAATGAAAAGAAGATGAGCGCTTTAGACTCTAGGTTATCCGTTTCTTAGGGTTCCGTACCTCCAAATTTAAAAAGGAACACTTTATAGGATCACTTCGTTGTCCGTCCGTCTGTCAAGTCCGTCTATCAAGGCCCCTTTTCTCAGCAACGCGTAGTGTGTGTAAAAATTTACTCTCTAAATATAACCCTTTGTGCAGGAGTCTGACTCGCACTTGGCCGGTTTTTTTTAATTTGTTGTGCGAGAGAGATAGATGAGGCATGCAATTAAATGTTTATATGATTTCTTGTTGTTGACGTTTCTATGAACTACTGCCGCCATAGATAAAACCAGAGCCAAACAATGCCATCAGCATTTCTTGTTGCTGACTGGCCCGTAGGCGCAGTGGGCAGTGACCGTGCCTTCCGCTCCGGGGGTCGTGGGTTCGATTCCCACCTCGAGTCTGGGTTTGTTATCCATATGTATGCCTTTATATATTTCCAAAAAATATATATTTGTGTATAACAGGCGGCTGTTATATAAAATAGGCATTAGGTTGACTACCTTAGGAACAGACGTCCGTGTCTCATATAGTCCTATATATTTATTTATTCATTATTATTATTTATTGTTGCTGGGTAGAAGTCTTAGGAGGGGAGAGAATAGGCGATTGTTATCTTCTATTCCCGGGTATTACTGTGGTATATGCAAACGTGTAAGTCCACGAAGACAGCAATGCCTCTTATAATAACTCTATTTTCCTTTAATGTTATCAATGCAATCTATAATTGAATGCTTATATGATTTTGATGAGCTTGAATATAACTTTAAATGGTTACCTGGATGGTTTTGATTAACAATTGGACTTAATTGATGGCGCTGTGATTGAGACGTGAGAGATAAAACGCTAAGTTTTAAATTATTCTTCTATTCTCCTACTTTTCCATCGTAACATTTAGGAGGGTTGAATTTAAGTAAAGAATAATATAATTAAAAGTTCATTGAACTGTGCCAACAAAATTTTGGGTAGTGGCCAACATTTAATGTTTTATCTGAGTAAAATATCATTATATTTCTCATAAAATCCTTTCTATTTAATCAGCAAGAAACTCGTTAGCCACTCTTTAAAAAAATAGTTGTTACAAATTTTGAGTTTAATACACATCCATGTTAACCATAAAGTACAAAGCTGAAGCGACTCAACTCCAGGCAGTTTCATCTTTAATATAGTCTTCGACTGTATAATACGCCATACTGAGTACATTAATGACCTGGTATTAAAAAAAAAAACAATCTCTCTGCATGTAATTTAATTATTGTGCATGTATAATGACGTACATGTAACAATAATTAATTCAATTCGGCTATGCTGTAATGTATAACGCTATCTCCCGTTATCAGTCAAGTTGGAGTTCTTGCACAAAGAAGAAAAGATAATTATTAATAAGCCATAATACTAAAACTAATTATAAGTTAAGTATATACGTGACCATTATAGGCATAAGAAAAATTATTACACTAAAGTTCTTTAAGATCTTTTTACAATTAAAATAAAAAAAAGAGATCAAGGACAGAACAGTGTTTACCTAGGAATGACTGGAGCCATTAACTTAATTTTTTTACTGTTTTTTTTTATTCGAGGAAGTTTCTTATGAAGAGAATTAAGGAACTAAATCATTGGTTCTCAAAGTGGTCCAGGTTGACCCCTAGGGGACCACGATACACATAATCTATAACAAAACACAACTTAAAATGTTGCGCAACATTTTAACAAAGTCATCAGAATATGGAAATTCATGAAAAATGCTTTATTGGAAAACAATATTAGTGAAAATTGGATTCACTTCATTCTTCAAACGTCGATAAAACTTAGAAAGAATTGCACAACTATAAAAATCTTGTCATAAAACTGTATCTGTAATAATTGTCTATTAATTTAATTCCTGATATAAATAATTTGAAATTTATGTCATGACCAAGGCCCAGGATCCTATTGTTACGGCTGCTTCGAAGGAGCTACTATTTACATAAAAATACGCAAAATTTTGAATGTTGAACTTTAGAGTCTCTTTTCCATTGAAAATCGCAGAATTTTTTTTTTTTTTTGCTGATACCGCTGGGCTTTCGTCGTGGCTATTTTTAGTACAAGATTTAAAAAAAATATTAAGCACACATAATATGTTATTTTAAGAGTATATATTTGGCTATCTAATTATGTCCTCTTTACACTTCATAATCATACGTATTTAGTACATACTATAAAAATTGATCATAGAATGAATTCTACTTGAGTACGTCGGCTGGAAGAAATTCGCCTACAATCCTTTTTGCGTATTACACCAGTAAGTATAAAGAATTTCTCATAAGAACAACGGTAAAATCAATTTATAAGAGTTATTAAATTCTTCAAGACTACTGAAAGAATTATAATAATAATAAATAAATATAATATAATAAATAAATACATACATACAGGGCTATATGACACACGGACGTCTGTTCCTAAGGTAGACAACTTGATGTCTGTTATAGGTAACAGCCGCCTGTTATACACAAATATATTTTTTTCACAAATATATAAATACATACATATGGATAATAACACCCAGACTCGAGGTGGGAATCGAACCCACGACCCCCGGAGCAGAAATTATAAAAAGGGAGAGATGTTATGTATGCATAATTACACTGCGGGTAGATGTGATTTATGTTACAATAAAAGACAAACCAAGTGGTGCGCGTGGCCATTCACGATCTGTGATCGGTGGTAAGCAGTCGTGCCATTTTGGCTGTGAACCTACTTACTTGTATTATTTGTACCTAAAATCAGTGGACACCACATTGGCGACGAGTAAAAGTGCAGTAAGTAAAAATTTATAACTATGTGCCCAAATAATGTACCTACTAATAGAAAAGGTCAACAAAAATAACAGCCATAGAATTTTTAACAAAAAAAAAGGTGAGTTTTTTAGCATAATCACAACAGTTTTGGTGTTTCATTATTTGGTAGATTCCCAAAATGTTGAATCGTTGTTTAATCTCGGCTCCTCTCAAGATAAACGTCACTCTAATACGAGGTTTTAAGGTACGACGATAGATCTTAAACTTGGATCGGAAAACTTTAGAGTCAGCGACAGACGCGTACGGACGCGTGGCGCCGGACTCAAAGACCGACCTCTGTAATATTACGTACATTAACAAGACGCGTCCGTCTTGCTTTAGACGCGCACGACTGCGTGGCGCCAGCCTCAGTGACCCACCCCTGTAATTTATATATTATTAAATATTTGTATTTTTATAATAATGTTTAAAAATGTATTTAGAATAAGATATTTAAATAAATGATTGTTATAATAATGATAAATATTCTTTATTGATTTAAAAATATAGCGTAAAACATACTGATCATGGGTCTCTGGCCGAACCAGAATTAACTGTATTTCAAGAGCCAGTACCCATCCTTAGATAAGGTACACCAGCCAATATATTTAAAGTAGACATATATATATATGAGTTTAAAATATCTTATCTAAACATAAAAAAACAATAGCAGGCAACGATGTGTTAAGTGTATACGCGGTGTTAAATAACGATACAAACAGAATAATGTATTTTGTACTTGTATAAAATATTAGCTGTGCCCACGACTTCGTCCCCGTAAAATTAGGTAAGAAAATAAACTGAATTTTAGCATGATGATATATAGTCTTCCTCAATAAATGGGCCATCTAACAGTGAAAGAAGTTTTGAAATCGGATCAGTAGTTCCTGAGATTAGCGCATTCAAGCAAACAAACATACAAACTCTTTAGTTTTTTATGTTAGTATAGAATAAAGATATAGAGACGTAGTTACAAAAACATGCTTTGTTATTTCTTCGTAACAAAATTCAAACGCTGATATTGTGATTTAAATAATTAACATTATTGCCAATTTATAATTACAAAAAACGTTGACCCACATGTAGCCGTCATTCGCTTTCGCGAGGGCTTTTTTACCGCGCGTTAAAAAAACCGTTCAAATAGTAAAACATATGAACTCCCAAGCTTGTCTTCACACGACAGTGCTTTTATAACGCGACGCTTTTTTATCGAGCAATGTTCCATTTTCAACGCTACATGTATACATATACGCCATATTTATATATCCACGACGCAAAAAACGCGCCAACGCCGACCGATTTACCGAGCCAACTCTTTTTTTTTTAACTCTCGTGCGAATGATAGCTTAAGGTGAAATGAAATTGAAGAATTTACGTTTTTCAACAGAAAATAATTTAAAGATAAGGGACACTAATCTTCAACGGGTTTCTTTTATTATAGTTTTTTTTTGTGTATTGAATATCGAATGTCTTTTTAATGACTTTGTAGCCCGAATGTTTTGCTCACCCGTAATTTTAAACCTATTTCTATTTTACATATCAAACTTTTTACTTTCTATGCTTTCGCCCTCTCCGCTACAGAGGCTCAAATACTCACATAAATGCGAATGTTAGTTTGTTTTTAAGCTCTCACCTCAATCTCTCTCTCTCTTTTTCGATTATTATGAAATTCTACATACACTTCAAGGGTACAAAAAAAAACATTTAGACAGGTACCTTTCTCACAGTAAAAAGCACTTCAAAAAATAGCTGACGGACTTGACCTACTGATATGTCTATACGTCTACAGTAACGGGAGCGTTTTTTTTTTAAGTTACAAGGGGGCGAACGAGCAGCCCATGGACATCTGCACGACCAGGAGGCAAGCTGATGCTTTGCCGGCCAGCGTTATTGGCGTTAGCGAAATAGAAAAGAATAGAACGTGTTTTTTTTTTCAACTTTTAATTTCCTCAGGCCACGGGAAAGAGATGAAACAGAACGCGTGATCAGATGTACGCTCAAAGAGATCATGATGAGCGTCGATCTGGACGAGGTGACGAGTAAGGCGATACGGGGCCGGCTCGAGGACGAGCTCGACATGGACCTTGCCGAGTTCAAGTCCTTCATCGACCAGGAGATGCTCACCATCCTGGGGCAGATGGACGCGCCCACGGAGATATTCGACCACGTGTACCTCGGCTCCGAGTGGAACGCTAGTAACTTAGAAGAATTGCAGAGAAATGGGTATGCTGTTCACGTCTTACAGTATAAATGAAAAGATGATTAAAAATTTGTGCAAATCATTAATATTTACATGTATAGTCATGAGTACTGAAGTGTCCTTTTGCAGCGTTTTTTCTTCCTAACTAATGAAAGTAAATCATTCTCAAATTTTTAATTTTTGATTCTACGGCTAAAAGTTACTAGAGAAAAGTTGTAGTTAATCTTATTTGCAGCAAAAAAAGATTTTTTCTACGGGACCTGTAGTTCGTCAAATGAACCATAAGATATGTTTGGTCCCCTTTATCCAACATGGCTTCCCCGCGACAAGGGTTGCACCGCACAAACTTGGATTTAACTTTAAACTGACCCCCATTGATATCTAAAAATAAAATTGCTTTCTCTAAACAATGCAATCTTAAATGTGAGTTTTCAATGGAGTATCCCCATATAACTACATAATATGGATCATTATTAAAGCTTTAAAACTTACTAATTATCTGACATGATAGTTCTGAAATAATAACGTATTTATTATGATTGTATAAATTCTAGTTTTTTTTTGTTACAGGGTCAGACATATACTCAACGTGACTAGAGAAATAGACAATTTTTTTCCTGGTATGTTTGATTATCTAAATATTAGAGTTTACGACGACGAAAAGACTGATCTACTAAAGCATTGGGACAATACATTTAAATACATAAATAAGGCCAGAAACGAAGGCTCGAAGGTTCTCGTTCACTGCAAAATGGGCATCAGTAGGTCCGCCTCGGTCGTTATAGCCTACGCCATGAAGGCTTTCAATTGGAACTTTGACAGGGCCCTCAAACACGTGAAAGCGAAAAGGAACTGCATAAAGCCGAACACCAACTTCCTCAATCAGCTCGAAACCTACCAGGGCATCCTGGACGCCATGAAGAACAAGGAGAAGCTGCAACGGTCGAAATCAGAGACAAACCTCAAAGCGCCGAAATCGGAGTCGAAGATGGAGAGTAAAATAATGGACCCGACGCCGCTCGTGCTAGCGCTGACCGGCTCCTACACGGGCCGGCCGCGCTCCTGGTCGCCCGACACAAATGAAACAAGAATCATCAAGATCGGAGCACCCAGTCGAAAGTTCTGCGGTAACAAACATAATATATATATATATATATACTGATTTTTTAATTGATAACCTCCTCCTTTTTTGAGTCGGTTAAAAATGAAGTCGCTTCTCAGCGTTGTACGCGAAGATCTTTGAAACTACGCAACAGATTTTAATGCGGTTTTCACCAATAAATACGACGATTCAAGGATAAGGTTTATATTTATAATACATTTATGTTATACATGATAAAAGCCGAGAATTTTAATGATTTGTAACGAGATGTCGTAAAAAAACGTATTTTTATGCGCTGACATTGCGCGCGCTGGCTAAAACTTACGAGAAAGAATGTAATGAATGAAAATAATGTATTACTGAATTGTACATCTTAAAAAGAATCTATAATAAAGTCCGCGATAGCATATGTCCATCTCCTAAGTACAACCCACAGGAACCATTTTTAACTCTTACATATTACAAAAAAATAATGAACTATTTACGAAGCTATTTTTAAGAATACCGTATTAAATGGACAAGTCCATTTAAATACGCTTGATACCCTATACATTTTATGTCTGCGCAACGCCTTAGATACGTGCCCGTCAGTCTCGTGTATACTTCCCTTTACATCATTAAGATAAAAACGTAAAATCCAAGCACGATAAGAGGTCGCAGTAGTTCATATCCATTTTAAAATAGCCATAACTTAATGAGTAGCACAAGGCATTAGTGCCCTGACAAAATTTGAAAGTGAGAATCAAGTGAGTCACTATTAAAGAAATTTGCTTAAATTCAAGGGATAATAGAACACATTTTACTGGTTATAGTTTTTTTTGTGACTTCTTAACTTTATGGGAGCCTCATTCATCCTTCCGTGGTGTTGACGGTTGCTCACAAAGTGCATACGCTGTCAGCTAATGAGGTATATTTAAAAAAATATTCAACTATCATAGATAAAGATATCATAAATGTAGACATAGATAAAGGTGGCCTTAAAATATATAAATAAATATAAAAGTAACCATAGATAAAGGTAACCATAAAGGTAGCCTTAGATATCACTGTATTGTCTTATTAAGAATAAAGTATCTTTAAACCTAGATATTATTTTTCAATACGAACATACGTGGTCAAAACTCATATAGCATACTAACAAAGGTAAGCCTTTGTTTAGGAGTTCAGTATTTTTAGTTATTTATGATTAAATTTATGATGTTAAAATTATAATTTTGATTTTTTTAGTTGTTCGTGGTTAAAATTGATTACTATAGTTTATACGTCTATCATGGCGCTAAAATCTTCAACCTAATTTTACGCGTATAAAATCGCGGGTAACAACTAGTCGTATACATTTGCTTTGATTAGAATAAAATTATTTGAATATATTTTAATTTCGTTTATGTTAATGTGTTCATTGTTTTAACTGACGATTATTTCAATTAAAACAATGAACAAATTAACGAATATTTTACCTGACAAGTCAGTTCACATAAAACAGTTTCCTATAAACGTAGCAAAGCGGCAAATTAGATTTTATTTTACTTCTTGAACAATTTGCGGACGGGCACAGACAAAGGGCACGCAGTTCGATGCCGGTCAGCAATTCAACGGTTTATGCGGGCACGTTTATTACTTACCTACACGTTGTAGCGCTGCGACACGTTCTATTATTAGCTTTTATCGATGTCTAATACTTTTGATTTTAATATCCATGGTTTGTTTAAGCAACTATAATTGTTTTCCGTAAACCGTTTGCTCCTTTTATCTTCAATATCTGTAGGATGTTAAAATTAGCAGACATTCACCGAGAAGGGATTTTTATTTATTTATTATCACGGGATAACCAACAGTAGGTACAAATATTCATACAAAAATGTGGCATAAAAAAATTAAATCAGTAAATTTTTGTTCTACTAATAATAGGTCATCACAACATGCTTAGATTACAACAATATTAATATAAGTAAAAATTAATAACAAAAATACAATTGAATGTCTGGACAATTACATATTTACAGTTAATTAATATTTAATAATAAATAATGTCATAAAAAAATCAGATAATATTAAAATTTTTCGATAGGACCAGGTAACGGAATTACACTCAAACAGATTTTTAAAGGAACTTCTCATTCTAAAAGATTATATTTTACCCCACAACACTTGGGCCTTGATGATTTTATTTTTAAATATTCTGATTAGTTGTATTATATATTCAAATATGACTTTGCTGTTTCCGCAAAATATTTAACTGATCATCAAAACAATTTGAATACACCTTGTCAGGAGAACATGAGGTGTATTCCATTGCCAAATTATGAAATGAAATGAAAATAACTTTATTCCGAATCACACCAGAAATATAAAATTTAAAAAAATAAAAGCAATAAAATATTTTTAAAACTTAACAAAGCTCAAAAGTGAATTTAATCGTTATTTGCAAGTTTTCGCTTTTATCAATCCTACTTCTAAAATAACTTAGTAAGTTATATTTAGAGGTACGTTTAAAAATACCAAAACGTCTTTCGAAATAATATGATAATGGTGCTAAAATCTCTGTTTCGATCTCGAAGTGCGGCTTCTGCTCTAGACGGTCCGAACTCAAGACAACGGTTTTACAATTTATCATGCATTATCTAATTAAATTATTACAATGCAAAAGCGATAACAAATATCAATTTATTTTCAAAGTTACTCAAACAGGTTTTAGAATTTAATGTAAGGAAGGGCGGGGACTCCTAGCACAAGTAACATAAATTACTTAAAAGGAGTTCTCCAGTTGTAAAATCTGTAAGCTCAGATCTATGTATGTTATAGAAATAAATGAATTATTAATTATTAGTAGTTACTGAGAATATTGCATGCAACCAAACAAACAAACTCTTCAGCTTTATATCTTAGTATAGATGTATTTATTTAATTGCTAGCGGGCCCGACAGACGATGGCTTGCGCGATTTTTGGTTCATCTGCCAATTGATCAATCTACTAGTCGTTTCCACAAAACATGACACTGGCCTAATGTTAGGCCATATATTGTTACGCTAAAATTTAATCTAATTTTTTTACCAAATTTTACTCAGGCAAAGTCGCGGGCACAGCAAGTACGAAAATTTTTTGAAAAAAATTACCTGTTTGTATTCATTGACACTTAAAAATGAAATATATAACGACATTAATGTATTTTGCAGTCCAAATTTATTTTCATAAAATATTATATTTTCCATGCCCTATTTCCATGACCCAGCTATATTTTCCATTGAAAATCTAGCTGGGTCTTAGGCAACTTTGAAATCGGTTATAGACTTTTTCTTTTAATCAAAGTGTCAGACGCTATAAACCTTGGTTGTTAGGAAATTAAATGTCACCTCCTACATAAAGTAGTCTAACTAAATTGGCTCAGAATAAATAGGGAGAAACGCGTGAGGTTTTAATAGCCTTAATTCACAGAACCCTTCTAATGAAGTCAGTCTAGTTGTAATAATGAGGCATCCAGGTTTTTGTTTCACAAGGCAAAGTAATGAGATAAATTAACATTTAATAGAGTGTAATAAATGCAACTGAAAAATCACGACTTTGAACAAATCACAGTGCCCAATTTAGAGGGATTTTTTTTCTATAAAGAACACATTCGAAATAAAGATAAGAGCGGATAGATTTTAGCCGTGAAATATTATATATTTGTATTTAGTATTATACGCTTTCCCAGAATACACGTAACTGTTTATATTAACCTAGATTATTTATAGTTTAAATCCATAGGATCTCCCATAACAATACGCTAAGCTTTCAAGCATATATTTTAAATTACTGTATATACTTAAATTCTTTACGATATTTATGAATACTATACATATAGGATGTTAGTAGAAGATCCCATATCTTAAAAACTTTTAAAATGCGTACATAGAATATAACATCAAATAAATGAAATAAACATGAATTATTTTATATACTAACTCGAAAAAAAATGTCAGCCTCCCCCGAAGGAATATTACTGATTAGAGTGCAAACAAAAACTTCTGGAAAAAACAATATACATTCATTTTCGGGAAAGGTACCCAAACTGTATAATTGCGTACTTTTTTATTTATTTTGAAGAGAAAAACTCTTTAGGCACGTTGGGCATTTTTTGATATGGGACAAAAACATTAGATTCGCGTCGTTGTCACCGAACGCTATCCACGAGATGAGCTATATGTATACTGTGTATATGTGTACTTTTGGGTAAACAAAAATCGTGAAACCCGCGTCATCGCCATCGAACACTTGACGTCATCCTTACCGACGCCGCTGACGATTCGTTTTCACTTCTGTAGGGACCGAAGTGAAAATGTTTGTTTTTTTTTTTATTAAAGTATTTTGCTTCACTGCTGTGCAAAGATCTTGGTCGTCAGCTTAAGCCGTTTTTAAGGTCGTACTATTACCTCAGATTATAGAATTAAATTGTATAATCTGAGAGTATTACATAACATTTATGGAATAGGGTATCCGCACACAGTCATATCTTCATAAAAAAAGGATTATAATTCATATTGTTCAGTATTTAATATCTTAAATTACTCTACTCTACTTTTGCTACAATATCTATAGTGATAATCTTGTATAGATTATCGTTACAGAGATAGCTTTATAGTATTGATATATAGCAATGTTATCTGCTAAACAAGTATGTCTTACCAAATTGCGGTATTCGTTATGTATCTTCTTGTATTCAGGTCGGTCAAGTACTTCTCCGTCATCTGTTGGTTCGAATGCTGCAAAAAATATATTTATCAGCAGACTAGGAAATAGTCGGGCAACAGAGATTAGCTTTTATCAGGCCTATTTTAATTTATGGAACATTTTAAAACAATTTTGGAGCCAAGAGAGTGAATACTGCAAAAAATTGATGAAGCAAGCTTTTGGTTTCACGTTGTCCGTAGGATTTCAAAATATTCGAAAAATATTATACTCTTTGCATTTACGACTAAATAAATAAGCAGTTAGATTGAAAAAAAAAGGACCAGTAATGTAAGGCTTTCCTCATCCGTTAGTAAATTAATAAAAATAAATTTTAAAGAATTACTCACGTAAGGATTTCTCTTCAATAAATGTTTGCAAAGGTATATTCCAAACAGGGCCATGTAGAAATCCTACAAGAGAATCGAAAACCCATGCGTTATTATCTAAATTATCCATGGCGCCCTTAATTCTATCTTCTAGTATACTACTCTATTCTACCACTGCAATAATAATAACGGATGTATGTTGGTTTATGCAGTTCTATAAACACTGAGCCAATTACTAAATTATGCTGGTCATTTAGCACAATTACCTTGACATTAAAACTTTTATTTGTATGCTTGTTGCTATGGGTTACAAAACATTACGCATTTTCTCAAAAAACATTTCGTTTTTACAGCTTGAAGATAGTCTTTATTTTTTCACCATTTGCCATATAGGAGATTACATGAATGTCTATCAATTTTAAAATAAAATATATAAGTCAATGAAACAAGAGTTAGGATATAATGTGAAGTAATGTTATATAATAAGTAAGCGACCTGGATATGTATTTTGTGCTATCTGAAACAATTCTGCTTGCAAGGTTAATTCGGGTTACAAAGCAACCAATAACCATGGAAATTATTATATTATCTATATACAATATATATTCCGATTCTATTTTTCTAATAGTCTTGCAGGATATATATCTCCGTGCGTCTCTGTATGCTAGAAAAAGAAAAATAGAGCAATCTAATTTGACTTTAAATTTCACTGACGTGCTGAAATATGCAACATAGCCTATGTAAGTTATAAGTTCCTCTAATTACACAACATTAATAGAATTTATTTGTTACACCTAATATTATATTATCGAATTAAACGTCTAGAGCAGCAAAGTAGTCACGTTTAAAATAGTGGTGTAATTCCAGAGTAAATTTGCAATTATAATTCCTATTATGAAAACGCTGAAAGAAAAGGATTTCTAAAGAAATAAAAGTGAATTTTTATTTAATTCACGTATTTGTATCCACATCATATATGATTAAGTAATGGCAACATTATTTTATCACATCTGTCATTGACATATTGTCAAATTGTTTTGTAGAAAATTGTTTTTCAATTTGAAATGAATAAGCATTGAATTGTGAATAATTTTGTACAAGCCTAGAAATTAGGCTAGACTACACTTTTAATTTTTAAAATGTCTAGAAGCTATAGAATTATACAACAAGAAAACGTTAACGGTGTGAATTTGTCATTAAAAGTGGAAAATCGTACAAATTCTCCATGTTCTCAACGTTTTACAATATCGTATGAAAGTAATCAACAAAAGGCAGGATGGCCAGTCAGATCGCTTTTATTAGCTGTAGTATTTAATGTACTAGGCCTGTCTTTAATTCGTTTAAGCGTGCAGACAATTTTTATAATAATTATAGTGTTAACATTCTTAATATTCTTCTGGATTACACATAGTGTACAATCAGGTTTGTAAAACATTTCAGTTTGTATACCTTGTGTATACAAGTAGTGTGTGTCACATATAAAAAAAAATAAAAATCGTTTATCTATATTTCTGAGGTTCAGTGTTATAATATATTTTTTAAATATTAAACGATTTTTAAATATACAAGATCGTCTGGTGGTCGAAATTCCGCCACAAATCCTTAGATTTACGTCCTATATGCATATTGAAAGCTACAAACAAAATTTCAAATCTTAGTACAACACATTGTAATATTTGATCATTACTATTTTTACCATCGCCATGTCTACACTTCGACACAAGCTTATGGTAAAAGGTATACATACATGTGTAAATCACATATATTGATGGGCATTGGTGTGCATGTAGTTTTATTTTAATAATTTAATATTGCTTCTTATAAAATAATATTAGCATTTGCACACCCTCCTCTTCTTCCTTTTATTGATTCAATAACAAACTTCATAAAATTAATAGCTATACAGTAGCAGCCCAGAAAGTTGCCACATCATGGTTCTATCCGATGCAGCCATTAAATCCTGCTATCTTCTCTACATAAAAAGCAATTCAGTTATGTCCTTTTTCCTTTTAGGTTTTTATTTTAATTCTTGTAAAGCGTTGGAAGTGGCCGTGCGGAGAGCTATGCATCACGGTATGTATGTTTGTGTGGATATAGCAAAGTCAAAGTCAAACGTTTATTCGTATAGACTGTTTTATAAGCACATATGAACGTCATATGTATAATGTATATTTTTTTAATCATTAAATTTCAGTTATAATCATATTTTGAATTATGTAATTTTGGCATAAAAATTATAATCACAAAATATAATTTCAGGGGAGATTCTGGTAGTGCTTTAGTGGTGCACAAATATATTCAGATTGGAATAGCTTCGTACAAGCAGATGCTTCCGCACAATAGAGGTAAATTTATCTTAATTTATATAAATTACGCGTCACGTTGTTTGTCCGCGATGAACTCCTAAATTACTAAACCGATTTCAATGAAATTTGCACATCGCGTGTAGTTTGATCCAACTTAAAAAAATTGCATAGCTTACATCTCAATTTATAGTCGCAAATGAAAATGAGCCGCTGAAATGTGCACGTGCATAACTTCCGAACGACTGCACCAAATTGGATATATATATTTTTTTATCGTCTTCCTTATTGTTAAGACAAGGTTTGTATAATAAAAAAGGAATGACAAAACGAAAGCGAAAGGGAAATGGAAGAAATTACTACATATCTGTTAAATTACGTAATAAAATTGTTTATCAGGATATATATACATAGAACTGGGCGAAAAATTATAAAATTTAAGAATACTAAACCACCATATTAAATTTTTAGCGCTAATAGGAACGGGAACAGGCAAAGGAACGGGAATTGGAACAGGAATAATATTATAGAACAAAAGTATGTTGTAAATAGTAAGTAACCTAACGTTCAGGCAGGACAAGGTCTGCCAGATCCACAACTAACTTACATCAATTATAGTTTCTTCTTCTTTAGCGTTCTATTTTTAAAATATATACGAATCACAATTTATCCCAGTCTGGTACCAGATTCCGCTTAAATTGCTGAGGATGTGGCTGTGGGACCACTTAAGATATCTGACTGCTGTCGATGTCATCTCCGTAAGCCCCAGAATTAATATTTCGACTAATATCTCTCAGTGACATTACTCGGGAACCAATGCTTTACGTCCCTTCCGAAACACGGAGAAACTCATTAGAGTATCAATATAATAATTAGTGTTTTCAAATATCAATTTGAAAACACGAATTACTATATTTCAACGGGTTACCTATCTATCACCCGGCCGCTGTAATAACTGCTTAAGCTATAGCGAGCCTTTGAAGAGTTTTTAACACCCGGATTCTGTGAAGTAAACAATGGGATATGATACAAATGGATGCATGGTTAAAAACTTCTTATCCAATTATTTTTTTTACTATAATTGCCATGCATTGTATCTTATATGTACCTATGTTTATTTTTGTAGGTACGTACAGTGTCTTGATGTTATTTGAAACGGTACCGACTAAAGCGTTTTTATAGAAGAATTTGACATTTGTTGATTTGACCTATGAAGTATGGTCTACAAACTAAAAAAGAATCATCAAAATCGGTTCTTAGATGACGGAGTAATCGCGTAACGTCTCTCGCAGGTTTACACGGACGAAGTTACAGGAGACAGCTGGTAAAGAGTAACGGTAGTTTTAAGGGATACTTTATTGTTAACATAAAATTAAGGATCAGTATAAAAAATCTAACAATAAAATTTTGAACAAAGCGTCGTCTCGGGTTTTGGATGATTCAGGACATATTTTTTGGACTGTCTACTTTTTTCAACTTTACGTACAGAGTGCTTAGTGCGAGTTTTCTAACTCTCACGCGTTGGTAAAGTTTACTTAAATTTGTATGGAGATTGATCAGCGCCACCTAGCGGTAACGTTGTAATACTGATCACTCCAGTCATTTCGGAAATTGCCTGTAACAAACAGGCAGACAAACCTCTTGATTACATTATATTTACTTTTTCAAATGCGAACCTGCATTTCCGAACCACTTGGCGGCGACATTTCAAGTTGGTAATATCCTTTGGCAGTGCGTATTTTTTGCGCTAATTCAGATTGCAAAGCTTTTGATGATTTTTCTTTAATGAGTTCTATGATTTCTTCTTTTCTCTGGCCTAATTTATTTTTGTACACATCACTTATGTCTTCAACGAGTGTCGATCTAAAACCTTATTATATACAGGGTTATTGGTAGTACGACGCCACCCGCAGGCCGCGACAAAACCTGCTTAACCTAGAGATCTACTCAAATACCGACCTCTGATTAAGCTACGACCTCTTCTATTTTTAAATACTACAGTTTTAATAGAAAATGTAAATGTTGTTACGACGCGACATAAGAATGCACAAAACCTACTAATTATTCTTCTTCCTTAGTATAAACTCTTATAGTGTCGTTAAGTGTCGAACACGAGAAGTTTGATTTAAAAAAAACATTGACTTGAAAACATGCCTCAAATCCCGACATGCTATGGAAGTGAGTCTTGGATATTTATATATAAGTGAAGTGCATCAAGAAAAGAGCATACTCATTTCTCAAAGGCCGGCAACGCATCTGCGATCCCCCTGGTGTTGCAGTTGTCCATGGTCGTCGGTAGTCACTTGAGAGTACCGCCTGCTCGTTTGCCCCTTGTTACATAAAAAAAAAAAAAAAAAGTCAAAATCGCTTATACGTTATTTCCCAAGGAGAAAGTAGATTCTTTTAACGGTTATAGGATCAGAAGCAGATGCTTTAACTTTTATTAACACACTTATTATGCCGGAGCGAGATATAGCTTCATTTGAATGATCATATTGTCTGGCCGAGGACTTTGTGTAACTTCACGGGTTAAAGCTAGTCATTCATAAAAATTGTAGAACCACGTTATAAAATGAGCATACTCCTTCCTCAAGGGCCGGCATCGCATGTCCATGGGCGTCGGTATTCACTTAGGTGAACCGCCTGTCGGCACTCCACTTGCTATGTAACTTTAAAAAAGTTTTAACATCAATTCATTTTATATTATTTCACCATAGATCACGGATTTATACAAAATTAAATCGCTTTTGTCACAAATTCCATCAAAAATTGCCTAATGTTTAATCCATTTGTTGTTTATGTGGTAACATTAATGTACAAAGCCTTTTATCTGAATTGAGAGTAAGTATTGATCAAGTCTTTGTTGTTATTTGTATTCCACATCCTCTTCAATCTAAGCAAACTCTGTTACTAGGCCGGGATAATGTTAGGAAGAAGATTGGGTGGTAATTTTTATGAATCTTTCTTAGGTATACAAATTTTGAATCGTCATTTTGTTATGGTTTCGTAGTACTACAAGCAACCCTTATTTCGCTCTGTCCGTATGTCCGTTTGTCTGCTCGTAAGGTGGTCCTACCTTGCATTTCCAAACTATTACACGTAGAGACTTGAAATTTTCCATGTTGATAGAACGTGCTGAAAACTCATTAGGAGAATTATTCTGAACGAAATCGGACAACAACTTTTGAAGTTATTTAACAAATACGTTTATAGCGTATCAGATACGAAACCCTTCTATATAAGCGTGTCTTGACACGCTTTTGGCCATTTCATTTATGCTAATTTTAAAGACTCAATCACTTACAAAGATCCAAAAAGAGACAACAAAAAGTTGGTATCGAGGTTTTGAAGTATTGTCGGTATAAAAAATATGAAAGGGAACTGTAATAAATTGATAAATATAATAAAAATATCTTCGTAGGTCGCCTTTATGGTGGGTGTGACATGTATATCAGGCATAATATATGCTAGCGAAGTGTATACAATAGATGGACCAATGGTAAGCACATTATATTCTACTTTTATTTCGTGTCATGAAGTCCTGTATATATTTATTTATTTGGAAATTTCATTAGTTCTAGTCTTATTATTCGTTTGTCTTGTTTCAAGATGTCATACAAAGACCTTTGTCAAAAATGTCATTAGTCCCCCCTATAACACGGTAGGTTTATTTCACATTATAGGAAAACGCGTTAAAGGATTTTTCTCGATCAACGCGCTTTTACGTTCCCTAATACGCATAATATAATATTATATACATATTACTAACTGTAACCCGCGACTTTGTCCGCGTGGGCTACCCTTATCACTTAGGAGTATGAAAATTAGATAGTAGCCGATTTTCAGACCAACTGGAATTAAAATTTCATAAAAATTGGTCAAGCCGTTTCGGAGGAGTATGGTAACTAACTTTGTGAAACGAGAATGTTATATTTAAGTAGTATATACACTGTAGAATGATATTAATGCGTTATAAGGGCACCGTGTTATAGGGGGGATTACAATATCATGTTTGGTAAATTTGTAGTGTAGTTGTATTTCCCAAAAATGCATATTTTTTAATTTCTCAAAGCTGTTGTTTGCACTCTACTCAGTGATATTCCGTCGGCAAAGGCTGACTATTTTTTTTGGAAAATTTTCGAGTTATGAATATCATATTATTATTGCCAATAAAGGCATTTTGGAGCATTTCGGCGACACAACATAAAGGATTTTTGTCTTTCGCTAGCTTTATTCCGGTTAAGTACCAGGCCCCGCTTCGATTGCAAAGGATGTGGCTGTGGGGCGAGTTAGATGACCGATTGCCATCTAACGTCATCCTCGGAATCCCCACGATCTTTACGACCTTACGACTAATATCACAAAGTGGCATTAATCGGGTCAATGGGTCTAAATAAGGATTTCTGTTTATGCATATGAAATTTCTATTTCAGGCACAACGACTTCGCTTTTACCTGTTGTGGCGCGAAATCAAATCTTTATACGCTCTGCTACAACCCTGTTTATCTATTGATAGGAATCGCAATGTTTGTACTCGTCTTATTAGAAGTTTAGCTTCTAAATTGTTTGAAAACGAGAATTTGCAAGGTAAGAAAGAGTAGGGAAGTTCTACTTCTTTTACACAAGTCTGTTGTTGACTTCTTATTCAAAAATAGTGGCACCTTTTGCACTTGACTTCTGCAGTGTTTAGCTTTTACATTATTTGAAAATGAGAATTTGCAAGGTAAGAAAGAGTAGAGAAGTTCTACTTCTTTTACACAAGTCTGTTGTTGGCTTCTTTTTAAGAATAGTGGCAGTCTTTACACTCGACTTCTGAAGTGTTTAACTTGATTTTTTTTGCTACAAGAACTGTATCTATCTATACTAATATATAAAGATTTTGTTTGTTTGAACGCGATAATCTCAGGAACTACTGGTCCGATTTGAAAAATTCTTTCAGTGTTAGACAGCCCATTTATCGAGGATGGCTATAGGCTATTATATACCATCACGCTAAAATAGAATTTTACTTTAACTAAATTTTATGCGGTCGAGGCGGGCACAGCTAGTATGTATAAACAATCACTGGTTGGTCGTTAGCCTCGCTAACACTCGAAAACGACTGAATGGTTTTAAATTCTGTTTTTTTTTCATTTTGTTTCATTCCCATTATTTCAGGGAAGGCTTAAAAGAGAAGAAATAAAGAAAAAGCTGGAAGATTATTTAGAAATAATAAAAAAAGGTAAAATTGGTCAGTAACAATAACATTACTACAAAGTTTGGACAATAGCAGAAATAATAACATTACTACAAAGTTTGACTGGCCGCTTATGTAAAATCATTATTCCATACAACACTCGGCTAGTATCGCATTTTGTAGAAAAGAAGTAAATAAAGGGGATTTATTAATAGCCTTATAGCAGACGATCCAAAATTCGGGCAAGACGACCTCTGCCAGGACCGCTAGTTTGAAATAAAAATCTTGCCTTTCATGTTCCATAATGCATTTCAATCAGTTGTTCTTTAGGTTCTACATTTAGTATTCTTCCCTTGATACAAACTTTGCAATGTTTGAAATAAGCTGAAACAACTGATTGTTGACTCTTCATGATATAATATTATACTACAAATTTTTACTGCGGGGGAGGTCGTAGCTTAATCAAAATCCGGCATTGGAGGCGATCTTTAAGTTAGGCAGTTCTCACCGGCTTTTAATTAATAAAAACTCCAACACGTCTTCGGTAACAGTTCGTAATACACGTTTGACTGACTTGCCAAATATTATAGACACATATAAAAGACATTGTTTGGAAATTCATCGAATAGCAGACGAGCCAAACTTCCTCTGTAAGGAAGGGTCTCTCCAGAGGAACCCTGTCACTATTCATGCCGTTTCCAGCCAAACTGGCTTTTGTGTAGAAATTATTTATTGTAAATTAATTTCAAAGATTCCATTGTTATGCAAAATTCTTAGTAACAAATTTGTGGAAGCCGTGTATGATTTAAAAAAAGTAATTTTGATTTTGAGAAATGAAAATCAATAACACTTATTATAGATTGATACGAAAGAAACAACCCTAAAGATCATATAATGATAAAAACTAAAAATCCTCAAAATATAAAAATGTGATTTTTTACAAAAACAGCACTGTACACAAACGTTATTATTATCCTTTGCTGCATATTCTATCCCACTGCAAGTCAAAGTCGTTCCTACTATCTATGGAAAGAGGGTAGGGGCATCTGTTATAAGAATAATTATACATACTCATTTAATTGCAATTATAATTAAAATTTTTGGGTGTGTAAAGTATTATATTATGATGTGTGACTGTAAGGGTACGTGTGTTTATGTGAGTGCGTATGTGAATGTGTGTGTAATTTTGTATATTATATCTATATTAATGTTTTAGGTATATTAACTTTATTTCTTGTTATTTTTAGATACGAGTATGTATAAATATTTCTTCCGTATTGTCATAATTGTAGTTGTGTAATAAGTTTCTTAAACAATTTTTTAGTTGGTATTTATTTAATTTATTTAGGCTTATTTTACGATTTAATAATCTATAAACATACGGGCCCAGATAGCTGAACTGTCGTTTAACAGTTTCCTGTGTTTTTAAACAATTTTCTTCGGTCAATTTAGATGTGCCTAATACTTAGGAATCGGCTTTTATGTGTAGACTGTATCGGAGTGGACGACGTAAAAATGAAGTGATATCGTCTACAAAAAATAGTTGTACCTAGGCGTGAAAAATTATACGAATCCTTTTCACGTTAAATATACTCTTAAATCGTGAATAACGAATTAATAGTTAATAAAATTATATTAATAATTTCTTTTTTATATATTAAAAGTGGTCATTAATATGACAGGTCTATGAATACGATTACGAATATAAAATAAAGAAGACTTATTTCTACGCAATTTAGTACACTTAATGTTCAAAGTTATAATTCCACATATCAAGCCTTCTATAATATAGGAATGGTATGTTTTATTTTGCACGCGCGTCTGTTCACAAATCCGCAAATAAGTGACGAGTGCGGATATGGAAATTTGGAATGTCGAAAAAATGGGAATTTTTTATTTGAAATATTAAAATCGATAGTGCAAGAGCACTAACGATTCTAATATTCAATATACCTACCTATTCTCTCTCATAAATAGCTTTTAAGAATTAACTTTATAAGTGTCATATAAATTTTTATGTACCACTTTTTAATGCATTGCACCGATAAAGTGTCACGGAAATATTTATTAAAGAACATTTCTGAACCTTTTGTTATAATTAGTAAAATTAATGTTACTTTTAGCGAGACATCTTTATTTAAATATTAAATACGTAAAGCGAAAACTTTGGGTACCAATTTACGAAAATTGCAAGGACGGAGGAGTTTGAAATTTGGCACAATTGTAGTCCATATAGAGGAAGGTGTGCGAATGCTAATATCTTAATATAATATCGTCTTAATAAATAAATAAAATAAAAATAAATATTTTTTTTATTATATGCAATATCAATATATATAGCTCTTTCCCAATATTTTCAGAAATTGCCCCTAATAAACAAACGTACATTTTTAAGTATTTTGCAGCACGCATTCTGTCAATGTTACAACAAACGCCATAAGGTTACACTAGAAATAACTTATTATGGTGGTAATTCCTAAAGTTTCTAACCTTCTACGCAATGTTCTGAATTTCTTCGGACCTTCTCCTGACAATAACAAACACAAGAAAATAAGAATTAGCGATATCGGTAGAGCCGTTCACGCGTAATGCCGTGACAAAGGGAAATAGGGATTCATTTATTTATTTTTTCTTTATGTTATTTATATAATCAATTATATTAAAGACATAAATAACGTGTTACCGAACAGTGATACATTGCGCATGACGTCACTTCTTGCCAAGCATATTGCTGGTGCTAACGTACATCCCAATTTTGCTCTAGTACAGGTGTGTTTTTGACAAAACATTAAGTTAAACAGACGCCATGATACTTCAGAGCGTTTTAGCGTTAAAATTTAAATAGATTTATAAAAATGGAAAATTAATCAGGTACAAGTTTATTTAACGCTGAGATATTTATATTTTAGGTTTAGTGGACTGTAAGATATAATATTAACTAGTTTTTGAAAAGCAGTGACTAAAATAATTTTGCTGTGTCTAATGTAAACTGCATTATCCTATTGTTCTCAGGAAATGCCGGTCTTAGGAACAAAATACACGAAGAAAAAAAAATTCAATGTTTTAGCGGGCTAAAACTTTTATTAAAAGCCTTTATCTTAAAAAATCTATATTAGTTTCAATAAAGGAGAAAAACGTTCGATTTTTTTTTTAGGGTATGACCATGAAAATAAAATTTGCGGGTATTTTTAATATTATATTCTTGATCAGCGCGTCAAAACATATCATCATCATTAACCTTGATAACCCACTGATTGGAACAGGCCCCCAATCAGCTGACAAATAAGTAACAGATTATAATACGTGTTCCGACTAGTATAATTAAAAGTAATAAATAAAAATTATCGTAATTTGCAATCCATATTTGTTTTTTTCCTGAAACACTTTATAACGTGTTTTTGTTATATGGAGGCATATAACAAAAACTCTTTATAACGAATGAACTTGCTCGGTCCCTAGAGATTCGTTATAAAGAATTTATACTGTTATAATGAATATTGTTTATAATGCCTATTAATATATATAGATTTAATATTATTTAGGCAAGCGGAAGAAAACGCTCGCGACGAAGACAAGGATGTTTAAGTAAAAAAATCTTACTACATTGACTGTAAAAAATTAAATGATATTTTTTCCGCGTTTAAACTAAAATTCAATGAAGAGCTACTTACATCTAAATAATAAGATTAATAGAATCTGAATACATGAATAAATATAAAGTAATTCTAACTTAAATAATTAAAAAAAACAATTAAATCTAATTAAAAATTAAATCTCAATTATTGTCATTAGTTCAACGGTAGAAATGAGGGCTGAATGCTACAAGGTGTCCGATTCAAGTCCCGACGCTTTTTGTATTAAAAAGGGCAAACTGATAGACGGTTTACCTACAAATATTAATTTTTATAATTCGTTCACGTTACTGCCATTTGTGGATACGCGAGGTAGCCTCTGAAAACCAGCGGTAGGAATGGGAAAATATTACCAATTCCTACAAAGGCTGAGAGGTTACACCTTCTTTGGGCATCACACTGCACACACTAAAATTGCATGAATAAGCAAGTTCAAGTTTTATCTCTTTGTTATTTGTAGTTATCGTATAGTGTAATGCTAAAAAATAAACGTATTTCATTTCATAAATATCGATCCTTATTTGGAGCCCCATACTGAAAGTACTTCGTTATCTTTTTCTACCTAGCGTCATCCCGGTCTAGTACGAGGACCCGCTTAAATTGCAGGGAATGTGGCTATGGAACAAGTTATGATGACCGATTGCCATCTGACGTCATCCCCGAAACCCCCACAATCTCACGAATAATATCACTCAGTGCCATTAATCGGGACCCACTGTTTTACGTTTGGGAAACGAGGAGGAGGCCGGTTATTGGAAAACCAGTGTTAGAATTGGTAACCCATCTATCACTAGACCGTGGTAAGAACTACCTAAACTAACGATCGAATCAAATGCCGGCCACTGAGTAAGCTACTACCTTCTCCTGGTTATTAATACCAGCAAGTACTTGGCTACCAACAAGTAATCTAATTTTACAATCGCTTTTGAGTCTCTTGCTGAGTATTCAAGAATATAAGGACAGTGGTCTTAAATATCTCAATTTTGTTTGGTGAAATGGAGTTGGCAGCATGTTTTTATAGTAAACCTAATACTTAATATGAAACCTTAGAAGTTTTAGTTTAATTTATGATCGTGGTAGCTATGGTTCTGTTCCTCTGATGGTATTGTGTGGTTCCAAAGAATGTGAAAAAATATTGTTCTTAGGCGCAAATATATAACGAACTAGTGGCTTCGCACAGGTTTTCACATTATCAAAGTTTCTATACAGATCCCAAAAATTTTTGAAGACATCCTATGTTCATCAAGTATAATGTATACAAGGATTTTAATTGTGAAAGAATTTCTCAAATCGGTCCGATAGTTTCGGACCTTATTAAATGCAAACAAAAAATAAAGTCTTTCCTCAGTGTAATATAAGTATAGATAATATATTGCTGTAATGCCGTTATAACATGTATATCACCAGGTTAACAGCTGTATGCGTGGAGGAACGAATGGCTGAGCTAAAAATGATGCTGCAAGTACAAGGTCCCATCATACACGACAACAATTTACATCCTATTCCGCCGGGTGAGACATCATTTAATAGTATCTCTAACGTCTTCATGCCACTAATGTAAAAAAAAATTAAAATAATTGTATATTTCAATTTAAAGTAAGTTAAGAAAACTTAAGTAACTTAATTTTAAGTTTATAAACTTTTTTTGATATAGCTGCATCGGAAACGTCGACCTCGTCGCCGCTTGAGTGCGACAAGAACTCCAACTGCACCTCCGGTCAAACCGGTGACGTCACCACGCCCCTGCTCTACCCCGACCCCCACATAGGCAGGAATGCCTGTATAGAGCGGAACACCAACACAAACACACAGACACACACCGTGGAACTCATACACAAGAGCCTCAAAGACATATTTACCACTTCAGCCCCTCCTGAACCCAGACCTCAAGATGTAGAGGAAAACTGCCTATCTGTCGCAAGAGTTCCATACAATAGAGCCCAAAGCAGGGAAAACTCTGACCGACTGAACGAAATAAGATCCTATCAGAGACCCCTAGACTACGTTCAGAACGACGTGAGCTCTCACGACATCGACCGAGGCCCGAAACAGACAAACCTACTCCACGACAAAGAAAAACCAAACAAATGGGGCATCCGAAAGTTCTTCGAGAAAAAACTCAGGCCCAAAGAAACCGAAGTTAAATTGGAAAATTCCAATAATGGAGTCGCCCAGATTGCTAAAACTCGAACCTCTTTGGTCGACAAACCCAGCAATATAACATTCGATAGACCCGCGAATTTAGTGCTGAAAGACGACAGGTCGTTCAACTTCGAAGGTCCCGGAACGCTGTCCCCACCCAACAAAACTCTCTCGCCAACAATGATTATAGAATCGGAAATGAATACGGACAAAGTGTTTAAAGAATTACCATCGCACGATGATAGGAACCAAGTTTTCGCGGTCATAGTGCCAAAAGTCATACAAGCGGACCTAAACCATACCAGAGCCTCTAAAGGCAGTTCCGAAAGCCTCAAACGTTCGGTCAGAACATCCATGTCTTCCCAGAGCATCTTCAAGGCTGGAAACTCCGAATCGGAAGATTCGACTATTAAAAAACGGCTGAGTTGCGATAACAAAATCATCACAAACACAAATAGCGGTAGATCGTCCCGAGCGAGCATAAATTTGGAGCTGCAGTACATAGATAACAATCAAAACGAAAATTTCAATGCCGAAAGCCCATTCGATCTGAACTCTGACTGTTCGAGCAGCGAAGACGAGCATCTTATGTTGCTATCCGAAAACGGCGGTTCCAAAATAACGATGCAAACGATCCCTCGCAATGTAGACGATAAAAAGAAACAAGACGTATTAAAGGAGGCAACTCAAACCAAGACAGATTTCACCTTTAACAAATTCCAAAATAAGTACACAAATTTTGACAATGAGTTCAGCGATCCAAACGATAAGGAAAACCTCGTTAATGGTTACAGCGGAGACAATCCCGTATACTTGGCAGCTTTAAACGGGGAAATCGACGCTACAGACTTAAAATTGATACCATCCAGTAGTTCGGATCCGGAAAAATGTCCGAAATCGCCGAAACCTTCATTAAAATCCCTGACGATAAAACGCCAACACTCTCTGGAGCAAGTTAGCGATATTTTTTCTTCGTCGGGCGACGTGAACTTGCAAAATCCCGCGGGAAGGGTCAAAACCCCATGGAACTCGCCGCGAAATAGACGTGGAAGATGCTGTTTGCTGAATTTTCGGATTACCTTTTTTATAAGACAAAGGGGCTATTATCGATATGTATGAATTTATATATTTCCAAAAAAAATATTTGTGTATAAGAGGCGGCTGTTACCTATAACACAGGGTGAATATAAAAAAAAATTAGGTGATAAAATTTACCACTTAAAAGCTAAGTTTACAACGGTTCCTCGAATCACGAAATTCTTACCAAGAAACTAGAATATTATGGAATCTGTGGAAAATTACTTAATTGGTTTAAATCGTATCTCACACGTAGAATATTAAAGGTAATTATTGGAGGTTTCAAATCTAAGACTTATTGTGCATTATCAGGAGTTCCTCAAGGATCTCATCTGGGTCCTGTACTATTTCTAATATTTATAAATGATATTACTACTAATATACAGAATAGTCATTGCTCCACGTTCGCGGATGACCTTAAACTGTACCGACCTATAACCTGCCAACAAGATGTCCAATTATTACAAGAAGATCTAAATGACCTAACTCTGGCCGCTTCGCGGTTTTTTTTTTGTTTTAACACAGCGATCAATTCGTCTGTCGCTTTGCGCCAAAATACCCTACCCTAATGTAGCATTCATAACTCAAAAACTTTACAAAATAAATAGCCAAGAACGTGTCAAGGCACGCTTATATAGAAGGGTTTCGTATCTGATAAGCTGTAAAAGTATTTCTTAAAAAATTTCAAGTCGTTGTCTGATTTCGTTCAAAAAAATTTTCCTAATGAGTTTTTAGCATGTTCTATCAACATGGAAAATTTCAAGTCTCTAAGTCTAATAGTTTGGAAATGATGCAAACGAATAAACAAAACTTTCCTTTTTATAACATAAGTATAGACAAATATGTGCGTGCGGTTTTCATTGCTATGTACGTACATACAGAACTTAGCATAACTTAAGAAAGCCAATCCATTAATTTCTATAGTGCGTTCAGTCTAAAAATGCACGCGCCTCCACTAAATTGGCAATGCTTGCTAGTTTGTGCGCAGCGATTTTATCTTAAACTTAAATCACGCAATATAAGGTCAACTAAACGCCAATGATATTGTCGAGCTTGCTTGTATAGCGTCTACACAATATTTTGCATGTATTGCATAGAGGGTTAGGGAGGAATTTCTTAGAGTATCTACTTCACCTATATCTGTGATAACCATTTTGCTGACTAGAGTATCAATAGGCGTAATGTTTCTTAAAACAATGTCTTGTAAGACAGGGGAAGATCCATCATCTAAATTAAGACTGTTCCTTTTTTCTCTTTTGATATCATTAGTTTCATTTATTGGGACATTTTGTTTTTCAGTATATGTGATTTCATTGCTTATAAAATCTTCATTTATACCTATTGACTTAGTTTCTGTACTATCGGTCCTTACTTTTGTAACATTATCATATGAGTCTTGTTTTAAAATCACACAGTTTTTCGCAACGATTTATCGATACGTGTGCAGTAGCTATTAGTCTAAAGTTTGTAATAGAAGCAATCTTAGTGTTTCCCAGAAAGTAAAACGCCTGTTCATATATCAAAAATCAAAAAAATATTATTTTTTAACGTTTTCATTTTAATACATTTGATTTATAGTTGCAATCATTTAAACAGTTTAAAAACATATTTTAAAAGCTGAAATTAATTATTAACCTGTTGCCTTCAAGAAACAATGGAGGGCGGTAATAAGCACAAACTTTCTGAGCAGGTGTGAATTCAAGCAGACGTAGGCTGTAATCTGAAGAGTATAAACTTTATCTAGCTCGCTTCCATACTTTTATTTAACGTAAAGAACAATTGGTACACTAAAATGCTATTGTTACTCAAAGTAGATCATAAACAATGTTAGACTATTTATTTAAATTAAATTCCTCATATTTCGCTGACCATCCGTCAAACCCCGCTTTGAACTTCTTTTTGGCGGGAACTTCCTGAAACAAACGAAAAACGCTCTGACCAATCATGAAGCATCCAGTGTTGCCAACAAGAGTTAGATTGTTTGCTTGAATGCGTTATTCTCAGGAACTACTGGTCTCATTTGAAAAATTGATGTGCAGTTAAGAGAAGATCTAGCTGAAGCCATGAAGGAGGACCACGGTATGTAGTAATTTTAAGTTTGTACGCATACATTTCCATATTTTCGTTCAGATTGCTAAAGCTATCTAAATTGGAGCAGAACTATTAAAAAGCTTGAAAGTTTCTGTATAAAATTGGTGTTTGACTTTCGTCCTTATTTGTCGCTATTAACGATCACTTATCATACTTTACACGGTGGTGCTAAATCATATTTATCGCTTCAGTAAAAGTGAAGTATGAACGCGATCACATAACAATTGGCACGGTTGATAGTGTGTTACCATATCATATCAATAAAATCTTGTATTGTGATACTATTCAGAAACATAAAGTAAAGCTTATGCTATTGTGAAATATATTGTAATTGAACTCTATTATGCTAAGAGAAGATATATCTCAGCCTCCAACTCTCATCTACCAGTGATACCTGTTATAAAAAGCATTTAGGACTTTCAATACAAAAAGGGAGTACATAAAGAAGCGGATGTAGATCACAGAGATATAAAATGAGTTACAGTTGCGTTCACATTTCAACATTATTATGGAACTAAATAACATTTTCACGTAACTCGTTCACGCGCGCCGTAAACATATTGTTAGTAAAATCAGATGACTCTTGATTTATTGATATATTTCGCATTATTTTTGATATTAAAACTTGTTGCGGCTATTGCAAGACTTTCCTCACTCTCTTTCTCTCTAATTGTATTATTATGTTATATTATAAAATTTAAATTGTCAATTTTTTCCGAAATTGTTTTTTATCAGCGCACCGTTTGTTGCTTTTTGACACCACACTCAAGTGACAGCGTCACGCTTGCCGTTCTTAGGCCTGCAGCCGAATTAGGCTGGTGCGTCCGGTTGCCAGTACTTTCTGACGTAAATGTTTATTGAAGTTAAGCACCGTGTGTCAAATATGGACTCTTCTATATAAGCGTGTCTAGACATGTTCTTGGCCACTTGTTATATAATTAAATGTGTCAAATTATACGACATGCCTGATTGTAAGCATGGCTGCCTCTAGAGGTAAAATTAATTATTGTTAAATAAAAAAAAGCATATAATATGAAGCTCAAATGATATCTCTCTTACAAGATAAACGCTACAAAGTGTCTATTCAAGAAGTTTCTAGAAGAATTATTTATCACAATTTGAAGAATTAATTACAATTCTTAAATATAAATAAAATATCACATTTGTATGTTAGAGACTGAACTTTGTGTAGCTGCGTAGTTTTGTAGAACTTTGTAGTCTTCAAGGACAAAAATATACTAACATTTTGAGGTATGCCATTTACGTCTACTGTGCCGTGGACATTATGTTTGTTGTCAATAAAATGAATATACTATTGTGGAACTGGTGTTTTATTGTCTGTATATATAAAAATCAATCGTTTTTGTTGGTCTCGTTAACACTCAAAGACAGTTGAATCAATTTGAATTCTGACTTTGGTGTATTCCTGTTTGATCAAAATTCTTTATTCAGTATGTATTGACAATCTTGCGGATCCCTATTAAGCCTCTTAATAATATTTTTAAATATTTTGAAAATCAGCAGCGTGTTTTCTTGTTTTTGATTCCCGCCAATACAACTTTTCATTTTCTTCATTCTGACATAAAAAGGCAACGAGCGTGAAGCATACAGCCTATGACATCGAGAACTCGCGAAGACGCTCGCCGACCTAATTCGTATTTCGAACTGTTCCTCTTATTTCTGGGAAGGTTTATAAGATAAGAAATAAAGGAAAAGTAAAAAGATTACAAAAAAAATCAGATTTGTTTGCTACTTCAGAATAACTTGAGTGACGTGCCATGTAAAATTATAATTTATTAAAGATTACTGCTAGTGTCACGTTTTATGAAAATAACAAAGGAAGTTGGGTAACTGTTTAAAAGCAGATGAGCCAAGATTCGGGCAAGACATCGTCTTCCGGGTCCGCTAGTCAGAAAATTTGAAAGCATTTTCGTTTGATATTGGTAGGCTCATTCTCAAAGATCTTCAGATCAGGTCAGTTGGAAGTGCCCTGTGCCCAGTGCGGATAATTATTTGTCTGTCTTTACATAAATAACGACTATACAAGCCTTTGTCACTCTACCACTTTTAAACCGCTCTACGGATTTGGATAAAATTTTGTCTGTATATTCCAATGGGGTTGGTAGATGATTTGAAAAGACAATTGGACCCGGTACATAGTGCTGCTGTCGGTATATGCCGTAAATATTTCACATTTCTAACTAAAACTCTTATCTGATTTGTGCCTGTTCTGTTTTATTCGCAATATTTAATTTCATTTTCGTTTAATCATGGACTCTGGAGTTATTACAAAGCTAACAGATTTAGACTAACCAAACATCTACGAGCATATTTTGTGTTCCGATGTACACTCACATGGTCACGCAATCCATTAAGTATTTACAAAAAACTAATTATTATAGGCCATCTTGCCTCTATTTTTATAGTGGTCGTCAGTATACACTGCTATTTTCGGGTTTAAATACAATAATTAAATGTAAATTATGTCGTACTACAGATAAAAATAGGGCATAGTACAACCTTTTTAATGTTTATATTTAACTTTATTACTTTTCTTCACATTCAGTAGTGTAGGTATTAATAACATTAAAGACTTTTTTACGTTTTTAATAGCAATATTAACTTTTATCTTAGTTTATATTTATATTATTAAGTTAAATTTTCTTCTTAGCGTTAATTATAGTGACATTTGTCATTAGTATTAATTATTAGTAGTCATTATAACATTTTAACAACCTATAAATAACTCGTGTTAAAAAAAGCACAATGAATAAAATAACAATTAATTTATTAAAAATATCACTTGCAATTACTGACTTTGCATATCATTACAATAGCATGAATCCAAGAACCATGGCAACTAACATAATTGTAAAAGTTACCAAGGATTTTTCACTGTATCCAACCGATATGTCGCAATAGGTACATAAGTCATATGTAAATGTCACCAATATCTAAACATCTGACCTCAAAATGTCAATACCTTTACAAGGGTTAGTTCCATATTTAGCCAATTTCCATAATTAAATTCGAACATGGCAGCACCGATGTCTCCGTCGAGGTATATCGACAACGCGTGCGCGAGATTGACGCAGGCGTAGTGTGGTTGAGCTTAGCGCCAGCTCTCCGGCAGGACCGCCCCAGGAAGCAGCTCGCAGCCTACCAGCGCTGCTCGCAGCCCAAAGCCCAATAGTACTTACGTGTAAAATAAGGACTTGTAGTGAAAAAGCCGTGGCTCTAAAAGATATTTTAAAACTTTTTGATAGTGTGAGCCATATGGTCTCATTGTGGCAACATTTTATATGAAAATGCTTATGGCGTGATACAGTTTTCTGAATAATTACCAGTAAGGTTTAAGCATTGTTATGGAAGATATGAAGAATTGCGATCTCTTAGAAGAGGATGTATTCGTCACAGGACGGGATTGATATCAAAGAGAAGAAGAAGAAACAAGTACCAATATATAAATCAGAAATAACTGTCCATTCACTACCAGATATTGAACACTATTTACTGAAATTGCGTAAATTCTTATCGAAAGAAACATATTGAAAACGGGAAGAGTCTGACAATCTGAACTGCTTGCATTTAGATACCACAACAATATTAATGATCTGAGGATAAAAAGAATTGTTCTCGCCCTAAATTAAGTCACATTTTTGAAACCCTTGGGTGTGACATCACATATTTATCAATGTCATGCATGTGTTAAAATGAAATAAAAGAAAACAGCAGTTTCATTTTTTTAATGTTTTTAATTTTGACAGCTGAAGAAGCTTTTGACTCCTGCTCATTGTCACACAATGTCATATTTTGGTGATACCCTTCCACCCCTTATGTTTCTTAATTTATTGATGACCCGTAGTTGTCTAGTAGTAAAATACTAAAAAGACGAATGAGGGATCAAACTGTGAAACTAAACTAAGCTTATTAGTTATTCTAGTTAGAAAAATATTCCAAATCAATGATTTACAAATTTTAAATGATTTATCTATGATTAAGGTTAAATTTTCTAAAATTGTACTACTTATATCCGCGCATTTACTCGTTTATGATGACATGTTACTGTGCTGTGGCCCTTTGAATCTATACTTATTCTATGCTCTACGGTCAATGACCAAGTTAGTGCACTATAGGTTCGGACAGGATGGATACGCAGTCATGACGATGAGTTTAGTTCAGAGTTTGTGTAAGAGACAATATGTACAATATTTTATAAGTATATCTTCCCCATAGATATGTGCACCTCTAGAAAGCTCGCAAATAAGTTGCCGGCATTTGCTACTACCGTAACTACCGACGCCCATGGACCAGCAATCAAAAACCTATATTTTTTTGGATTGATTTGTAATTGACTGTAATTTAAATAACAATTAATTGTTGTACGTCTATAATATAATAAATGACTTATTTATCTATCTATTGTTAACTCTCAAGAAAAGAGCATGCTCATTCCTTAAGGGCCGGCAACACATCGGCGAGCTAGGTGTCCATAGTCACTTAGATTCACTATCAATCCGTTTACTTCTTGTTATATATTTAAAAAAAAATATGCTATTTAAATTCAGTCATAAAATAAAATCTTTAAAACAATAAACTTATAATATAAACTTAGTATAATTTTTTTAATTAGGTAATACTGTTACAGGTTTTTAAGAATAGTTTCAATAAAAGACGAACATTATTGTGAGTTCAGGTACATAACGTATTACAAAAGGTTATTAATAGGGGAGGCAGCAATGCTAAATTTGTAGTCACTAACGCGTTGATTGATCTATCGCATTACATTGGTACAGAAACGAAAAATAGGTTAAGTTAAAGTAATGTTATGTTGCCTGGAGCGTGGTTTTATGGAGCGGTTGACGGTTTTGCCTACAACGTCTTGAGAAAATCATCAGATTGTTTTCCGTTATCCTTAAAGGGTTTCCTTCGCTTCGTCTGGGAATGTTGTTTTGGTACGGTTTATTTCATTTCTAATCAGATTGTGCTTCAAGTATATATAGTGAAAGAATTCCAAATTGCATTTTTGTATTTCTATAATCTTTCTACGGAATTAAGAAATCAGATATAGTAACGGGTAGTATAATTAAGTAAAATGTACATTTTAGATAATTTTAATTTAAAGCTTGTTATACATATTAAGTAGGTTTATGAAGGTTTTATATTTTCATTTTATATCTTTATAATTAATTTCCGTTGCGTCACCCGAACCAGCTGAAAATCAGCTCTTTATGCTGAGCCCACTATAAGTTAAGAGGTGTCAACAACTATTAGCCAGATTTATTAAACTATCGCTTCTGTAGGATTCTTCTTTTTATCTTCTGTATGATGAATGTATATTTCATAGCAGTAAACCAAATTTATGCATTAGTGTCTGTATAAAGTTATTAATAACTAGCTGTTCCCCACGACTTTGTCCATGTATGCTACTCTTACAACTTACAGGTTTGAAAATAGTTTTAACAACAAAAAACCTTAACAAATAATTTTAGAATAAATTTGATTACCATAAAAATGGTTATACTGAGCCAATCTTAAAAGATAGACATATAAATTTCAATCACTTTGTTATTTCTATCATATTCATAGTATTAAAAACCATTGCTTTAATTTTATTAAGCACTGGCGACCCGCCCCAGCTACGCACGGGTGAATTTTTCTTTTTGATTTTGAATTAAGCGCAATCTTTAGGTCTTAACTTCGTCATTTTATATGTACACATTTCTATCTACTTCCCAGCATTATCCCGGTTAAGATCCAGGGTCCGCTTAGATTGCAGAAGATTTGGCTGTGGGGTGAGTTAAGATGACCGATTGCCATCTGACGTCATCCTCGGAACCCCCACGATCTTTACAGCCTTACGCTTTTTAACGTAGATTTATAGTAAAAACAAGTTCTGACTTTATTGGTAAAATCTTTTGTACAAAAAATGTTAAAGCATTTTTAACTGTATGGCTTTTAAGGCTCCGTATCTAAAAGAACAAAAAGGAACCTTCATAGAATCACTTCGTTGTTCGTCTGTCCGTCTGTCTGTCTGTAAAGACCCTTTTCTCTGGAATGTGTGGACTTATAAAGTTGATATCAATACCAAATGCTAAGGTCTGCGGTCTATTGAAGCTGTAAAAATAAATAAGTTTACGCAATCAAAAGATATGGCCGTTTATCTCATTCCTTACATCCTTTTTCGCGAGGAAGACTAGTAGAACTGGCACATAAGAAGTACACAGTCGTCAAAGATTAAAGAAAAAAGGGACATTATGGAATAATGGCGGGAATTAGGGGCTTTCAATCTGTCAACTGTCAATTGTTGTTGTTGTTATATCATTAGAGTAATTAGTACAGGAACGGAAAATAAGAATTATTGAATATATAACTAATCTGAAAGATAAATCGTTGTGTGGCGGAGTTCAGCCAGTATTATATAGCGTAAACATATTCTAGTTGTATAATATTCTAGTAAAAATGTTAACAGTGATTGTCTAACTCCGATTATGTCAACTCTAATCAGAGGATTTTCTTTACTAATCATTTCCTTTTCGTAAACAGAGAGCTAATGTTACACAGATCGCCTAATTTTATTTTGTAAGCTGTGCTAAGGTCAACTTAAATCGCGCCTATTTATTTTATGAAAAACTCAGTTTAAATTAACTCATATTGCGCCAATTTTTTTTTCACAAACTGCTAAGTCAACCGTCAAAAATCATCGACAATGGAGTTTAAAAAGCATACCTTCCCTGATATAAAGAAAGTGTTTGTGCAAGAACAATGGTGGATACCACAGCGGGGCATCTCGCTAACTCATTAGCGCGCACATACGACATACTATATATTTCTCACCACGGTAATTGCTCTCAAAAATACACAAACCAACATAAAGATATAGTCTAAGAGACGGTTACACAAATTAAGTAGTTTAAGAATATATATATATTTTTTGAGTAAACTATTTAAGAATCGATTCTGAATATCTATTCTTCCTAGCGTCATCCTAGTCTAGTACCAGGGTTCGCTTAGATTAAAGAGAATGTGGCTGTGAGGCGAGTTAAGATGACCGATTGCCATCTGACGTCATCTTCGGATCCCCACAATCTCTACAACCTTTTGTCATCAATTATTTTCACATGATTCCTAGGTAAAAGTCTTACGGCATTCCACTATTTAGCTTTTTACTTAAACAAATAATTAAATTAAATATACCAAAAGATAATAAGAAGAAAAATTAATTTATTAGTGTATTTAATGTCGCGTTAATCTCAAGTTTACGGTCCCATTAAAACAGTAAATTAAATTAGACATTGTTTACTTTCATTAAAAGTTCAAAAAAGTGCGCCATAGATTTGACACGCATAAAAGACTTTCTAATTAAATCAGTTGAGTTTTGTGCTCGAATAAATCCGTTTTTATTGTACAAATGTTTAGAGGGCCGTTATTTTTTATTTGTGCTATGTGAATTTGTATATAGAGGGGAACGTGGATGAGAGATACCGTTTTGTAGGAAACTTTCGTGACAAACATATATGAAGAAATAAATACCTGTGATTAAAAATAACATTTTTATTTCCGTAGTCTCTTAACTCAAATAATTAACATTTGAAGTTTCCGTCGGTCTATTGTTTAGTTTAATTTTAAAATATTCATCAATTTTTAACTATTGCAAATATTCAATAAGCAATAAAAGTCTAGATCAGCGGTTGGCAACGCGTGGCCCGCGGGCCGCATGTTGGCCGCGACCCCTCTCTTTGCGATCCGCGACTGTTTTGCAATTGGCAGTCTAATTGTTATAAATAAATAATAATTACGTCTCACGAGCGCAAAGTTTTGTCATGATGTACTAAAATTTAACATTTATAATATTCCGTATAATGTTTACTATATAAATAGATAGCTTACCTATTTCGAAATATTTATTTTACAAGTGTGGCCCGCCAATATCTAATTTCTTAGCGATGTGCCGCACCTGCATCTCTTTCTTTCATATTGTGGCCCTTGCCTGCCTAAAAGTTGCCGACCGATCGTACGATATCATCGTTGTTTAGGTGTAGCAATAAGTAAATATTTTTGATAATTCATCTGTACTTTACTATAAAACTGCCCTAAAATACGACTTACAAATCCTTCCTGCATCTTGCAAATAATTAATCTTTGCGGTCGCTCCTGAGTCATCTTGCGTGCGCGCACAGAATGCGCGAACGATTCAAACGAAATGAAAAGCGTTTTGTGGAGTCTGGCTCCTTCAATATTGAGAGTGCGCATGTGCGCCGGTACAAAAGCTTCGCAATATTTTCAACTCATTTGCTGTATTTACTCTTGTCCACCAAGTACCAAATAAAACTAAAACAAATCTTCAAAACAGATAAGCTATACACCACATCAATAATGTAATCGCAATCAGTGCCAGTTTCATACAATACTTCAAAATGACAATAAAAAAAAAACGAATAAGGAAATTTTTTGGTGACAGTTAAATTGCCTAACGAATAAAAAATGCATATAGTTTCAATCTTGACAATGCTTATCCGAAATAACATTCGAGAAACGTTAACCGAGATAAATTAATAAATATCCTAATTTAAAGTAACATAATCACAGAAGATGCACTATTTATTTACTAGTCTCAACGACCTGAGTGAATAAGCACGGTTTGATTTTACATATTGCTTTTATAGGCATTCACTATTTTAATAAAATTGCCGCCATAATCACCACTAATAGAAATTCATCGTACTGTTATAAATGATGGTAGCACTGCAAACACGATATGTCACTAATGCCGCCATTACGACCGACCAATCCAATAACATTCGCCTTTCGTCATGATTATCAAGGGAATACTGATATAGACATTTAACACAGATTACGTGTATGTTCCGATATACACTGCGAGCACTGTGAGTTGTCTTCACCCGTGATCTTGTAAAATATAATTGTTAAATTAAACTGTTATTTTTTTAACAAGAGCCG
>JANCMC010033613.1:35201176-35222334 GCA_024363005.1 Charaxes varanes | reverse complement strand
CACTGTGAGTTGTCTTCACCCGTGATCTTGTAAAATATAATTGTTAAATTAAACTGTTATTTTTTTAACAAGAGCCGCTCTGTTTTTGATTGATACGTGATCAAAGCACTGGGAGCACTGCAGCTCTAAAGCACTCAAAAAAGTGTCGACTATTTATTTATTTTTACATGAAATAGAACGGCACAATGCCAATTACATTACATGATGTCAAACTTAAACTGTCTACATTGTTTTATCACAAAAACACACTTACAAGTAAGAAATTATAGAGAAAAATCATAACTTAATTCTTTGAATTTAAAATAATAAAGTATAGAGTAGTTTGTACTAAAATACAAAATGTCAAAAAGAATCATAAATTATAAAAATGAAATATAAAAAATAAACATATCTATAATCTATACTTAATTTAAGTTCTCAGTATATAACAATATGCCCAATAATATATGAGGCCAATCCAAAGATATTATGACGTCGTATATATCCATAAGATACTGCGGCTGTATACTGGTAGTATATATCGGAACATACCCTACAATAAGCCTGTTACGCAAGATAAGTCAATACATCTTCTTTTATTATATAAATTATAATTATAGGGAATAGTACTTGGAAGCTATGTAAATTATTATATTTAATAATAGTTATTATGTAGACACATGCAGCTTTTATATTGAAATAGTAAAAAATCGCCACCGGCCTAGGCACGTGTCTCCGCCCGTATATCTGCTTGGATTCTAACGTACTCACCGGTAATTACTTTGTCTTTGACCAAACGTTGCATTTCCACGTTGTCATTAGCAATTGACTATTAATACTTAGATTATGAGTGGAATAGGGCATAGGGGCTTGCAATTTTCGCGACACAGCTGCCCAGCGTATATCTGTGCAAAAACTTCGTCAGGACGAAAGCCACCTGCGTACGTGTTTGATTCAATAGATCCCAATCATTAGATTCAGATCGGTCGTATTGTTTATCGTCGTCATACCTTATATGATTTAAAGACTAATTAACACCGATGAATAACTAACATGTATGTATATCAAGATACATGATGAATGAAAATATAGTTAATTAACTACTTTTTGTTGACGAGTGCACTATTGAAGAAACTCAGAGAACTTCGAGGTGTGTTGTAAGACCTTTTCTGGCAGTTTAAAGGCAATAAAAATGAATATGGTTATTTATAAGACGCAATACCTACAGATTTGTTTTTTTATTTAAGAGTAGTCGTACCACGTTTGTAGCTTGCTAGCTTGTAAAGTTTGGTACGGTATCAGCTGACCACAACAATTATTTTTAACATCTTGTGAAGCTTATAAATACGAATTTTAGAAGTCTATCTTGTTCTTCTTCTTCTTCCTAGCCCGGTTAAATACCAGGGTCTGCTTAGATTTGCGAGGCTGTGGCTGTGGGGCGAGTTAAGATGACCGATTGCCATCTGACGTCATCCTCGGAACCCCCACGATCTCTACAACCTTTGGTAACGATATGTTCCATTTTAAGTTATCTAAGTTTCAAAGGATTTGAGGCTTGTAATACTATAGACTACTCTTTGTCTCATTTAAGTGTTCTCAGACCATTTTTACCATACCTGATAAAAAGTTTTTAATTAAATTGGCATTGGGCGTTTCTTAATTAAATCGCGTACTTCTCTTCGTATAAAAACACTTAAAATAATGTTATTTTAGCAACTTTATACATGAATAAAAACTAATTGCATTTAATAATCAAGTAACAGCTCAAGCTGGTATAGAGTGCGCTGGATAACGATCTCGTCAATGCCTGGGTACAGGCTACCGCGAACTGCGAAGTCCTAACTAGTTAGTAATAAATACACTGCACGCCGCGCTAGCCTGACGCGTGAGCCTGTCACCGTTATTTAAAAAAAACACCCATATAGTACTAGTAATAAATATTTATAAAACATTTTGATAAAGATACCGTTTTGATATTGAAAATTTGAGTGACATTATCTGTGGAAATCAGAGTGAGTTGAATTTTTTGCAATTTACATTTTAGAGCAGGGCTTCTTAAACTTCTTTATATAGCGACCCCCTTCAAGCTTAGGAAATTTTAAACGACCCCCTCCTCCATATAAGAATATAGCCTACAGTAACCATTTTTATCTTTTACATATTATATGCTAAGTTTGCTAGGTCTTTTTGCCCGTGGTTTTATATTAAACAAGTTGTACGAATTAAAGTGGTCCATAAATTTGCTGTTTGCTGGCAAATTGTGAATTGGAAATATCAACAAAAACTGATTAATTGCTATAACAAAGGTGAACGTAGACATGATATTACCATTAACGGAGATTACAGAGAGGCTCCAACACAAATTATATAAATTCACGAGCGCCAATATTCAATTGATTCTCCGAGGTTCTGTACAATCGATTGTGACGAAAAGTTTCTGCTTAGTGCAGCGGTTTTAAAGTGCATATTGACTCTCTGACGTTAGGAACACGCCTACATTGCTTAGACAAAACAGTGGTTGCTTGTAATTTAATATGAACTTTATTGAATAGCAATAAAGTTCAAATAGACTCGACAGTTAGAAAACGTTTGTATGGGAAAAAGAAAAGGGCTATTTCTGGGTTTTCCCGGCAATTATTCGAATTTTTGTCGCCGCAAAAACCATACTTGGACTTCAACGAACATTTTAAAAAAAGAATTGGTAAATTTGGTCCAGGCGTTGTTGAGTTATGCGCTTACCAACATAATGGAGGTAGTTTGTTTGTTAACGCTATTCGTTTTATTATAAATCTGCTGTCATACATAGATTGAATAATTATACTTATATTTTTTTATACAGATTTGCCTAGAAATCATCACAACATTAAACATAATTTCTAATATATCAAATTATCGTCTTAATGTTAAAATAATAGACAATTAAGCTATTAAAAAAGAATAATTTAGATCATATATGTGAGAGTGAATCAGTTTTTGCCATTAAATAATTACTGTATAGGTAATGACATCTTAAAATGAAATTGTTTCTTATTGAATAAAAAATATATATATATAACATAGAAAAAAATATTAATAAAAAATATATTACACTAGGTGTGTAAAATTAGGTAAAAAATAGATTCTATTTTAGTGTGATGATATTTAACATGCTACACTAGCTGTGTCCGCGATTTCGCCTGTGTAAAATTAAGTCAAAAAAATAGATTTCTTTATAGCGTGACGTTATATTGCCTCTTGGTCGTAGCATGATGAGATATAGGTCTATAGCCTTCTTCGATTATTGGGCTATCTAACACTGAAAGTATTTTTCAAATCGAACCAGTAACTCCTGAGATTAGCGTGTTCAAGCAAAGAAACAAGCACTCTGCATAGGTTTGTAAGTGGTCTGTATTTATCACATACCGTGTGTCAGATTACGACAAAATATACGAGGAAAGCGTTTAATGTCAGTATTTAAAAATTTTTTTCATTTTACAATAAATAAAAGTTAATTTTCTGCAACAATATTGAGTTGATTTAGTATTATTAACTTCTTAAAAGATAATAGAGTTCGGTACAAAAATTGGCATTATTTTTTTTAATATGAGAGACATTGCCTGTAGCTATCACATGCCATGTGTCAGATTATAACGAAATCTATGAGAAAAACGACTAATGACAGAATGCAAGAAATCGGCAGGACGGAGAATTCTCTGAAAAGGAAAGAAGAGTAATAAAAAGAACATTCTGGGTGGTCCGAAAGTTAGGTCGCCCTCCTTATTTGAATCTCCTTAGTACAGACAGTTTAGTTTTAAGTCCGCTTTCTTAGTTTTATTAATTGTTTTTTTTTTGTGTGTTTGTGTTTTGCAGCTAAGACTGTTTGCCTGCCTGATAAGAAATAAATGTATTTTCTTTCTTTCTTTTCTATCTCTCTTTTTCATTTCGTGCCTTCCTTATTCATGGAGGGCAATTGATATTAGAAAAAAACATTGTCACAATGTATCGTCATATCTTTTGATTGCGTATATTTAAAGAGTTGATATTTTCACAGCTTCAAGGGATTATAGACCTCAGTATTTGGGGATGCAATGACACACTTTTGGCCATTTTTATTTTATTATATTTATTTTTATATTAATATATCTATGTCTTGTTTATAGTAATTATATGTTTATGTTCATCAGAAAAGCCCATTTTTTATTGAAAGTTTATTTATATATTATCATTTTATAGAGCAGTAAATAATTGGGCTTTATTTATTTCGCTGAATTTTTATAGCCAAGCTGTGAAAGATTGTGGCATTTTAGTCACATAAGATAGACTTTATGTATGATAGCAAAACTTTCTGCCCTTCGTTCGTAAAAACCGGTACAAAAGCTATAAAAATATAACGTATTTTTTTTCCAAACCAATGATTTAGCAACAAAGGTTTGATAACAAGGTAAACTTTTACAATAAGGATTTTCTCCATTTCATTTGCATTATATTTTTATTCCAAAGGGAATATAATAGCTCATTAACCTGAGAAACGTTACAAAGGGCTCTTATATGATAAAACTCGACAAAAAAGGAATATATTTTAATAGGATATTAGAAAAATATGTAGTGATTATCCGAAAACATGAGGTGGCGTGATGACCTGAATGTCCTTGCGGAAAAGACGTAGAGTGGGATAGCTCAAGATAGAAAAGAGTGGTCTTAACCGGAGGAGGCTCTTTCCCAGCAGTGGGACATTGCAGGCTAACTAAAAAAATAGGGTCCACAAGAATCAGGGTTAACAATCCAAGCAGCCAATGTTCTAGATAAGGGAACCACTTTATTTTTAGTGCCATTTCAAGCACTTTTGTATTTGTCTCTAAGTTCGGATACACCGGAGCTGGTAATGCCTTCCACGGAGATACCCAAATAAGAGCTAACTGGAGAGAAAGGTTACAAACATAACTGGTTAAGATTATAGCTTGAACAATGAAGGTTTAATACAACCTTATAGGTACAGAATTCGAGGCCAGTATCGACGTTTTTCATAGCCCTGAGTGTTACATCAAAAACGCTTGTATGGCTTTATAATGTATGACATATTGGTATAACCTACACGCTCTTACGTATTATTATATCGACCATAGTTTTATCAGTACTTACATAATATATTCCGCCTAGTACCAATTGGATTATAAAGTACCATAATTTTATGGATATGCTATGCAAGCGAAGAATTCCTAAAGCCACCTTCCATCTCCATCGGTTTATCTTTTCGACATCTAGTTTTTTAGGTCAATTCTAGTAAACATAACCAAGATTTGTGATGATTTTGTTTAGTTAAAGTGTACACACGGCCATTTTCCAAGACATCATTAAAAACAAAATTAAAATTTCTTTATCTTAATCTGTCTCTTTGATAGCACCAATGAACGTTAATCTCTCTTACTATTATTTTTAAATATTATATAATATTCTGGTGACAAAATTGTTCAGTTCAAAGCTATGTTTACGAGATCTTTGCTATCATAAATATTTTTAAGGTTACACACAATGGATTGATGTACAATTGAAAAGATCCGGATAAACTAGATGCCTAGGTCACAACGTCTAGATGGCAGTGGCTAGAACTGTGACCTAGATGAGTAGGTCATAGATATCGTCATGAGGACAAACGGTGTGACCTAGTATACTGGCCCCTGTACATATTGATTATAGTTTATAGTCAAGGAGACCTTACGGTCACTTCTGGGTCCATATTAGAGTGGCGAGCGTTATTTAGTACTATATAGGAACTAAGTAACGTTGTTACAAAAGTTACGTAATTTCTACACGCGATACGTATAAAGCGTGACGCATGACGTATTAGATTTCACTACCGTGCTAAATTCTTCACCGTGCCTAAATATGTTTAACACCAATATCGTTTTTCTTAAGTCGGAACACTAAAGCAACAGAGTACTTCCAGTGTTTTTGCAAGAAATCAAGAAATCCAAGTGGGTCAAGGTATGGGATCCTATGACGTGCGCTGACGGTGTTGTGCACTACAACAACCGTATCGATCATTCCAGAAGTTTGTCTTGACCTCGATTGCACAGTGTGACTGAGTTTATTTAATTTGGAGTCGTAGATTACTTATTGTGATGAAAGAATGGGTGACGATCGCGGCGTAATGGCATATCTTGGACAAACTATTTTTCCACTATTATTAGGACGACACAGGTACTGCTGGAGCGACGGCGTTAAATCGGATCTGCGCAATCTTTGGTTTGGAAGCTGACAAGAGATAATGTAGGACTGAGACAAGTGGTGGGAAATCATGTCGGAGTCCAAAACTCGTTTTGGGTCAGCCAAAAAAGTAAGCAAGATTATCGATAGATAGATAGAGAGCGAATATTTTGATGATAAGAGCGTTCCGATGCCCGTAGACAAGGTGACGTACACCGTTTATTACCACTACAGTCCTTTATTTTACATTATACACTTGGAGATGTGAAGCTGGCCTTAGAAAAAACGTGTATAATATTTCTTTTCTCGCAAATTACGAGTATGTATTTTACATCAGTTCGAAAACATCACATATGGAGATTAATTCCGTAGAAATATTGTGTAAAACAGGAAAATCCTTTGTGGGTGGAATTTTAGTAACTCGGTTGCCAGTGTTACTCAAAACAATTCCGTGAAAGAATTCCAGCGGTAAATGTGGTAAACAGATAGTGATCTGACATTCTTCACAATTTCAAAGATTCCAGTCAGTCAGATAAGCCCGGACGTTAATTAAACTATGAATGCAGCCAAATGGGAGGAGCTGATACTGGCTGAGCAACTAGATGAATACTAGAAGACCCGTAAACTCACTTTTATCGTGCTTTTTCAGTCCTAGAGGGAGCGAAGATATTACTAACATGGGAAATTTCTTATGCCGGAGCCAGAAATAGCTCAAAGTGTTTGTACATTTTGTCCTTGACGACTACAAAGTACTACAAAACTTTGCGCAACTGCACAAACTCCCCGGCCACACTACATGATCATTGAAATGATCATTCATATGGAGCTGTGTCTGGCTCCGGCATAACCTTTCTTTATTTTAGCTCTTTTAGAATTGATGACGACATGCGACGGTGACTCTACAACACAATACGTCGTAAAACATATTAATTGCACGATTTTGTTGATAATAATGAAAATTTGTTGAAAGGTATGACGCTTGTTTGTTTTCGTTTCTCTCACGACAAATAGATGGTCTACGTAAATCAAAGTCAAACAAACAATCAAAATAGAACAGGTAACAAACAACCTAAATAATTTTTCAAAGTCACGACTGATTTCAAGACATAGAAAGGCTTCGAGGAAGTAATTCAGGATTGCCTTGATATGAAATAGACTTTATAAATTAGACCCGACATGTTTGTTGAATAATTTATAAAAAAAAATATTAATATTTTTTATTATAGCTTGTGTTTTTATTGAAGATTCTAAATTGATTACGTAAATTTGACGCCATTTATGTATACGTTTTTTTTTAATTATTACGTTAATAAGGCCTTTATATATCATCTTTACATTCATTTTTTTGATGGTTTTTAAGAGATTTTAACGTTATTTCATATTTAACAGATAGATGAATGTTGGTTGATATTGAGAGACGAATTTCTTAGCATTCCATGGATTCACCGTGCGGGTGCCGGGTCCATCGCGTTGCTGAGGAAGGAACCATAGCAGTGCCCGGGACTTGTGACCCAGGTGTAGGTTTAGGAGCGCGCTCTTTACAGTGATCACTTGTTAAGAAAATTCTAAGTAATGATGCAATCAAGATGGAAAGTCATAAAGCTACTATATTACAGTAAAACTGTATCTGAACAGTAAAAAATCATTAGCTAAAAATGTTCGCACAGTTATAGCAATAAAGTATAAATATATATGACCTATGTGTGCCTATTTTTTTCGCAAATCTGTCACAATTGTCTAAATGTAATGATAAATATGTATGTTCTTTTAGTAAATTTTTCAGGCAATGCAATATAATAATTTTTGTAATATAAATAAATACACAACACAATGCATAGCCTTAGACAGAACTTTATGGAAAGTATGAACACGCACAACCATACAACAAAAATATTACGGCTTGCATTATTTTGATGAGTGGATTAGCAGTAGGATTTATTTGATATTGAAGCTTTTTGTATAAAGAATTCAACACTTTATTGACTATCTTTCATGCCTTACAAAACAATACAGATTCGTGCTTCTATTGTTTCTTAGCAAGTTTAGAAATGCTCTGCTGAAATAAGGACTTTATTTATCGACGCTACAAGTATTTCCTATTCTGCTCTGATCCAGACAATAATTTTCGCTAAGCCCTCCCCTCCCGTTACTCTCACAGAAGCGCTTTATTTTAAATATTTCAGACAATATTTTACACGTATCAGTGTTGTTATAATCATGCTTCTAAAACTTTGCGAGTGTAATTTTACTCACCTGATCCCTCATTCTGGTCTTCTAGAGACTGTACAAGTTCTTAAATCCAGACATAGTGAAAGTACTGATAAAATAATTTATTTTTAAATTACTACTATGTTAAGTCTATTTAATAAAAAGGAATAAACGCACCTGATTCTTCATAGAGTTCTCTATATTCCTCAGAATATTTCTTTAGTGGTTCACCTGAAAATATCTACAACTTTAGATATTGAATGAACAATTCATTCATTTTCAAAATTAGCTATAAAAATAGAGTATATTTCTAAAAAATATAGTATGTAATGGGAAAAAAGAATTCACAAGTATATATTTATTACTTAAGCTTAGTAGAAGGAGAAAAAGGGAATATTAGACATACCTAAAAAGTATTCCTAATATTCTTTTTTTTTCTAAAAAAAAGGAAAATCAAAAATCGACGTGTTGAATGTTCGATTTTTAAATTTTTGTACAGAAATAATAAAAAAAACTGGGTTAATTATAAAAGCGTTTTCGTAATCTGAACTCACACTGACTAAAAATTTTGAATAGTCTAGTTGAGGTCGTTATCGTTTCTCAAACAATGTCTATCAATCTAACATCTCAATTATAATTCAACTGTACCTTGGTAGTTATTAATAATCAGGGCAACCGCTTGTCCGATTGTCTCTTGTCATATAAAAGAAACAGATCTTTAAAGTACGTTCTAAAAATGTATCTTCAAATATGTTAATTTTTTATTTAATAAACACTTTCTTGAACAAAATGTTAAGAGCTAAAAATCTTATTCTAATTTATTTATTCGGAGTTCAGAGACACAACATGTAAATAAGATTTATTATGTATTTATCTAAGGATTTAAATAGCCACCACGAGAAGAATCAGCAAGAAACTCGTTAGCCATTCTTTTAAAAACAGTTCTTATAAAACTGAGTTTAAATTACATTCTTACATGTTAACTATAAAGTACAAAATTGGAGCATCTCAATTCCAAGCAGTTTTATATTTAATATAGTCTTTGATAGTATGATACGCCTTACGAATAAGCGTGCTAACCTGTGTTTATATTTAACTATAGACAGATTTAGTATGGCATCTGGAAACAATTAAGGTAGCACTGCAAACGCGATATATCACTAATGCCGCCACTGCCACCCTGACCAATAACATTCGTCTTATAGCTGAAATTATATTTTAAGGCAGCAATGGTGAAAATATATTTTAAGGCAGGAATGGTGAAATTACATTTTAGGCAGCAATGCTGAAATTATATTTTAGGCAGCAATGCTGAAATTATATTATAAGGCAGCAATGGTGAAATTACATTCTTAGGCAGCAATGGTGAAAATAAATTTTAAAGCAGCCAAGATGAAAACCTACGACTTCAAGTTCATATCCGTTGAATACAGTTACGCTGTTCAATTTCGGTGCTTTTTAAATTTTTTGGAAATAACCTTTGTTTTTTTTTCTCTTTCTATTAAGCTTCCTCGTGAGGATGACGTCAGATGGCAATCGGTCATCCTAACGCGCCCCACAGCCACATCCTCTGCAATCTAAGCGGACCCTGATACTTAACCGGGACAACCCTACGAAGAAGAAGAAGAAACACATTACAGCTTTGTACTAGTGTAGTTTATATGTTATCATAAGGTTAGTATTTACAAAAGACATTTTATTTCTTTGGTCTTCACGATTCGTTGGTTCCGTAGTGCCCACACGGTCCCAGAGACATCCAATTATTCGAGCTCTTTTGATCTCAATGCTTTGAGAAGCTCCTAGTTTTGGTACGGCTTACCTTTAATACCCTCCTATGTAGCGGTTATTAGAACTAAGGACTTGAAATTTTCCATGTTGATAGAACATGATAAAAACTCATTAAGAAATTTTTTTTGACCGAAATCTGTCAAAAACATTTGAAATTAACATATACGTTTGTCGCGTATGAGATACGTAACCAATCTATATAAGCGAGTCTTGACACTTATTTTTATAAATAAAAGTTTCCTTTCACAAGCTATCCTTTTATGTTCATTGATTTGTTTCTTTTATTAAACGATCTTTCATATCTGAAAGGTGATTGGCGACGGCTCACCTTTTTATTAATCTGCAACACATTTAGTATTTATAGCAGAAATTGTTTAAAGCAAAATTTGTAAAAAAAGAAAATTGTTATAGCGTTTTTATATATAGAAGACTTGTAGAAAAGACTATTTTATATAAATTAAAAAACAAAACAAATTACATAGGGTATAAAAAGGATAAATAAAATACATCGTGAATGAATTTTCATAGATAATATTTAGGAATTATGAGTTGCAGCTATAGAACATTATTTCACATGGACAGAAAATATTAGGTGGAATGTGAAGAAATACTGAACTTACTAAGGCTTTTGTTTAAGGGACAACCACGCTACCTACTATTTTTCCTGTTATTTTTCCGTCTCCATAGCAACCAAAACAATATATTTCAAAACTATTGTTCGTCAATGTCCTGTTATAATTAGTCTCTTTGGTCCATGCGGCCAGCGTCATAGTTGAGTCAAAAACGTCCGTAACAATACGTTTACATTAAACACGTGAGACGCCAGGTCGAGTCGCTAGTGTAAACAAAGAGACAGGTCTATTTGTCTCAAACAATGAAACCATTAATAATGTCAACAGCAGTCGAGATATGCAATTTATATCTCTGTCGGATGCATACAGATGTATTCATATATGTACGTATGTATGGATGTTTTTCCTCCAAGCGACACACGACATATTCACGCGATATCGCGTGACACATGCACATCTCTCATACATATCACGTGCATGCATGTTTTTATACAAATAAAGGTACTTGTACACGACAAAGGTTCATGTTACATTTTTAACTGACATTCTAAAAACAATTAGTGTTTTTGTGTGTTCTCTTATAGACACACCTTTAGAATTTACGGAACATAAAAAAGGGAGAATATATAATAGTTAAAAATATTATTTTTAAATAATAATAAAACATAGAACATCAATCAAAATGTTTTGGCATTATCTTTTTGAAAAGGAATTTTTACTTAAAATTTATTTTTTTTACCTAATTTTGCGCCAACAAATTCACACAGCACACACAGCACAGCTAGTATTTGATATAATACATAACAAGGAGCAAATGGGCAGACGGTTCATCTGAGTGACGACCAACGCCCATGGACAGTTGAACCAACCAGAAGTTGCTGTATACTGTAAACAGATGCTCTGAACTTTGAACGCTAGTGGAAAATACGTACGATCAAATATAGACGAGAGTTCAAATAGGAATTGTATAGTAAATTCGCTCTAGCAGTCCAGTCCTAGCGTTATTCACTCTATTTCAACTTAATTGTTCGTGCGAGAAATTCTTAAGCGCGCTCAAACAGTATTTCGATACGTGCTCGCCCATATTGGATCCTCTACCAGTAATATAACGGATAAGTTGAAGTAATCGATTGAATCAGACGTTACTTAGCGCACATCAGCGACGAACAGGATTAAATACAATTGCATAAATTAAAGAAGAATGCTAATGAATTTTAAATAAAAAAGATGTAAAAACAAAAGCTTTATTTTGGGATTATGTCATTTTGTTATGGAGAGCCTATGAATACCAGCCAGCGCGATCATCAGACCCTAGATACCATCTAAAGACAAAGTACTTGCCAGGACGAATCATACGAGCCAAAACTCGATGGAATTATGTCGTTTTATAAATGGATTCCTATGGCCACCCTTCAAGCGCCATCATCAGATCAGCTCCATGTCATCATAATAATGCATTGTCATCCGATATACATATGTGTGCAAAATTTCAGCTCATTCAATATAAGATGAAAATTGATTTGTAAGATTCCACCCGAGCAAACATACGTTGCAAATTAAATAGAAGCTTTTTAAAAAAAACCGGTACTTCACCGGGATAACGCTAGAAAGAAGAAGAAATGGAAAACTGTACAAAATCAGTGCAGTGCTGTGCTTCTGTGGAGGCACTGGTTATAGCATTCAGCATATAACATAGCTTCTTGATTCAAATAATCACCTTTTTCGAGGTTATTCATTTATATAGTCAAAATTAACTTATGGTGGATTGGATTGCCACGCGAACATTAACCGAAGTTCCACTACACAAGGTGGGTGTCAAAAGAGCCAGCGAGGCATGGCATTTTCCTTGTTTACGAACCTGGATGAAATATTGCCATTATTTATGAAACAGAAACGAGGCGTATTCACAGCTGATTGCCAATATCATCTATCCATAAAAACAATATTACAATACCTACCCGCTATCATGATAAATTACTCGTTTTATCTCGTTAATCTACTTCTAATTCGTTAACGGTTAATTAATTCCTAGTATAGAGATTTATTTAACTTATAGTTAAAGTTAAAACTTATAATCAAACAATTTGACTTTTGATATCACGCTTAATCATAAAGTGACCTAACTCAAAAAAGCTGACTTTTGGAAAATCGCAAAAAACGTTTTTTCATTTACGACTTATAATTCGATAAAAACGGCATTATAATAACAAATTATGTATTCTAATCATAGTTAATGAAGTGATTAATGATATTAAAATGTTATTTTAATGATATGTTAATATTTGTTTGTCTTTTTAACTAAAAACTTTTTTAATTCAAAAGACAAAAATAGATGTATCTCAGTGTTAGATGGAAATATCGAATAAATTTAGTTTGGCATATAGAGGAAGTTAAAACAAAGCTACCTGTATCATTAACTCCCTTTAGACCTAAAACTCAATCGATCAGTTCATGACGTGCGTGCGATATGCTCTTCTGATCATCATTGCAAGTTTAAAAAAATATTCCATAACCAAAACACGAATTATGACCACCAAAACACCGCCTGACGACCGTACACGCTTACTTTAACACTTTTAACGACCATATGCTAACTCAGCTGTGCAAGGAATGAAAACATAAACTATAAATAAAGAAAATCGAATAATAAGAGCAGCAATAATGACGTACAGTTTGAGAACCAAATATAAATAAAAAAAAGCTATTTAAGGTTTGAAAAAACTCCTACGGGTACGATTCTCGACCACTGTACCAGAAATCCTCATTTACTTTCAGGCTTAAAGGTGAAATTGGTTTGTCAACGTATTCGTCAAGTCAAATGAGTTTGCGAGCGTTTGTTTGTTTAGGTTTATTTTGTGCGCTCGCCGGACCCTCGGGGATTTGGAGAGCACAACTTTGAAAGTGTGTCGACAGCAAAAAACGGCCATTTTTTATACGCTTCCCCGGCAGTGTACAGAACCACTATTGCACTTATTGAAACTTCTTTTATAGGGCAAGGGATAATAAACAGGCGAAACAAAGCCTTTTCGTCAAAAGTACTGAAGCCTTTATTTTTTTACTTATCAAGTGTCAAACAAGCGAGCGGTTTACCTGAATTTTACTAACCAAGAACGGATCCAGACTTGAAAAAAAGATGGTGGGCACGGCCTTACAATTTTTGGCCCATTTTCGGTCAAATACGAGTCGGCGTATGAGGATGAGGATGCCTCTGACAGGTATAATAAATATAAAATATAAATAGCAGCGTGGATGCTGGAACATTCCAGATGAATTCTGCAGCATCTACGCTGAGAAGGCGACCTTTTCTAATTAAGTAACCTCATTATTATTTTTACTTTTATTCTTAGATATTATTTACATTAAGTGTATTTAGTCCTAGGTTCAAAATAATTGTGTGCTTAGGATAAAGGTTACATAATTAAACAAAGAGTATTATTATTATTAAATTAAATAATAATTAATTACTTCTGTTTATTGTTTTCATATCTAAGATTTTATAAAGAATGCCTTATATAGTATATGTATAATATTACATAGAACCTGTTTCTCAAACATAGCACGCTTAAACTGACCTAACTCCAAAAGGTTGAGTTTTGGGAAATCGCAAAAACGTTCTGTCATTTACGACTTATTCCGCTTAATAGTTATTAACTTATGTTATATTAACTTATTCCGCTTAGTAATTAATGATGCTGAAATGATATTTTATTAATAGTTTGTCTTTTTAACCAAAATAAGTTTCTTGTTAAAAAGACAAATATAGCTGTAACTCAGTATTAGATGGAGATATAGAAATAACTCTTAGATTAGCTGATAGAGGACGTTAAAACGAAGCTTTGTTTACAGGCTCTCTGAGCTACAAAAATAATTTAAGGTTTGATGGGAGCAGCAAATTTATTGCTCCTTTTGGGACCAATGGTAATAACATGACTTGTACACAATTTCCTTTAAGAATCGTATTTTCGTTCGTAATTTACTTTAAGCCTTGAATTCAAAAAAGTTTATTTATTTATAATTTATTTATTTATACGCTTTATTGTACACCACAAATGAAATTAGCAGATAAGAAATTAACATACAGCAAGAAAAGAAGTACAAAAGGCGGTGTTATCGCTGAAGAGCGATTTCTTCCACACAACCTTCAGGATGTATTAAGCAAATTCATGTATAGTCTTAAGATGTCCTTTTTTTATTGTGCAATAAAGTTTTATCAATATCAATATCAATAATATAATATAGCTTTATATCTAGCTATAACCCGCGTGTGCCGCCCCTATCACTTATAAGTTTTAAAAATAGTTTACGATCGATTCTCAGACCAACCAAATAAGCACAAAAATTTTCATAAGTATCGGTCAAGCCGTTTCGGAGTAGTTTGGCAACAGTTGTGTGACACGAGAATTTTGTATACTACACTAACTGCGCCCCGCGACTCCGTCCGTGTGGGCCACCCTTACTTACTACGCTTAACATAAAATTACACAGAGTAAATATTTCGATAAAATATTTAACAGAAGTAAGATTGAAATTAAAGTACTAAATCTCAAAAAATATTAAATTTAAAGAGCAAAGATAACAGATCTATAGGAAGATATGTATATCTCTTTCTGTATAAGACAGTACCTTTGTTTTTTGGAGTCCCTATCTAGTTTATTTTTTGCATGAAGGGATTATGTCGACTTAATGATAGCAGTTGAATTTTAATTATACTGAGATTATAATGTTTTTGAGATTTATGACAACAAGGACTTGTTGATAGCTTCTAACTAATTATACGCGGATGAAGTCGCGGGTAACAACTAGTATATGAATTATAAATCAATCATTGCTCGCTAGTCTCGCTAAAACTCGAAAACCGCTTTACGGATTTAAATTCTGATAGTTTTTTTAATTCTCCTTGTATGAGGGCAGGTTTAAAGGATAATAAAGGAAAAGTCGAAAGATCATTTAAAAATACAGATTTGGTCGCTACTACAGAATACTTAAAATAAATGATATTCGTACTAGACCTTTTGACTGAAGTTCTATGTAAGATTATTATTTCATAAAAAATACAAGTAGTGACACGCTTTAGGAAAGTGCCCACTGCAAATATAATTAAATGGAATTAATTTCACTGCAATACGAACGGAGATAAAACAAAAAGTATATATCTCTTAAAACACTGAAGCATTTATATAAATAAGAAAATGAATAAATACCACAGATTAATAAATATGCAGAGATTTTTAATTAAGAAAAAACAGGAAAATTTAAAATAACTGCAAAACGTTTATATAGTAATAAAAATCAATCCTTGCCATTTAATATTGGTCACTTTGAGTTACTTTCTCGAGCACGTCGTCTGGTATCTCACCGATAACATAATGTGTGATCTCTTCTAGTGAAATCATCTGTATTATCCCTACTGTCAATAGGACGTAAAGGAACGCGCCTCCAGGCTCTACCTCGTGAGTGGTTGTGAAAATAGTCAGTAATTAATTTATAACAATATTGCATTATCAATAATTAAAAACTTTATTATAAAAATAAAGTAAAAGATGATTAAAAATTATAGCAAATCATTAATATTTATGTACAGTTTTAAATGCTGAAGAAGTATTCGTTTTGCAACACTCGAACCATAACTAATGAATATAAATCATTCCAAAGTTTTCATGAATTTTCGCTTGTAACTTTTTATTTTTGGTTATACGGTGTTATTTATCAACGGATCCGACAGACGATTTTCACTCGAACGTTAAATTAGTATAAAAGCATCAAAACTATACAAAAAATATTGTATTTCAGAGAAAATAGGCTTCAGAGGAAAAAACCATATCAAGCAGTGCTGCCTTTTTTGTATTCTCCTCTTAACACAATCTTTAAGGGAGACTAATCTTCAATATGAAGGTTGAAGCTCTTTGCCGTTTTTTTTTTAATTATTGCTGATTCTAAATGCCACGTGGTAATAATTTCTTAAGAAAGGTCTTGATAATATAATAAGTATCAATATTATTATCAAAGCACTGTAACTTATAGAAGCTTGCTAATATCATGGCCATTTATCTATACCCCCTTTCCCCTAAAGAAGACTGTCAATTATGTATACCACAGAAATCATAAAACTTCCATACTTTTTGATAGACACTTTGTTTTTCTATAAAACACTCTAATGTATTCCGAAATACCTAAATATTTATTTTAATTATTGATACTTTTCTATATTTTAACAGCAATAACTATTGGCATTCTAAATACCCTACTCCATCCTCCACATGAAAAATATTGGTCCTTAAAACCTGCTATTATGCAGCAGGAGGTCAAAAACATTTTGTCATTATTAATGGATCATATAATCATTTATTAATGTTTAATTTTTAAAAAAAGTTAATTAAATTTTTCTATCACCCTGTGGATTGTGTTTGCCACATTTAATATAGTATAACATTGTTTTAAAATGTTTTAAAATCTATAGGCAGCAAAATCTGTGATGCCATAATGGTACGTTTAGTTCCATAGTCCTCTTAGTTTCATACTGTTTTTCCTTTCCGTAAAGCTGTATCACGCATATCAGATATGGAACCCTTCTTTCCATGCATAAGCGTGGCTTGACACGCTCTTGGCCACTTTTTTAAAAGTACGTTGTATGTCTCGAAGTCAAATTACTGTTATTTAGAGGATGGGAAGAAAAATCTTTAAATACCGAATATTCCTGTATTACACCCCTAGCCGGTTTTTTAGCCAGCCGCCTCAATTGCCTCCCTAACCCTTAAAAGAGGGTGGCTAGTTGGGAACAATGTGGTAAGCCCTATTGTTTGAAATCTACTCACGAGGGTACCCAGTCACACGCCTCGTATGACCTAAATTTTAATAATACTGATGTCTATCTTATTCTTTAAAGAAGAATAATACTTATTTTAATGTTAATATAAAAGATTATTTTAGAGTTACTTGGTATGAAATTGTAAAGTACATGGACATTATTCTTAAACATACTACTAGTGCCATCTGTGAAACAGTGTTTAAACTAGAACACCGACGCAATTACTTCGCTAACTTTCAAAACTTTCCAAAGATGGCGTTGTTCGAAACAATGCCAATATTGTACAAACGCCATCTATCGTAAACTTTAATGTAGTGTTTGGAAGCAGTTCCTTCAGTAGATGGCAGCGTATGTATCATCGCATTAAACAGAAATGAACCATTATTTAAATTACATATATTGTTGTTTTCCCAAATGCTTCATTTTAATTCACTGATGTCTGTCATATTGAGTACTATAAAGCTGACGCCCTACTATAATTCGATGATTTAAATGTAGGTACACTTAATCAACCTTTGATGAGCTGAAAAAGACATCTCTAATACCTTTGCTTTTCACGGTTAGTTAACTTGATATTTTAACATTAAAAGGTATATACTCTGATATTATGTGTAATCATGGATTTCGGATGAATTTGTAATTACTCCAGTAAGATTTATCTTCCATTCCTTTTTGCTGTAGGTATTTACTGAATGCAGTATTAGTACTGAATGTACATAATTGCCTTGAAACGTAGCTTTTAGGAGTAAAAAGAAATCTCCAATTTGAATCCATCATTATACCTCTTTAACCGTCTGCTAATGCTGTAATAAAGACTTCTTTTCTTATTGGAGTGAGATTAGGAGCTTCATTAACAGTCTACCATCAACAAGACCCGATTCATCATAAAAATGTATTTTTATTTGTTATTTAATATAATTATAATATTTCTCTTAAATAAAGATATTAGTCTCCTTTCTTTAAGAAATTGCATTAAGAAATGAAATTCCATTAAGAAATTTCAGGTTTGAATTAGGTGAAATTGAGCGTTATTTATTCATAGTAAAATAATTAAGCTAATTAAATTTTAAAAACATTTACTAAGTGAATGTAATACAACGAAAACAGAAAGTAAAACTGTTTAAAGTACGAGAACATACGGTAAAGGAAAATCATAGCAAAAGTAATATTATTGAAAATAATCTTTCTTTCCTAAAAAAAAACACGTCTTTAAATCTGGACCAAATTGAAACGGGACCACGCGGGAAGCACGAACATTCAAATAAAAAAAGAATCATCAAAATCGCTACACCCAGTTGGAAGTTCTGAGGTAACAAACGTGTTAAAAATATAGTCGAATTGAGAAAGAACCTTCTCCTTTTTTGAAGACTTTTGAAAAGTGCGCAAAAGCACTCTTATCGCTTTCGGCGATTTATTCAGGAACATGCGAAAATAATAAAAGCGGTATTGATACACTGATAAAGACAATCGAGAATCGAAAAGGCATCACACATTTTTGGGCAAGCGCCTAAAACGCGACACGCACGGGCAATGTCACCTAATGGAAAGTGGCACGCGACCGCGGGCCTTCCTGCTTGGGACGGTCGGTCGTAACCTCCAAGGACGTTTGAGATTTCCATGTTAGGACTGCATTGATATCAATACTGATATTTTAAATAGGAAAGATTTGTTTAGTTACATTGAATAGTCTCTGAAAATACTGGACATATTTGAAAATTCTTTCACCATTAGAATGCGACATTATCCCTGATTGCTATAGGCGATACAATAATTTCAACAAAGTTAGGGATTCCTATGAAAAAACTTCAATACCGTGCGAAGCCGAGGCGGACCGCTACTTATATATGTAATTCTAAACTCGCCAGGTGCGATTTCTTCCTGCATTGGATTTAAGGATTTTATTCCATTTCGAAGGTGTTTTATGGCGAATACTGAATTTTTTGTTGATATTAAAGTACTAATGTGAATGTTTAATCAAAATAGATCCAGCCGTTTCGGATATTACCCATAAGACGGATCAGATTAGGGAAGGAAGATTAGAATAGGGAAGTACGTATATACTTATGTTATATATTTAGTGAATTATGGAGTCGCAGTATGTTGATAATGTTATCGGATAAGACCACAAGAGGGTGCTATGCACTGTCTTGTTTGATAAAATTCTCTGTAAAAACTTTCCACGGAATTCTATGAATTTCTAAGACAAACTATTGACACAAAATTAGATATAGATCAAATTAAATATTTTTTCCTTCTCTACCCGAGGACTTTCACACTATTTATTTTTATAATTTTCTTGATTTTTTTTAATTCGTGTAGTTTTTCTTGAATTTGTGTAGGGTTTTAAAGCTAGTTATATTAACACCAAACATTGTTATTACAGTGTTTATGTGCAAATACTTTAGTTCTTTTTAGCACCTAATTGATAACCCTCGCCCATGGACATCTGCACAACCAGAAGGCTAGCAGACGCGTTGCTGGCCTTTAAAGAAGGATTTAGACCACCAGAAACTCTAACCAATCGATAACAATATCATCACTTGAAGTGACAGCATTGCCGCCACTTTTCGTCAATCTTTTGTGAGAAAGAGGTACTGGTATCCGGACGTCCGGCTCATTTCGCCTGCAGACCAAAAAAACTGCATAGGTCACAATAATTAATTAATTCAATTTGAAGTTATAGTGGTTTTTAAATAGGTGAAAAAATGGGGGCGCTAAAATAATATTTATTCTTAAAGTGGGCAGTAGACAAAATAAGTTTGGGAACCACTGGACTCTAGAATCTAGATGAGCGGTCGGCAACGCCGCGGACCGTATGTGGAATGCGAATGTTTTGTATATGACAATGTCACTTATATAATATATTATAATTACATTACACCAGAGCAACGTTTTATCGTGATGTACTAAAATCGACAGCCTATTTTCGAAATTTAGCTTTTTTTTTAATATGGCTCATAATATCTATTGACATAAATATGAGTGCAAGACATCTATTTCTAAATAATCTTGCAGGTCCGGCCCCCCTACATATCATTTTAACGATGTGGCCCGCGTACATCTCATTATTAATCGATATGGCCCCTGCCTACCAAAAGGTTGACGACATCTGGCTCTAGATCGTATGGTCTATCTTTATTTGAGAATGTATGAAACATAAAATAATTACAGGTAGCGCCACACTTGCAGACTTTTTGGCTGGCAGCAAAATTGGGCCAGCGTGTCCGGGTATCAGTACTTCTTTCTCAGTACCCACTGTTTTACGTGCATTCCGAAGCACGGAGGAGGTCAGATATCAAATATAAATCAGTGCTGGAATGGGTCACTCATCTATCATTCGGTCGCAACAAGACGAATTTAATCTAGCGTTCGACTCAAATGCCGACCACTGATTAAGCCACAACCTCACAAAATCCTTATTATCAAACGAAAATAATGAACAGCGTTTAAACTATGAATATGTAAGCGCGATTCGTTTCTGATTTATTTGCCGACTCGGCGCGTAGGTAGGGCTTGGAAAATGTTGATCGCAAATGAAACCCACTTAGCCGCGGATAAAACAAGCACTCGATATAAGCGCGCCAGTTAGCGGAGACGACCACAATCATAGCAGTCGTCAATCT
>JANCMC010033613.1:35167934-35201076 GCA_024363005.1 Charaxes varanes | reverse complement strand
CTGTTAAGGTCCCGTTCAAACCGAGCGTTTTATTAGCCGCCAAATGTCGTGTTTACACTGAGTACTAGATGTAAGCGACAGTTTGCGGAGACGACCACAATCATAGCAGTCGTCAATCTCTGTTAAGGTCCCGTTCAAACCGAGCGTTTTATTAGCCGCCAAATGTCGTGTTTACACTGAGTACTAGATGTAAGCGCGACAGTTTGCGGAGACGACCGCAATCACAGCAGTCGTCCTTCTCTGCTTAAGCTGGCTCCGATCAAAACGAGCATTTTATTAGCCGCAAAATGTGATCGTGTTTACTCTGAGGATTCGATATAAGGGCGGCAGTAAGCGGAGACGACCACAATCAAAGCAGCCATCAATCTCTACTAAGGCCCGTTTCAAATAGAGCGTTTTATTAGCAGCCAAATGTGGGCAAGCTTTCTGTTGCGTGTAAATTGCAGATCATTCCAGTATAGCTTAATTGAATGGTCTACGATCCAAGATAGAGGAAGATTAACCGCCAACTGTAAACAGGTCCTCTGTAACACCCAGCGTTGGACGAGAGTCTCAGTCGCACAGTCATTTACATGTAGACTGCGCGTCATCTCATTCTTATTAAATAGCGTGGCGACGCATTCCGTGGCGACGCATTCCGTGGCGACGCATTCCGTGGCGACGCATTACGTGGCGACGCATTCCGTGGCGACGTGTTACCGCTCCAGTGGACCGGTACCGACTTGAACTAGGTCTAGTCACAGTCAGCTGCTGAATTTAAGTCTAGTATGACCACAACCTTAAACTAACATTCAAGATTGCACAAATAACCGCCTGGCATTAACCCTTATTACTCTTTACAAACTACCTTCCTCTGCCAAATTATTCGACATCCTTATCACATGGTAATACGGATCATTATCTAGTATTCGTCTCTAAATAAGTTGCGTAAATAAATTGGTGATACATAAAATATGCCCATTCGGGTATGCATACATCGTACGCTAGTTGAAGTCATCATCCGAACAATTTGATAATCGCGTCGACGGGGCTTGTGTGCACTGACCTTATCTTGAACTACGAACGGCTTTGCTTAAATTCTTTTGTTTTAAGACAGTAGTACATATTCGAATTGTTTGCATATTAATAACAACATAGATGTATAGATTTTTATAGATATAAACGATTTAATAAGCTGAGTATAAGTTTGCAGCTAATCGGTAACGGTCCTTCTTTTACGACACGTTTTAAAGAACCCAAATGTGTTTTCTAAATATATGTAGTTGAAGCATATACCTAATGTTAGACATCCATAGATTATGTAGCATGAAATTTTAGATTTTTTGCCTTTCCGTGGTCTTTGTCACAAGTTGTCACATTTTCAAAACCTACTCCCCTCCGGCGTGGCGTTAAATATTTTTCAATTATATGCAGGTATTCAAAATAATTAAAAGAAAAGAGCAGATTCAATTTCTTGTGTTCCAATTTTTTTTAATTATGATATGTGCCGTCACAAAGTTTTTCATCCTCTCCCCTGCCCGTTGTCACACAATGTCACATTTTATTAATACTCTACCCACCCCTCCTTTAACACGTGACGTATACATAACATGACGAAAATATTTTTTGATACCCTGTTTTATTTGTAAGTTTTACTTTACATAATCACTTTATGACGATAGTCCAAGGATAGAGGCGTAGCTACCGCCGTATCAGTTATATCAATAAAACGGGCCCCCCAGCCTACAGATGCCCCTAAAGTATGTAACCCAAAGGATAGAAAAGGATTTATATATTTCCAGGTTAAGTGAACGCACAAGGTAGCAATTTTATTTGAACCCCTAACCCATTTTGAAACAGGGCCCATCTAACGTAACCTACGCCACTATCCAGAGTAGGCGGTTGTACAAAGTATCGTACGAATTCCAGTTCGTTCCTAAATTGATCCATCATAGCTTCGTTAATAAGACAGTGTGGCAATTATTTCCAACGACACTTGCTAATCTTCACCAATTTGTCACGTATAAGACCTCGTTTCGGCAAACCCAGGAAGGTATCTTCACACCCTGGTATTATTCGAAAGTGTTCCAATTTCCAAGTCACGACAAACACATCTGAACATTAATACCTATTTCCTTGAACAATAGAGTGTAAAGTGTAGTAAAGTGAAGTGAATTTCGAGTGTCACATTAAAAATGGTGAGTTTATTAGATTTTATCGCTCACGAATGTCACGCGTGGTACCGTGTCGCCACACTTTCTCTCGGTCGCGAAGGGTTTTTGAGTTTCTATTGTTGTACTATCGCCGGTGACATATGTCATTTTAAGTGACATATCGGTACTTGTTAAGTTGTTCCGAACAAGTAACCAGAGCATGTAGGAACGTATTTCCCTAGTTTATCTTCACAATCAGTCATGTATTTCATGTATATAAATGGAAGCCCTGTTTAACTTTAGGGCATGCTGGAATTAATATGGAGGGTTTAATGAACACTTTTTATTTTCCCATTGAACGATAGAGGCTTAATAATGGCTGTTTATGAATCTTCTTCTTCTTCCTAGCGTTATCCCGGTCTAGTACCAAGGTCCGCTTAAATTGCAGAGGATGTGGCTGTGGGGCGAGTTAAGACGACCGACTGCCATCTAACGTCATACCTGGAACCCTCACAATGTCACAACTAATATCACTCACTGATATTTATCAAGACCCACTGTTCTACGTACCATCCGACACACGGAATGTAAAAATAGGTAACCCATCTATCACACGGTCGTGGTAAGTACTGTTTAACCTAGCAACGGACCCAAATGCCAGTCACTGATTAAGGTGCAAACTCCTCAGGTGTCAACTCCGGTGTTTTGCCGAGATCCTAAGTCCCTAGGACCTTCCAAAAAGAGTATACATACACATTTGTCAAAGGCCAGCAAAGTATTTGATCACTAATTAAAGTTAAACATGCATACATGCGTATTAATTCATTTTAGCATCGTCACATGACACACTCACACTCACTCTCCCCTACACCCACACACACACAGAAAAAAAGTACTTCTATTTTATTGTGTCTCACCAAAAAAATTCTATAATTTAAGGGAAGATACTAACTCCCGAAACACAAGTGAATAATAGTTCAGAAGCTAGGGCTACATTTACTGTGTACTTTGGTTTATTTAATTAATTTATTTATTATTTATTTTTTTGGCATGGTCCATGGAAGCCAGTAGTCACTTATAATTGGGAGTACAGCCTGCCCCTTTGCCCTAATCAAAAAAAAAGAGCGCCAGTCACCGTCTTCCATAAATTTTGTTATAATACATTATTCATCACTTGGTTACGAAAAATTACACCGCGCCCTGTAATTTTATTATTAAAAAAATATATTATCTCGAAAGATAAATGTAAATCTGAACTCAGCTATATAATAACAGGAGGCGCAGAATATAAATAAAGCGAGGCAGCACAAATGGCCACCATATTTTTGCTCAGCTCCTTTTTTACGTCGATATTAGTAATTGGCGAGGTTTTTATGAGCTTATGCGACACTGATTAAGTAATTTAAATAATTTGAAAAAAGTTTTATAAAACAACTCTTATTTAACTAGAGTATAATATACATATTATAAATATATATATAATATAAGTAAAGTTATATTTTGTATAAATATAATATAAGTAAAGTTGCTCTTGTTGCGACCGGGTAATAGATGGGTGACCCATTCTGGAACTGGTTTATATTTTATATCCGAACTCCGTGTTTCGGAAGGCACGTAAAACTGTGGGACGCGATTAATAAAAAAAAATATATAATTACGAATCCGGGACAATGCTAGGAAGAAGAAAATAGATAGTATAGTGATATATGTAATTAGAGCATAATATATAATGCTCTTGTTAAATAAGAGTTGCTTAGATACATTTCAGTGGTTGATAATTGTTGTTTGAGTGGAGCCTAAAATCGCTAAAGGTAGGTTGTTGTTATATATATGTGATGTTTATTTAATATATGTATAGAAATCCCAATAGAGAGCAATTTAGGATAAAAGTACATTAACTTGCAAAAAATATACCTAAATTTGGACACCAAATACTGGTGGAAAATTCATATAATTCATTTGTATATTCCTCTTCTTCGTAGCGTTATCCCAGTAGTGCCAGGATCTGCTTAAATTGCAGAGGATGTGGCTGTGGAGCCAGACTAGACGACCATCTGCCGTCAGACGTCATCCCCAGAATCCCCACAATCGCACGACTAATATCACTCAGTGACATTAAACAGAACCCACTGTTTTTCCTTCCGAAACACGGTCCAGGTCGGATATTTGAACACCAGTGCTAAAATTGGTCGCTCATCTATCACCACTGATTAAGCTACGATCTCCTTGTAAGGTAATCCGTTTGTAATTTGTATAGAAGCTATTAATATTATAAACACTTAAATTTTAATTAATAAAAAAAAAATTTTAATAAATTTTAATAAAAATTTTAATAAATAAAACAATTAAAATTTTCAGCAACCTCGGTGTTGCATAAACACATCCAGATATCGGCAATCTACACAACCGATGTCCTGCTAACTTTATTATCAACGATACAATCTCCGCTCTCTCGACCGACACACATCATAAAACAAAACTTATAACAGACATATACTAGCGATGCGTCCCGAATCCACATAGGTTGATATAAACAAGTTGTATTAATTTGTAGGTAAAATTTGAAGACAAAAACTGTTAATCCGATCGCTTAAAACTTCAAACTCGCTGGGATAATTTGAAGACTGACTTAAAATTTTCATTAAAATCAGACCAGCTGTTTTAGAGTATACACTTTATAGAGGTACACCTACACAGTACATAAATTTAGTATTTATGTAAGCTATGTAATGTATTAATACTAATTCATTTTCAAAAGTGGGGGGAAAGGCAAATTTATGTTTGGTATTTTTTGGGAAAAATTTATTAATAACAAATAAAATCTATACTAATTATAAAAACCGTTTTTATAATTAGTATGAATTCCGCTCACGAAAGACTAAGTTCTAAAATAAAATCTAGTATTCTAAAAACATTAGCTGCAGTTTCCTTAAGAAGGAGATTTGAAAGACCCAAAACTTCCGTCAACAATAAGATGTAGAGTAGGAGTCGTAATTCGATAGAGTTCGACAAAATGGCTACCGGAACAATATTTCATGATATATCGATGTCAGAGACCGCTTATGATCGTTATCGAAATGTGATATATTTATCGCTTTAAGCTGTAATAGCTTAATATTTATACGTTTCGCCCGCGGCCATGAGTCGTCTTTGATAACTGCGGGTACGATATTTTACGGGTCTAATTTCTATCATGAATAATGGTAATTTTTATGAGGCCAATTCGGAATAAATTTGGAGCCTGTATGGTAGCGGTGGAAAATCTGAATAACAATAATAAATATATAGGTCTATATGACACTCGGACGTCTATTCCTAAGGTAGACAACTTAATGCCTGTAGTATAGGCAACAGACGCCTGTTATATACAAATATATAAATACATACATATGGATAATACACCCAGACTCGAGGTCCGCCTCGAGTCTGGGTGTATATTCCCGAATCGAATCCACTGCCCTCGGAGCAGAGAGCAGGCCACTGTCCTTGGCGCTAACGGGCCAGTATAAAACTCGTAAATTACAAAAAATTCTAGATACCTTATCCTGCCCGTATACATACAGCTTTTGCAACATTATAGTATCGCAAAAGTAACGAATAATTATCAATCTTTGAAAGAATCTTATCAAGTACGAATAACAATTCTTTCACACATAGCTTACGTACTAGCTTCAGCTTTCAACCTTCAACCCTACTTGACCCCTTTCCAATTTCGTTTTTGTGACAAAAATATATACATATACATATATACAGGACTATATGACACACGGACGTCTGTTCCGAAGATAGACAACTTAATGCCAGTGTTTTAGGTAACAGACGCCTGTTATAATAAATATTTTGTTTTTGTAGAAATATATAAATACATACATATAGATAATACACCCAGAATCGTGGCGAGGATCGAACCCACGACCCACTGAACAGAAGGCAGGGTCACTGCCCACTGCAGAAGCAAATACGTTACTTTTTTACAACTAGTAGCATATACACGTGAAGCCATGTCATATCATATTTTTAATTCGTTGGCTTATACAAAGCTATTTAATTTTTTGCTGATCATCACTTATGTTTTATCTTATTTCACATTGAAACCTCTCCGCTTGCCACTTCGTGCCATAAATTGAATATAAGCGAACATGTTCTTAGAAAGAAACATGATCTTAAAAAATGGTTCCGTTACAAGTTGTATTGTAAAAGAAATTGCGTGTGATTTTTATTTTATAATTGTTACAGAATTTTCTTTAATTTTTTATTACCCATCGATACGATCTGCTGTATTTCGTAGTAACTGTGTTTATTTATTTTATATACAATTATCTCGTTTTGACGCATGTTAAAATGTTTAATACTTTGGGTAACAGTCAAATATACTTTTCACAAATCGTTGTAATGTTTGAGATAATAATGCAGTAAATTCCATAAACAAATCTATTTTTTTTCTTTAGCATACAACCCTGCTGGACAAAGGCTTCACTCACCCTGCTCAGACCACTCTTTTCTATCTTGGGCTACCCTTATCCATGTCTTTTTTGCAAAGCCATCCAAGTATCTTATATATAAAATTCTCATGTCACAGTGTTTTTTGCCAAACTCCTCCAAAACGGCTTGACCGATTTTTAAGGCACTTTTTCACAGTAACGCGTAGCACTTTATCGCACGAACGCGCGTATTTTGCAAACAGAATCAAAACCTATAAAGTACTTTCCGTTTACCTCGAATTACGAAATTTGGCAAGTAGTAGATATAGCTTAAGCTAATCTTAAAATACAAGTATAGGAAAATCTCGGAGATCCGTAACTTAGTAATTACTTTGAAAATTGCAGTGACTTAGTCAAATTAAAAGAAATCTTATGAAAAGCATAAATCTTAAAATAACCTGATAAAATATTACGTGATGATACGGAGCCCTTAGTAAGCGATTCTGACTATTTTGGATGATGATAAAATTGTATCTTTTGTTACTTGTTTATTCCGTTGAAATATTTTGGTGACTCCAGCGAATGCAGCATTCTTTTTACGATTTATGGAATGCTATATAAGTCGCCAACGTAGTGCAACATTATAAAAACTGTTCGAAAATAAAATTGTAAAAAACTACTAGTAGGAGCTTACTAGGAACACCTACTTAGTAGGTACAGGTATATGCAAAACAATTGTTTGAACAATAATAATGGAATTAAATAATTTATAAAGGTATATTCAAGTTGACGTTGGCAAAAATCGCAAAATTTACACAGATTAAGTTATTTTCGTATTATTTTATACATACGAGTATGCAGTAGCTTTAACTCATCTCTCCACCATTATTAAAATCATAGATTCGATTTCATTTCGTTATGATAATAGATGTTTCATATTTTGTAGTAATTAAGTTATTTTCATATTATTTTATACATACAAGTATCCAGTAGGTTTCACTCCCTAAAACACCCTTTCACCATTATTAAAATCTTCGAAAGAATCGATTTCGTTTCATTATGACAATAAATGCCTCGTATTTTGTACCAATTACGTTATTTACATATTATTTTATACATACGAGTATCCTATTCGTATGCAATTAGTGAAAGATTTTAATTTCGACGTTACACGTGACACTTTAAATTTATTTATAGGTATATATATAGATATGTTTGAGTTATAACACATATACTGAGTCCACAGGCATTTCGTTGACATACTGTATATTTTAAGTGTTTATCTATAATATTAATTATGTAATATATTTTTGTGTGTTGGCGAATAAAGTTTGTTTTATTTATTTATTTGTGCAGTACCTTTTACAGTGGTACTATTGTTTGTCTATTGTAATTTCGAAGCGATACATATTAATATGTCACTGTAGTGACTTGACAATTGAATTAATTTCTTGCGTTAAATTACTGTTACCTGAAAATGTTATGAAATTGTAGCAAATAGTTTCAATTATTGACCTTAAAGCATATCCACAAAAATTTTACAGTTATTAAAAAAAATCGCTCACATGCCCCAAACAAATTTTATAAAAATATATCTTTAATAATAAATTTTACCCCCTCCCCCTGGCTTCGCACCTGTGCATGTATTATATGCATAAACCTTCGTGAATCACTCTATTTATTGGTGAAAACCGCATTAAAATTCGTTAAGTAGTTTAAAAGATCTAAGCGTAGAACAACGAGATGCGATGCCAGAAGTACTCGCTCTTCCCACAATATAATTCAAATAAATAATAATTAAAATAATTTAACTTTAGGTTACTATAGTACTATGTACATAATATTTATTTTTTATTATTAATGTATTCTATTAGTATTTGTTATTTTCATGCGGTGTGTGTGTGCGTGTGTGCGTGAGTGAGTGTGTGTGCGTGTGTGCGAATATCTTGAATTATTTAACCGTTTTTAGTAAAGCCTCAGTGTGCTCGTAAGTTAATATTTATTGTTTTATGATAAAAAGTGGTATGAAATAATAAGCGGTTTTAAGCCATCGACGGTTTGTATAATTAATTAGTAATAACAGTCAAAACCAGATGTTTCGTTACACCTATTAATAAAATTTGGAATAAAATTAGAAACAGCCATGCCAAATTTCACATTCTGCAAATTAAAAAAAACGACAAAATTCCAAAATACAATTATGAACACTAATTATTAATTTAAAAAAGGGTACTGGATCTAGCGACTATCGGATATAGCGTCCTTATTTATAGTATCCCTTCAATGTCGTTATAACCGGTTTTAAGTGTTTATAGACTAATTCTACAAGTGTCATGAAAAGGCATAAGATTTATTCAAATTATTAATAATCAAATTTGTCTTTACTTTTAATTCACCAATCGGAAAAGACATTGACATTTTGGTTATTTATATAATTTTTGTACACTCATCGACTCAATTGGCATGTAAGCTAATTAATAAGTTATCTAATTACAAGACAGAATGTTCTAAAGTCCACAACTGTGCGGTTTTCTAGAAACTTTTTGCCTCGCACAATTTCTCTGTGGAATCAGTTGCCAGCTTCGGTATTTCCGAACGCATCCGACTTAGGGACCTTCAAGAAAAGAGCATACTAAATTCTTAAAGGCCGGCAATGCAGCTGTGACCCCTGTGGTGTTGTTTTTTCGGTATGTTCGTCTAAACCACAGATCATAGAAATAACTATAATCTGTGGTCTAAATCTTGCCTTTCGTTAGGTAAACTTTGGAATACTATAGCTGTAAAAACATGAAAGAGTGTAGCTAAGGTAAAGTCCATATATTTAAATTGATAAAAAATGCAAACGTTTTTTGTTTTTAATAAAATAAAAAATATTTAAGCAACAGTTATATAAATTAAAAGGGATAGTAAACAGCATTTAGTTATATGATGTTCGTAGTTATTATAATAATATTGTGCAATTTTTTGCTCTACCGCATCTAACATCCGTTACATCAAAAAATCTACAGTCGTATAAACAACTTGTCAATTACAATGAATAATGAACGTAGTTTAGAGATGGCGGAATCTCTGACCGCTACGAAATAGAGTTACAGGTGTTCGGGACAGAATAACTTTCTGAAGTGATCACAAAGCTTATTAAATAATATTGCTTATTCATAACCAGTGCATGAAGGCTGCTTATAAGTTAATATAATCAATGTAATAAATACAATCGGTGTAAATAATTACAATTTATTTGGGGAAAAATTGTGATGGTACCATAACTCTTATACTGGAGCCAGACAAAGCTCAAAGTGCATCATTGTTAATTAATAGAATAATAATAGATATCTATAAATGGATTTAAAATTTTATTACGAGACAATATAATATGACTCTTTCTTTTTCCTTTGATATTTCATATGCACAGTTAATTTGTCGCCAATGTCACGTGCAATGGAGAAGATATAAAGGAGATTGGGCAACAAAATGTACTAGGATTTTTTTTAACTGTATAAAAGTTTTTACATTAAATATGGTTATACTACAACAACCTATTATATAAAAGTAAATAAGATTAGAGAATACCATACTTAACACCACTTTCTTTCACTTTTATAATCAGTTCTTAACTTCATATTGTTTAGTTTTGTATAGAGTTCAAATCATAGACTATGAGAGTTTATTTTATCTAGATATCTGTAAACTTCAATAAGTTATTATTATTTCTTAGTTCGTCTTTAGTTTTTGTTATTTTATGTTATGTTTTGTGTTGTAGGAATTTTGCGAAATATTTTTGGGTGAAGGTAAAGGCCATTTAAGTATTGCTTGCAAATCCTTCAAATGTTCTTAATAAAGTATACTTGCCTTTTGAACGCGTAAGAAATATAATTATGCTCTTTTGTCGACGCTCATAACATTAATACTTTATTATTTTTATATTTTAGATGAGTGAATCATGTGTCGAGACACCGGAGGCACCGGCTTGGTTATCAAAATTAGAAAGCCAGAGAGAGAAATTAAGCAAAGCGCGCCTTGGTCACGACAGCGGCGCCGGCGCGCCCTGTAATTCGTGTGGTAGGCCCTCATTGTCTTAATGAGTCAATTAAATCCATGCCTTTTCAGACTTCATAAAACCTAAGTTTAAGGTCACATAGTAGATAAACAAAATCCCGCATAAATATAATAAATCTCAGATCTTAATTTTCTTTAAAATTCCTAGTTAATCATATAATGTGATGTAATTTAGTAACCTGTTGATAAACATTAAGTTTAAATAACAAAGAGACTGATTTACACTACTTTTCAGGTATAAAGGTCAAAAGTATTGTTAGTTTCCATAACATATTTCTTTGTTCATTTCATTTTTAATGTTGGTGGGAGGTGCAGGTTATTTAAATTATGTCTAGTTTTTTTTTTATAATAGCTAACAGGCACTTATAAAGTAAAACTTAGACACATCAAAGGGTTATAGGTTTAAAAAAGAAAATTCACACATGTGGAGTTCATTCAAAGACTGTGATTCTAAATCACATATACTTTAATATATTTCTGTAGTCTTATCCTGACTAATCCTTTTATATTACAGTAAGTATATATTTTTATCTAAAGTATAAAACAAAGTTTCATTCCCATTCTTGTATGTTTAGATCTTAAAAATTAAACAATAGATTTTAATGCAGTTTTCACCAATATTCCATGAATTTACCATGCGGGTGCTAGGTCCATTGTGTTGCACAGAAATTTGTGTGCAACAAATACTTTCTAATAATGAACTAAGGTTTATACGTATCTTCATTGCACCCGTGTGTAACTGGGGCAGGTCACTAGTATATAATATTTTAAATGCTATTTGTTGCGGATAGATGAAACAAGAATGGCAAAGAAAGAGACTTCCACCATCGTGGACCTAACCGGAACGACTGTATGTCGCTGGCACTAGTATACATATAGCGGGCGAGATAGGTACGCCTGGCTAGAGTAGGACGACAATAGTGCTATCTCGCTCGCTTAAACAGGATCGGCTTACTAGTTTATAGTGTATACTAGTGTACTTAAGGTGTGCCTAAATGTGGGATGGCACGTTTCTCTTACGACGTTATTACACGACGCTACCTGATCCAGATGTTATATTGTGCTTGTAAATACAGTCCATGAAGATAAGAAAAGGTCGGTGTTTTATTGCCCCGCCAATATAAGGTTATATAGTTATGGCACCGATCCCCAACACTATTAATATAATTACTCCTCATTTTTTTATAGTACAAGGGGCAAACGAGCATGCAGCAGGCACCTAAGTGCTTACCGACGCCCTTGGACACCTGCACTACCTGAAGGCTAGCAGATGCGTTGCGAGTTTAGGCCATAGGCCTGCAATGTATCTACGAGACCTTTGGTGTCCATGTTTCAGTTGTCCATTGGTGCTGATGGTCAATCTAGTAAACTAGTGAGCAAAAGCCTGCCTGTTTGCCTCTTGCTATATATAAAAAAAATGATTTGAAAGAACTGAATTAACAAAATGAACTTTGTGAATACAGGGTCCGGCTGTCCCGGTCTAGATCTACACTTCTGGCGTAAAGTTTGCCGAGCATGTCACTGTAGCAAAGATGTGCACGACGTACAAGATGATGATTTATCAGGATGGGCGCAATTTGAACTTCTTGGCACTGCAAAGCCGAAAAAGGCATCAAGTAAGGACTTAATAAATGTTCAAATTACTGAAAACTCCTTAAGGGTCATCCATAAATCGCTTCACACTATTTCTCTCACGAGAATACTCATTTCTCAAAGGCTGGCAACACATCTGCAAGCCCTCTTGTATTGCAGTTCTCCAAGTTTAATAAAAAAATCACTTCACATGAATTTTATGACTTTAACTCATCCCCACATCATTGACACAGGTTGTCACATTGTCAGTTCCCCCTCCCCTTTGGTGTGACATCACATTTTTAAGAAACCACAGTTTCTCTATTTAGTATATTTAATTAGTGTGTTAATTTATTTATTTAGTATGTTATTTAAAAGCAAAAAAATTAAAAAATAGTGTATGACATCACAAAGCTTTTGCCCTCCGCCCTGTTCGTTGTCAACACCAAAATGTGACATCATTCTGGTTATAACCCCTTTAAAATGTGACATCATTTATGGACAGCCCCTTATGGAAAGGTGATTTAATGCGAGCTTTACTAATTCTTTATTTATTATAAACTGTAAAACTAAATATTCTAATCTTAAATTTCAGTGCCTTTGATCAAAATACGTGGAGTAACAGATAAGCCTGTTAAACTTGATTGGGTTCCACCAAATGCGTCAACGGAATTGGTAAATATTTCAAATTATATTTCTTCGTGGAATTCAGTCGTCTTATCATGTCTTACATTTGATATCAATACATTGATAAGGTATTTATAGTCTTAACTGCCTATTTACTTGACAGTTCTATGTCATTACATACCCCTTGTCAAACAATGTCACATTTTGGTGACCCCCTCTCCCCTCAACGTGTGACGTAATTTATGGATGACCCCTAAAGTCAGATTTCTGTTGGAAATTTGGCAATTTATGCATTTATTAGTTCCGCCAAAGCTTAGAGAGCACTCGAACCGCCATACTTATTTGAGCTATTTCAAAGTAATTACTTTGCATGTTACAATATTGTTAGATCCAATACCTATCTAATCTCAATTCGCAAATAGAGTATAATAGCAATTCCCAGCGATAACACGACCAAATTGCGATGATCTTTGTTTATAGCGCTCCAGATTTTCGTTTAGGAATTTAATGTGGTCGTATTAAACGTGTCAAAATCATCATTAAAATCGAAAACCATAATAAAAAGCTTCATCCCTTCGAGACCTATGATGCCACAGACAGAAAGCAAGAAACACATACAGACACACACACAGACAGACAAACAGACACGCCAAACTTATAAAACCCCTTTTTTGCGTCATTTTCATATAGGAATTCGGTATAAAATTCATCTCAACTCACTCCACAGCCACATCCTCAGCAATTTAAGCGGAGCTTGGTACTAGATCTAACGCTAGGTAGATGAAGATTTTCGTTTCTATACTTATACTTCAAGATATACACAGCTCTTTGCCAAACTGTATGATTCTAGCTCAACGGGAAATACCCCCATAAATTCAGATTACCCTTTGTAATGTTCTCGAAATGCGATATAAATGGCCATATCTTTTGATTGTGTATACTTAGAGAGTTGATTTTCACACAATTTCCAAGGATCAAAGACCTCAGTATTTGGTATTCATTTCAACTTTATACCTGTACGCGTTTCTTAGAAAAAAGGGTCTTGACAGACAGACCGATAGACCAACAGACCCTGTTGCAACAACAAATTTACAGTTTTTCGGATTTATTATTTTATAAGTGTTATTTCCATGTTATTTTGTACGTAATAAACACTAGCGAGCCAATAAATAAAATAAAAAAAATAAATAAAATTATTTAGAACAGGGTTTTGGTTGTTTAGAAAATATCGTAAGTGTCACTTAGTACGTTTTCGCTACTTGCATATTGGATGTCGTAACTGTGTCATCTAAAAAAACATAAATAAATAGTAATTAAGACATGCCCCATATTATAATAATATAAATAAATAATAAATATATACAGGACTATATGACACACGGACGTCTGTTCCTAAGGTAGACAACTTAATGCCTGATTGTTTATTGGTTGATGTGTCCATTTTTTGGGCCACTACGTTATAACTACTAATTTTACATAATTTGTTATTAAAGGATAAGAAGAAGAAGAACCTCTATTATACAAAGTGTAAGTATCTATAGAAAGATCTCCATATCTGCAGATCGTCTGTAAGTTATAAATTACTTATAATATGTCCATAGCCTAACGTCGAATGGCACATTAGTGTTTATAATAAAGCTTAGTTTATTTTTTTTTGGTAATTGGAAACTTACTTCGGTTACTTTGCGCAAGCACTGCCACCAAGGCAGCAGCCAGTACCACCCAGATAGATAGTTTAAAGCGAGTCTTTAAACTAGCTAGTATTTATTTCGTCATGTATTTTAATTTAAACTGTTTGCTTAAATAATAACAAATTAATTTCGTTTCCTTTCTTTTTTTTTCTTTATTTATTTACATGGCAGTAGATGAAGGATCATAAGGAGGTTGTGGCCTATTCAGTGGTCGGTATTTGACTCGATCGCTAGGTAAAGTTGCTCTTGCTGCGACCGGGTGATAGACGGGTGACCCATTCTAGCACTAGTTTATATTTGATATCCGACCTCCTCCGTGTTTCGGAAGGCACGTAAAACAGTGGGTTGCAGCATTACACCGATTTTCCCTCGTATTCATTCGCGGATTAAAGCAAAGTAGTTTAGTTTCTCATGCATACAATTATCCATTTTGGCGCTGTCATGCTGAAATTATGTAAATAGGACGTGTTAAAAACTCACTAGGAAAATTATTTCAAGCGAAATCAGACAACAACTATGCCCATAACGGTCCAACAAGCGAAAAATATTAGTATATTTAAAAATCTTGTAACACAATATTACTTATCATCGCAATCACGATAACTACATATGTAGTTATTATTTTTATCTTTCCTGCTGTGTTTGTATAGACGTTGTATTTGTCAGTAAACGTCAGAAATCAGAATTGACATTCTCGCATTGCAGAGGCAAGTAAAATGATTGTTTCTTTGAGACACACAGATTATCTGAACTGTTTCATTACCGGCGCCAGATATAGCTCAGTGTTTGTATATTTTTTGTCCTTGAAGGCAACAAAGTTCTACATAACTTTGCGCGGCTACATAACGTCCCCGGCCACACTTCAGATCATTCAAATGCAGCTATGTATGGCCCCGGCATTACAATGCCACATGCCTATTTCAGATTAATAAACTCGGACTTAATACTGTCACATATTGACAAATGAAAAAGACAAATTTAAAGTAATCAATAATATAACAATACCATAAACATATACTGAGAACAGTTAAACAATTAATAAGTACAAAAAAAAATCTACGTGTCGTCTAAAAGAATTTGTTGAACAATTCCAAATGTTTGAATTTGTGAATAACTTTGATATTATAATTTAGACAACAACGAAATATAAATGTGTTTTTAGTATAATTCGTTCTTGCAATTGGTATGTGAAATAGGGCTTATATTATATCCAATACTTTGCTTAAAAATTCAATGTATCAGATCATACGTATATTTTTATCAGATCCGTTATTTCTGCTCTAAAGAAAGGGAAGATAATGAGCCGAGAGTGATGCAAATTTTGGGAGTCTGCGTTAATGTATCAAGTCAAGACTATTAGATGGGCGAGCCAAAATTCTACAATGGCTCTATTCATGTCAACTAGACTTTTACTTTCAGTATATTTCTATATTGTAATAATAAAATTAGGAGGTGTAAAAATTCTAAAATATTTTACAAACCTAATAGAAGCCTGCTAAAGGTATTCGATACTCTATTCAATATATTAATATATTTATTAAGGCGTACAAATTATACGTAATGGTTAGAATAAAAAGTGTAATACCGTTTTTGCACCTGATCTACGTAATACAATTACTCCCCATAAGGCTTTAGTAACTACAGATTTAGCATCACGTCTTCACCTATAGATCATCTTTATTATTTATTAATGACTTCAAAATTTTTCTTGAATGAATAGCTCAGTTTAATCTAGTACAAAGTCTTTCCTATTTTATGGTTAACTTTCATAGAGTAAAGTAAATCAAATTCAGTTATCTTTATGATTGCTAACATCTGTATTAGTAGGCAAAGCATGCAGAGCAGCGATCGCAGAAGACAACCATATTGGGAGAATCCTTGCATCCTGTAATGTAGTAGGTGAAATTATTAAACATGAGCAAGGGGTTCTTTTTCCGATTGCTGGGCAGGAACCAAACTGTAAAGAATTTTTATTCAATTTTCAAATTCAATAACCGTTTACCATAATTTTAAATTTGAAAGCGGAGAGTAAAAAAATTTATGGTCATACTCTAGTAATGATTGGCAAAATTTACTAGCTACTGAAAGGCTAGTGAAATAAAATTTGAAGAAAATAATGACATAAAACATGCCTGTTATCCTTTTTCCATCAGTACGAGATTGCCTAAACCGTAATACTTGCACTTTCGCCTTTTATGTTATGGTGCGTTTGACGGTAGTCTTTGTATTTCAAAGCATAATTTGATTGACGAAGCGACAAATTTCTGACTCCTTTCATAAATGTTTAATAAGAAACCATATAACGGAACGCGAAGCCGTATGCGTAATACGTTTGCCTTTTTTGAGCAAAAATAAAAAGGAAAAATATTTACGTCGAGGAAAATATGAAACAAACAATTCTAAAATATATTTTGTTACATATTCACATACGATTATACATTATTAAACACGAGTAACTCCACGTAAACCCCACGAAAATATATTTCGAGAATATTAAAAATATTTTGCTTTTAGTGTTCAAACCCCACCGCCGTTGGGGTATTGTCGCACGCACTCCTAATACAAGCTTTTAATTTAAGCTTAGTAGGAGGGGAAAAAGGGAATATTAGACACAACTAAAAAGTATTCCTAATATTCTTTACAAAAAAAAAATTATGTTTATAAAAAGACCTTCACAGATAATGCAATATTTTAGAAAAAAAAATGATTAAATGGTTATACTGAGCTAACCTTAAAAGATAGACATACGCTGTCGCGGACTTTTATTTAGAACTTTTAAAGGAGAACAATTTTGTCATACATGACTTTTGCGAAACTTTAACCATGCGGCTTTAGATGTCCTTTCTAATAATGAACTTATGATAGTTCTTGACAAGCCAAGGTCGTTAAGTAGGTTGCTAACAAAAAATAAAAAATCGTAGTACACGTTTTAGTTTAAAAAAATATAACTAAAGAATCACTTTTAGACTTTAACCAATAGTTCTTATTATTTGAAATATATCAAATATGCATGAAATACTAAACTAATTTGCTTAAATCCGCGAATAAAGAAAAAAAAACTTTACGAATAACCTTTGTAGAGTCTATCTCCTGATGATGCTTCGGTGTCGAAGCGAAACGTGCGTTGCGGCACATTTTACTTTTTTGCTTGTCGATATTTATTGTAAACACTAAAAGGGAGGTTTCGTGTACACCAAAAGATCGAGAAATATTTTTTTTTCAAGCTCTTTGTTCCCTTGCTCTAAACCCACTTTTGAACGAAAAAATAACATATGGTATGGGTATGAATAAAAAAATAACTATAGCTGACTTTAGTTTTTGAACTTCTAGCTGATTGTATTTAAAAAACTTGTCAATTTTATTATAAATTAACCCTTTATAATTATACATAAAATTGTGTCAATTTTTATTTAGGAGGCAAGTCTGCCCCCTAAATTAAATTAAAAAAAAATTTGTGTATAACAGGCGTCTGTTACCTATAACACAGGCATTAAGTTGTCTACCTTAGGAACAGGCGTCCGTCTGTCATATAGTCCTGTATATATTTATTTATTTATTTAAACTATTGGTGAACAACCGTAGTAAATCTTTACATATCTGTATCACTAAACCTTAAATAGCTGAGCAAATGTCGAGTCGAATGAGCCATTAAAATCGATTTGAAATAATGACTTTGTAGATTCTACATTAATTAGTCTCTGTATCGTTTAGTCTTTGCAATATCAATATCAAAAATTGCTAATTAAAAACAAAAGTTCAATCGAAGACAAAATGGAGGAGATTGATCGGTGACGGTTGAAATAGGAACTAAATTTTAATACATTACCAAATACATAGCAGAATGGAAATATACTACAATATACTGAAATAGGTATTAAGAGTATACATAAATAAGGACATACAAATATAAACAAATTACAAATTTAATCTTATTCTATTTAGTATATTTTCAAAGAAAGTCTTTTGTGTTTTGTCGCGGTTGTCATTTATTTATTTGTTATACTATAGTAGCGGTTCCGGCAGACGTTATCCTGCCCGAAGGTTGAGTTACTTACCATTCACTACTTTTAATTTGTCAGTGTCTGCAATTTTTTTTTCTTATGTAACTTCAAATTTATAATATACAATATATATATTAACTTAATACTTCTTGCCAAATTTAATATTTCTAATTCTGTAAAGCTGTACGGCTTTCTGAGAAGTAGAGTCTTGTTGTATAGACATACAGATAGACAGACATTGTTGCAACAACACTTTTATAGTTGCCTGATTTTTTTCTTTACTTTAGCTACAAGATATAGCTTTTTGCCAAATTTCATGATTCTATGTCATCGGAAAGTACCCTATAGGGTTTTGGTTCCCTTTACATTTGTATTCTTACGTACGAGAATTTAATGTTATATTAAGAGCGTTATTCTGTGTAACACTCGCATTTCACACGTGAGATACTAGTTTAGCTATGTTTTAAGTTATCTTCTATAGAAAAGTAATAACTTGTCTTGGCAAAATTTACTAAACCGGGAGACAAAAGATATAACATTTGCTATTACATGGTAATCTACTATTATAAGAAGAAATTTAACCGTAAGGGAATTTTCCTCATTTTTATTTCTTGACATATTAACCTTTCTTGCTTATTATGGGTTCAAAATAGAAGTTGGTTTCTTTTTCGAAAAAAAAAAATTTCCTTGTAAAGTTTAAATTAGGCCGCGACAAAGGACTGGAACCTATGACGTCATATCGTCTCTCCGAAGATAATATCCGATGTGATCTTAGTCAATAATGATGAGGGAGAGAGAAAGACAGAGATAGAGAGTAAGATGTGCACCATTCGGTGAAGACGAGAATATACTGGAACAGAACTGAGGGCTTTAAGTTGTTAAGATTTAATACAAGACACCATGGGGCTACAATCTTCAGTAATGACAGAACAGATAGAGAGAGACACCTTCCCACAGCAACTTGTTTCGCAATAAAAAAAAGTGCAAAACATTTGTGCAGTTCCAGTATATTTTTACTTTACAGCGGTTTTACGGATTTTTGCGGGCGTCCGGTAATGTAATCTGGGTTTTTAGCGCATGAATTTGTTACGATCTAAAACGGACAGATTTCAACTTTTATCGGTTTTTTTTTAATATTGTTAATAGATTAACTTAGCATATGTTGATATGGTCATAAACCTGTATACCTCAAAAAAGGTTAGAGGTGTGGTATGGGAATAGATTATAAAAGTTCAAAGAACGATATCCGGTTGGTATCCTGGTTATAAAAGTGATATCTTAAATTCGGTAAGAATTAAATTTGACAATGATATTTTGTATTATTTCAAAAATGTAACATAAAAGACAACCCGATATAATATAATAACGTGAAAAGCCGGGTGTTAAAATAATTATAATATTATCCTCTTCTAATTAATTTACTTACTAGAGATCCTCCATTATGCCGGAGCCAGACATAGCTCAAAGTGTATGAACATTTTTGTCCTTGAAGACTACAAAATTACGGTAATTTTATACATGCTTTACAAATATTTACCTTTACATTATTTCTTTACCTATATTTACCTGATAAGTATCGGCCATGGCGGCGGGCACCAGTTGTGGCTGGGCGTGTATGAGGGCAGCGAGCACGGCCATGTTGTTCGGCGAGCGCACGTTCGATAGCTCGTTGTAGATCGTGTGCGTAACCACACTACGCAATAATGCTGGACTGTCCGACACCATTTCTCTGTAGATTATGGAATTGCATTAATGTAATTTAACATACTTTTATTTCTTAAAAATCTAATCCAATCAACAAAAGTTGTCCGTTAAAAGATTGCTTTAGAAATAAGACCACTGGTAATGAAAATATTGTACTGGTAACTTTCTCACCTCGAAAGTTTTCTCATCGGCCAGTGAAGGCGAGTGTTAGTGCCTACATTAAAGAGTACTTTTAAACCTACACCTGGGTTACAATTCCCGGACACTGCTGTGGTTCCTTACTCTGCAATGCTATAGACCCAGCACCCACACGACGAATGCATGGAGTCTTAAAAATTCTTCTCATAGTTCGCTTTTCTACACATTTAGTATATTCAATAGATAACAATTTTATAATAATACATAAATTATACTATCTACCCTAATCCAACCACCAGCGCGTCCTTATCATCCTATTTTAATTGTAATTTTGATCCGAAAGTTGGTCCTTCGAGCCGGATGCAAGAATACTAAGATACGAAACGTACCTAAGGCATGCTTGGTATGCGGCCTGCAACGGTTTAGTCTTAAGGCGCATGCGCGCCAGTTGCGCTAGAACCTCATGGTCGCGAGCGGCGCTGGGCCCCGCGGCCGAGGCGTTGGCGCACACGTGTGCGAGAAGCTCTTGCGCCGCACGCCAAAGCTTGCCAGAGTGCAACCAAGCCTCTAGCCTCGAAGCCGCTATCATACGAATCTGTAAAATTTATGTATTTTTTAAAACCGATATGAAAGCGAGCACCAAATTGAAATAGGACCACACGGGGAGGACCAACATTGAAATAAAAAAAAGAATCATCTAAATCGGTTCGCACAGTCGATGTTTCAAAAGTAACAAACATTAAAAAAATATATGTACACAGTTGAATTGAGAACCTCCTCCTTTTTTGAAGTCGGTATAAAAACAAATGTTATGCTAACATTTAATTTCAATTTTATTTATTGAAAGAAATTTTAAGAATACTTAACCACCATTATTAAATTATTTCTAATATAGCGGCGACGGGAATGGGGACAGGCATAATACTATAGGGTAATAGAATGTGCTAAATAGTAAGTAAAACAACGTTCGGGCAGGACAATGTCTGTCGGTTTCACTACTTAATAATAAAAAAGGGGAATTTTGGCGCTGCACTGCAAAAAAATTGTAACTAGAAGTACCCATACTTACTTCAGGAAAGCCGCACGTAGCTGAGAGCAATTTGAGGAATCCCTTTCCAATGGCATCAGGCGCTACTCGCCTCTGAATCTGTTCTTTGATTGCTTCTAATACTAAAGTCTCCACATTCTCGTAACTGCTAGAATATCTGCAGACAATGTGCAAAAAATTCATAATACAAGTCTTAAAATTGATGATCAAATTAATATGTATTTAAATTGATTAGTAAAAGAATGGACTGTCTATATATATTAAATAGTTTAACGTTCAGATGACTAAATTTACTAACATATATTTCTAATAAGTATTTATTTAATCTTCTCTAATTAAGAACAAATTATGCCCAAAACTCTTCTGCTTTTAGAATTTGTAAACAATATTAATAAGTTCTCCCATATTGCCCTATTTACACATTCCTATAAAGTATTTAAAAAAATGCTTCTAGATTGCTTATTATCTAGTTAATATTTTTAAGTTTGTACTTGTTTCAATTTCTCAATAGTTCAGGTCTTTCTTGTATAACATAGTTATAAGTGGAAACTACTGGTTAGATTAGTAATATTATTTATCATTAAGTCTATGATTAGTTTGTACATTTTGTTTATAATAAAAAATAATAATAATAATAAATAAATATTTTTCCTATGGGTACGACCCTGGTATCACACCATCTCTCTCTTTAATGTGTGACGTAATTTACGCATGACCAATCCCATAACCTTGTCTTTGTTATAGAAATGTTAAAACTTTTATTTATATGTTTAAAACTTTAAATGGACAATAAATACCTTGGAAAAACAGAATATTCAAGTTCAGTATTGTCCGCTTCATCTTCTGTGCTACCCATTAAAGGTGACCCAGAACCTGATGGTGACATAGTACCTATAAAAACCATTTAAAATTGTATATTTAAAGAATAAAAATTTAAAAAGTTGAGTTAATCTTACTAGAAAAATTAAAAAAAAAGAAAATGGTTGTCTGTAAAGTTGATTTATATATGATAATTTAACGTGATAATGCCAAATGCTTAGGCCAATCGTGCCTCTTTATAGCTTGTTCCGCACTCACGCTTGCATGCTCGACTCAGGGCGGAACGCGACACTTTTTTGTGCATGCAGCCAGCGTTCACCGATTTATAAGGCAAAGTCACATTCAAATTTCTGAAAATTACTGAAAAGCAGAAGCATAGTACTCTTTGGCTATAAATTTTATCAGCTTAATAATTGTTATGGGGAAGGCTAATGATCTGAAATCTAGGCCACTAAATACACTCACTGGTAAAAATATATATACACACATTTTTTAAAAAACTATATGCTAAAAATGATTTTTACAAGTGTTGTAAAAAGCTCAGATGAATAAATAACATTTGATTCAAATGTTAAATTGCGAGGCATTAACCATAAAGATGATATTAACAATAAGAACTATATTTAATTGCACTAACATTTATTCTTTTGTAATGCCTTCAATGACTGGCTGGCCCGTTGGCGCAGTGGGCAGTGACCCTGCCTTGTGCTCCGGGGATCGTGGGTTTAGCGGCCGGCAAGAGAGGCATTGATGGACGAACGTGTGAATGTGGGCCGAGGCGAAGCCGAGGCACACATACGTAAGGTCTATCAATGCCTAGTTGCGGCCAAGGCTTGTATGGTACTTTTCTCAAATAATGCGCGAAAATTAACCTAAGTAGTACAATTCAGAACTTTTATTTGAAAAATTATTTAAAACCAATGACGAAGTTGACAAACAACTAATAACAAAAGATTTTTACGCGCCAAAGTATTGTTTTTCACTAAAGAGCTTTCTATGTACAAGCCAGTTCGAAATTTAAATTAAACCTTTGATAAGGATATAATATACATTAAAATTGCCTATTAAACATATCGCAATACTTTATGTATAAATTACTCATAAAATAAAAAAAATACATAAACAATAAATGTATATATACTCAAAACATTGTTTATTTATCAATAAATAAAAATATGAAATAATAATATATCAAAACTGAAATTTTCTTTGCTAATTTAAAATAAACCAAAATTTTAAAAGGCCTGAGAAAATTATTATCTAGCACATGCAGCAGTCATAACATACAGTACCTGAGTACAATTAACAGTTAAACTATATTTAAGAATACAAATAAACAATGTCTACAAATTGCTTACATTTACATGGGATCAACTACATTGGCGCCATTCCGTAAATACGTAGGTGAGGATTTTAAAATTTAATAACTCGGGTCGATTGAGATTTTCGGCCCGAGTTTGAAACATTTTGAATTACTAAATGTTGCTTTATATCCCATTAGTTTATATATTATTTTAATATTCTCTTAATATTTTTTTGAATGTAGACATTCGTGATTGAAATTCATAATTATAATAAATGGTTTTTATATATATAAATTACGCGTCACGTTGTTTGTCCGCGATGGTCTCCTAAACTACTACATCAATTTTAATCACTCTGTTTAAGTTTACAGCGCGGCGTGGATTTCAGATTTGCCTTCAAATTTCGCTAGTCATGATTCAAAAATAGTTTCATTTTAAGAAAGGTTTTACTCTGTTTATCTCGGATAAACAGTTAAGCTGCCTTAATAGGGACTTTGATCCCATTCGCACGAAACTTTTTTTAACCGCGCGTTAAAAAAGCGTTCAAATATGGATTCCCAAGTTTCTATTCACACGGCAGCGCTTCTATAACGCGACGCTTTTTGATAGAGCAATATTCTATTGTCATCGTTATGTTTATAAAAATATGGCATATTTTTTACTAAAAAGAGCTGTGGATGATGATGGTGGCAAACAATCATACAAGCTGTTCAACTTTAAAATATTAGTACAGATTCGGTCGAACATAAATAACGTATAGGCATCAGTGCCGTTAAACTAATAAGGCACCAATCAAAGAGAAATCTACGCTATATTAAAAAGAGAAATTTAATTTTCTGTTACGAAATCTTAGTTAAACTAATACGATATAATATCAAATCGAACATGATATATGTGTTATCCAAAACGTATATTATATTAATTAGATTTATTATAATGGTTAAATGTTGCTCAATCAGTAATAATTTTTAATCTACCATAGGAACAGACGCCCGTGTGTCATATAGCCCTGTATATTTATTTATTATTTATATACATATAATACTGGTTGTTTTCAGCGACTTCGTCGGCGTAAAATTAAACTTGCGAGGACCCTTAATAATAATATAAAATAAATAATAAATAAATGTATATAGGACTATATGACACACGGACGACTCTTCCTAAGGTAGACAACTTAATGCTTAGACTTTCTTAATCTGGCCCTATCGAAAAATCCGTTCTTAACTGATGTCTACTAACCGTTAACTACCTCCTTGTCACGTTTCGTCTTTGTACGTCCCTGCCTTTTTAGGTTTAGAAAAAAGATAATGAAACATTTTGGTAATATTGGCGGGAATTGAAAACAGAGTCCATTCCTCATTAATTGGTAGCTTCTAAAAGTAGCTCGTAACGTCAAAATCACCGTGGCAAGGACAAACTTTAGGTGACTTATAAACCTATGAAACATATACTTTTTAATTTCATATTATTAATTAAAAAGTATATGAAGGATAATTAACCTTATATAAATAGTAGTTGTGAAAGTGTTATTAATAAAAACTTTTTTGTTCTAGATGTTAAATCAACGATACAAAGAAGCGATGCTGCGATCCCTCCTACTAAGCTTAATTTAAAAGCTTGTATTAGGAGTGGGTGCGACAATACCCCAACGGCAGTGGGGTTTGAACCGGATACCTTGTGGATTTCAGTCCATACCTTATACCGTTGAGCTATTGACGCTCTAAACGAATGTAAAGTTTTGTTGCAATTTACAGACGGACAATACCAATTGTATTTATAGTTATGATCGTATAAACAATTGACAACAAAAAAAAAACTTCTTTGAACTGTGTTTCCTTGACAAAATATTCAATAATATTTGTAAAGCAAATCGGGTTTGTACCGTTTAGGGTTCCCTGCGCTGGTACTAGATCAGGATAACTCTGGGAAGAAGAATATCCCTTTAATGTTTATTTAGCTTAGGTAAAGTTAATGGTGAAGAAGAATAGAGAAAGAAGGATGTACAGAAAAGTTGCAATCTAATTGTTAATAGAAGAAAAATACAATATAATGTATTTTGCTAATGTAAGTAAATGGATAAGGTAATGTGAGCAAAACTGGAGTAATAATGGGTTGTCAAATGGGCAGGAATGAGCCCACGAAGGTGGCCCAATCTTTCCACTTTATGGACGCGTACCATCAGCCGCCGACGTCCATGTAGGGCATGCAAGTGTTAGAGAGATAATCTGTCAAAATGCAAGCGAGGAATATATGGGTCTAGTCTAGGAAAACGCAGAGTGATCTCAGAAAGCTACGAACTTTTTCAGCGAGGAGACATTACAGGGTAATAAAATATAAAGATAATAAAACTAGGCCATTTGGGAACCTACAAATTCTTCAAAATTATCATAGCAAAATTAAACTTCAAAATACTGAAGAGGAAATAGACGGACAGAGAGAAAAATATTAGGAAGTCTTGTTGGCACTGACTAATGATGACAAGGACGTTAAAAAATGATTAATAAAAACTCATAATAACAGTCCAATGTTTATATAAATGTATAATAATTTACTATCACTGTTAGTACTTTTAAACTCAGTACTTAGCTAACTACAGTATGGTTCTTTCATTTGTGAGCGATGATAATGTGCTAAGACTTTGTAACTGAAACAGTGAAACTTGACTTTTTCTTGACCTTACTGTCCTTTGACCTTCACTTGACCCCAACCGAAACTTTAGGCAAGGGGCGTGTACAAAAGATCCAATCGGATCGAAATTCATTCAAAATGCGGGCCCTATCATGGTGACATTATATTACATCGAATATTCAATAGAGCTTTGTTAGCTTTGAGCTTTTTTCCTTCCCATATACATACATAATATATCGAAAACTAAAGCGTCATAACTACATTTTTTATTCATAGAGTATTTGACAAATCAAAAGTACCGAAAAAAATCAGTTAAAAAGTCTGTCTGTCTGAAAATTGACATCGATAATATTCAAATGTGAATATTTCAAACGATATCCAAACGATCATAATGTTTGTTTTATTTTAGAAAAAAGTTGAGACCATTGTTTTAATAGAATTTCATTATATTTTTTAATAAGTTTAAGTGTTTTCCTAAATTATGTATATCTTTCAGGTTTCATAAGAAAACTCTATTTATTTTTAAGTAAAATAGTATATAAAGATAAAAAAAAACTATATGTACTCTATATACTCTATGTGTATCACTAACCATCCACGAAAAAATATTTCAAATCGGGGTAACAAAAAAAAGTTACAGATCCTGAACAGCAAAAACCAAGAGAAAGAGAAAAATTTTAAAATGATATTTAAATACTCTCTATATTCACAGAATGTACTTGAAAAATACAGTTATGCTAAAATCAGAGTAAAGTGAATTTTATTTATAGGATTACGTGGTCATGTGTAAATAAAAACAATCTTTGTTATTCAACTAATATTTAAAAAAAATAAAAGTTCAAATAAATAACATAAGAATGTACAAAATGTAATCGGAAACTTTTAAACAAAAATTCAGAGTATTTAAAAAAATAATCGAGTGATCTCATCTATGAACGAGTGCAAAATCGCAGTGAGAGTTAAATACTTGTTGTGTACTAACAGACATACAACGTAAATAACAGGAATCTAAATCTAATAAACTAGACTAATAATTTAAAACAAGCAAATGAGTGAACTCATCTCTCTTCTAATATAAACAAATGAAAAGTCGAAATCAAAAACAGAAGCGTGTCTCTTTTATGACTGGGAACTTATGAATAAAAATAGATAGAATATATCAGATGAATAATTGAGTGATCTCATCAATGAATGAGTGAAAAATCACCATGAGAGTAAAAAAATACGTATGGACTTACAGGTAATAGTTTGCCGGGCGTGTTACGAGTCACGTATCTGACTGGTTGTGTTGGTATGGCTGTGCAACGGAGCACCGCGTCGGCTCAAGGTGACCTTCAACAATTCGTTTTAGAAAACACGCCATTGCGCATGTTAAGCCCCGGACCACACAAAAATCCACCTAGACACCGCTACATAAAGATCATTTTATATTGCATCGCCATTTTGATACAGGATAATAAGATCGCGGCACAATTTACGCGAGAACGTTTTTTCAAAATTGGTCGTGTTATATTCGGAGAACTTGCATATTTACTGTGCAGCGGATCGAAGGGTTTTATCTGTATCTGATAAGGGCTCTCATTATCTACCAGCATTTGCGGTACTATCTGTATACGGTCTGGCAGCGGTGTTAAATTATGATTCTTTTAAATAATTTTTTTCGTATGTTTTGATTACGTGGGTCATTGAACTTTGTTTCTGTCATGTCATAGATTTTTAATCTTTGAGGAATTTTTAAAGACTTGTGTATTTTTTGTTTTACTATCCCTAATTGCTTTTTTTTGTCACTACATACAAAATTGGCGCTGTTTTGAAATTTTAAATTTGTGCATTAAGGGGAACCTATTTAATCCATAGTAATTATGAAGTTTGGTTACTTTTTCCAAAACTGCATACTTTTGTTTATTTTTATTCAAAGTTTTTGTTTGGCACTCTTTTCTGAGTCACACTTCCCCGACGGAATGTCACTCATTTCGCGCGAAACGTAATTCTGTTGCAGATAGATTAGAAGCGGACGGGCGATCGCTCAGCGATCGCTTTGGCCGCTTCGCGGTTATTTATTTTTTTCAATACAGAGATCCTTTTATATGTGTGTGCATAATGTTAACATTAACGTCGAAAAGCTGTAAAATTCCCTATTTTAGCATTCCTAACTCAAAAAAAATCAGTCCCTCCGCCCTCCCGACGGAATATAACTCTTTAGAGTGCAAACAACTTCGAGAAGAAATAAAATATACATGCATCTTTAGGAAAAGTAACCAAACTGCATAATTAACGAATCCATCTATACATTAACGTCGAATTTATTTAGGAATAGTGTATGACTATAGTACAGGGTGGGCCAGAAAGAATTGCGAATTTGAAAAAAATATAATAAAAAAACTAAATACAGTTCACATACAATTGATTTTAAAACAAGACTCATATGATAATGTTACAAAAGTAAGGACCGATAGTACAGAAACTAAGTCAATAGGTATATATGAAGATTTTATAAGCAATGAAATCACATATGCTGAAAAACAAAATGTCCCAATAAATGAAACTAATGATTTCAAAAGAGAAAAAAGAAACAGTCTTAATTTAGATGATGGATCTTCCCTTGTCTTACAAGACATTGTTTTAAGAAACATTACACCTATTGATACTCTAGTCAGCAAAATGGTTATCACAGATATAGGTGAAGTAGATACTCTAAGAAATTCCTCCCTAACAGTGTTAGATAATCCATTTATCAAGAAAAACTATAGGCTATATATCATCCGGCTAAAATTTCTCACATAATTTTACGCGGACAAAGTCGCGGGTAACAACTAGTAGTAAATAATCTGAGAAGTCGTTTTTTAAATCACTTTGGATTTACCTTTAATTTAAGCTGTGTAACAAAAGTAATAATACGAAGCGGAAATAAAATATTTGAAATTTCCTAAACTAAGTCGCCGGAAGCCAGAAATAGTCGTAACATAAAACCGTCTGCTAATAAAATTAGGATAGTCAATGTTACCCTTATGGCACATGATAATTTAAAATTAAGTATCATTCACTGCTGCTTCTATACAAAGTAGAAATTAAAATTAATTGCAACCGAAATAGAGTTAATAATAGAGTGTGTACAGTCTAAAAATGCACACTCTTTCAAAGTATTCATTTCTACATGCAAAATAACATTTACACGCACACAATCTCGTCAATATCATTCATTGGCTTACATTGCGTGCTTGAACTTGAGCTTACAATAAAAACGCTGCACTCTCAAATAATCGTTGCGATTCATATGCGGACGGACGTGCATTTTTAGACTGAAACATCTATACTTCTTATTCGCGCCTATTATATATCCCTCTCGGATTGAGTCGCTCGTTCCCTCCTTGATTATATTGCTGAATAAAAGATGCTTGTTTTAAAAAAGAAAACTGTAAAATATGACGGGATTAAGTCAAGGAATAATTCTCGAGTTATTTATTACTCTTTTTTCCTGGAACCTGTTATATATACATTAATTAATTCCTTTTTCCCTTGGCCATTACTTGAGAACGGCCAGAACAATTTCTTCACAAAAATAAAATTAAAAAAACCGTCGAAATTAGATAAAATCATTAACTTTGACGCGGACGAAGTATCGGGACTTAAATAATATGTAAAACACTCCGTGTGTGTGGAATTATTACGCGGTCTTTATAAGGTTTATTTGCGAAATGCGTCTCTAGAGTGCACTTCGTTTTTGTCTCGATGAACACCGGCTTTATGAAACACGTTTTATTTTTAAAGTATGGACTGATATTTTGAAGACAAACAGGAATACTTTTGAAGCCAAAAGCTTTTACAATGTCTACTGCCTTTATTACCAGTTAAACTTTGTTTTTTAAAGCTTTATATATTATGTACCATTACACAAAATGATTAAATAATAAATAATAATAAATATTATTATTTACGGCGTTGAAACGGAAGATATGATAAAATCCTTTTCTTTTCAATAATAGGAGCTAATATCGAGCTAATATTCATGTATCTATCTATTAAAATAGATAGATACATGAATATTTTATTGCACTCATACAGTAAAGAGTGATAACAAACTTCATTTCATTTAAAAAAAAAGCAATTGTAGTGCAAAGACGGTCTTATTGCTAATAGCAAACTCCGATAGACAATCTTATGGGAAAGAAATTAAACGCAGTGAGAGTGGGATAGTGCAATATAATTGTAGATTATTGCACCGAGCGCAATGTTAGTTATTAATACACCAGTGTTATGTCGGTGCTTTCTGACTACGTGTTAACTTGCTAGAAAAGATGCTATTACGTGATGCGTTTTTAAACAGCTCATATAAATAATAATTAATATTCATTTGCTCCGGTTTTTAATTGATTTATATGAATTATTCTATAATGGCTGTAATTATAAAGTTTTACATTTAACTCTTTCATTTTTTTTAATAGAGAGAGAGCTTCGACTTTCAAAAATGCTGTTACTTTACTTATAATGTAATATTTGCCCATAACTTTAATTTCTTAAGGGAACAAAAGAATGTTTCATTCGCTTTGAATATTTTATAGCAATTGGGAACAATCTACTATATAACAACAAGCAATTTGAGAAATTGCAGGATACTTTTGTTTAGAAAGTTAAAAAATATTAAAACTACTTCATACAAGTAAATCTTGTCAAAATATTCTAGTGCTAACTTCTGCCAGAGGCCTAAACTCTTCTTGGATAATTTACCGCCAGTTTTGTTACAATATTCCATTTATTTTTAAAATTATAAATAGACTAGCTGTGCCCACGACTTCATCCGCGTAAAATGAGGTGAAAACATTTAGCGTGATGTTATATAGCCTATAGCTCTCATCGATAAATGGGCTTTCTAAAACTGAAAGAATTTTGGGATATTATTGACTTATTTAAATTACTTATACATTTAAATATATCTTATAATGAATTTTAATTTTGAAATTGGGTTCGGCGTTTAATAGACCACAATCTTATAACTAGAATGCATAGAAAAATATATATTTTATGGATCTTCAACACACATGTCTTAAAAGTCCATCATAACAAATATATCAAAAGAAATAGAAAAACTTTCCTATAGATGTAAAAAAAAAAGATATTTCGGTTATTCTATATATAAAAGAGGGAGAAATAGTTTTGGTATAATAGTAAAAAGAAGTAAAGGATTGTATATCTGAGATTAAAAGTTAACGGTCGAGTGGGGAATATACCACTAATGCTATCACAATGTTACACTCGGATTACCGTGTTTATTTTCGTCATTGTTAAATTATTACGAAACGTTGGGTCAAATTTTTCGACAATGGCGGTAAACTTTATCTTATCTGGTGTTTTTAACCCGATGAGTTCGTGAAAAACAATGGTTGTATCGTTAATATTGCTGTCGTGAAGTTTTTTTTTTATAATGATTTTTTTTTTGCGAAAAATAATTGGTACTTACATACGATGTGCTAGACACCTACCGATTTGTTAGAAGTCGGTGCCAACGGAAGGAAGGTTTTCAATTTTTTTATACTTATTACCTCAAAGCTTTCGACGTGTGAAATCGATTTTGATGATTCTTTTTTATTTGAAAGCTGTTGTTAAAACTAAAATTGTATTCTTTTGTTTCATGTACGTCCGCCGTCTTCACAATGAAGGTAAGTAAAACTCTAAAATCGCTAAAGCTCCAGGAAAATGCTTGGTAAATGTGCAACGGGAGAAAAAAACCTAAAATGTGATTAAAATCCGTATGAATAGGGAACCGTGGCCGGCGTCGCGTAACAAATGTAAATTTCAGTTTTGTGAATAACTCTCCTGTAAATGTTTTGTAAAATAATTTCATATTGGAAGCCGTTCCAATGAATGTGACTTAAATTCAATAACATTTTATATATATGGCATTACATTTTGAACCTATGTTTTTATTCATTAATTAATTCGTCTAAAGTCTCTTTAATCTATATTCAAGAAGAGGGCATACTCATTTCTCAAAGGCCGGCAACGCATCTGTGAACCCTCTGGTGTTCCAGTTGTCCATGGGCGTCGGTAGTCACAGTGAGTGCCGCCTGCTCGTTTGCCTTTTGTTATATTAAAAAAAAAAAAATAAGTACCTCGCCCGAGTGGGCCACCCTCATCACTTAGAGGTTTAAAAAATAGCTTACGACCGATGCTCAGACCTTCTTAATATGCATACAAAATTTCATAGGAATCGGTTAAGCCGTTTCGGAGGATTTTGGCTACAAACCCAGTGACACAAGAATTTTATATGTTAGATAAGGGCGAAAAATCGCCTATCCCGAAATCTTGAAAATCTCGGAACGTACAATGATGAAAATTGGCAAGATGGTAGTTTATAGTTAGTGGACATCCGCTAATAACGGATTTTTCGATAGGGTCAGATTAAAGAGGTTTAAGGGCTAAGAAACATCTACTATATTACTCTTATAAAGTACATAACCTTAAACTTCAGTGCTGTTAACTAATGCCCATTTGTGATAGATATTTTAAAATAAATAATATTTTGATGTCTGGCTTTACAGTCTCGTTATTTCTGTAGTTATGTTGTAAAGCTAACCCTTAAAAGTAGGGGTTTCAACCATTTTTTAGGGTTCCGTAGTACCGCAAAGCACCCTTATAATTTCGCTCTGTCCGTCTGTCCGTCTGCCCGTAAGGTGGTCCCCCCCCCCTCTAGCATTTCCAAATTATTAGACGTAGAGACTTGAAATTTACCATGTTGATAGAACATGCTAAAAAATGATTAGGAAAATTATTCTGATTGAAATCGGACAACAACTTTTGAAGTTATTTAACAAATACGTTTACAGCGTATCAGATACGAAACCCTTCTATATAACGTGTATTGACACGCTTTTGGCCATTTTTTATTAAAAAGTTTAATATACAAATACCAAATTGAAATCCTTTATTAAGTCACGTTCATTAAAAGGCACATAAAATGTTAATTCATTGAGATGTTCAAACATCGGCTTTATGTTATAACG
>JANCMC010033613.1:35155226-35167834 GCA_024363005.1 Charaxes varanes | reverse complement strand
AATCTTTGTTAAATAAATAGGGGATTTTAGAAAATAGAACACTAGTGCCGGAAGTCGTAGACATTACATTAATGTCTAATTTTATTATTTCAGAACGAGTCACATTTAAACCTGAGAGTAAGTTAGCATCGTATTTGTGTTTAGGAGCGCTTTAATATATCTATGCTAGTTTAGAACTAATGCTTCTTGCCACGTAGATGGTTTACTGGAAATGCACTATTAAACAGTTCGACGAAAATAACAAAAGAAACTGATCTCTTCAAAACTGTGTGTCACGTCCGTATTGTCATTATACAGTGAACGTAACATTTTTGAGTATACATAATTAGAATTTAACGATACCGAATGTATCTATAATAAAAGGCAAGAAAATGTATTTTTAATAAATATTACTTTAAAAAAAAACAGAATTATTACTTTTTTTTACTATTTGAGACGAATGATTCAAATTTTCTAAAAGGTGCTTAGATATTTGGATAAACCTAAATTTATGTAGTGATCCATTTCTGCAACTCTCTCAATTCTCAGAATTCGCAACTCTCGGAATCATTGGCAGAATTTCATAATTTTAACAGCTAACAAAAGCTTTAATTGCTACTTGCATATAGAGTTCATAGAAATCAAAGTTTTTGTAATACTTTTGTAATCAGGATGGACATTCTTCTGACTATTAGTAAATGTTTTAAATTCAAATATTAAATAACACACTATTAGAGCTACTCTTTAAAACTCGTTCCTGTAAATATACTATGGGGTAGACGTTGTCTAGCCCGATTTTTAGTCAAAAAGGTCCAGTTCAAATGCCATTATATGGAAATGTCCCCAATTAGTGACCAGAAATAATGTGAATAAAACAAAGCAGACAGAAGTCAAATATGAGCAGCCGTTTTTAGTTATAGCGAGAACGTACCTAATTTCGGTTACATACCGATAGCGGCTCCAATTACCCGCCTCTATCGTCTTTTCGAACCTTCTATGAACCCCTTGGAATATAAAATAACAGTAAATTTCGTCCAAATCGATCCAGCGCTTCAGGAATCAAAGATTGACAAGGGCTTGTCTCAATCAATTTTTATATCTAAAGATATTTAAGCACCTATATCAAAATGTTATGAAACTACAAGAGTGTAAGCCATTATTCCTTTATGTAGTAATTTTAAAGCTTCTTGTGTAAGTCTGTTTTAGAGTTAAAATAGAATTAACAATAATAAAATAAGAGCTAACGTTAAAATTGTTCTATGCACTAAAAAGATGAAAGTTTATCTAGAGATTCTATAAAAATATAAGTATAATGCATATTCTTTTATTTCAATTTATCTTATATTATAAATGTATGTAAATTTTCATCTTTTTAAGCCGTCTTGTATTATTTTCGTAAGCTCTTAGACTATAACGCTTTTAGAGCTCGCAACGGATTTTATTTAAAACGGCAAAATAACGGCTTAGTGTGTAGATTAAACGGTAGAGTCTAATTTTATATCTACATATGCGCAGTAACAATATTTAACGCTTCCAACATCTACAAGGTAGATTTTACAGTTGTCTTAGCAATGTAGTTGTGTTGCTAAAGTCAAAGAGTCAATAAGCTCTTTATTACCGCTGCACACAGCAGAAACGATTTGTAGTCATTCGTTATTTCTAATAATACGAGAACGGTGACGGGAACGGGGATGATATAGGATAACAGAAGTTAATTGTAAGTAGCCCAACGTTCGGGCACTACATCGTGTACTTTGCTTTAATCCGCGAACGAATACGAGGGAAAATCGGTGTAATGCTGCTATCCGAAAGCTACACCACCGAAACCGCCACGAATAAAGTTGACTTTACCAATAACCTTTGTAGACTACCTGTAAAGATAGGGTTATGCCGGAGCCAGGCATAGCTCAAAGTGTTTGTATATTTTTGTCCTTGATGACTACAAAGTACTACAAAACTTTGCGCAGCTACACAAAATCCCCGACCACACTACATGATCATTGAAATGATCATTCAAATGAAACTATATCTAGCTCCGGCATTAGAAATTTGAATAAATTTGAAATTTCTTAAAACAGACACTTTAAAACATAGACTATTACTAGAAATTATATCTGGGAATATAGGGTAGGTAATACAAATTGGTCGGCTGACTTCTATAGACTATAGTGTCTGCGCATTAAGGTTTATCACAAAACTAGTCCCTAAACAGTTTAAATAGGGAAATATATGTTAATTTTCTTTATGTTACAAATAACAGGAGTCAACAATATCAAAGGTTTCTTTGAGAATTATAAGTTATCAAAATCATCTAAAATACAAAAGACAATTTATTCGAAGCATTTCCAAATAGCGTAATATTAGTAATTTTGAAATAACTGAATAAATATAAAATTGCAATGCCAAGTACATGGAAATTATCTAATTTGCAACAATAGTTACGCAAGAGACTGCGCACTCTACGTAGCTTCGAGTGACCGGCGCGAGTCAAAACTACAAAAAAGAAAATTATTTAAAAATCACAAATCTTCACTGATTCCGTACATAATTATGTATAAAATTTAATAGATAAGTTAAGGTTAAGTTACATTTAAGTTTAAATTCCAGATTGAATAGTGTGAATGTTTTAATTTTTTACAATTATTGAATAATTAAGTGAAAAAAAAATGGATAGGTGTAAAAAATGAGATTTTCTGAAAGGATAACTAATAAAAATAACTGCTTCATTATTTAATAAATAATTATTTATTCAATATCTTAAATCTATATATTTACAATATTTCGGTAGGCTCTATTATAAGAAGAACAAATGAGTGAGTAAAATTTTGCCATGGTAATATTTAATGTCATACGAATAAAGAAGTTAAAATTATATTAACTTAAACCTTGATTTGTTAGGGAAATTCTGTTAATGGAATAGATGACAAAGTAGGCAATAATGCCGATGACAGTATTGATAGAAAAAAGGCTGACGTAGTTAAAGTATAGATAAAGGAAGAGGTAAAAAAAAGTTTAATCAATAATAACAATGCTGATAAGTCAGTAACTAGTATTTATTTCAAAATACTAAAGATAATATATGCGACGTTCTCGAAGAAAACTTTTCAAGTTTTTACACGATTATCCCCGTTAGTTTCTGTAGTTAGTATTTTTAATTAAGACAAAATTTAAAGTCTTGTTTAATATGAAAAAATATACTTTAATTATTTTAAAGAAACGTGTTCCGGTTAATGTCACTGAGTGATATTAGTCGTCGTAGAGACTTTGGGGTCCCAGGGATGGCGTCAGACGGTAGTCGGCCGACAGTTTGATCCAAATTGAAAGATAGGATAACTTACGTCCCAATTTATAGTCGCAAATAAAAATGATTTGCTGAAACGTATGCAATTGCATAACTTCCGAACGACTGCACCAAACTGCCGCTCCTATTGGCTTTAGCGTTATGATATATAAATTTCTTAAATTATTTCTTAAATTTCTGCTAGAAGTTTACAGATAAACACGTACATGTTGTTCAAATTTATTTCAGCGCTGTCTGTCATGAAAGTACAAAGTCGACACCTTGAGAGCAAAAGCCTACGGCCTGTTCTCTCAAGTTATTTAAATACTTCCACAAGCTCCTTGTAATTACGGAATTCTTCGTATGTACTTTCCCTCGCCTCGTAAGGAGATATCGTAAACAATTTTGTTCATTAAAATATGCCGTCTTATATGCTATGAAATCTTAATAGATGCCCCGCTGTGGTATCCACCATTGTTCTTGCACAAACACTTTCTTTATATCAGGGAAGGTATGCTTTTTAAACACCATTGTCGATGATTTTTGACGGTTGACTTAGCAGTTTGTAAAAAAAAAGTTGGCGCGATCTGAGTTAATTTAAAAGGAGTTTTTACTAAAATAAATAGGCGCGATTTAAGTTGACCTTAGCACAGATAACAAAATAAAATGAGGCGATCTGAGCAACATTAGCTCTCTGTTTACGAAAAGGAAATGATTAGTAAAGAAAATCCTCTGATTAGAGTTGACATAATCGGAGTTCTGCGAGTGCTGATTTTGAGTCCTGAGCAAGCGAGGGATTCTAAGATTGAATTACGAGCGTAGCGAGTGAGCGAAAAGTAATTTTCGCTCTTTGATTGATCAAAGAACGAAAATTATTTGCATCTCGTGCATGCGAATCTCTCACCACGCTCAGGATTCTACATTAGTATCACTCGCTTGCTCGGGACTCGAAATCAGCACTCGCAATAAAAAACAATTTTGCTCACTTATTGCTCAAATAACTATTTCAAATTAGGTATATCTTGTTAAGATAATGTGGAAGGGTACAAAGTGATAGAGTTGAATTCTATTATGTAGCCTACACGCTCTACCACTAGAATAAGTGGTGATATAATATTTTCACACTATAAATAATATATGAAAAAGCATTATTAATAGTGGGAAATAATTTTTATACAATAATATTTTTTTTCATCAATCTTGCTCTAAAACTAGAATATAAAGTTATAAAGTTTTTTGATATCTGTTTTAATATATAAAGCTGAAGAGCCTGTTTGTTTACTTAAACGCGCTAATCTCCGAAACCACTGGTCCGATTTCAGTGTTAGAAAGCCCATTTATCGAGAGAGGCAATAGGCTATATATCATCACGCTTAAATCGTTTCCCCAGTGGGGGGGGTAGCGACCCCGCCTCGGGTCATGGTTAGCAAACTGCCGGGTCGCAAATAAATATTCACGAAGACCTAAGATTTTTAACAAACATTTACTTTTCTTTGAAAAAATTTTTATGAAAAAAAATTAAGGAAAAAAAGAATTTAAAAAAATATGAGGGCCTTGGAAAAGGTTCCGACAACGCTGAATTAGGGAATGTCCAAAATATTTTCAGTATACTTTGTTTATGTCTTTTCTATAAAACGAGGATTACACGTGCAGGCGTTTCACCTAAGTAACTACTGATGCCCATAGACAACTGCAACACCAGAGGGCACACAGATGCAATGCCGGCGTTTGAGGAATGAGTATTCTCTGTCCTTGAGTGTCCCAAGTCATATGTTTGTTACACGTTCTAATTTAAGTGCATGAATCAATAAAAAAAAACCCGTAGTGGGTTTTGTATGTAAAATTTAATAAAAGCTTAGTTACAGTAAACAATAGTTTTGTACCTACGCACACTACATAATTGAAGTTAATTATAAGAAAACAATTAAACATGTCGTCAAGCTAATAGACACAAACAAACTGTCCCGGAGCGTCCATTGTTTGAACCAGTCGAGGATAAACAAACACATATATTTGTGTTTATTATATAAATGAGTTTAAAGGAAAATAACCAAAGATCACTGAGGTCTTTTGTTCCTAACCGCATTCCAGGCGGCACTACGTATTTTATAATGCTACATGTGAAATATTAACCGCACTAAAAACATGTATACAGTTTGTTTATGATCGAATTCCATGAAGTGTATTGTTGTAAACAAAGTATAAATTTTTCAACCGACTTCAAAAAAGTAAGAAGTTCGAATTCAACATTATTTTTTTTTATTTATTAGGTATTTCAGAACTTTCGACTGGGTGAACCGCTTTTGATGATTCTTATTTTATTTGAAAGTTAGTGCTTCTCGTGTGGTTCAATCTCAATTTGGTCCAGTTCGGACAATTTGAAGTTATCTTCTTTATTAAATAAAGGTTACAAAAAGAAAAGTTACAACAATCTTTTCGTATCACACATTTCGTAACACTCTCACACTCCCAGTCAGCCTTACATAAAGAAGTTTACTTGAAAAATTATGCTATCTCTCAAGTTGGACCAATATATGCCAACTTTTATGAATATCGGTAAAGAATTCTCTGGTCACATAGATAGTGACATTGTATTTTTATATATTACCTATTGTGTCACGTTTTTCGGAATTTTACAATGAAAATTACTGTTGAATTTTGACCGCAGAGAGTTACTGTTTTCGGAGTGAAGTTAAAATCATCAGTGAAAGGCTGGAGAGCCGGGAACGTGAGTCCGAAATGTATCGCAACAATTTAGATAAAGGATCGTCAGTACGCGATAATGCGTCCGCTAATGACCCACGTCATCTAATGTGTTTGGCCGTTAGTGTTGATGTGTTGTGTGCTGTGTCAGTACTGGAGACTGTATGTCATTATATAATACTAGCTTTTCCCTCTGACTGCGCCTGCGTTAATTTAAGACAGGTGTTTACATAATCACAAAAACGACGTTTTATTTAAAGTGCATTTAAAAAGAAAATATTTATATATTTAGGTACTTGAATTGGACATAAAGTATTTGGCCCATAATCTTTGTGTGTTTCATTCAATGAAAATAGTGATAAAGTGTAAGAAATGCTTTTATAAAATCATTGAATTTTATATTTTTACAGTAAAACTATTCATATTCTCTGACTGTGGTCATTTCTCTTTCATTTTGTCTAATAAACTTTAAGCCTTCATCAGAGTTAAATAAGCGTTAAATCTCAGCGTTGGTACTTTTTTAGCGTCGTCTATACTAAAATATAGCCTATGTGTATACTCATAGCGTTGAAAATAGGACAGTGCTCGGTAAAAAAGCCTCGCGTTATATAAGCGCCACCGTGTGAACATTAACTTGGGAATCCATATGTTCTATGTGAACGTTTTTTAACGCACGTTAAAAAATCTCCCGCGCGTACGAGGGCTAAGGCACGTAGAAATATTTTACCAATGGAACATGGATTCTACTTTACGTTTTCTAAACAATCTGTAAACTTATAGTAGATGTAGTATTTATTATGAATAATCAAAAACTAAATAATTGTAGAATAGGTTTCCAATTGCTGGAAAAAAATCTTTTACAATTTTTTGTTGACTCAAACAACTAAAACCTTATTTTTGTATTCAGAAGTGTTGTTACATTATATAACTCGTTGTAACACGTCCATCATTTAATTTTATATTCATTAGAACTTCATTGTTATTTTGCTAAAAGCGCAAATATATGTATCCATCTTATTTTGAATTCCCGTGTGATTATTACAACCATTTGCTAGATTATATACTCTTTTATATCTACCTAGTATATTAAAATTTCAAGTTTGATCAAATATTTGTACAAGAATAGAAAGAGGCTGTTGATTAGGTTATATGTAATTATTTAATTAGTAATAGCCGCTACACACGTATCGATAAATCGTTGCGAAAAAACCGCACAGTTAAATCGTTGTGAAAACTTGTGCAGTTTAATCGACGACGATTTTTCATACACACGTATCGATAAACAACTGCGCAATTTAAACTGTACATTTTTTTCGTAACGATTTATCGAAACGTTTGCAGCGGCTATAAGTTTATGTGTAAGTAATAAGTTTAAGTAGTTTTCTTAGCACAATAATTAACCTCAAAACTCTAAACATCAAAACCCAATACATTTATTACGGAGTAAATTTTCTTTAAGTATCTAATTGGTGAATGAAAGCAATGCAATATTAGTACTATACGTAAGTACTGTATTCTCAAGTAGGCGACTGCAACATGTTATGTTGAGAATAAATATATTTTGAGACCTATAATATGTAATAATAGTTAGTAAGGGACTCACCCGTCGACGTGGTGATGGTGGTCGTGCGAGTAGGGTGGCGGCGCGGGCGCGTACACGTCGTAGAGGCCGCGGTAGTCGTCGCGGCGCTCGGGCGACGGGCTCAGCTCGGGCGTGCGGCGCAGGTAGCCCCTCGCACAATTCCTCTGTGGAATCAATTACTAGCGTCTGTATTTCCGAACGGATACGACTTAGGGACCTTCAAGAAATCGTGACAGACTCGAAGACAGAATCGTAACAGATTCAGAGACGTAAAGTATTAAAATGTACCATATAAATCAATTGGAAATGGAAAATAGAAATATTTTTTTTTTAGTTTTCTTACAAAAAAGTATATAAAAATATTGCATAATGCATGATTGCAATATAATTTTATTTATTGACCAAATTAGCCATTGTTATATGACTGAATGTCGTTTATATTAAAAGCGTTTCGTAAAAAATGTCCCACAGTGTAAATATATTTGTGATAAAATATGACAGTTGGTAATCTTTGCCCACCGGTGTTTGAAAAGCTTTGTATGTAATATCACTTCTTTTAATAGTGCAAGATGCATTTGTTGTATTTAATGCCACTGAAAAAGTGTTAGTTTTTCGTCCAGGACACATAACAACTTTATAATATTAGAATTTGAAATATTGATAATTTATATCCTCTTCTTGTATTAGAATATATGTATTACAGATGATTAAAAATGTGTTCCTAATATAACGAAACTTTTTATGCGTGATAATATACGACTTGGAGATAAGATAAAATAGTTTTATTTAATTATTTCTCTATTGTTATTATATTAAAATTATAAAGAACTTGCTTTCCTGTTTTACGTTGCCATAGCAACGCGTACTAAATTTTATTGCTCGATCGTTATGGACTGTAATGCGTTTAAACCAACTTCATTGCTGGAGTTGCGATAAGCGATTTTATTAATTATGACGTCGAAATAAGGTGCTTTTTAACTGTGAAGGATAGTTGGTAATCCCACTAAGTTAGACAAAGTTAACGGTGCCAATGAGTTATGAGATTTTGAACTTAATTTCCTTTACCGTAAGGATTTTTGGGAATGTATTTAATTATTTGTAAGTGAAGCAAGACGCCGCATGGCGCCCGCTAAGTTTCTTGCACTGTATGCGTTTATTCTCTAAGGTTTCTAGTTTAGAATCCCTCACTGCATTCGGAATTGTATTATGAACTCCTTTGCTTCAAATTTAATTAAAAAAAAGCTAAGGATTCTAGTTTAGAATTTCTCGCTGCGCTTGGAATTCTTATATAGAAACCTTCGCTTCGCTCTGAATTCAAAATCTCACTTGCAGGTAACAAATTTTTGTTTTGGCATCATGTAACACAAATAACTATATCTTTTGCCTATTTTTTTTGCCCTTGATTTAAATGCCCATTACGTTCTTATTAATGTTGTTTAAAAATCAATTTATTAATAAACATGTCTACATCGTGATGCTTTATTAGCTGCAGTTGCTAGATTCAATAAAACAAATCCTGATGATAAGTTGAGTTCTCATCACCTAGGGATAGGTGGTCCACGTGCACCAATATTTATTTCAGAACACCTATCACCAACAGGAAAATCTTTGCACGCCGCAGCACGCATCAAAGCCAAAGAAAGCAAATATCGTTTTACGTGGATCAGAAACGGGAAAATTTACGTACGTAAGGACGAATTTAGTCAAGCAATATTAATAAAAAGTGAAGATAGTCTGAAGCTTTTAACCTAAATTATAAATTAAATAAGCAATGCTTATAGCCATCTTAGAATCCAAAATAGGAGGGATATAACTTCCCTATACGTTTCCCTAATATATTCTTACTAATATTATTAAATGTGAAATCTATGTTGTTACGCCTAAACTGCGGAACCAATTAGATGAATTTTGATATAAAGATAGATAGGACTTAGGAAGAGGACATAAGCTACTTTTTGTTGCGAAAATGAAATTTGATAAGGGTGAAATAGGGGTTCAAACTTTGTATTGAAGTAGAAGAAAACAACTCGGATGAAGTCGCGGATTGAAGCTAGTAAATGTATTAACTCGTAGGATCTCCAGAAGCACTATTATATTAAATTTAGAGATTTTAAATTTTCCTTGTTCATATGAATGCCAAAACCTCACTCACGGAAATTTTGCGCGAAATCTGACTTCAACTTTTAAAGTTACATAACAAACACCTTTATCTCGTAACAGAAACGAATCCCTTTCTATAAATTAGAAAAGAAAAATACACTTCATTCAACAGCTCGCCATTGCTTAGAATCTTTGAAGGTAGCGCTGAGGTGGTAGGGATGTCTGAGGTATAAATTGTTTCCTGTGTTTTTTTAATTTGTTTTTGTAATTTTATTAATCACTGACGAATAACCTTTCACCAGTAACAGGTGAAGACGCATTTTAGACTCATTAGACTAAGAGCCTAATTATAAAAATATATAATTATGATTTATCTCTCTCTCTCTTACTTTAGACGCTACAATCGAATCAAAAATTAAATAAAACGCTTGATTGAATCTAGTTAAATGACATTTTCATTTTTTTTTTAAGTTTTCATTTCAAGTGGATATATGAATAGAGGATTCTTCACAAAAAAAAAAATCAAAAACCATCGATATTGAATAAGATTATTGGCGACTAAGACGTGGGTTTTGTTAGTTAATGAAATGTAAACATCATTTTACCGAGTAAAACATAAATATAATAATGAAATAAAACTTATATATTTTATATTTCAAATAAAATACATTTTCAAATAGAAACTAATCAACTTGAGAACTTGCAAAAAGACGTGTGACTTTTCTTTCAAAATGTATAAAACTATTATGAAAGATGTCTATATCAATTTATATTATTGTACGTGAGCACGAGGCGTTATATCATTGTAGAAGTCTATAGAAGTCTACAATAGCGTCCATTTGAATCATATCCACGTAGATTTAACCCATAAAAGAGCAAACAGTAGTAAAACTGACCGGGTCCTTTATCACGGTCGTCGTTTAGGAATCCAAATAAACATACATAGGCCATAGGTATATGAATTCTTAAAAATATGATTATACATAGGTATTGTGTAAGTTTTAAACCTATAATTATTAGAAATTATGTAAAAATCAAACAATTAGCTAAAAAAATAAAATCTAGAGTCTGTAATTTTCCTTTTGACAGGTAAGTTGAAGGATTCACATTTGTAAATATAATTATTGTTTATTTTTTGTAAAACAAAGATTTTTAAACCCAAAGAAACTTTGATTGTTTCTTACTCAGCGCCACGCTTAGTTATTTCAGCCTGCAGTAGAATAGGGTTATTTCGAAACTCATTTTTGACTTCGTTTCAGAGCGAGATAACTGTGTCGCTTGCATCGCACCACTGCCACTACTACCGCCATCTGCCTCGACACCCCATTAACTACGTATTAAAATAAGCGTGCATAATTTTTATACATGCACACAGCAATAAAGTATTACAATAAGTTAATAATAGGTGGCGCTGTACAGTATCGTCTATATTGTCGATGGATTGCTGATGTTGCTATTACGGCTTCAAAAATACCTTGTTTTAATTATAATTTTTTAAGTCATATAACATTTTGTTACCCAATCTAGTCTACATAAATGAGTCATTTAGATTAATAATTGTAGATATTACGTAGTTTATTTTTAGAATAAAATATTAAAGCAATCAAAATGAATTTAATTCAAAATAATTTCTTGTTTGCAATAAACTGTAACATAAATAAATATAATATTATTAAGATTTAAAAGTCTTCATTAATATATGATAATAGTAATTGTAAATAGCATTGTGTAATAATGTTCTGACTGCTATCACTGTAAGTAAATAGGTAGTAGTAATGTTTAAAGTGCGAGTTAGATATTTTTATTTTTTAATATTACTTTCATTTATTTTCAATTAATATTTATGAAATATTTTTAATTTTATAAATATTTTGCATCGTTATAAGGAAATGTAATTATTTCAATCTGTGAAATATGTCTTCTGAGTATATAAAATTACTGGTATAAATGATGTAGTGGGTAGTAAATAAATTGTTCATTATAATAAAGTGGAATGCTTCATTTATATTTAAATAATGTAATGGTTTGAATTCTACCTTTGAAATTATTTCTAAGTTATAAACATGAGCATCCACTCACGTCCAGAATTTTCTGATCAATGTATTATATACAAAAACTTATTAATAATTGGTACTAGCCGAGCATTATTTCATATCACTTTCTCTCAAATGAACACATACCTATGTGCTCATGTGATGATTAAGAAATTTTAGAACGTATGTTGGATATAAAAGGCATTATATTAATCTTTAAAACATATCATAACTCTGTAGTAATTTATAAATGTTATTATCAGATTATATGGAATGTACGTAGTTTAGATGCAACTGACTAGTTGCATATTATTTAACTTATTAATAAAGATATATGTAATGATAGAAACGACTTTTATTTAATCAAGTTAGTGTCATCAAACATAATATACAAATCTATTGATTGACCTTATGTGCTGTATGCTTCAGATATATAAATTAAGGGCAAGACGATTAACTTTGTTTTAATTATGTATCTCTTTTGTTATAGGGACTAAATTAAACTGCCCAAATGTAATTTCTATATATCTTCCTACACTTATTATAACTGGCTGGTCAAAATTCATCCACAAACCTTTTTGCGCATCATATGCTTAATGCAACGACATAATATTATGTTGTTCTATTTGATAAATAATATAACATACGGTTGTTACGATTACGCTTTAACAACAACATATAAATGTTAGTATAAAGTTGTATTCACACTCTCCTCTATATTTTTTCTTTGTGCCATATTTCATACTCCTTCGTCCTCACAATTTTCGTAAAATAGTATCTAAAGTTTTCTTCTAACTTATTAATATATAGATACAAATATTTCAGGTGTTTCTGGAACGTTACAACTTCTTGAGAAAGAATAAAAGGGCATCCTCAAAAAAGGAAACCACGCTAATATGCTATAAATACGCCTTTTTTTTTTATTAATTAC
>JANCMC010033613.1:35024121-35155126 GCA_024363005.1 Charaxes varanes | reverse complement strand
AAAGAATAAAAGGGCATCCTCAAAAAAGGAAACCACGCTAATATGCTATAAATACGCCTTTTTTTTTTATTAATTACCCCTTTATAAGTGCAAACTAAAATAAAATATTTCATTTAAATAATATTATATGCTGGAGCTAGACATAGCTCAAAGTGTTAATACATTTTTATCCTTGAAGACATAAAGTACAAAGATCTATAAAACTTTGCGCTGCTACATAATGTCCGTGGCCACACTACATAATCAATGAAATGATAATTCAAATGAAGCTATGCCTGGCGTCGGCATAACACGAATTGTTTATAAAGACTAATTTTGCAAGAAAATAAGTATTGTTTTTACGGCTGGCAACGTTAAGCAATTGTCAAGTTCGCTCAATGTCAAATACGATGCTCTTGTCTAGTCTATGCCTTTTCCTTCTATAATAGTATCTTGAGAGGTTGGTTTCGTATTTTCGAAATCTAATTTAATCTAATAATATATTGAAATAAATTTAGTAAATTGCAGTGACTCTCGAATCTATTATGTGCTCTTACTCAAGTTGTGCTTATTTTTGCGATACTGTGACAATTTTAATCTTTATAAGTAATAACCTATGTTCATACACATTTGTGACATAAAGCCGCTCTGTGTTTCAGTAACAAAATGGGTCGTTATTCTCGAGAGCCAGATAACCCTGCCAAATCATGCAAGGCACGTGGTTCAAACCTCCGTGTTCACTTCAAGGTATGTATATACGAGTATGTACAATTAGCGCCAAATGTATAACATCAATTCACATGGTAAACAGAACTTACCACGTTAACAAAGTATTTTGAATTAAACATCTTTCTCTTAAAATTACAAAGTGTCTTTTCTATTAGCCTGTAAACAGTAAATGTACGAATAAAGCACAGTTTAGATGTATTAAATAGGAAGTGTATTCCATGGGATTTTTCAGTAGTGAAGTTTGAAAAGTAATTCTTTAAAGATTTAGCCTTTATTTAAAAACAAGTCTGAGATGGTTTTGCAGTGAAGTGTAAAGTATGATTATCGCAATACTTTAATAGCTTTCACAAATAATTTAATACCTTCTAAAACGAAAAGATAAAATTTTTATATCTTTTTGAAATATTCAAATTTAATGTCAAAATACACTATGTATTTTGTAAGCATCTGAAGTAAACAAGTAACGGTTTGTTGACAATTTTTTATATAAATATTAAACTAGTTTGGTCTCACACTATTTTATATTCAGTTTATACGTTCAGTTGGTTAGTATTATACATTCAGTTTTGTTGTAAAAATGTTGATTGATTTTTAGCCATTTATGATCTCTTTAAAGATGCCTTAGGTATGTACAATCATTGCTCCTAGAACTTTGTGGAACCTGACGCTTGTGTATAAGGAGAATACAAATATAGTCCATCGAAATTGAAAATGGTTGTGTTATAATAATGAAGTCAATGAGCAATAGGGATTCGTTTTTATTGTAAGCAAAAATAAATTATTAAAAAAAAATGAAAACGGACTTCACATAACACCAAGGAAGTAAAAAGCAAAAAAAATTATAGCACCTACTTTCATATGATTTAGTAGTCACCTACCGTTGTATTCATGACGGTCTTTTACAAGCTCTTTTGAATCGTCAAATATTTTAAAAGCTACCACTGATTCGGAATAGTCGAGCCACGAGAAGAATCAGCAAGGAACTCGTTATCCACTCTTTTAAAAATAGTTCTTACAGAAATGAGTTTAAATTAATTTTTTGCATGTTAACTATAAAGTACAAACCTGGAGCGACTAAACTCCAAGCAGTTTTATCTTTAATTTAGTCTTCGACAGTATAATACTTTACCTTTAACAATATAAGCGTGTCTTTAACGTGTAGTTTAAATTTAACTAGAAACAAATTAATATTGTATCTGTAATTATGGCAAAAAGTTAGTTTAGATAAGATATGGTTTTGTTTAATATTCATACTAATATATAAAGCTAAAGAGTTTGTCTATTTGTTCGCTTGAACGCTCTAATCTTAGGAACTACTGGACCAATTTAAAAAATCCTGTTGGTTTTAGATAGCCTGGAGGAAGACTATATATCATCACGCTTAAATTGAGTCTATTTTTTTACCTAATTTTACGTGCACGAAGTCGCGGCCACAGCTAGTTGTCTATAAATTACTTATTACATCATTAATCTTCCAATCTGCGAACCTGAACTCGTTACGATATTTATTGTAATCAAAAGCGCAGTTACTTACATATTATTGAATAGGAACTTAGAGACATCAAATTTATTTCTATGAATATAATTATTTTTAGAACTAGCTGCCTAGACGCACTTCGTTCTGTCAAAAGCCAATTTAATATTTTTTCTTTTTATAAAAAAAAAATATATTGAGGAACGTCCGAACAAAAAAATTATCTGAATTAGTGGAGCCGTTTTCGGAGTGTGTGCGTGCGGTGTGTGTGTGTGTGTGTGTGTGTGTGTTTTAATTTGGTGATGAAACAGCGATCAATTATTTCATTAGTTTTCGAAAATAAAGAAACAGTTTAAATAATACAATAGTCAATACAGGATTATGTTAACTACGCGACTAGTTGAATTAAGTTATTATACTAGATTTTTTATATTAAAGGTCTGTTTGTCATTTCCTAATAAGATACACAGTAACCGCTGGTTTGAGTAGCGATTGAAGCGTCCAAAAAAAAAATAATTCGTGTTCTAAATTACTAAGTATTTTTGAAATATTTTTTCTATTACGAGAGAAAAATACTTAAGAGTGAAAAATAGAATGAAAAGATGATATAATTGAATGAAATTGTTGTATCGTGAAGAAAATTTTATGAGAAAAATTTCTCACAAAAAAAATTATAGCTTATTCTATAAGGAGCTATAATAGCTCTTTTCGTTAAAATTTTCAGTGATTTGCCTCGGTTAAGATTAGATTTTGCGGCCCACCTTAGCCTTTGGTTTTCATACACCTTTGACCTCGGACTTTGAGCTCTTAAACCGTTTGAGTTATAACATAAATTAAAGACTGTTGCAATTGCGCAAATAAATGAATTGAATTAAACATAAAGTAAACGAAGCCATTGTGGTCATTTCAGTTACATGAAACATTTTTCATAGCAAGAGTCGATGGGCAGATTATATGTATATATAATATATACATCATTTAATCGTTCAACTAATGCCCCTTATCACACGCCATTACCGTTAACCCGTTAATGCCTGTCATTAACCATTAAACAAAGTAAATGCTTAACGAAGGTGTGATTTATAATCACCCTCTTTACTTATTTATTGCGCCCTCTTTATTTATTTATTGACGTCCAGCTTTTAACCGCGGCTTCACTCGCTTTAATATAGGTTAGTATTTTTTAACTAAAAGATGTTCTTTCGTGGTATCTTTGAACAAAAATACATAGTTATTATATTGGATGAAACAAATACAATTTTCCTTTCTTAAGAATACTTTAGTTGAGGGATATTTTTACGAACACTAATTATTTAGCTAAAAGCAAAGTAGTCTATATTATTCCTTGTAAAATCAGCACCATAACAGCCAGATAGAAAAAAATGTTTTGACTTGCGGTTTTGCTATTTAGTCATATGCACTTACTAAAAAAATTCGACATTGGTATTTTAATGCGTTATAAAAGCAACGTGTTATAGGGGGGATTACAGTAATTCAACGTACAGAATCCAATGGGGAATCTTTTCAGATTGTGGAGAATTATGATCGTTTTTTTTATTACAGGACGTCATGCCTGCCAAACTTAAGAAGATTCTTCTGTCAAAAGAACAATATATGCCGTTGTACCAAAAAGGTTTATGGGCGAATTTCGACCATCCGGCGATATATATAATCGACCAAGAAATTGGTTGCTAAGCTAAGGTGGAATGTCGTTTGCACGTTAATAAGATACAAGGCTCATTTATGCTTGCTATGCATTACGTTAATTTCTAACAATAACCCTTAGCAAAATTTACTTTAACTAGGAACTGTCATCCAAAATGGTAAAGCACTTTCTTGGTCGACTGTACCAAGAATTAGACAGAAAATAGGACGATTCAGCGAAAGCATATAAGCAAATTTAAAGTATGTATTTATATATTTAAAAAAAGATTTGTGTATCAGGTGGCTGTTACCCAGGTTTTAAGTTACCTACCTTAGGAACAGATTACAGTCTGTCGACACAATAAAAAGAAATTTTAACTAGCTTATGATACGACTGTATATGCTATATGTGTAACTTGTAATAAAAAGCAGCTTTTAACTGTTTTGTATCTAAAATCCAATCAAATGATACACAGTTTTATGTTTCTTCGTTGTCATTGTTATCCTGATTTTAAGTTGCGTTTGTCCCTGCAAACTGACATATAAAAAAAATCCAAAATCAAAGTGAGTGCAGTGTACAGTATCGCTTCCGAATTACGACACTGCACTGAATATCTCACGTTTTTATTAGCGAATATTATGTAAAAGAAACTACTTTGCCTGCATTCTATAGATTTCCACAATTATGCCCAATTTCATCAAGAAACCATTCTATATCTTAAACATTTATTATTGATTAGGTGTTTATTAATGTTTGATTTATTACACGTTCTGAATTTAAGTGACCCGATTTCAAATGTTTCTTGGTAAATCCACAAAATTATAGTCTACTCAATTTAAACTAAAGGAATGATCGCAAATACCAGTAATTCCGTTCAGCTTGAAATAAATACCAATTTTGTTTAGACAAATCAAAATGTATGCATTCAAAAGTGTACCAAAATAATTAAAAAGACGAAACGCATACACTAAGTGTGTGTCCCGATATACACTGCGAGCACTGTAAGCTGTAATGTCAATTTTGTATACTGTAAAGGTGTTCCTTTTTCGTTTCTTATACTAGTTACAGTTTAAAACGGAAGGCGGTCCAGTATACTGAAACTTTTTCAATTTTACAAAACGACGCTTTGTCTTCACCCACGATTTTTTAATAACATAATATTGTTAAATTTATCTCTTAATTTTTTTTTAACAAGAGCCGTTCTGTTCTAGATTGATTACGTGATCAAAGTATTGAGAGCACTGTAGCTCGAAAGCACAAGTGTTCACATTGCAAAAATGGGGACTATTTATAAGGCCCTAGGGTACTGCGGCAGTATACTGGCATTGTATAACGGCACGATTTTATTACCAGTGTGAGCACTGCTCAGTGCTCGCAGTGTATTACGGAACACATTCAAAATATGTACACTGGCAGTGTTTGACACTTACTTCAGGCACTCTCTGCACATAGCGAATGCTCGTAAATGCGCGCGCAGTAATTAAAGAGGCTTTAGCTATTTATTATTTTTAGAATTATAATTTCCTCTTGCAAAAACATTTTTTTTTGGATTTAACCCTTCACATCAAAGTTGCAGATAATTTGCTCTTCTACAGTTAATGAAAAGGGCGACATTATTTGTGAAGCAAATCTAATTTGTTAAATATATTTAATTAATAAAAAGTATTTGGGGACACTTTAGAATAGATGCAATTTGATACGTTGTCCAGAATTTATTTAGTATTCAAGCTGTAGAAAATTATTTGTCAACAATTAAAATTAGTAGACTATAATCTAATTTTTGATGTAATATTTTAATTAATAGTGCGCTATCTGTTTCTTGAATAAATAAATCAGTTTTTTCTTAATGATTAAAAAAAATAATATTTAACCATTAATTTACCAAAAGTTAAATTGGCAAAATTTTGAACTTGTGTCAGAGATTAATTCTTAAGGTGCAATAAATAATACAATATTCTTCTTGCAATTGTTTGTGATTAAGATAGTCTTTCAATAATAATTTTACAGACCATTGAGATAAACGGCCTAGAAGCTAATTAGCTAAAACGGAATTCCGTTTTTATATTCTTCGTATTCTTATTTATTATTAATTTAGCATTATTTATTTTGTTTACGCCTTAGGGTCAGTGCAGACTGGCAATTTTTAGCATCAGTGATTTTCTGATTTAGTTGTTTTTCAGGAGCTGAGACAGATAACTTCATTTGCGGAATTAAATGCTGTGTTTGGAACATGGGTCGGTTTTGCAATATATAAAAAAAAAGACTAGGACTAGACCTAGGTTTCCGAAGTAAGCCTATTCTCGCCACAGATTAGCGTGGACTACAAGTAATCTGTGTAATAGCACTATTTATACTTATGCTAAAAACTAATGCTAAAAATCGCAAGTGTGCTCTATGCCTTAGATTTATACTTAATTATACTTTGCTACTAAAATTTATATATCTCTTACACGAGTCCCTCCGCCCCCGACAATTATTTAAAAATCCTCTTTTTTTATTTACATGTGATTAAATTATTTTGCCTTATTTTTGCTTTAATATAAAAATTACGAGTATTTACGAGTTATACTCCTTGTTTCGCATTTTGGATAAGGCGTTTAATCCTTTAACTTTTTTTAAATCCAAGTCTGAGCTCAATTTTTTTATTGCTTTAATTGCTTTACCTTGTTTATTAGTATTTTCATCCAAATTTAATTATTTGCACTGAGCGAATTGTAAGTATTTTTTTTTTAAATTTAAAGTAAAATCTATCGGGCGGTTTTGGAGACTAGCAACTACAGATAATGTGGTTTTATGTAAACTTTAAACTAATCGTTGAAATTGCAATTGCCCATTTGCCCTCATATCATATAACAAAATCCCACCGGTTTTTTGACGCTTAGTGCAATCCGAAAAAGTGTATGTTTAGAACTGCTTACGTGGACTAGTTGAGGGATTTCCAAACTGGGCTCCGTGGAACCTAGGGGTTCCGTAGAATATTCATCAGGGTTCCGACGAAATCATTCATTATTAGCTATTAAATGATACCACGTCTACAAATATTATTTTGAAGTAGCGCAAAATATGTGAAGATGATTAAGATAAAAATAATATTTTTCAGTTATATTTCTTTAGCAAAAATTGTTCTTTTTAAAAATTTCAGGGTTGCTTTATAATGATTTGCTATGGGGTTCTATAAATAAACGGTAGGGTGGTGTTTCGATATCTTTAAGTTTTGGAACCTCTGGACTAGTGAGTTATGATTGTTTTCCGTTGCCATAAAGTCGTAATTCACGGTGTAAGAAACGACGCAAGTGTAGTGCTTCTATCGTATGTGCGTAAAGATTGAAATGTTACTGTGATGTGGAGAATATTTTTTTTTGTGTACAAGTTGTATATTTTCTTATAGTTTCTATATTAATATGAACATGTTTATCGAAAATATCGTGCAATTGACATAATGCAAGCACGTTGTTGCTGTTCTGAACGTACGAAACCAGAATCCATTGTGCCGGAGCTAGACATAGCTTGTGTTTGTACATTTTTGTCTAAAACTACAAAACTTTGCGCAGTTACACAAAGTCACACATGATCATTGAAATGATCATTCAAATGAAGCTATGTCTGGCTCCGGCATTAGACTTACAAAAGAGACCGAAAGAAGTGAAGCTTCGAAAGTTTATAAACATCCCTTAAATAAGGTAGGCTTTAAAGGGAATGTGCGAAATCTTCCATAACGAGAGACGTTCTAAATAAAAATAATAACATCCACTACGTATTAACTGCGTACACAATTTCATCATATTTGTTACTTAGCTTTCGACATAACGAAAGATTAGTCTAATCAGTTTAGACTAAAAATAATCGTACACACAAATAATTCCTGATTTTTAACGAAATATTATTGTGACCAGAAAATATCTTGAACAGCATATGAAAATATAACAAAATTCTATTATTATTATTATTTTGATGAATTATTAGCTCTATTAAAAAGGCTATATAAATAATTTTGATTAATTACAACATGATATATGTCAGAATTAGCGGGAATTAAAAATATCAACACGGTACTATTATTGACAATATTTAAAATATAGTCTAGAATAAATAGTTCAAATAAATATTATAGAATACTTAAAAAATTCATATATTATAAGGCGTCATCGGCCTTATTAATTAATTGAATTCGCGAGAGCAAAATCTTTTTTTTTTTAATTTTCCTTGTCAAACAGAATATCAAAAATGGCGTTACAACATTTTAAAAAATACTCTGCCGACTTAACTAGTCCTCGATGTTGTTTATAGGTAAAGCGTTGTGACGTGCTTCTTAGAAGACGATGCTTCGGTGTCGAAGCGAAACGTGCGTGGAGGCACATCGGAAAGTCAGTGTAGTGCTGTGCTTTGGTGGCGGATTTGGTGGTGTAGCTTTCGGAATGCAGCATTGTATTGATTTTCCCTCGTATTCATTCGCGGATTTAAGCAAAGTAGTTTAGTATTTCATGCACGAATCTACTATTCCAAATGTCAGTAATATTATAGACTCTTTTCTTTCAGCGTTATCCCGGTTTATATACCAGGGTCCGCTTAGATTGCAGAGGATGTGGCTGTGGGGCGAGTTAAGATGACCGATTGCCATCTGACGTCATCGCGCCTGCTGAGTTGGCCGGCTGCTAGTGTTACTTCGCACACAATAACTACTAGGATTATTTCCTCGTATGATGTGCCAGCGAAATTGAATTCCACGTGGGAGCGTGGCGCCTTTTGTGCCCATGAAATTTAATCTTATCGCCTTCGACTAACTAGCTTAGCTTTCAATTCGGATTTCATGTTACAAATTCGCAAATTGAAACATTTATATGAAGCGAAAAAAAAATCGTGACATACAAAGATGTTTGCCAGGAAGGTAATTCGTTGTTAGTAGACGACCGCTACTAATGGATTTTTCGATTATATATATCACTCTTCATTTCTTATATGTCCTTTGTAGTTCAATTTCATGTTCCGTTTTTATTCATATTTTTAAGAGATTTGAATGTATTTGGTAAAGATATCCACACTCTTTTCAATATTATTTATATTATAATATCAACATTTTCTTTGCATAAACAAATTGGAAAATTACACATAAAACAGAAAACAAAATATATTTAACAAACACTACATAAATAACAAAGAGGAAAGCAAATAAATAAAGAAAAATTAATAGCATTATTCAGAAAGGTCTTGGCCTTTATAAAATTGTTGTGAATTTAAAAAATACCGCAGAGGTGTCACGCATTATCAACAAAAACAGAGGATATTGGTTAATTGGAAAATAATAGAAGAGCCAAAATTTTGGCAAGACAATGTCTGCCGGGTCTGCTAATTATAAATAAATTTATGCATCATATGCACAAAATTTTTTTATGTATCTTGACTTTAATAATAAAATTAAAACATAAATACTGATTGGTACAAAACATTGCTGTTTTATCAGTTATTTATGTATAATAAATAACAATATTGATAACTTTAAGTTCAAATCCTTGTAATGCATATTGACTAATTGACTGTGTTATAGATGCCTGACTGCATTTATAATTGTCAAATAGAATAATATGTGTCGTCATAATAAGCCCTCATTCACATGAGAGCATTTTTACCGCGCGTTAAAAAATCGTTCAAATACAACATATGAACTCCCAAGTTCGTATTCACACTATAGCGCTTTTATAACCCGACGCTTTTTTATCGAACAATGTTATAATTGCAACTATATACATACATATATTCGCTATATTTTTGTATCGGCGACGCTGAAAAATCCCCAAGCCGGGATTTAACGCAACGCGGTTTTAACTCTCTTGCGAATATAAAAGCGCTGCCAAGTGAACATAAATTTGGGAATAAGCGGCCCCTGGTACTAGACCGGGATAACGGTAGGTAGAAGAAGAAATAAAGTTTTTTTTTCTTTATTTATAATATTAAAAATTAACATTTTTTTTGAAATCGAATGATTCAAACATAAACTCATTCGAGTTTTACCTTGAATCATAGCCATCGCTTTTGATTTATACAATTCAACCACAGTACTAAATCAAAAATGATAAACAAACACTTATTAAAACAACTGATAGAATGAGGCGTTACTTTGCGGAAATCCATGACATGCATGAAAATCTAAACTACTTTGCTTTAATCCGCGAATGAATACGAGGGTTTTAGGCGTCATGATATATAGCTTATAACCTTCCTCGATACATGGGCTAGTTAACACTGAAAGAGTTTTTCAAATCGAACCAGCAGTTCCTGAGATTAGCGCGTTCAAGTAAACAAACAAACTTTTTAATTTTTATATATTAAAGTATAAATTTCACAAATTTCTTTATTAACGTATATCACTTAATTTTAAAAGCAAGCGTTATATCAATGGCATGTAAATTCAAAACGTTTTTTAAATTCCCACGAGAAAATATCGTAACAATGCCTACATCAAAACACTAACCATAATAGTAAATGGCTGAATGCAGCGTGATGATATATAGCCTATAGCCTTCCTCGATAAATGGGCTATCTAACACTGAAAGAATTTTTCAAATCAGACCAGTAATTCCTGAGATTAGCGCGTTCAAGCAAACAAACAAACTCTTCAGCTTTATATATTGGTATAGATTAACGTCACTACCACTCAGATAAATTCCAGGAATTTATAAGCGATATCAGAGGTTCAATAAAAATAGCAACGAGTTAAAAATGGTCACTAATTGCATTCCAATTTTGTCATTGCGATTCTTTCTGTTAACCAGGCGTCACTGTTGATCAGAGCATGACGTGGGATGAAATGGACTGAATTCCGCATGGTACCCGGTTGAAACCCCGACGCCGCTGGGGTATTGTCGCACCCACTCCCATCATAATTTATTTTAAGTTCAGTAGGAGGAAAAACGGCAATATTAGACATACCTAAAAGTATTGTTATTCTTAAAAAAAAATCAGACTTATTGTAACGTACATACTAAAGTCGACGAATGGACTTTACTTAGGATGAAAATGTTCGTGCTAGGCCCACAGAAGGCAAGTCTTAATTTTGTCACGGTTTTAATCAATGCTAATGCAACCAACGTGACGCTACTTTACTTAGGATCCAATTGTTCTTGCTAGGCCCATTTTTTTAGACAAGATTGGTTTTCTCGATGTCGATTTCTCGACAATTTACTCGTACTTCCTTTTACGTCCATAACAAAACGTCAAATGAGGGTTTGTGCTACCGTTTTACGACTTACGTCTCCGTAACGTCCAGATTCCGACAGGAGCCAGTTCTGTTTTGAGAAATGTTCGTGATAGGACCACTGGTGATTTTCTGTTTATTTAATATTGTGAGGGATGGTCGTTACTTCGAATCGATTTGACATCTGAGGGCCTAACATACCGAGGAGACAGTTTTACATACTTTTACGTTCCGAACGGAACGTCAAGTGAAGGTTCGTGCTTTCATTTTCCACGACTTACATGGCCGTAACGTTGAGGATTCGATACGTGCGAGTTCTGATTTCAATTGTGCTAACAATATTTAGCAATTCAGTTGTATAAAATGGTAGCGTTAATGTTTGATTTGACGTTCGGTTTTGAATATAAAAATAAGTGCAACTGTCGAGAATGTACCTGCTAGGCCCTCTGCTCTATTATTGTCCCATCTTTCATTCCTCGCCGAAAACCTTCCACCTTGGTATGCTTATCCACATTATGATCAATTACAATCAAGTACAATATACTTTTAGAAAGTCTAGTAATGACTTCATAATTAACTAGCGGTCTGCCCCGGCCAAGTACAGCGAAGCCTCGCGCTGGTATTTAAATTGTCGAAGTTTTTATACGGATTCCTAACCTTTTTGAAAATATTTTATCGCCTATGTTTATTAGGGATATTATAGGATTCGAATAGTGAAAGAATTTCCCAAATCGATCCAGTAGTTTCAGATCCTATTCAATGCAAACATACAATCAAATCGTTCCCCTTTATAATACTTTAACAAATCATACTGGGTACATATACATAACTCGAACGATGTAGCAAAGTAAAACATGTAACTAAAGCAATATTTAAGCAAACAATTAGCCGAAAGTAATATAAAATTCACTTATTAAATATACGCAAAACCATTTCGGCACGAGATTAATCAAATATACGTTTGAAATAATACTGTCTGAACTCTGTTGAAGTTTTCATGATATTTTATGAAAGCAAAAATTTTATTATGAATTCTGAACGCAAATTTTGAATTTTTTACTTCCATTTAAAATAAATGTTTACAAAAAAGTAAATTGGATTTAAAGCTATGTGTATATGAAAAATGTAAAATACGCTTGAGAACTTCTAGTTTATTGAATTCATTTTATAATGTCTAGAATACTTATATAAACAAATAAGTTTTTATCTTTTTTAACCGAATTCAAAAAAGGAGGAGGTTCCCTATATTTTTGGCTTGGTACCGACTTCAATGCATGAGTAGGTGTCTACTAAATCGTATGAAAGTACTAATTATTTTTGCTTTTTAGTTCCTTTGACTTTTTTTGAAGGCGATTGCGTTTTATGTAAAAGTATTGTATTTGAAAGCAGTTTTAATTTATTTAAAAATACATTTTTGTTTACTGTTTTTTTGTGGACAAGCTTTAGAGGCTTGGGTAAAAAAAATGTTTTCAAATCTTATTTGACTTCTTGGAAATGCTCTCTGCATTACTGTCTCATTTTTGAACAATGACATTGAACCAGACGGCTTAAATCTTCTGGATTTCTTGAGATTAGTCTGTATAATAAGACTGCCTTCCTTGCCCTTAAACACCGAAGTCTTTTAATAAAATTTAAATTTTTACATACAACGTAAGAAGCCACTTTAAGAGAGATCTTGGAGAGACTCAATTTTAAATTATATTGTATTCTATGAAATAAAAATCAAACTCAAGACTGCTTTATTCTAATTGGCTTTTACAAGCTCTTTTAAATCGCCAAAGGTTTTGAAATCTAATACTAATATGGAAATTTCCAACTCATTGGTATATTTATTAATTGCCTTAGTCTTTTGTAATAAAAAAAAACGAGTGCTTTAAACCTCACGACCGAACTAAAATTTCCTGAACTCCATTTATATGTATGTACACCTATATGTCGCAGGCAGATAGCTTAATTAGGCGTTCAATTCCTTTCGCCGGTCTAGCCTTTTTACTAAAGGGCGCCGATCAACTAGCTTCCTGAATTATATCCAACCATTTAATCAAACAGCTAGGCAAATGACTTGGATCGATGACGTTTCATTACTTGCCTAGCCTGTACAAAGTTAAATAAAAAATAGTAAAGAAATAAAAAAAAAAGAAAGAAAGAAAAGCTTTATTTGTAACTGCATATATGTATAAAAGTACAATCAATTACATTTAAAAATATAACAGCAGCATACAAATAGGCAAAGCAGCTCACCGAATCCCGCGTGTCGTAAGAAATCTTTGACACGCAGCGGTGATTTTCAGCTGCAGTCCTTTATTTTAAGTGACGTCACGTAGTACTATGAAAGAGTGCAGTGACTATAATAAAAACGAATTTAACACTCCAGGAATCCTAACAGATGTGAAAACGATTCATCAGTGTCGGTAACTATGATGTCAGTCAAAGCCAAAGTCGAAAGTGACGAGGCTAGCCATTTGATTGAACGACGGATTAAGCTAGTTGGCTGCGATATATGTTTACCTCGCCCGATCACAATATTCGTAACGCTCTCGTCAGGCCTTCACCAGCTTATTCCCCGAGTTAATGGTGTATTAAGAAGTTTTATTAAAAAAAATTAAAACCCCAACAGTTATGGGACTTCTGAAAATTTTAAAAATGCCTTTTAGGAAAGCCTTAATAGCTCAACGGTATAAGGTATGGGCTGAAATCTGCAAGTCACCCGGTTCAAACCCCACCGCCGTTGGGGTATTGTCGCGTCGTACTACCAATAACCCTGTATATAATAAGGTTTTAGATCGACACTCGTTGAAGACATAAGTGATGTGTACAAACATAAATTAGGGCAGAGAAAAGAGGAAATCATAGAACTCATTAAAGAAAAATCATCAAAAGCTATGCACTCTGAATTAGCGCAAAAAATACGTACTGCCAAAGGATATTACCAACTTGAAATGTCGCCGCCAAGTGGTTCGGAAATGCAGGTTCGTATTTGAAAAAGTAAATATAATGTAATCAAGAGGTTTGTCTGCCTGTTTGTTACAGGCAATTTCCGAAATGACTGGAGGTTTTCAGCAGCAGAAGCCCGCTAAAAACGGATTTTTCGAAAGGGCCGGATTAAGGAGGTCTTTCGCAATTTTATGCGAACTAAGTCACGGGGAGCAGCTAGTGGTTAATAAAACCAAACAATAAATTAGAAGACAATAAATTTATATAATTTTTCCTAACAATTAACTCTAACAATTAACTAAACTTTCAGGGGGTCGTGGCCTAATCAGTGGTCGGTATTTGAGTCGATCACGAAGTTAAGTTGCTCTGGCTGCAACCGGGTGATAGATGGGTGACCCATTCTAGCACTGGTTTATATTTAATATCCGTCTATTTATTTTACTTAATTGTACGCAAAGTCGCGGGCACAGCTAGTTATCAATACACATATAAATCAATCGGTGATAGTTAGTCTCGTTAAAACTCGAAAACCGTCGAACGGATTTAAGTTCGTTTTATTTTGTTTCATTCCCCTCTTTCAGGGAAGGTTTAAAAGAAAAGAAAGACAAGAAAAATCTATAGATTATTTAAAAATACATTGGTTAAGTGGCTAAACAAAAACAACAACAACAATAAAAATGGCCAAGACACGCTTATATAGAAGGGTTCCGTATCTGATACGCTACAAACGTATTTGTTATATACAGGACTATATGACACACGGACGTCTGTTCCTAAGGTAGACAACTTAATGCCTGTGTTATAGGTAACAGCCTTATGTTTATATGTTTATGTTATTAATATATTTAATTTTTATAAAATAATAATAAAATAATTTTTTTTAGCCAAGGATCTCACTTGCTACAACGAAAGGCTTAAGCATTATCAAATGAATTCGTTTGTTAACCATAGAAAAGTAACCGATTTAATATTATTGTACAAGGTAATTCATTCGAAAATCGATTGCAGCGAATTACTACAAGAAATTAATTTTACTACACCAGCTCACCATTGTTTCAATGAATTTTCATTAAGAATTTTATGGTTTTTTAATTGTTTTCGATTAAAGACCAGCCCCGGCTTCTCACTGGAAGCTAATAACGAAGAATGCTTAATGCATATAGCTGATATTATAAGGAATAATAAAGGCTACTTTATTTTTAACATTATTTATCCACACATGACAGTACCTTTAACATAAATATTATCGCTTAATGCTGTCAAATTTTTCATCTAGTTTTCTGTAATGAAATAACTTACCCCATATGATTGTGCTGACATAAGTACAGTTTATGATTGGCACCAGCTGTTGTCCTTTATTAAAAAACGTATGAAGCATCGTCATGAGATGACAATTGTCTACAGTCACCGTTGATGGGTACTCTGTTAAATGATAATTTTTATGTCTTTGAAGTATAATTTCTCTAATTTGCACTTATCCTACACTTATATTTAGTTTTTTTTATGTTAGTGATAAGTTGTATATATTTTTTTAAAACGCGAAAATTTTAAAAAGTAATATCTGTATTCTTTTCAATAATTGAGAAAGTGGTTTTGTGCATGAGAAACTAAACTACTTTGCTTTAATCCGCGAATGAATACGAGGGAAAATCGGTGTAATGCTGCAACGTGTTCTTTTCTTTAAAAATAATAATACAATTATCGGTATTAGTTCGAACAGTTTCCCGAAAAGAGAAGAAAAGACGCGATATAAAAGACTCCGTCGTATTCACATAATAATAATAATAATCATTTATTTTAAAGCAACAAATGGCTCATACAAATTGTGTTAGTAATAACTTATTTTCTATGTTAGTCCTTACTTTAAAACTTATGCTACTTATTTCTGTACATAAAATTGCATATATACAAGTTCTGTGTGAAATATTTAAAGTTAGTGAATTTGTCGCTTCCACAGAGTTCAGAGCTGCGCGGTATCTTTTGTATAACATGGGTATAGAGCTACCTTAGGGACAGACGACCGTGTGTTTATAGTCCACTAGTTGTTCCCCGCGAATTCATCCGCGTAAAATTTGGTAAAAAAATTTAGCGTGATGGTATAAAGCCTACATATAGCCTTCCTCGATAAATGGGCTATCTAACACTGAAAGGATTTTTCAAATCGGGCTAGTTCCTGAGAATAGCGCGTTCAAGCAAACAAGCAAACTCTTTAGCTTTATATATTAGTATATTCGCTAGTTATTTCGCAAAGAGCTATATCTTAAACGCTACTATATTTATAAATAACTAAAGACTTCTTTCATGAAGATGGAGGTTTTATAGTGATTGTTCGCGATCATGATATGGAAGATATTATATTTTGGTTTGGTTATATTTTTTAACTTTGAAGGCTTAAAGTTGCGATGATTCATAAGGAAGAGCGTGTCCAATCAAAGTTTGAAGGTTTTGTCAGCGCAATGTACAATAGAAAAAATCTTTAGATAAAGTCTTTAATGTGCTATCCTTTGAGGCGTATAACTTTCATACGACTAATATATCTAAGTTACCGAAATATTTATTAATATAACTTCAGGTCTTTATTTCAAACTAGCTGTACCCATTTAATTTCCTATTATATTTTTTAAACTGACATTGAAAATAATTGCTCAAATTTCTTTGTAAAATAGGTCACTAAACCCATTTTTTTTCATTGTATGAAACCCGTCAACAGAGAGTAAACATTTAAAAAAAAGAGACATGCCAAAGCCTAACATCGTGCAGCTTATTAAATGCCAACATTTTAATGTACATCACAGCATGTAAATATGCGTTTATTTGACTTTTAATTAAACTGTCCGGCTTTACAATATTTAAATATATGATTGCAACCTTGTTAGTTGACACAATTTTATAGACAATAACAAAATAGAGGTTTCGAGATTTAGCCAAACTGTTGAACATTTTGTTTGATTTTTATATAATACTAGATGTACTCCACGACTAGGTTCGCGTGAATCACCCTAAGGGCCACTCAAGGGTTCAAAAAATATGTATAGTTCACGACCGATTCTCAGACATACCATAAAAATTTTCATTTTCAAATATGCATAAAAATTTCCATTAAAATCGGCCAAACTGTTACGAAAGAGTTTGGCTACAAACACAGTGACACGAGATTTTCACATAATAGATATATATAGATGAATATTAATTTGCTCTGGATAAAAATAGTTTTTTTAAATAAAATGTTTCCCATCCTTATTCACTGCAATGAAACTTAGTACTAGCCAATGAATACTTTAACTGTGCAGTAATAGAAAGTTTCCATTACAACAATTGCAAGAGTAGCAAAATTTTTGGCTTTCGTTTATTTTACTCTAAAATCTAGTTTAAAAAAAATTGTGTGAATGAAAAAATGTAGTATCAATTTTATTGTTGATATCGTACAAAATATTTCTGATTCTGTTATTGTAACTGCCAAACTGGCTTCATTTATTTTCACTAAACCCAGTAAGATGTATTTTATCTTGATTTTAAGTTTGTATTAAGCGAATAGTTAACAATAACAACCAATAAGATACTACAGACTTTGTATGCATTCCTTTATTATAATGTTTGTAATATTGTATTTCGTATTTGATTAATTTTTGACTGTTTATATTCCATCCATATTTTGATTTTTCACGAATGAGATCTGATTAAATGTATTTTTTTTTTTAGTTTTTAAGTTAATTTCTATAAGACACTCCATTTAAATACATAAGTGTAATTTTTCTTGCAAACTAATGTTTTATAGTGATTTTTGTTGCAATAAAGGTTTTGATAAAAATTTATACTTTTTGTTATCTCCATTGCAGTTTTCAATTTGACGGTACTTGCCAAAAATCGCTAACTGGCACTGTAATTTCGCGCGCATCCAAGCTTTGATGGTTGGTCTCGTTTTGTCACTTCGATCATGCGCTAATGTGGATGAAGCCTTACTATGTGTAAGGCTTCATCCACATTAGCCCACATGTTATTTATCTCGCATATTGTTACAAAAAATAAACAAAAGCATTATATCGATATTATTAATCCCTTTTTATTTTATCATAACAAACATATTAATAAAAATACAAAAGTTTTTACAATACTTAACTACTTCATCACCATTACATATTTACACATAATATATGCGTAATACTAAGAATTATAAACAACGATTAATATCGTTTATATTCCCCAACAAAATATAGTAATTTTACAATATATGGAGTTCAAATTATCAAAAATATTTATTACTTAAATTAAATATTACACAGTTTAACAAACTTTAGAGACTCAATTCACTATTCGATATATAGATATATGTCGCAGGCAATTTGTATATGTCCGCCGTTTTCATACGACGCCGTCAATCTTCAGGTTATAAACGCTCGCAGTTATGTTAAATGTCATAGGCAAAATGTAGTTTGACGTGTCAATATACATTATGTCTTAACATTTGACTAGAATGTCAACTCAGTTACAGATAGGTTATAAACGAAAACTTTTTCTGTTTTAAAATATAACAAAAATAACCTCGAAGCACCAGGGCGATCGCCGGTCCGCTTCTAACCTATCCGTAACTGAATGAAGTAACATTGTCACGGCAATATAAATTTTGCTACGTAATGAATGGTACATAACTGCGGGCGTTTCTAAACTGACGACGCGGTATGTAAATGACGGAATCATACAAATTGCCTGCGACATACACGTAAATCTTTGAACAATCTATAATATGTACATGTGTTTAATTTGGAAATACATGTTATATAACAGTAATGTCTGGGCTATATTTTTACCGTAAATGTACTTTTTCTCTAAAACTAAGACATATATGCCGCTGATATTGCGACCTTAAGAATATAAGTTATCAAGAGTGTCATATTTTATCAGCTTGACCCTGCTTCATTTGGTATTTTATCCCCGAACCCTATTTCTTTGAAACTGAATATACGGACAACAACAATTAATGTTTTTTAAAACTGTCGGACACCGACCATAGCCGTCGCTCTTAGTAGATCATCAGTCCACGAAAATTATTACTCCCCGTTTCACTATTCTACCATACACTACCATCATATTATACTATTTTCATAATAATAAGAGAGTTGCTTTGGATTCTATACGAATAATTGTGTTTACCCTTGCAAATGTGACACCAGTGGTCCGTATTAATTATTATAAAAGGTTACACTTTTAAAAATTCTCCCAAAAACCCTTTGGGCACTAGAATAACGAAAAACAAATTCAGGTATAAATATTAATAATCAAAAAATATTAACAGCTGATTCTTTCGATCAATCGTTCACTTGTTTTGATCATTCTAAATTCATTATACATATAAGATTACATCTAATGCGTAAAAAACGTATTTTTGTTTTACACTAAAATTTTCTACTAAAATGCTTTAAAACTTTGTTCTTTTGGTTATAGATTCTACTTTCATGGTTGAATTTAATATTGGGAACTGCATGCTTCGATACCATAATATAAGTCATAATTCCTATTCCTTAGAACTATCTGTTCTGTCATTTTACATAATATGTATTTCGTTAATTTCTTATTTAAATATGTATTACATATGTAATTTGAGCAGTATTTATTTAGGCGGTACTGACACAATATAAATCAACATATTTATTAAAAGCAAACCATAAAAATAATATGATTATATATCGAACAATATAATTGACAAAACTTTGTCTATGATTACGCCAAAGACACAAAGAGCTTCCACAACAATTATTTTTAAATACCACGGAGTTACTTAACAGCCCAAAGAAAATTATCAACACAACACAAGTAAAGAACTATCCTTGACTCTTTAAAAATAATCACTTGAAAAAAAACAATAATTGTCCACAAAATGAATAAAAAGAACATTTTTCAAATAAATCTCAATTTATAAGATTCTCATAAAAATCGACCACAGCGCGTAGATGGCAAAACATACGAAAACGATTTTTACTATCTGATGAAGATAGTATAATCTGAAACAAAAAAAATACGTTATCATAATCGGTAAAATCAAGCTGGTGTGGGACGCAGAAAGCCGCTCTGGGGTCGCGGGCTCGATTCCCCACCTCGAGTCTGAGTGTATTATGTATTAAAGTTTAAAAATACAAGTACGTCTATATGTAAAACGTCCGACCCGTGTTCGGGCGCGTTATCAGAACAATTTAGGGTCGAATAAATAAAAAATGACGAGCAAATGGCAAAAAGTACAGTTTATCGCTCTCCTATCCACAAGCAAGGGAGAGTAGTAAATTAAAAATAAACTTCCCCTCGGGAGGTACCCGTTTTAGATGTATTAGAATAGAAGTAGGCATTTATATTCAGAGGCAGCGTTTTAGAGACAGAACCGACTACAGAGGTGTAAAACAAACAATATTGATAGCGGAGTAGAGACAGTAACAGACGCTCGGAGGTGAGGCGGGTTGACGCCCTGCGCTCAGCGGCCACATGGAGCGACGAAGCCGAGCTTTGCCAAAGCCTAATTCACGTATTCGGGAAGTGTCATTTTTTAATATCCCTTTAAAATGTTCGTAAACAGCTTTTTGACAACACGTAAAGAAAATAGGTCAACAGAGTGCAGCAAGTATTGTTAAACTTGTTTGTAAGGTCGTAGGTATAATGACTCGTTGTCGAAAAAACTATGTCAAAACTTACAACAGAAAATGTCAACGACCTGATTTTAGTTCATTTGCAAACGATTAAACTAAAATAGACTAGAAAAAAATCATCAATATTTTCTTAGAATTTTGTGGAAATTCGTTGAATTGCAACTATTTATATGAAAATTACCTTTATTCATTAAAAAAGGCGGCTGGAAGAAGAGAAGGCTATTTGACTATTTTTCTGAGACTGGTTAATCCTGTGCCTTGACTGCAAAGTACCTGCAAAATTGACTGCAACTGAACCTAAAATATAAATATTTCATCAATAGACAAACCGCCTAACCTAGCGTTTTTATAAACACACATAAATTTTAGCGTGACTCTCTCACTGTCATGACGTCTTGTATGACGAAACGTCTTGCCAAATAAACAGATTTATTTTTACTAAATATTAAACAATCTAACATATTTTAGTACTTTCACTTAAATTATGTCATATTTAAACGTCCCTGTATCGAAAATTTAAACTATCCAGAACAAAAAATTATTAGGATTTATTTTAGCGGAAACTATCCTATTGTGGTCAAGTTTTATTAAATTAGTTTATTAGTTAGAAAGTGTTAAAAACGCAACTGAAGGCAAATTATCAGTCGTCACAAATATTTTGTCTCCTCCATAGAATCGTACATCCGGGAGGAAAAGTCATTGGGGAAATTCGTGGGGTGCGTCGCGGCGTGTTTTCAGTCTCAGTGTGGTTCGCGCTCACGACGCGAGAGGGCAGCGCCGGCACCTGGGCACGTGGCTCGCCGCGCGCGGGAACGAACGCCGGACCCGCGACATGTGGGCGCAACTGACATGCAGTACGTACCGCAACCGATCTACAGGCACGCGAAACCTCTGATGCTGCTCATTTTCATGACAGCTGTAGTCCTGGCCGGTCTTTTCCTGAGGTACAAGACCAAACGGACAGAGGTCTTGCAGACTTTCGATTACTACGAGTACGGTTCCGCGATAAATACGACAGATCCAATCCCGAGGAAGGCGAGGAGACGAGAGTACCTGTACCGCCTCCTGACAAATACCACCCGCTCGCTCATACAGATGGAAATAAAAGCCAGGAGACTGGAGGAAAACATGCGACGGATCAAAGAGAAGACTGCGGACTTACTGTGGAAGAACAAAGATAAAGCACTATGGCATATACTGTTTAAGAACATAAGCCGGCACGTTTCAATAAGGCACGAATTCCACCAACACTCCAGCTTGCGAAGGATCCTGCAGGACGCGCACGCACACACGCACAGGGCGGGGGGCGGCGCGAGTTGGCGGCGAAACTAACCTCTCTGTACTCGGCGAGCTTAACTGATGTGCCAAAGTTTTAGTGTAAAGACTTTGAACAATTATACAACGACAAGAACAATTATGATTCAAGTGATGCATTGCTAAAAAAAAGACGTTCAATTTTTGATTCATGTAAGTATATGAAGAATATTTTCATTCTAGTTTATAATATTAATTTAAAACAAAAACAATGGTCAAAAATTAGTTTATGCTTAAAATATGTCTCCAGATTTTTCTCACCATACTAAACCACCATACCAAACATCCGGTATGTTTGGTTCCTTGCCACACTACCTGTGCTGGAATGTTTTGTAATTATAATTTTTCTGAATAAGGTTTTATTGAATTGTAATATGTAATTTTTCGAAATAAAAATTTCTCATTATTGTTATTCTTCGTATTTGATAATATTGAAAATGGCTTGATTTACTACAAAAGTTATAAGAAGTACTGATGTCTCTGAGAATATGATAGTATTCTCGTGGAAGTACCGTTAGTCCATATTATTAAGTTTCACAAAGACAAACTAGCTACAAATGAAACTTGAAATTAACTAGCAAAAGACGTCAACTATATTAAAAAAATATACTAGAAATCATTACCAATGAAGAATAAAGTTCAAAGATGCATAAAAATTGGACCTCCTTTTTTACTGAAAAGGATTATTTTCTTTTCAATATCAAGTTTGCCGACTTTTATAATTCTTTTCTTTTCTGTGTTCCTTTCACAAGTTTTTAGACGTTCGTAGAATAATAAGGTCAGTCACGTAGTCTGGGAAGAAGATGTGCCACAAATTTTGTGATACAATAATAGTTTGGGGGCGATGTTGTATTGCTCACCTTTAATACATACCGTGTAAACGGTACATGACGAAAGGTCAATGTAGTACTCGATTTTATTGTCTTCTATTAATTATGGGACATTATCATAAACACTATTATTTTTAGTTTCGTGGTTACCAGCTCTTGGAGATGAGGATAAGATTTGGAAATGCGTGCATGGGACAATTGCAAGCGACTATAACGTAAATAGCGGCTTACCATCAAGCGGGCCTTAATTTGGTAACCATCTTACATCTGAAATGGCCCGTTTTCGGCTCTTATCTAACTTTTCGATAAAGCCAATCGCAACGTAGTATATTTGCTTTTTAGTGAATCCAGAGGTTTGAAACATTGGGGATTTTTATTACTTGTTACTAATATATTTTTAAAATATTTGTGTGATTTTTAAATACTCTGTCTCTAATGTCAATATTCGCATTACAATTTCTTAAAATAAATGATTTAAAGGCAAAGAATTATATTTATCTTATTTTTTCTACAACGTGCACGTTCAAAAATAATTACTCGTAATAATATCAAGTATTAATAAATCTATTTCAACTACAAATCATGATTAATTTAAATTGAGTGTTAACGTAATTTATAATATTTTTATAATATTTAAAAAACGCTTGAACAATAGGCATTATCGAGCACAGAATGATCCATGATCTCTGAAAACATAAAACCTAGTAATGGCGCGCTTTTGAAAATTGTGCAACTCATTTATCGTAATTTGCTTTTATACCTTTTATACCTACGAATTGTTCCGTTTAAAAAGTGCTCAGTGGCTAATGTTCATGTTTTATTATTCATGTTGATACAATGAGTTGTATTTTATTTATGTATTATTGTGATATCAAACTTATGGCTATGTCTATAAATCATCCTATATACTTTAGCCATACACCCAGAGATGGCGCTGTGTGCTTGACAATCATTCTTTAGGATTAGTTTATGTATCATACACTAGCAATTGTTATTGTTAAAAAAATCATTAGCTGGTATAGTTGAAATGCCAAATTGAACCATAAACTAGGAAACAAAGTAATAAAATAAATGTCCTACTTTATAATCAGTAAAAAAGACCACATCAATTTCCCAAAGGCTAGCGACGCATTGGCAACGGCGTTCCTTTTTATTGTCTATGGACATCATTATTCACTTATGAACTGGGGAGCCTCTTCATTTTTCCAAAAGAAAACAGAAGGAAAATTTTTTACAGTCAGTAAAAGATGCCTCAGTAATATGAAAATCTATGTAACTAACATGTTTAGATAGTAGCCAAATGACTTTTAACTTTTTCTAATTTGAAAAAATCGTAAATACACGTACGTTTTTATCGCAAATAAATATACTTCTAGTAAAAAAATATTCATACAAGATGCAAATAATCGTATTTGCATCTTGTATGAATATTTTTTATTATCGAATACAGAGTATGCTAGAAAGAGACGCACGTATAGTTGCAGCTCGTCTTGGTTTGTCATCACGTGTGATGTGCGGCCGGCGGACTCTCACCCGCCGACTAGACTTGGATAAAACATATCACTAAGATGAACAGATATGTATATATCTTTTCGACTTAAGGATATGTATCACTGTTTTAACTCAGTAACTTACTATAATAACAGTAATTTGTGTGCGTCAACAGATCACTTTTGAATTGTTGATGTAAATGAATTACTGTTATATGAATATGTCTATTATGATATATCAACTGATTTAGAGTTATTAAGTTGTCAATGGCTCAGAACTCAGAAGACTGGATTTCATTATAATTAATAATTATATCCTTTTTTGGTTGAAAATTGAGGAATTTTGTTATTTTTCAAGTTGAAAGTTTCAAACTTTATCCTTAGGATTTTGATTAAGAATACATAAATATGTATATTTTTCAGCATTTCTGAAGACTTTTTCCCTACGGAGGTGAGAAAGTGTTTAAAGTGTATACCAAAGTCGTAACCTTACTTTTAAAATTTTATTACCAAGGGGTTGAAATAGAGCTTGAGTATATGTTTAGAAGTCCGATATTAGAATTTAAAAACATCGATCTTTATTCTTAGGTACTGATTAAAAATAAATGCGTAAATAAGTATTCCAGCGTTTGTTGAAATTCTACGTCTAAATGACTCGTTAAAATTCATCTGTCTCGTTTGGTGTACTTGGTACTTGGATTTCATGTGCCTTTTTTAATTTCCTACATTTCCATATTATAATGTGCTAATATTTACCCACAGTAAAGCATTTAGGTTTTTTAGGTTCTACTTCTGTAAGATGCGGCCACAGTGGGCTCCCTTTTATTTAACCAGAAGACATTTTTAGTATGATATTAAGCTAATTATTTATGTCTATACACTTATTTATTTACACAACAGTAATAACACTATTTATTTACATAACCTAATATAATAACAATATTTATTTACAATAATAAAAGTAAAAAAAAATAGTAACTGAAATTTATAGCACTTAATTTATATAAACTAATAGCATAAACTGAAACAAAAGGTGTCAAGAATAACGTTTGCAGTACAAGTAACTAAAAACGAATGTAAAAAAAAACCTCCTTTCTCTTGTTTATTCGAAGAAAGAAAACATCAACAAAGCAGGTAATGCCCTATTAAAATATACAAAAGGTCAACTTTACTAATCTCTTAATCATCCAGTCATAGCCAGTCAATTTTCTAAATGTTGACCATTTTAATTAGAGATAAATAATTAAAATTTATAGCTAATAAAGCAAAAATTATTAAGTATCTAACGGTAATATAATTAAGATCTTATATTAATGGAATTAGAATGATTTAAATATGGGTATCTAAAGGGGCTAAGAAAAATTGTTAAATGTTTATATTATATATTAGCAGATGATTTTTCATATGAAAACCATTATTGAAAAAAGTTTTTTTTTTAAATATGCTATTAAGAAAAAAAGACTGTTTATTAATGCATTTTTATAGATGATTATTTTTTAATTCATATTTTGTAGGATGGCGGACGAGGACGACTATTTGTAGTTCTTAAATTAATTTATTGTTGGCGTTAAGCGACATCTGTTAGATGTAGCTCAATACTACGACATAAGTTGATAATAATATGGAAATATTCCGCTAGATGGTTCTATGTACCACTTCAACGTCATAATTTTGAAGTGTTGTAGTAAAACAGGAGAAAGAATGAAATCAAAAATAATTAATGCAATTTCTATAACTAAAACATGAATATCGAGGTATCACAAAGGTACTAGGAAAAAATGCTATTATATACTCAATTTTACAATATGGGATGTATAAATAAATACGGACACAGAGCCTAACAAAATATTTTCATCTCTTTTATCCTTGTGCGAATGTTTACATTCTATTTCTCTCTAATCTGTGTGAGCTACGCAACTTAGTGGTAAGCGGGGTGAGCCGTCATCGTATCATTCATTCAGAATGTTATTATATATAGATATGTGAATTAAAACTTTAAAAGATATGCGTAGCTACTGAGTTACTGACACAGTTGATATCTAGTGAGTTGAAGACACATTTGCCGTTTGCTGAAGTAACATATATTTTCTCTCACTAACTCCTGAGTTACACAAGTCTACCGCGGACCGGTTGTATCGAGACTGAGATTGAGTTAGTTTGTTAGTTTTAATTGTGTTGGATTGCAATATTATACGTAATGTCATGCTGTAAGTTATAATTCTATATATAAATTATTATTACGATGTTTTAGGAAGACACTCATTGCTATAAAATTATAAGAGCTATGTTTAAACAAATTTGTTGGGACAATTACAACATGGGATGATTGCAAACAAGAGTTATGTCTATAAGGTCGTTTGTTTTCATTATAGTATAATTAATATTATAAGCACGTAAGCCAGCTCAGTACACAGCTAGTACCTCAGTACTTACGTTACGTTATACGTACAGTACTCATACTGTACGTGATCGTTTGAATACCGTAAAATGTTTATTGTTGTCTAGTATTATAACCTCCAACATGGGTGTCCTATGTTATGTTTGGCTATTCGAACATCACCACAAGAGTTTACTTATTTAAAGACTATTTTTATGCGTAAGTTTGTTTGTACATTTTGGACCTTAACCTATACTGTGGTAAGAGGATATCCTTGACTATAAAACAATAAACTAACTTTTAGCTATAGTGTATCTGTTTATCTGGTTATTGGTTGGTGGTTTAAATAAATTGCTTTATATATGCCAGAAATAACAAGTGAATGCAACGTCTGATATGAAAACCGCCGCTATCTGTACACATAACTCATTATCAGTTATCTCATTAATGACCTCTGTTATCAGCAATGAGAGGCGATCGTAGATACACTATTCAATTGTTATTGTATTTCTAGATATGGAGCTTAGCTTACTGTGAGTCTCAGATAATCATTAAAGTTGGGTACCGCTTAGTTAATCGAAATATAACTGGTTTTATTGAATTTAAAAATCATACATTTATTTAGTACTGTTGCGTTTTTTTTAAATAAATTATTTTTAAATAAAAATCAAAAATATAGGTGCAAGTGTGCAGATGGGAGAGGGTATGCATATAGAAGAAAAAATAATAATAAACAGCCTATCAGTACTAAATGCGTGATTATATAAATAAATATAAATTAAAAGATATAAAAATAATAAATATACGAAAGAAAGAAATAAAAAGAAAGAAAGGTGAAGAAATGAAAAAAGAGTTACTTAGGTTCAATTATGTAAGGATACGTCTCTCTAAAAACGATTCTTTTAAATTTCTTTTAAAAGAAGCCTTGGAGGGAGCTCGCTTGATATTTTCAGGCAGGGCGTTCCACAGACGAATAGCCTCTGCAGAAAACGAATTATGGGTAAAACCAGATTTACACATTGGGACTGATAAGGTAAGGTTATCTGCAGTACGTAATTGCCTGGGGAGCGCCTGAGGCCTAAATAGGAACTTGTCTTTGAGGTAAGATGGTGAAAGAGGGTCATTTAAAATAGAAAATAAAATACTCAGAATTCTTAATGATCTTCTCTCCCGAATTGGAAGCTACTTTAATCTAGCCCAATGCTCAGAAACATGGTCATATTTTCGAAGACCCTCGTCCTTTTTATTTTTTCATAAAGTTGGTTTGATAATTTTAGTAATACTCAAATTGATCCTAAATTTGTTTTCGATTTGATCATGAACGAACCTGTTTTAAAATTGATCATATACCTGGCTTCAAATTGATTATAAACTGTCTTCAAATTGATTATATAAACCGAAGTTCGAATTGATCATTAACCTGTGTTCAAATAGATCATTAAACTGTGTTCAAATTGATCATTAAACTGTGTTCAAATTGGTCATAAACCTACTTTTGAATAAACTTGCAAATGAAATTGAAATTGGACCATTTATTCAACGCTGTACGAGTCATAAAAGTTATTAATATATATAAATAATGGTAATTTTGAGTGTGAGAATTATAGATTCCGACGAACTTGAGACGACTACTTTATTAGCAATAAAAGCTTTTAAAAGATCATCCAAAATCTAACTATATCAGCGTACTTCAAACCCTAATTAGAAATTTATATTGTAATAAATTCATTTTACACGTTGCTTTCGCACACTCCAAGACGTTTTTTTTTAACTAATTTACAATAACGGGCCTGGCAACATCAATCATGGCACATGCGTCAGGGTATCTAGCTGGGGCAAAAGCGACCTTATCCCGGGCTCCTCGCGGATTTCATTACATCCCTTCTACCGTTGCGCCATTGGGGTTTAAAATTACTTTCTTTGAATTTTCTTTGCTTGTTATAAATTTATTTATATTTACACCAAAGCCAATGTCATTGTACAATTTACTGTAATTTCTAGAAATTAAATTTTGGAGGTCCACGAATCGCTATTGGCAATTATATATTCAAGATATTGGGTTAACAAGAACCCTCCTAAAAGCATTTAGCCTATATTAGCCTTGAGGTTTTACCCGTCTCAATTCTACATAACTGACCTAGAATTTGTAAGGAAAAATGCCAGGATATAAAGTTTTTAATTGATGTACTAACTCACTGCCTATCCGCTATGCCAATCATTATCGTATTATGTTTTTTTTACAAAATAATATAAAATAACGCCGACTTAATAAGTTATAGGCAACTTGTCTGCTTTTGAAGTCTGTGGACATCAATAAAGCCTTAAAATGTTTGATAATTAAAATTTAATAAGTGATAGCTTAAAAAAAGACTATTGGAATTGATTTTTGTCAGTAATTTTATATTTTTAATCTGATGCCAACTCAGGTTCTAGAACAGGAATTTTCAACCTTTTTTATAGATTATAAAATTATAACTCTGTCTGTTAGGTTTTCTCGTCTAAACCGTAGAACCAATTTTGATGAATTTCACTAGAGAGATAGACTGAGCCATGGACATTTACATAAGTTAGTTTATGTCACGAAAATGAAATTTGAAAGGGGTGAAATAGTGGTTGAAGGTTTTGTTTTTACGAAAGTCGAAGAAAACAATTAACGACTGTTATATACACAGTAAAAATACATTTATATATAAAATAAAAAAACAGTTATTTTATTTTGAAGTCGTGTTCAACGCGATATACATATTTATCGTACGAAGAGTACTATACAACAAAGCACATCCTCTCAACACAAGCGGAATCTCTATCATTCACTGAACCCTGTGAAATGAATAGGACAGGTTTGAATGATATAAAATATGCTAGTAAACACAATACATTTTCATAAACAAAATAGACGACGCACTTTATTTGGCTCTGGGCTATAGTTTCATGAATGATAATTCATTTGTGCTGTTATTTAATATTTTTTACTAAAAAACTTTAAAAAGAGATATTTTGATACATTAGTACAATGTTTTTACGATACAAAAATGGTCTTGCAAAATAATGTAAAAACTTTTTGCTCTCTATCGCTGGGTTACGCAAATCTAAATTACAGCACTCTTCTGTCTTTAAATGTATACTCGTAATTTAAAATTATGTTTAATTTTTTAATTGAGCATAATTTTGTTTCAAAGAGAAAACGGAGTTATTGTAAATTTCATGTAATCCATTTAACAGCTGTTTGGTATATTCGACAAATATATTGGTTTGCCACGCTAAGGTCGAATGTCGTTTGCACGTCAATTAGTTGTAAGGCTTATTTTTGCTTGTTATGCATTACGTTATTTTCTTACAACAACCTTTAGCAAAATTTTCCTTAACTAGGAGCTGTCATTCAAAATGGTAAAGCACTTTCTTGCGTTTAAGAGTACTTCGATGGAAACGAAAATATTAGACATTCCTAGTACTCTTTTTTGCAGCTCTGCAGGCCTCATAGTGTTTTTTTTTTTAAATTTCATCTTCTGATCATAATTTTAATTATTATTAATAATGTGAGCAATTATAAAATTGTAACAAAAAAAAAACTACTCTTTATTGTCAGAACTGGACCAAAATTAAAATGGAAGCACACGAAAAGCACCAGCTTTAAAATATCAAAGTTGGTGCACCCAGTCAAAACTTCTGGGGAGGCAAACAAAAAAAATACAGTCGAATTGAGAACCTCCTCGAACCGACAGTGTAGTAATCGATAAGGAGAAATTTACAGAAAGTTTGAGCCCTCATTCGCACTAGAGGTCTTTTACTGCGCGTTAAAAAAGCTTTCAAATAGAACATATAAACTTCCAAGTTTGTGTACACAAAACATTGCTTTCATAACACGACGCTTGTTTAACGAGCTATGTTCTATTTCCAACGTTATAAATATATATATAGCATTTAATTTCCTAACAAAAATCACAATTATCATTCACCACGCAAATGGAGGTTACAGATATTGCCATCCTCATCCCATTCTTGAGCGTGCAATGTATCGGGAACATGTATTTTAGTGATGTATGATCGACATTTATATAAAACAATATGTATTACTTAGTTTCCATGTAAGTGACTTGTTAATCTTTAATGGAAATAAAGATCTTTAAACCTAATAAATAAATAATAGATAAACGGGATGGATATTTAAAGATTATGATAACACGAGAATAAAATTGTACATAAGAAATATACAACGGTTGTAGAACTTTTTGAAATAGGTAAAACTAAACATTTTAAAGAGCATTGTTAGCGTACAAAGATTCCACGAGAATACTTGCACATTTTAGTTTTTGGAATTTGTAGGAATTTTACATAAATTTTTTATCTTAAATCACTCATCCATAGCTACGCGTAGCTGATTCTGCTAGTATAATATATACATAATAATTAGAAAAAGATTAAAAATCAGTCTGAATTATAAACTAATGCTACATTTTTATTCAGTTTATAAAAAACTATTTTTTTTTATTTAAATTACTTAACTCTTCAGTCCAAACGCAAGGTTTGCAAAAGAATCATGGAACACATGCTATGTTTTAAATTTGAAAAGAACTGACCGTGTTCGCAACACCACGCCGCATTTCATGACTGGAGTAATGGAAGTAGGAATAGATGGGCATGTGGCAAGGATAGACCCGCAAAGGTGGGTCAAAGTTTTTATTATTTTATTATTATCTATGATGGGGCTCGCACTGCGGAGACACTGCGAGCCAGATGGATCTTTTGTGCTCGCCCGATCTCCCTTGTCAGCAAAAGAAAGCAAAGCTCTTACCCTCCATCCCATGCTTACATTGATATGTATTTTTATTTTAATGTATTCTGTTGTTTTGTTTTATTAATTCGTTTTCAAGCGTAGACAATGTGGCAACCCATTGCCATATAAAAAATTAAATAACTACTGCTGTCGTATTCACCATTTAGACCCCCTCCCAACCCCCCATGTTATCGAAAAATAAGCAAAGCAACTACCCACTTACGTGATACTCGACCGGCCCCTAGGGGGAGGGACCACCTTGGTGAACAAACGGAAGGACGGACAGAGCAAACTATAAGGGTTCCTTGTAGGACTGCGAAACCCTAAAAAAACGTCATTGTTATGCATAACTTACCCAAGCGCTGCCTCCTATAGAAGCCGGCATCGCCATGTAACACTCGAACTCCTTCTTGTCCATGTTCAGCGACTCCGCTGTAAGGTTTTCTATAAACGACACCGCACAGCACTGCAACCAATGCAGGGCTATCATTGCACATCATTCATCATCCTTTAAACAAGACGATTTTCCCAATCTATACTAACATATAAAGCTGAAGAGTTTGTTTGTTTGCTTGCACGCGATAATCTCAGGAACTACAGGTACGATTCGAAAAACCCTTTCAGTATTATATAGCCCGTTTACCGAGGAATGCCATAGGCTATATATTATCACGCTAAATGTTTTCATCTAATTTTACGCGGACAAACTCGCGGGCACATCTAGTTCATCATAAAGAACATCATGAACCTTATGATTTTTATAACATCTTTAATACATTCATTTTTTTGTACGGAACCCTAACTCTTTAGTTAATTATAATTGCTAATATATTGTTAACGGACAATTCATTTTTATTCGTCTTTGTGTTACGTTGGCAAATACTATATTGTGGCGGCCAAGAAATCGAAATTTTATTTTTATGTACAGATACATTTCGACCGGATTTTTCGTCGTATCTATCTACTTCTCGATTGTAACGTGAAGTTGCCCAAAAAAACCGAACCACAGCGTAATAATACGCATTGTTTAGTGGTCGTGCTAGCTGTAGGCTCTGTGTTTGGGGGTATAGGGGCGCCAACGCGAGATTACCTATACATATTTACATATATATATGGTTACAATCAGGCAGACCACATGCTAGTTGGCCACCTTACTTACCAAATTGGTGAAGTAATATCCCCCCTCGCCTGTCATCAAACGCTGCGCGTTACAGAAACGGGTCACAAAGTTGATGTTGCTGACCAGCCGCGGCGGGTTCGCCTTCAGCACCTGGAAGTGAGACCTTAATATATACCAAAACTTAAAACTTGAAAACTTTAAGTAAATTCAGTATACTTGTTGCGGACAGATGATACAAGACGAGTGGCATGGCGACGTCTTTGACCGCGGACGTCGACGGCACAACTAAATGGCCTTTAAACTTGTGTACATGCATTAATGTTTTACAAATATTTCAATGTGTTATGGCTTTTCATTGATAAAATAATATTATTTTTTGTAAAACCGACACAATAGATAATGAAATGTGAAATAAGATAATATACGAAATATAACTATCTCTTTCTATCTTCACTGCCTTATATATCCCTTTCAACTTCCGTTCGCCTCGCCCGATCACACTCCGTAACTTTTTCGTCACGCATTCACTTGCTTACTCCCCTAGTCAAGCACGCGTAAAGAAGTTTTTCTTCAATATGTACTAATTCTGGGGCTAGTTTATTACAACACTTACTATGTGGCTGTTGGCTCTGAATCGGTGGAGACCAGTGTTGGCGTGTGGCCATAGCCGAAACCTCTGGGTCCGAAAAGCTTGGCGTAGCATGCGCGGCAGTGGATCTCCTTGTCGGGACCGTCGCACGCCAGCATAGAGTCCAATGGACGATGGCATTCAGCGCAGTTGAAGCATTTCTTGTGCCACATCTAAAAAAAAAATAGTTATTAGAATTTTTTGTCACCCTAATTTGTCTACTACCAAGAAAGTGTTTACTATGTTGTTAAGGAAATTTATTAATTTTTGAGTAGCCTTAAGATTGTATTCACGGACTATAAAAGTGGCCACGAATACTATCCATTTTTCGTATAGTGTACGTAACACAAAACTTCAAATGCTTGCGTATTCAGACTAACGATTCACGAAAAATAAAAATCATTTATTGTTAACATCGAGTTTTTACATGAAATTTTTTAAGTCGTCCACAATATAATAATTTCTTTTAATTTGGTCATCAAAGCTATGCAAGTTAAAATATAACTTACGGTTCCCTTAGCCAATTGTTGTTCGGCAGCGAAGACCATTCCACCGCATCGTGGACAACCTTGTCCTTTGGGCGCCTTGATGCTGGTGGTGTCTGGGTTGTAGAATGGACGCTGAGATGAAATCTCGTCCTCGCTAAATTGAAGAAAAATATTACATAAGTAAGTACCACTGATCAGTGAGGCGTTTTAAGGCCTAAACATCCTCTTATATGTGAAATATGCTCGAAGAGAGTGGCAAATACAAAGGTAGCAGTGGGTGATTAAAGATTAATAGAAGTGCCACAAATCAGGGGAATAAAGGATCTTGAAAAGCGTCTCCGTACAGCAGACGAAACCCTAGAAGGCCTCGGTGATCTCTTTCCACCGCGCAAAATTTTGACCTAACACACTAAAAACATTATTTTATATACAGTATTATGACAAATATCAGTATAAACATAGCCGTGGATACCTGCGGTTGATAATGGAGCAGCCTGTAGTAGTCGTGGCTATGCTTCTAATTTGGTGACGTCGCCAAGTGAGTTATCTGTCCTAAATTTAAATTGTTTGGATGATAATGATGAAGATGATGAATGACGTTGATGTCCTTCATGTCCTATCCGACAAAGGCGAAACGCCTGGCTTTTAAGTTTGCCTTTTATAGGCCCGAATGCGGCTTGGAGAGCCAGATTTTGCCAGAAAAGTCCTATTGCAGGACGCACAATTTTATTTTAAAGGCAAGCTCATTTAAAAATCCTATTACAATGTATGTATGAATGTCTGTATGTATATTTGTATGTTTGTATGTACATACATGCATAATGAAAATTAATTCTCTCGCCTCGACTCTTTTAATTTCCTTGTCTTAAAGGTGGGGAATGAAACTGAACAAACAGAATTTACAGCGGTCCAGACGTTTTAGAGTTTTAGCTCGACTAACGAAAAACGGTTGATTTTTATATACATAGATAATAATTATAAAATAATCTTAAACTTAATGAATTAAAAATGACGGATCTTCTCCAGTCAGACATTTCTATGTTCCAAACGATAGGATTTTACGTTACGACCGAGTATGAGTGCGAGTGCGTTAACAAAAACAATTTGTTTGGCAAGATATCACGACATGCGCTCTTATTGCTGATCGGGGACAAGTGATTTATGTCTTTAATTTAATTGATTTATATTTTGAAAATATTGTAGTAATTTTACTTGATTTATGTAATATTTAAACTACTCATCTAACCAGAACAAAAAATTATTAAGATTTAATTTAGTGGCAAAAAGTGAAAAAAAAAAATTAAAAGAAAAAATATCGAAAATACTTACAAAGTTTTCGATGGCTGGCGGGTCTGGATCAGTGATTTTAGATTGGCGGTTAAGGATTTTTCCGGTTATCAACGAAAGTTTGGCTTTTGGAATGAAATAACCAAGTCTGTTATTCTAGAAAAATCTTGAAAAAGCCTTTTATCTTCTAGAAAAAGTAAAAACAAAATAGATAGATATGAAGATTTTACTACAATATTGTCCACATAGATGCTAGTATCGATGATAGTAGATTAAAAAAAATGTCTTTGACTTTACAAACAAGATTACAGTGATCAGTTACTCAGGCAAACCTGCATCACAAAATTTGCACGTAACAGCGCAATAACAGAAAACGACTTTGTTTCTGCATTCTATTAGTTCGTCTCTAACTATATATAAGTAGTTTTAAGGTTTAATTACCATTGAGATCTAATGATAACTTTACTGTCCAATTAAAATATATTTAATTGGTTTTCTATTTCTTACTGCAAGGTTCTCTCATAAGCAAAAACAAGAAAAGTTAACTTATCATTTTGTTTAAATATGTATATTTGAGAGCCTCCACAGGAATTATATCCCCAAAATATTCCTCTTTGTCAAACGAGGGAAGGCTCTCAATTTATTTTTTTGTGTTTGTTAACTCAGAACTTTTGACAGGGTGAACCGATTTTGATCATTCTATTTTTTATTTCAAAGATTTTTGCACTCTGTTAAAATTTTCTACACTACAAGTCAATTTCCAGACGTCATATAACCATTGTTCTATTGCATACTTAAAGTGTGAAACATCGAAGGCGACTCATCGAAATCACGAAAACCGCGAGACGAACAAAGATGACATTAGATGAAGAGGTAATTTATAGCTAGAAGACATCCGGTGAAAACAATTTTTCGATAAGGCCAGATTATTTAACTCTATGGACTCTAGCAAGTTGTCGCGGACGCAGTCGCGGTAAATAGCTTATCTCTTATACAGTAAACTATCCCTACTATACGCTTATTTATAAATTCGGGGTTTTGGGGTGAAAATTGAAGCCGAAGCATCATTAAGAGATTGGCTCCATTATAAGTACATTCAACATTTAGTTTAAGAGTTGATCATAAAATCATACTAATTTGCTCTAGGGAATTATTATTTTTTCTTCTCATTATTGATTTTGGATCATAACAGACAAAATAATGATCTTTCTTTCTTTGAAAAAATGTCTTCAAAATATCAGAATTGAACAAATTTGAAATGAGACCACACGGAAAGCACCAGTTTCCAAATAAAAAATGAATCATCAAAATCGGTGCACCCAGTCGACTTTTTTGAGGTTTATTTATGTTATATAATATTATGTGGTTTTATAAACTTCATATACTTTCACTTCTGCATTTTTTTTATTTATTTCAATGTTAATTTTATCGAAATTGTCTATTCACGCGCTATCTATTCTAATATATAATGCTGAAGAGTTTGTTTCTTTGCTTGAACGCGCTAATACCAGAAAACACTGGTCCGATTTGAAAAAAATCTTTCAGTGTTAAATAGCCCATTATTCGAGGAAGGCTATAGGCTATATATCATCACGCTAAACTTGAATCTATATTTTACCTAATTTTACGCGGATAAAGGCGCGTGCACAGGCGACGGTAATCGGTAACTTAGTCTAGGAGCTTTGTATATTCGGACAGAAATGCTTTTTATTTTAAACTAAAGCTGAGTTTTTTCTTATAATAAGGGGTCAATCTTGTGTACTTAGACAGTAAAGTGAAAATGAAAGTCAAAATCGTTTATTCATAGAGACTTTTTTTGTCAGCACTTATAAACGTCATATGTATGTATACATTTTTTTAATATTATTCAATAATTTGGTGATATTATTTACGATTTAAAAGCTAAGTTTACAGGGGTTCCTCTCGCCCTCTACTGAGAATAGAAAGCGTAACAGTGTGTCAGTGCTCACGGATGCGGGCCGTATAGCTACATTTTTGGACGAATCAATAGGTAAAATATAACATAAAAGCTAAAAAAATCCTTTTCTTCTGCCTTTCTAACATATTGACTTCTTGAAATTCAAATTGTTGTAATTTAAATTTCGTAAAACAAGGAACAGATATAACATAACACATAAATATGATTCTAATGGTGAAAAAATCTTTTAAATTGGTGCAGTAATATCAGAGCTTAGCAAACAAACAATCAAAACTTTCCTCTGTACAATATTAGATATAAAAATAATTTGATATTACTTAAGTTCATTGTATCTGTCAACTTAATAACGGCCACGTGCCGGCCCCAAAAGAGCAACAATCGGCAACAGTCGGCAATGATCGGCAACGATCAGCAGCGGCTGCTGGAGCGCGGCAACGCAGCGACAATGGCCAATTAATGCGGCAAACGAGCCGCAAGCGATATTATCGCACTGTAACTACAACTGGGGACAAATTAAGTATACGTGTACCAATATTCAGGTTTGCAAGGAAAATTTCTAAAAAATAATATATCACTAAAAATATAAATATCTTTACTAAAAAATTTTCTTACATCGTCCAATTTTTAAAAACGGTTTCAACATTAAAAGTGCCTGACGCATCACATTCCGTAATAACCGTGCCTTGACTGAATGAGCTGCCTCGTGAGGCTTGCTCTGACGTTGGCTACGCCACTTTTTGTTTGAAGAATGTGCATTTTCCTCGGGCGAGGCACGTCCTGACTAATCGAGGAATTTGTTTACCGAGGCTACCTCCCAACGGTGCTCGTTCAGTCAGGACACGACTATTGACATGCAGAGCCGAGACTTTTTTATATGGAAGTCTCACAAACCGACCGAAATTCGACAACAGTGTGTGTAATGCCTTTGCTTATAGGTAACAACCGACAGTATACAATATATTATACACAAAAAGTGGGCATTGGCTACATAAGATTCACAGCATTCTTATTTTCCAAGGGACGGCAGCTAACTGCAAGGCAAGTTTTTAAGGTAAACTGACCTAAATCTTGCTAGCAACGCAAAGTCAGGGATTTGCATTAAGGAACTACTGAAATTAGAGGCTTTTTAGATGCTAATTAGGTGCTAAGTTTAAAAACTAGGTGCTTGAATACTTTCACTGTTTCGGACTGTAAAATTTGCATTTCTAGAGAAATGCTTAACAACGCAGTTTCAATAATAATTTTATGATTAATAAAATTAGTAGGCAATTAGGTGGTGCAAGTATAATAAATAAAAAATCAAACATATTAAACAACCTTTCCGTATGCCTCTTGTTATAAAAAAAATATTCAAAGTACCTATATTAGTATTATTAAAAAAAGACGAGAGAAATTGCGTAGTGTATACAAATGATAGTATTTTAATACATACAGTTTGGTGTCCGGTGGTGTACACTAAACGGCGATAGTCAATTAGTGCTAGGATTGGCACTCGCACGCGACTCGCACGCGGCGCGCAGACGGCCTACCTCGTCACTTTACCCTCAAAGAGTAACTTTGGTACACAGATGTGACAAATGGTACTAAAACAAACCGATAGTAGTAAGTAAAAGTAGTAAGTAATAAGTAATATGTCTCAACCACTATGTACCACCGTTAACCATGGCCTAAATTATTATTTTTTCCATAAAAAAATGAGAGAAAAAGGTTGTTTGCCTCTTTTCTTGGAGGTCCCTTAGGGGTTGATTGTGTTATATCGATATTAGTTCCTCATTGTTGTTGCATGAGGCAGGAAATTTTTAGCACATCGCAACGGTTATTTGTCTTTGATCATGGCGGTGGTGGGGTGAAATTTCTAGATCTGAACGATGTAAGGTGTTGAAACTCAGCTACCGTTATTAGCCCAAACAGTTCCACAGAGCACTTTCCGTACCAAATGTATTAAAACAAGCATGGAGATCCGACGTACTTAGCTCCGAAAATGAAAAAGAGGTCAACCAAAGCAGATCGAAAAAGATGGGTCGTTGATTTCGGCATTCTTTAAGGTCGGACTGGTGAGCTTATAACTGGTACTTGGAGATATTTAAGCATATAGTAGTATCACAACACAACCCGCAAATAGTTTTTGGGCCTCTACACGCTTTATCTGATCTGTGTCGTGTGAATCTCAGCTGATTTAATTTGTCAGCTTATTTGCGCTGTACCCGGGCCGGGGGACCGCCCCGCCTTTTATTGCACCAATTTGGTTACTAATTGATTTATAATCTTTCCGTAACATCTTTATTATGTCGGTTCTATATTATATTACGTATTTTCTACTTTATAACTCGCAAGGCTGGCACTGTAATGATTTATTTGACAACGTTAGGTATTTATTTTGCCAAAAATAAGGTATATGATATTTGTAGGTCTCATCAAAATCCTGTTCTAGACGTTTCTGAGGTTATTCGCAACGAACATACAAGAAAAAGAAAGAAGAAGCAAAAAGCATAAAAATCTGTTAAATCTTTAAAATTGTTTCGTCGTACCATACTTAGGATAGTAGTAGTAACCAGAATAATTTTCTCAAAAATTGTATCAAAATCTGTCCAGTTTTTTGTGTACTACACAGAATATACGTTAGTACATTAATCTTATCATCATATTTAAAATGGCTGCAATGCCCCATTAGAATTAATATCAATCAAATCTCTAACAATATGGACTTTATTAAATTCAACAGATTCAGAACATTATAATAAATGTTAACTCTATTGATATTAGTTAAAAAATCTGCGAGTCTAAGTCGAAATACATAAAATAATCTTAACAATAAAGTGACAAAGTGCAATTTTGTTTGCAAAGTGCATGAGTAGAAAAAACATTTTATATTGTAGCATAGCCAACGCAAAGTCAACTTTAAATCGTTACTTTTAAGTATAAATATGGCTTGTAAGTATGTATTTGAGGCCATTAAAAACGCGGTGCGCATTCGATCCGCACCAAGATTTAGGGAACGGTTAACTCTCTGGTAGATAATCGCCAATTATGCTAGATTTTATCATAGTCATATAGATTCACGATGCAACGGGCACGAGATTCGTGAAAACTTTTATTATATTATTAAACAAATAATTACCTACTGTTATTATTGTGTTTTATTCAAGTAACTTATACTGAAGAGGAGGCATTTGAATTGGTCACTTGGTTAAGTAGCTCTTACTGCGGTCGGGTGATAGATGGGTGACCAATTTTGTCACTGGTTTCCAAATATTCGACCTCCATGTTTTCGAAACCATGTAAAATATTGAGTTCCGATTAAAGTCACTGAGTCTGAGTCATATTTAAAAGGAACTTACAAATTCACATACCCACTAGGGATGAATGGAAAGAGGGGGCTACCAATGCAGCCTCACATGGTACACGGATGGTTCCAAAATGCTGTCTGGTACAGGAGCGGGAGTATACGCCAAAGGACATAGTACACTCATGGCTTCTGCTGTATTTCTAATTTTTGGTGGCAATAGGTGCAGTAGGTACAGCTGGGCCTAATATTTTTGTTTACTCCTCAATAAATAATAAAGCATGTTCTGGGCATAGCTGCAATGATAGCCTAGCAACGCTGTTGCTTGGACCGAGCATATCATGTACTTTTTAAGATGGCTACCGAGGTTCTAGTAAGTTTATAATGCGTAGTCCTAATAGAACGTGAATGCGCGATGCAAGCGAACTTAGTTTGTGCGAACGTGCGATCAAACATATTGATGTTCAAGAAGTGTTTTAATGGAAGTTCGTCCAAAACTTGCAAAAGCTAAAAATATTCGACTTTTAATTTATAATTACATCGTTATTTAAAGTTCTACTACACAAAGATATGGTATAAATATCTAAATTAAATTTTTCCTCGTGTAATACAAGTAAAATTCATTCATTAACACTAACAATTTTTATTAAATGTGTTAATTTATATAGAAGGTAAAATTATATGGAATAAATATTATATTACAGAGAAGTCTTCTGGGTAAAGAGCTCAGACGCTATGACAGTAAACTAGACTCTCGGTGGTCTGTGAATACAAACCTTATATTTTTAATTCTTGTTTAAACATTATGATAGGAAGTTATTTAAAAAGGATAATACTTAGGATTCTTAGGTTTCCTAACCTAACCTAAGAATCCTAACAATTAAATATTATATATAATTAATATAAATAAATAATTAAATATTCTAATATGTATAATTAAATATTCTAAAAAAAGGAAAGTAAGTTTTGTACTAAATCTTTTTATGACGAGTACATACGTATAAAATGCCAATTTTCTTGTTACTTCCTGAGCGAACCCAGAATAGGTGTTTGTTTTATATATTTCTATTCAGGCAGGCGAGGTACTGTCATCAATAAAATAGCCAGTGGCATTTTCAAAATTAGCTATAAAAATAGAGTATATTTCTAAAAAATATAGTATGTAATGGGAAAAAAGAATTCACAAGCATATATTTATTACTTAAGCTTAGTAGGAGGAGAAAAAGGGAATATTAGACATACCTAAAAAGTATTCCTAATATTCTTTTTTTTTTCTAAAAAAAAGGAAAATCAAAAATCGATGTGTTGAATGTTCGATTTTTAAATTATTGTACAGAAATAATAAAAAAACTGGGTTAATTATAAAAGCGTTTTCGTAATCTGAACTCACACTGACTAAAAATTTTGAATAGTCTAGTTGTCTATTTTAGACCAAGGCGGAGCAGGAGGCAGCTGTCTTTCCTTCCACTTGAAATTAAAAAAATGTAGCCAAATCCAAAGAAATCAAAGTCCTCTCTCGCACGAGAGTTTAAAAAGCGTTGCGTTAAATCTTGACATTGACGCTTTTTCAGCGTCGTCGATACGAAAATAGAACATTGCTCGATAAAAAAGCGTCGCGTTATAAAAGCGCTGCCATTTAAACAAAAACTTTGGAGTTCATATGTTCTATTTGAACGCTTTTTTAACGCGCGGTAAAAAAAATCTCGTGTGAATGAAAGTTAAGTCTACTCAAGCAGAAACAAAACAGACAACAAAAAACAATAAAAATCGGGGCAAGAACTCTAACATTATGAATATAATCTAAAATTGTAAATACGGAAAGTGGCCTCACTTAAAATGAAAAATAAAAGATAGTCAAGTTTTTTGAAAAATAATGAATATTTGAAAAGATCTTCATATCATCTACAATAGAGTTACTAAAAAAATGAACTGAGATTTGGACATGGTAACACAGAAATCCTAGTGTACCGATTGTGATGATATTAAATTATTTTTGCACATTCGGAATAATTAGATTCAGAATTATTTCCAAAAATAATTAACTTGGCCGAGCCTGCCGTGTAGAGGGCAGTATCGTCCGCGAATAGTGCGAGGTGCACTGATTCAGTTTTGGGGACCCAAAGGATTTTTTTAGAACAGATAAATTGATTAAGTTATTTTTAGTTTTAAAAGATTCGTTACCAGAAGAAATCCTATTAAAAATTAATATTGAAGCTGAAACACATCTTGTTCTAGATCAAGCAGCATGCCTACATTAAAATAAGAGTGTATCAATAATAAATAAATAAACAAATAACGAATACAGTATAATGTTTCTATAAATAAACACCAATATTTGGGTATTAGTAAAGGACATTTCTAAAGTGCAACTTTGAATGATTCTCGGTTCTATTCCTATAGAAGTCATTCCAATTTCGTTTTCATTTGTTTTGATATTTACTGCATCTTTTTCACTTTCATTTTTCACTTTTTTATTATCATTTATATAATTTCCCTTCACAAGATTTAGTACTGGTAGAATGTTTTCAGGTCCGTTTACAATGATAGTGTATAATACGCCTTTATCGCTGTTTGGTGTAATCCCTTATACATACACAATTATATAGTTAAATATATATTATATTACTTATATTATACATTTAACTATATATTTACATACAGGCCCCGGGTTCGATCCCCGGCATCTCCAATTTTGTTTTGATTTGATACCGCAGTATCCTTTTTTATCCGGAAAAGGGTTTTATTTAAACCTTTTTTATCTGGTTATGAACCAATTTTGTTAAATGAAGTTAAGTTTGGTTTCGTTTAAATTATTAGCATGCAAATTTTACACATATATATTGTACTAACAATATATTTTTTATTTATTACTAGCAAATGTTGGTTTACTTAATATTTACTGTTATACATTCTATTATCCTATAATATTGACCCCGTTCTCTGTCCTGTTCCCGTTCCATAATGGTTCACAAAGATAAAAACTTTAATAAACATAAGAGAAAATCCTATATGAAATATCCACCATGCACGCATTAGCGAGCAAGACCCAACAAAATGAACGATTGAATTAGAAAAACAAACAAAAGACAAATGAAGAGACGTAAATAAAAGGAGTGCCAAATGGTTAGATATTTTACGCTTGTTGTAATGTTTTATGTTTATTTATCTTTAGGAGTTTACAGTATACAAATAAAAAAAAACATTTAGTTAAATTTAGGCCTTGCCATAGACTGTTAATATTATGACTATTAACGGCATACTTTTTTATAAACTTTGTGATCTCATCTATTGGAAGTGTTCTGAAGTAGCGACCAAATCTGCATATATTTGTACTTTTCAGGGTTCCGTAGAGTACTACGGAGAAGGAACCCTTATAATTTCCCTCAATCCGTCCATCCGTCCGTCCGTCTGTCTGCCTTAACTAACTTCTACAATTATGAACATAAATGCATAAAATTTGATACAATTATGTGTTGCGTATAGATTTTATTTTTGATATCTTAAAAAATAATACCTATACATTTTAGGGGTGGCTCCCATGCATAAAGTTGAGCTGAATTTTATTTTAGATTCAAGTCCATCGTGCGGGGTATCACTCCATATATCTTTTCAAATAAAGGAGAGATTTCTTACACAGCAACAAGTGTTTTACAAGGTGGTTCTCCTCCTGGCATTTCGGAATTATAACACGTAGAAATTTACAATTTTTTCGTATCGATAGGACATGCTAAGAACTTATTAGAAAAATATAATATTTTGAGCCAAATCGGACAACAATTTTTGAAGTTACCTAACAAAAATCTCATCTCGTACCAGAGTTTTGAAATCGAGATAATTGTAAGAAAATGTATCTCGTAAGTATAGATATAATTTAAAAAAAAAACATAATCTGAACATTTATAAATAAGTATATAAAAAATATAAGGCAAAAAATATATAAACCTGGGATTCTATACCGTGCCTTAAATTAGTTTAACAATGATCTCGTGAATGCACTACGGTGAGTTTAACTGCATTGGCAAAAATAGTCATACAAATTGGATTAAACCCCATTTGAACATCAAAAATCAAACAACGTCAATCAAAAAGTCTATTTTCAATTCAAATTTTACAAGATAAGTTTCATATGATAGATTTTTTACTACAGTTTCTGTAATAAGTTTCTTGTCAACTATTGAAGTTATTTAAAAATATTATTATTACGTTTATCGCGTATGAGATTCTCAACCCTTCCATAGCGTGTCTTGACACGCTTTCACCATTTTATTAAACATTCTTATAAGTTTTCCTTTCTTTTTTTGCTTTTAAACCTTCAATTAAATTAGCATAGCACATGGTGTATAGATGATAAAATCGTAGAAATCTGAACACTGTCTCGAATATGGCTAGTTTAATATATGTACTATAAAAAATAAGGCGAAGATCGGCGTCTGAGGGTCACATCATTCCAGAGATTGATGTAGCAATTTCATCCAACGGCAATGTACATAAAAATACTTGAGAGAAATGTTCGAGCATATCCGAAGCGTGACACGCCTGGGAAAGGATAAAATGGATGAACACGAGGTCACTTAAACGGCTCTACGCAACCGTGAAGTTAGTTTTCGTGTGGAAATAACCATAATTCAAATGAAATAAAAACACTATTTTTGAGAATAACATAAGTAACTAACATATGACAAAATAATCAAATTAAATTTTTATACAATTAATGTGTGCAGTGTCATGCCCCAGAAAAGGAGCAACTTCCAATCCTCTGTAGGAGTAGGTATTCCCATTTCTACCGCTAACTTCCTCTCGTATCCACGAATGACAGTAATGTGAACGAATTATTATATTAATCTACTAGCTGTGCCCGCGACTGCTTCTGCGTAAAATTAGTTAAAAAAAAGTTTAATTTCAACATGATGATATAAAGACTATAGCCTTCCTCGATAAACGGGCTATCTAACGCTGAAATATTTTTTTAAATAGGACCAGTATTTCCTGAGATTAGCGCGTTCAACCAAACAAACGATCTCTTCAGCTTTATATATTAAGTACAGATTTATTTACAATAATGATATAAGCTATTGGATACCTTTGCGGGGAAGTTATGGATGAGATTGGCCCAGGGAGGAGGAAGGTAGATCAAGAAGGGGGCCTTTGCCCAGCAGTGGGACACAACAGGCTAATAGAAAAAAAGCTTTGTGTAATAAGAAATAATTATTTATTGTTTTAACTTTTGTAAGATTCTTCTAATAAACTCCTACCAGTGGACGCCGACGACTAGGTAGGCCGAGAAAAAGGTGAGGACTTGAGTCCATTTCTTTCTGGCTGGACGCCAATGTGGGAAAGAAATGGATTCAAGTTAACCAGAAACGTGTGGTTGGAGAGGGGGGGGGGGGCTGTTCCAAGCTGTGGGACTTTACAGGTTAATCAAAAAAAAGTTTATGAAGACCGTATGAGGTGATGTTTTGTCAAATTGCAGTCTACTGTGAAATATTTTCTATATCACTTATTATCTTCTTTATTAATATAAAAATGAATCCCAAAATGTGTTTCTAAGCGCAAATTTTGAGAACAGCTAAACCTATTTCGCTAATTCTTTTCTTATAATATTCCTTGAAGTACGGGGATGGTTCTTATGGAGAGAGAAATTTAAATAAAAAAGGCCAAAAGCGTGTCAAGACACACTTATATAGAAGGGTTCAAGTGTTAATGGAGTGGTTCATGGAGGGCAAGACAATTGAGTGTCGTGAGTATCGTACTGGTGTCGATATTTGTCAATATTTATACGATGGTAACTTTAGTCAAACACGAATTGCCTTTGGTAAAATATCGATTGAAAAGTACACGTCTCTCGGGAACGGGAACGGATACAGAAACGGGAACGGGTATAATATAGGATAATAGTAAGTAGTCTAATATTCGGGCTGAATATGGTCTGCCGGGTTCGCTAGTACGTTTAAAATAGTTAATTTGTGTGCATGCCAATTTAATCTATTCCAAAGCCTTGACCGTCAAACTGAAGAACTGATTTCCATAAAAATTTGCATTCCTTTCCGCAGCGGAGTTTCTTTATTAAATCTCAAATAACCGTCGTACTTCTTTAGTGCCTTTTGATTTGTCTATCCGGATATTGCTCGCGTATTTTACCCTTAGTTAATAAACCTTACTTGTCTGACTTACTTGAATATTTCTGTTTCATCATTACATTACTTTGAACCACTCACTCATACGCGCACAAACATTATCGAGTACAAGTATACATATTACACATTATGTTCTTCTTCTTCGTAGCGTTATCCCGGTCTAGTAGTACCAAGGTCCGTTTAGATTGCATTGGATTTAGCCCTTTAATCTGATTCTACGCGCTACTTATACATTTCCAAAACTTCTAAGCCAAGAATCAATAAACAGAACAAAGAAACTACAATAAGTCTTAACTATTGCATCGAACACATGATGAGTTCGTCACGTGTTGTTTTTAACTATACGTTTTTTTTAAAATACTAGTTCTTTCAGGTACGGCTAATATTCTTCTAATTACAGTTAAACTTTTTTAAACATCTGTTTGGAGTTGCCATGACGCGCCCAGCGGAGATGGCATTTTAACCACACGGATCCGAACATTCTGTCATTGAGCTATCGAGATTAAAAAAAAACAATATCAACTGGAAACAACTTACTAAACGCATGAGAAACTACTTTGCTTTAATCCGCGAATGAATACGAGGGAAACTTTCTTTCGTTTTAAAAGAAGCGGACTTCAACTTGTTACAACTGGACCAATTGAAATGGGATCACACAGGATCAGCTTTCAAATAAAAAAAGGATCATCAAAATCGGTTCATCCAGTCAAAAATTCTGAGGTAACAAACATTAAAAAAGTACAGTTCAATTGAGTACCCGCCGACAATTGGAAGTCAGTTGAAAATCATTTTTTTGGGGGTTGAATAATTGGACAATCGAATCTAGTAATGTATGTTCGTAATTGTTTAATTAAGTCTATGTACATTAATAATTAGGCATAATAACAATAAGATTACATGTTTTAACGAGGTGCGGTTTTATATTACTGGTCCACAGTAATCTCTAGATTAGTAACAGGAGATCTAAATGAAATCCTGCCAGCTTTAAAATGGTTTAATCTATCTATAGAATTGAATTTATTTGAACCGAATTGTGTCTCCTCACTTCTGAAAATTATGTTATTCCTAAAAATTATTCCTGGAAAAAGTGTGCTGTAGACGTCACATTTTTTTAAATACTAGGAATTTGTTATATATGTGTTATATTGATATTTATACACCAGTCGTGTGTAAGAAACGTAACACAGGACTGAAATATAAATATGTTTACCAACCAGTATTATTGCTATAGAACATTACAGCTATGTATAGTGTTATCTGTATATACATAAAAGCGAAAGGTCACGCCAAAGGTCAGATTTCGAAAACTACGAGACGTACAAGGATGAAGTTTAACAAGGAGATAGTTTATTTAGTAGACTGATCAGCTAAGAGCGGATTTTTCGATAGGGCCAGATTAAGCAGGCCTAAGAAGAAGTTTAATTTTACGCGGACGAAGGCGCAGGGAACAACTTGTATGTTATATATTCATAAAGCTTTGTCGTGTAGATGGAGTGGTGCTCGCACCACGCGGCGGGCGATTGTCATGCCCAATCTTAGTAGTTACAACTTTTTAAGAAACCCTTTATGAGAGATTAACAATAATGTTAAGCATTTTTAAATGTATTCGGTGATTCTAACCTTTAAAATTTAGAGAGGTTGCTAATTCTTTAGTAATTAAAAATGCAATAATGAGTTTTTTCGTTTCGTTTTAATATACTCTTTATAAACTTATTTCACTAACATGAAATTTTTGCATTCGCCGTTTTCGGAAATATAGGAAAGGCATTCTGTGCCAGCAAAAAAATACCGTCCCTGAGGAGTATAAAAATAACAAAAGCGAAACTGGGGTTTAAGATAGGACAATGTAGAATTTATTCATTACAGTGTTTTGAATAATAAATTAAAGTGAGATTATAATCTAACTATAACTTAGTAACAATAAATTTGCCTATAAAATTCTTAGTAATAAAGACCGACGTATCGATGTATCTTTGTATAATAGAGTAATTCTTTCAACAATAATGTAATAAGCTGTTTAAAAATGCTGTCTGTGTCTTTATAATAGAATCAAGGATATACTATTTGTGAGGTTTTCTATAATGTCTTTGTATATGGTCAAAGGGGCAAGCGGTTTGTTCTCTGGATAAGTTTTGAATGTTCTTAAACTACTTTGAGTTGAGTAGCTCCATACTTTATAGTTCAAATGTAAATATATTAAACTTCTTTTTGTAAAATCTATTTTTAAATAGTGGCTAATGAGTTTCTTGCTACTTCTTCCCGTGGCTCAACTTATCCGAATCAGTTGTGGTAGCTGTTATAATAGTCGAAGGTTCTAAAGAGGTTGTAAAAGTTACATAAAACATCGTTTGATTTTATTTATGAAGAGTTATAGTACCGCATCAATTGTTTCTTACATCTTAAATATTATGAAATCAGATGTCTTTCAGTGGGCCTTATTAATCTCAAAGTTTTATTATACTCCTAGCGTTCACAGATTATAAAACGTTCGTTTTGCTCTTAAAAAGATGACAATTTGGATTTTATTTTTCAAGAGCTACGGACTTAAAAGAGTTTTTATATTCACCTTTTTTATGAAAGAAATGTTATTTTAAGTTAATGCTCACCTGCACTAAAATGGAACAGAAGAATAATTTACGAAGTATTCACAGATTAAAAATATTAATTTTTCTCTTTGTAGGATATAAATAATAAATAAATAAATATATACAGGACTGTATGACACACGGACGTCTGTTCCTAAGGTAGACAACTTAATGGTGCAGCGGATAAAATACACAATTTTCTTTCTTCACGTTGCCCGACAACGTTCAAATCGGGCAACGATCCTCTTCTCCATGCACGCGTTTATAATTTGCGCCGGGCAGCGATTCGTTCGTCACGCTGCACGAAACAAGACGCTAAACGGCGGCTCTTACGTTCTTTACGTTGCACGACAACGTTCTAGCCGTGCAACGTTCTCCTTTATTCACCGCACACTTCAATATTATGTGCCGGGCAGTGATTCGTTCTTACACTGCGCGCAAGAATATTTCGTTCTGAGCGGCAAATCTTCTTCACGACGTCCCAGTTTATATTACTATACGGTTTATCAATTCACTCATACTTGACGGATCGTCAGTCGATCGCTACGACCGATCGACCACCGATCGACGATCGATCAAAAAGATCGATCTCTACGACCGATCGAAGATCTATGTATCTCTACGCTCGATCGACCACCGATCGACGATCGATCTCTACGATCGATCAAAAAGATCGATCTCTACGACCGATCGAAGATCTATGTATCTCTACGATCAATCGACCACCGATCGACGATCGATCTCTACGACAACGTACGAATCTATACGAAACTATATATATCTCTTTACCGGCGCACGCGTAATTGCCACGTATAAAAGTCTAAGCATTTTGGTTTGCTAGGGTAATATTTCAGCGGGCAACTTTATGTACAAGTTGTTGCGGGGGGGGCGGGCGGGGGGCCCAACGCTGCTAGTATTTCAAACCCAATAAGTGGAACCGCACAGCGCTGATAGTACCACCTAACTAATATTACATATGCAAACATGCTATGTCTGTTTGTAACGTTTTTTAGGTTGTGGAGTCCATGTAGTGATGAGTAGATGACATTTAAAAATAAAATTCTACCGTAATATAGAAATATATCTTGCCCACACCACCCGTGCGATTCATAAGCACACAACCGTGCGATTTGTAAAAAAAAATTCTGCCTTGCACAATATCTCTGTGAAACCAGTTGTCAGCTTCGATGTTTTCAACTCTATAAAACTTACTGACTTTCAAGAAAGAGCCTATTCATCTGTCAAAGCCCAGCAACGCATCTACGAAACTTTTTATTGTACTGTGGCCATCGGTCACTCAAGCATACCGTCTGCACGTTTGTCCCTTGTAATATTAAAGAAATAAGATGATTTAAAATTGGTGACACCGTTTTCAACGCTTCACATACTTATAAGATAAACTGCCTATATGGAGATGGATATATAAGCCTATGGCGTTCACTGGTAATAACCACTCGCATTATATCAAAAACCACCCTTAACAAAACACGACTACGTTAGTACGCCCTTGGTTTTTGCTGTGCAAAGACGTGTTCATCCTCCGGCGATGCACAGGTGAGTGATTTCCGAAATAGCTACTTCCTAAACCAACACTAAAAATTCTATTGAAACTAAACTCCTAGTACAAAATGATTAATGTTACCAGGGCATTAGAAAATGTACAGGAGGTTATAATATCGACTTTAACAGACGCGATGTTCGGAAACTGAAGATTCATCTTCAATAGGGCGAAACCGCTATTGTTTTTTTTTTTATCCTAATGAGTCTGTGACTTCGACCATTATTCTATTCAATCTAATAACTATGCGTAAGGAAGGTGTTTAAAAAAATAAAAATATTTGCAGTTTTCTTTTTTCAACTTTTTTAGCACAAGGAGGCAAAGGATGGCTAGTGACAGTATATTAAAACACAAATATGGATTTTTCTTATTTATGATTTGTAAATAACCTTTTTCAAGGCCATAGTGGTTTTATACGTACAGACATAGACAACGATATGGATTTTTTGTTTGTGTGACAAGGGGCAAATGGACAGACGGTTAATCTAGTTATGGTTGACAACCTACGCCTAGGACTACTTGACTAGGACTCCTTTGAGATGAGAAAGCTCTCATTTTAAAGGTTCCTTCGTTTTAGTAACAAGTTGAATTCATCTAAATGCATATGTGTATTTGCACGAGATTGCTAGATTATGTAAAGATCGTCTAATTTTATCGGCTACTGATAAAAATAAAACTATGGATCTTGGATTAAGTGCATTATAATTTTTTACTTGACTTAGAAGACACAGGGAAGATACCAGTATGAGCAGAGAGATAAAGGCCATTGATTAGTTGACATAAAGTGGACACAGACTAGTATATTCTATAATGTTGTATATAGACGACATAAGCATTGCGTCCATACTCTCAACAACTACTTTCTTTTACATTTAAAGAGTATAAAGATTAAAAGTTCTTTGCATAGTATAAACCAAAGTTGATTACCGAGGCGCTAGCACAAACATTTCGAACCGTTCGAGTCGAAGATTCGAGTTTGTAAATATTCGTGCTGGGCCCAAATCGGACCCTCCTTAGTGTCAACGCGAGTTGCATTAGCATTGATTAAAAGCTTGACACGAGAAACACATTTTCATCCTAGTTACAATCGACTCTTCGAATTCGAACGGTTCGTAATGTTCGTGCTAGGGCCTCCGTTCTTGTTCGTGTAGATCAGAACTCCGTACCTTTTAGTAGGCAAAGGGCCACATCGATAAAAATGAGATGCAGGCGGGTAACATCGTTAAGAAATTTGACATTGGCGGTCCACACGTGCAAAATTTAGTGTCTAGTTATCAATTTATGCAATAGAAATTATAGGCTATATTAAAACTGATGAATTTCAGTACATCACAATAAAACTTTACTCACGTGTAATGAAATTAATATTTATTTATAAGAATTAGATTAAATGGTTACAAAAGGTTCGCGGGCCGTAATGAGAGGGATCGCGAGCAACTTGCGGCCCCCGGACACACGCTGCCGACCGTCGCAAGCTGGTGTAAATCTTTAAAACTACGCAACGGATTTTAATGCTGTTTTTGCCAATAAACAGAATGATTCAAGGAGATGGTTCGCATGTATAAAACATACATATTATAGTAGATAAAAGCCAAACTTTTTACTGACTTGTGTATTTTATATATATATATAACATGTCCTAAAAATATTTTGTCGCGTTCTCGCTGCATACGCTGGCTAAACCGCACATTCATATATTCTTTCTTTGTATCATATATTCATCCGTTCATTTATTTATTAATTCATTGGAAGTCCGTGAATTGATGGTTGAACGGTAAAAGTAAATGTTTCCGATTAAATATTTATTTAATTAATTTTCTTATCATTCATCACTTTTACATTTAACTACTGTTTTGGGGTATTGTTATTTAATTTTTTTAAGAATATAATAAGAATAATTTAGGTATTTATATATAGACCTATCCCCGTTCCCCTTCGTCGTTCAATATTCCCAGGAATACCTGGAACCCAGGTCCAGCCATAGACTACGGGAACAGACCAACTATAAATCGCTTTTTTTATAGTAACTTTGCAATAGGTTACAGTTTTAAGTACTATACTATACAACGGAATATACGTTAAAGTTATGTTGTAGTGCGAGAAAGAGATAGCAAGAGTAGGTATGTAGGTGGTACATATAAAAACTTCTTTCATATCCGGTGGCTCATAAATACCTCGGTTTTTTAGGGTTCCGTAGTACTACAAGGAACCCTTATAATTTCTCTCTGTCCGTCCGTCTGTCTGTCTGCCCGTAAGGCGGTCTCCCCTAGTATTTCCAAACTATTGGACTTAAAATTTTCCATGTTGATAGAACATGCTTAAAACTCATTAGGAAAATTATTTTGAACGAAATCGGACAACAACTTTTGGGCCTTTGAGAAATGAGTATGCTCTTTTCTTGAAGTTCCCTAAGTCGTATCCGTTCGGAAATACCGAAGCTGGCAACTGATTTCTCCAATTATGAACATAAAAGCATGAAATTTAGTAGTTATGTTTTGCATATAGATTCTATTTTTGGCAAAGAAGTAGTCATGAATAGAACTAAAAAAACGATTTGCACTGTAGATATTGTATAAGAAAAACCGTAAAGCAAAAGAAACGTCAACCAGGGATTCGAAACCGTGCCTGAGAGTCGAACTTCTTAGCATTCCATGGATTCACTGTGCGGGTGCCGGGTCCTACTTTCTGGTCAGTTTATTATATTATATTTAATTGTATTACGTTAAAATTAATACTATATAGCAGCTGAAAATACAGACACACACACACACACATACATATATATATTCTTTCGTTCTTCGTTTCATATTTCCCTTCAAAGAGTCAAAAAAAAAGAAAATAATATAATATAAATACTTAAAATTGGCACGGACCTTTATTTAGCCTGTGGCGAGAAAATTGATAAAAAAAAATTAAAGAAATATACATATGTTTTTCATTTTCTTTTATATTATTAATTCAAAATATTAAAACTTTTACCATCAAAAACTTACACTGAATTTAACAAAATTTGGTTGTTTTAAAGTAACAGCAACATTAAATTGAGGAATGAAATACAGTGTCCAACCGCATTAAAATTGGGAATCTAACTACACGACTCAAGCATTTTTGAGCTTTTTGAACAGTTTTTTTGCTCTTAAAAGGAGCCGCACTAATTTAGTGCACCATTAGGGCAAACGAAAAACTTAATATCGAAAATTAGTAGATGGTTTTGTTAGTGTAGTTTTCGGCAATCAAATAAAGACAAATAATGCTAATAATGCAAATTTTATTAATGTAACTTTTGGCAATTCGCAAAACATTTCCAACACAAATAAAACGAAATATTTGGTTCTACGCATGTAAGTAAAGGAGTTTTTGGTAACTTGTGTTTGAGAATGTCGACAATCCCTCGTTATTTATTTTGCATTACATTTAGCAGACTTTTATAGGTGTAACTAAAAAACCTGCTGTCACTTTATAATTGTTATATAAAGGACTACGTTTATTGTAGCTACATGTAATAAAAAAATAGTTCTTTAATATAGTTTATATACGGCTTTTTTGTGTGTTCATATTTTTAACGGTGATCGGAAAAAAAAACACAAGTTTCAACAAAGAAACGAATAATATTTTCTTTGGAACGATTAGCCGCATGTGCTTGAGTTTTTATTGGAAGCTTACGAGAATATAGATCTACACTACAAGGACTATTTAGATAAAAAAAACATAAAATTAGGCAAAAAATTATATTGCGCTAGTGTTAATCATATTGCTAGCAATCCTTGATATAATTCGTCGTTTGCGTTATATTGGTTATACATATATATTATTTCGCTTGTACTATTTAAATATAGTTATATATTTTTCATTAATTAGGTTAATTTCTTCCGTAGGACCGTGGTATCGCTCTTAAAGGGTCGCATGCGGCGGCTGGACATTCGAATTGGTATTATTGTACACATGGTTTTGTAAATAAATAGTCAGCGAATAGGAAATAAATTGCATCTTTTCTCTTAATCAATTTCTTTTTTCTCTTAATCAATTAAATTTTGTCTCCGTTGAGAGAGAAGATACACGTTTGAGTAAGAGGCAAATATAGCAATGTTATTCAAATTTACTGTAAAATAGAAAAAAATTTAATAATCTATACTAATATATAAAGCTGAAGTGTTTGTTTGTTTACTTGAAGGCGATAATCTCAGGAACTACTGGTCCGATTTGAAAAATTATTTCAGTGTTAGATAGCCTACATGATCATTGAAATGATCATTCAAATGAAGCTACGTTCTCAGACACCTTTGCCTACCTGTCGGGGCGTTACATTCGACTCATATTATTATTACAGAATTACAATTAAAAGGAAAATAAGATGTCATCCAAGAACAGGTTTTCAACAATTTTTTTTTATCTTGTAAACTAGAACACCAAAACATGTCAAAGTAAGCATAATTAAAATGCTAATTCCGATTTATAAAAAGGAAAAAAAAAAACAATTTATCCAGTATGTATTGCGTCAGAGATTTGAAGATAAAGAGATTTTTTTTAATGTTCATATTGAGGTAACAAACTAAGAAACAGTCGAATTGAGAGCCTCCTCCTTTTTGAAGTTGGTTGAAAAGTGGAGATGTCGCAAAACGTATAAAAAACAGACCAATTGAAAATACGTAATCATCTTAAAAGTCGATTATACAAGCAGGTTAAAATCGTGGCACATTTCTAATTTAGATCAGAGACTTGATCAAATATTAATAGCTCCATAAACATTGATCAGAGGAAGCTCTTTAATGCTCTTAGCCGAAAATTGAACTACTTTTGATGCTACCTTAGTACCTATAATACAAACATAAATATGAATGCATCAATATTAATTTAAAGAACCAAAACATGCAAATTTGAACGCTTCTGCAGTATGCTTCAAATAGATGTCGTTAGATTTCTGACTGAATGTGCCATATGCCAGATTCAGACATTGCTTAAAATATTTGTACATTTTTGTCCTTGAAGTCCACAAAGTTCTACAACACTTTGTGCAGTTACGGAAACTCCCTGGCCACACTAAATGATCATAGAAATGATACTCTGTCAGGTTCCGGCAATATAAAATTATAAAATTATTATTTCATAAACGTTCGGCAAGTGTCACGTTTAATGGAAAATACATAGAGGAAATTGCTTAGATATGGACAAACTCATCAAAGTATAATAAAAGCAATATACATTGCCAAAAGCGTGTCAAGACACGCTCATATAGAAGAGTTCCGTATCTGATACGCTACAAACGTATTTGTTAAATAACTTCAAAAGTTATTGTACGATTTCGTTCAGCATAATTTTCCTAATGAGTTTTTAGCATTTTCTATCAACATGGGAAATTTCATGTTGCTACGTCCAATAGTTAGGAAATGCTAGGGCACCGTGTGTGCAGACAGACGGACTGATGGACGGACGGACAGACGGATGGACAAAGTGAAGTTATAAGGGTTCCTTGGTGTATTAATTAGCCTATAGTGTATTATTAGCTGGGCAAAGGCCTCCCCCTTCTTGATCCATCTCCTTTTTTCCTGGGCCAATCTCATCCACATATTTTAGTTTACAACTTAACAGAATCAAATGGTTAGAAATATAAGCCCACGGTTGAGGTAAGGTTTCATCTCGCCCAATGTCATTCTAGGTCAACCCCTTCCATTGTACCTATTGATATCATGAATCTAATGGGGCATTAACATCTGGCTTTCTTTAGGTCGTTTGCTTTCAGACTTGGCCAAGTGCACCACCATTCTGTACTTGAGTCCCGTAACATGAGCTGCTATACTCAGGACTTTCGTAAATTTTTCAGTTTTACTCATCATCACCATTGTCAGTTACTATAACCCACTACTAGGCATAGGCCTCCCTTTGCTGCTGTCACTCTCCCCTATCTCTTGCCAGTCTCATCCAGCTACCTTCCCTCACTTAGTTTTACTCATACAAATCAAAAACCCCAAACCCTGAATCTTACTATAACCTCCATCCGTTGTGTAAAGAAACATATCGTTTGCTTCACTAAACCAACATGTTGTTTTCTAAGTAATAGATTATATATACATTAGCTAGCCGCAGTCCGCGACTTAGTCCACGTGAGCCACCCATATCACTTAGGGATTTAAAAAATAGTTCACAACCGATTCTCAGACCAGAACATAAATAAAAATTTTCATAAGAATCGGTCAAGCCGTTTGGCAACAAACACTGCGACACGTAAATTTAATATATTAGACTTGAAAATATTTATAATTCCTTTCATTTCATAAATTTCTACGAATACCCTCATCGCAGGATTAATTGTATTTGAGATGGCCGCGTCCCAAAACCGTTCTTTATTCAATCGATCAGTCCCTTTCACATTTCCTTGGAAAAAAAGTGGGGTTTATTGAGAGATTATTATTAGATACAAATCAAAGGGAATTAAGGGGAAGCTCTCTAAATTTTGTTATTATTTTTTAATTCCATTAAAAACGACTCGAGAAAACTGTCTTCTGGTTTATTAATACACCACGTATAAATAACTTAACAGTCTAATTCATTTAGACTAATACATAATCGCAAAGACAGATTTGTATCTAAAACATTTTAATTAAATAAAAACAAGAAACGCATACATTAAATATGTACAATGACGGTATTTGACTCTATTTTTAGCTTTGCAAGCTTGTTTTGCAAAAATAAAATTTTTGGATATAACTCCTCAAGTCAAATTTGTAGGAAAGGGAAAATGCCGACATTTTTTTGTGACACAGGGATAATTATTTTTTATTTATTACAATTTTCCTTCAGTTCAATTTTGGTAAGTTGTTCAAAGTATTTTTCTCAACACTCGTATCTACTTCAATGTAGACTAATGATACATACAGATTGTTGACTCTATATATAAATGTTGGTACATAAACCGTCAAGAATAAGCAATAGAAAATACACAAAAACAATTTTCTATATTTCTTAATTTTATAGCTTGAGCTGGGAAAATCCGTGAAAATACAATGCCATAATTATCAAATTATTACCATAGAAAATTTATAAATGTCATAATACGATCGTAAAACCAATTTATGCTAATATATAAAGCTGAAGAGTTTGTTTGTTTGTTCGCTTGAACGAGCTAATCTCAGGAACTACTAGTCTGATTTGGAAAATTCTTTCAGTGTTAGATAGTCTATTTATCGAGAAAGGCTTATATACTATATAGAGTCACGCTAAAATTGAATCTTTTTTCCTTTACCTAATTTTACGCGGACGTAGCCGTGGGCACAGCTCGTAAAGTATAAAAGGGACTTAATCTGATATTCAAACAGTACTCCTCTTAATAAAAAACGAGGATTTATAAACTCGAAAGCGGAAGACATAAATTTTTATAGTATCTTAAAAAAATAATCGCTTTGCTTCAAGGAAAACGATACTCTTTACAATCAACTAGGTGAAATAGATTTCCTTCCCGATATTTGTCAGTATAATAAAATTTTAGAAGGATGTATGAAATGTATTTTAACATCTTTAGTCTATCTATAGATGTTCCTTTGAAACCTTTTGCAATACGAATTATATAATACGTATATCTTATACATATAATTCTTATAAAATTGTATATTTCGTATTAAATAATTCATATATATATAATTCTGGATCGTTTTGAATATTTTTTTTATATGCGTATGGGTGGTGCCCTGAATGGTTTAGATTCAAAAAATCTAAGTTATTTATCTATACTAATGTATGGAACGGGAACGGGAATGGCAACGGGTATAATAAATAACATTACAGGATTATAGAATGTAGTAAATAATAAGTAACCCAACCTTCGGGCAGGATAACGTCTGCCGGCTCCGCTAGAATATATTTCTATCATCTATATGTACTTTGGTACCTTTATCATCACATTCTCTATCACATATATTTCAGGTTTCATTAAGTTAGTAGACTAATAAATAAACCAAACTGAAGATTCTCAACTCGGAACGTACTTATAACCATCACAAAAATCTTTCTATATTATAGCAGCGAGCTCGCCTTCCAATGAATTGCTTTTCTCCTAACACATTTACTATGCATTAAAACCTCACAAATTCAACGTTTGAAACGCGATACCAACATTACCGACTGTATTATTAAATTTTATATTAACCTTACTGTAAATCGAATATATTATTACGTGACGTTAATGGATTTGAAATATATATTTTCATCGGAATATTAACTCGCCTGAAATTCCAGTCCATGCTTCTCCCGGCAGTAATCCTTGATTCGAGGGTAGCATTTCGCCATCAGCGTATTTCTTTCCATTGTTGTATCTGTAAAGAAACAGTTTCCTTCATTTCGTTGCTATAAAAAACAATATAGAAATACCACAATACATATAAACTAAATTTCACTCCAAACCACTCGAAGTTGTCATAACGTCACTTTACGTTAGCAGTGCGTTCTACTAAGCCTCACCTCGAAGATGACCGATTGCCATCTGACGTCATCCTCGGAGGTTCCGAGTTCCACTAACATCACTCAGTGACATTAATCAGAGTGCTTAGTGCGAGTTTCCTAACTCTTACGCGTTGGTAAAGTTTACTTAAATTTGTATGGAGATTGATCAGCGTAAATTGTTCTTCGCTTCGGTAGACCTGTTTTTATGGTTATTAGTAGTTTACATATCGTTTATACAAACCTTTATTAACAGTTAAAATAGAAGTACCAGTATACATACGTAATAACCAACGTAGTTTAGAATAGCCAAGAGATGTTTGTGAACGTATTATTTTAAATACATTACTTAAGAAATATAATAAATAAATCACCTCTTCTGTTACGGACAGATGATACAGGAACGGCATGGCGGCGTCTTCGATCGTGGACGCCGTCGGACGGACTGATCCTGGCTGGCACTAGTACGTAACATAGCGAGCGAGATAGAACAAAACATATGTATTTTCAATTTTACCGTTAACGCTTTTTATGACCATTTATAAAGACTTCTTTTAAATTTATATAACAAAAATTATTCCAAAATTCAATTGTATTGAACACTCGAATATAGCCAATTAAAAAAAACACAATATTGATATAATAATCCAACTACTGACTGTAGCTAGGTTACTAGTATTGAAAATTGTAATGAATGAAGGTTATTTTTAACATAAACAAATAGGTGACCACACAGCACTTTACCGTTAAACTAATCCTTTTCGGCGAAGCATATAACGGAATTGCATATATTTACGATTTTTTATTATTGTTCTTACTCATTTATACTTATGTTTCTTACCAAATACAATTCTGCCTGTGTTTTTTCCGTAAACATAGGTCATTATATATAAAAATGGCCAAAAGCGTGTCAAGACACGCTTATATAGAAGGGTCCCATATACGATACGCTATAAACGTATTTGTTAAATAACTTCAAAAGTTGTTGCCCGATTTGGTTCAGAATCATTTTCCTAATGAGTTTTTACCATGTTCTATCAGCATGGAAAATTTCAAGTCTCTATGTCTAATAGTTTGGATATGCTAGAGGGACCACCTTACGGGCATGGCTTAAGCCTCTCAGGTTTAGAAAGGAAATGCAAGCTCGCATATATTCGTACTTTATAATTTCCCCTTATAAAATGTGGAATCAAAAGGCAAACTCACACGAAAGTCACTTAAAGCAAACCCCGTTAAAAATAACACCAACTCAACAAACAACTATCTAAAGCGGAGAATATCTAAAAAATTACAATCTAGTGCTAAAACAAGATTCCAATACATTTCAATACTTAGTTCCATAATTAATATCGAAATTGCAATAATACTATGGTGTATGTAAGGCAAAGTTGTACTAGACCGGTAAACAGGGCGATGTATAGTCGATGAAGGAATTGGTTTTCCACGCTAAGGTCGAATGTCGTTTGCACATCAATTAGTTAAAAGTCTTATTTTTGCTTGTATTAATGCATTACGTTAATTTCTAACAATAAACCTTAGATCTGGTCTTGGCCAGTTTATAATCACAACATTTTAGCCGTAAGTGTAACATTTAATTATACGTAGAGGTCTGTCTTTTTGACATTTAAACACTTTTGTTTTAATCGTAAAAAAATATTTTAAAAAACTTTTCCAAATATTTTTTAAACTTTTTAAAGGGAATATCTGCAACACTTTTTGATATGTTGTTTACAGTATCGAAGTTCTCATACAGATCCCCAACTTTTTTGGAAATATTTTGTGGCCTATGTTCAAGAGGGATATTGTGGAATTCTAATGGTAAAAACATTCAAATCGGTCCAGTAGTTTTAGAGCTATTCGATGCTAAAAAATAAATTAAATCTTTCCTTTTTATTACTATTATATTGAAAGCCGTTGTATGTTGTTCTAGATTGATGCGAAACTGGAAACAAAGGTTAGACCCTAGCGGTGCTAACCAAAATTTATTCCTGGCCATTGGCATGTGTCTATACCGACAAGTATAGCCTAATTTACTGTTGTCTATGATGTTAGTTATGGTTTCTTTAAACTCATTTTTGCTTACATCAAGTTGTCTATTTAATTATTATAATATACCTACCTAATAAAAACGAAATGTCATACACATGTTGCCAGCAAAATTAAAAAAAACTTAAGTGTCATTCTTACTATGTAAACAAACCGCCATATTGTAATTGTCTCTGAATGATGAATTTACTAGTGATGGCCAAGACTCTTACATCTTTTTTCTTTTTTTTTTATGTTACAAGGGGGTAGACGAGCAGGCAGTAGGCACCGAAGTGCCTACCGTCGCCCATGGACATCTGACCCGCAAAGCAGATAAAGAAACAAAAATGTTTTAAGTATACAAATCTTGTCCTGACAATAGCCAACACAACAAAAAATAGTTATCAAATTTTGTGCAGCCGTTTGGAAGTTATGCATACATACTTTTCGGCGATTTATTTTTATTTATATAGAATCTCTTCTATATAAAGATGAAGAATATGTTATTAGTAATTTAAGAAAAAGTTTATTAAATATTCATTAATAATAAATGGCAGGTTTCATATAGGCAAAATAATTACTTTTATTCGCTTAAAAATGAACAATATCGTGTGATATAAAAATGCATCCAACTGTAATAGTAGATTATAGCACCGAGCGCAAAGTAAGTTTTACACACGAGCATTATGTTGGTACTAAATTAACACGATTGCATTAATTACTTACTTCAGGAAGGTGTGTAATCTATTTTTTTCAACTATATCGCTGTCCATTTACGTTTTTAAAAGTATTCTTACTAAATATGTAGTATCAAAGTTTTACAATGGTATAATCCATTTGGTATTTTTCTTCGATTTTGTTCGGTTGATTTTTATGTTCAGCCATTTTCAGTATTTTTTTGATCCAATGCATACATTTAATATGAAACTTAATGAGAGATCAAGTAGCCAACTATAAATATTTATTGAAAATGTGCCTGTTTACACAATATGAATTGATCAAACAAGAATTGATATTTCAATTGATTTTTTCTCTTGCGATAAGTATCTATATGAAGGCTGCCGCTTTTGTATCCCGCATAACATAGTAACTAACACGTGTCGTATATTTATTAATATATAAAACTTGATAAATAATTTTTAATTAATAAAAAAAAATACAAGTTCACAAAAGTACGGACAGAGTATTAAAATGTGTTTTAACTTTTAGGAATGACATTGATGATCATTTAGATTCGATGCAAACGGATTGTTGGACGGCGCGACCGCCGCACATGTTACGGCAGCGCATAATCACACGCACATGCCCATGACAACAGGTGAGTTACCATTATGTTATAGATATTTCAATCTAAAAATGCATATGTGTGCGTGTGCAACGAATTTATTGCGCTGTACGCGAATGATATTGACGAACTTGCGTGTTTGCACGCTATTGGAGGGGCGAACATTTTTAGAATAAAAGATCTCTACATACGTTATTTAGGACCATTATTAAGTACTAGGCGAAGCCTGCGATTTCAACCCCGTCAATACAGTAATTTTGTTATATTTCGATGGTATTTTTTTTTTTGAACGGAGCCCTATTATTTAATAGTAAAGTAGCTTTTGCTATGCCTTGGAAACCCTACCAGTGGGAAATCGATTCAGCCGTTCAGAAAGGCACAAACTTTGACCTAACAATAAAGAACCCGAAAAAAGAGAATTAGCCAATTTGGTGCATTCGTTCGGAAATTATGCGCGTACGCACATTTCGGGAATTCATTTTATTTATATAGGTAGATTAAAATAGATTATCCTCACGTGTTCTTATGTATGCACTTTAAATTCATAAGTTTATTTATATTCATAATTACAAATTGTGTACAATATTAATTTTCAACAAGTATGGGGAAACACTTTGAATATTTGTATTCCTGGATATCTTACTAGGATAACTTGTGCTGAAATATCCAGTGTCCTTCTATCGACAACAACTGATATTGCAAATAAATTATTTTTTGTTATATCGTCATTGATGACTTGCTATTATACTATGTACTTAATTTAATCAATGTATCATAAAGATTAATACAATATATGGATTATAATATTGTTTTTTGGCTTTTACAATATCACAATGATTTTCATATTTATGTTGGTAACCTTGGCTTGAAATATTTTCGGTCTACTTATTTTGAGCTGTGTCATTTTATGCTACCGATTGGTTTAGATTAACTTACGATATTTGTATACTTTCTTGTGAATTCATCACCATCTGTACGATAGCAGCGTGACTTTATTGACCCTTGTTTTATTCTCGATATTGGTTTTATCTTAATTTATCTCCTTAATTACTAAAAGTAGTATACCTAATATATACAATTTTTATTTATTATCTGTTGGTAACAAATTAATACATTTAAACACATACACAATTTAGAAAACACACTAATATTGAGCAAAAATGTTGAGCTACTTAACTTACTAGTAAACACATCATCCACAAAACAGTTAAGTGGGGAAAAATAAGGAAACTCATTTGAAATATGTAGCAGTTATGTTTTTTTTTTTTTTTCTAAAAACAATTACAAGAGAATACTTGAAAGAACTTTAAAAAAATCATATTCATACATATAGGACTCGCTCGAAGATAGCTTGAGCATTTTAGTTCTATACCTTGGATATATTTCACAAAAGTCACCCCTTGGATTTATATTGTACTAGCTGCTTTCCGCGGCTTTGTCTGCGTAAGATGAAACTTTAGACCTCCTTAATCTGGCCCTAATGTTAAATCTTGTTAGCGGATGTCTGTTAAGTATAAACTACCTCCTTGTCAAATTTCATCTTTGTACGTTTTTTTGTATTGCAAGGGGCTAACGGGCAGGTTGTTGAACCGCCGTTCGTGGACATCTGCACAAACAGAAAGATCGCAGATACATTGCCGGCGTTTGAACAGGGGTTTAGGCCACCGGGAACTCTCTCAAACCGAACGAAACGCGAAAACATACGATCACTTGACATGACCAGCATTGCCGCCACTTAAGTAAGAAAGGGCTACTGGTACCCGGATGCGCCGACCCAATTCGGCTGCAGACCAAAAGGACTGCAAGCGTGGCGCTACTTTTATTTGGACGTCCCGCGGTTTTCGAAATTTTGTGATAGGCGATTTTTCGTTATTCTATGTATATGTGACACAATTATCCTAATGTCATTTTAATCCTTTAACCTTAGAACGTGACTCTGCATCAGACAGCGCTGTATCCTCAATGGGTTCCGAACGAGTGCCCTCACTTTCTGACGGGGAGTGGTGCGACGGTAGCGATTCCGCGCAGGAGTTCCATAGGTAAGTGAACTTTATTTTGTAGGTTGTTAGGCTTTTTTTTTTAATATGTGTTATATCAAAATACGTCATATGGGGGATACCACAAGGTATCATGCCAGAACCACTGTTTTACATTATTTTTTATATAACAGTGACTCATGTCTATAACATTACATGCAATTGTACGTAGTATGTATTATCTGGAAAAAATAACAACTTATCCATATTTAATCAAATTTGTCTTATCATGCTCTGATTACAACTCACACGCGTTTACGATTACCTATTATTGAAACTATAGACAATATCAGTATTTTTCTTTATAAATAGATTAGATATAAAAAATATGAATTACTGCGAATTGTTATCGTTGGAAAAAATGTTCTCAAAATTTCCATATCATTTTATTGTGCCGTGGACGAGATTTATATCACTAGAACTTTTATAGATATACTTGTCATCGGTGCACTTAAAGATTATAAGTGCTAATTATGTTTAGAGCAATCTAATGTATATAAAATCATTGTTTATTCATTTCGGCTACCCCATTTCAAATTAAGTATGCACTTAAAACTAAATTTTACCGGAGAGCGCAAAAATGTAAAGTAGTTCCGCCCTGGAAAATTACGGCTGCCCCATTTCAAAACCTAGTAAGGGACACTTTTGCACTGCAGACTTCCCCCCACCCATTCTCTTTCCGCTTTCGTATATTTCGCCTTGATTATAACCTAGTAAGATATCGATCATTTTTCAAACCTGGCAGGCTCGGAGACTTACTAGGTTTTTGAATTGGTTAAAGTGACTAGCTATGTAGGTTCTGCATTTGTTACAAGGGAGTGAATGGTATATTTACTAGGTATCGATGCTTAAATATTTTTTCTTTTTATACGAGTTTAAACTCCTAGTGTTTTTATATTTGGTTGAGACTTACCCGATTATCAAGATTATGTAATAAACAACAACTTCCTAGCGTTATCCCGGTTAAGTACCATGGTCCGCTTATATTGCAGAGGATTTGGCTGCGGGGCGAGTTAAGATGACCGATTGCCATCTGACGTCATCCTCGGAACCCCCACGATCTTTATGGACGGAAAGAGAGAGAGAATTCGAAGTATTGAAAATACTTAAAAAAGCTTTGAAATAAAATTGAAGTTGTACAAAGTATTGTTCTACTTTTTTCAATTGTTCAGTTCGCCTTCTCCATTTCCATCCCTCAATACGAATTGGGAACTAATATTCGATTTAGCTTGAATTTAACATAACAGAATTTGTCCTTCCCTTCTTTTTACTAACGAAATAATTTTTTTTAAGCGAAAACTTTGGTCGATCGTTGTATTAGACTCGGCTATAAATGGGGGACATATTTACAAGGAACTAACGTACATACACATCCGCTATAAAGGAAGCCTGTGATCCCTGGTCCAGTAAAGACCTCAGTGTCATAACAGATCCTGCATTTGTTTCAGCATTCACCAATGCTGTTGCTAATAAAACTTGTCCTTGAGATTCAGATAAACAAGAGATAAAGTTTTCAGTCTCGCTCTGAAGAGTTGAGGTTGTTGCAACAATATTGTTTGCATCAACTGACTGATTATTTACTCCTACACTGTCAGTAGACATGTCAACATTACTTGAATGTAAAAGAGTATGATGTTTTCTTTTACAAATTTTACATCTGGTTGGCAAACGACACTGTGATAATAAAATTGATAGCATTTCAATTATTTGCCATTATTACTTTCAAAAGCCGCATTGTTTATAATTATTCCACGAATAACAGTATTCAAAGCATGATTGTGTACATAACCTGATTTTATTTTTGAAAATATAGTCTAATAATAGGAAATAAATAAAAAGTAGATGTACATATCTGTACTTTTATCAGTCATAGAATCTAATCCACGACAATAAAAGGTTTTATTTTTAAACAGCCATATTTGTTGAGTCGCAGAATGTAAACCATTAGTAATGTTACGTCGTAAAAGTAATATAGCGCCATGTTATTGTACTTACTAAATATTAAACAAATTAAATAGTAATATTAATGTGGCCAATCTACTTATAAGGACCTTATTTTGTTAATGCTTTTTTTTATTGACAATCGACCGAAAAAAAAAAATTGTGAAGCTGTAAATTCATACATTTTCAGAAAGTTTAGTTACAATTTTTTTTTCAAAGCACATACGTTGTTACACATTTAATAAAACATTTGATTTCACAGCGAACTTTGAAGCCGATCTTCCATATAAATTGCAGCATCAAGAAAGGCTAAAGAAAGTAATGTTTATAATAGAGTTTTTGTTAATAAAACATGAAACGTATAGAATCTTGATAAGTTAATTTCTGTTCGAGTTATCTTTCGAGTGCTCTCGATGTTTCTCCAAATTCGTGGAGCACCAAAATATAACTTATATTACTAAATATTGCTTAAAGTTCCTCCAAATTAATACTACTAAATTAAAACTGTAATACTCGAAATCTCGAATCCTTGCCTTTTTCGGACATGTATCAAGATGCGGAGTTTTATCCATTGAACGACTGGTGGTTCAGGGTAAAGTAGACGGTACTAGACCGCGTGGAAGGTCCCCCATGAGGTGGACTGAGCAAATTAATTCTTCCACAAACTGTCCGCGCCGGAGAGTACAAGGTCTGCGCCTACTACGATATTAGTTTAAACTTACACTCGTATTACTGACATAAGACGAATAAACAAATTTAGACTAATAGGTGACAAAAAATTTGATCCCATTATTGATAGAGAACTTAACGGAAAAACTTTAAGAGCGTATTATTTTATTGACAAAGAAAAAATAAGGACAAAGTATATATTATCAACTTAAAATACGCTTATTGATTCCCAAATATATTTGAAAGCCTCAAACAATCACTCATTTATTGGCAACTTAGTATATCATACCACTTATCAAATGGAACCTAAAGCAGCTCGACGCTTTTGTATGTCCTTGGTTGGGTCAGCCCCTGAAAAGAGTTTAAATAACTTTACACATCATCTACAAGGAACAAGGTACATAGTAATAATTAGCAATAAATGTACCTTTTTCGTAGTGAAAATTATCTAATACAACTTAAAGGAAAAAAAAATTACATAAATACAATTTTTTTTAAACAAATGAAACATTATTTTTAACTTAAAGTTGTAAAGTGAAGAATGGAATTGTCTTGCTGTTTTATGAAAAATTGCTATAAGAGTTTGGAATTTTCTCTGAAAGTTGTATGTGTATGTCTGTAAGCTCGTTTAATGCTAAAATTCTAAAGCATCTATTGTCATACATCACGAAACAAAAGCTAAACGAAGAAGCAAAAGTTGCAAACTTTCAAACAAGCCGGGTTATGACGACGACTTTTAAAGTTTCGCAATTTCGGTAAGTTTTATGAAGAACACGAATTAGGTCGCATTCAAAATATTTCTACAAGTATAATAGTAGAACTATTACTTGAAATTTTATATCTAGAAAAGAATATGCTGACTTTAAAAGCCGGGAGCGCATCTAGTAGTGTTGTACACGGGCGTCTAATATGACAAGGTCCGCCGCCAAGTTGATAAAATCAGGCGTTACTTTGCGGAAATCCATGACATGCATGAGAAACTAAACTACTTTGCTTTAATCCGCGAATGGCTTACTGACGCGAATTACTTTCATTCGTGGATTAAAGCAAAGTAGTTCAGTTTCTAATGCATTCAATGAATTAGTCTAATTTCGTTTTATTTTTTTCTGAAGAACTCTTAATTCCTTTGGAGGAACCATCCTAAGACTACAAGAATATTTAAATTAAATTACTTAATTTGATCCAGCCGATCTCAAGTAATGGCGTGACCAAGAGAAATAAGGATTAATTTATATACTAGCGTTGCGGTCGTAATATACGGATTGGCTTCTTCATATGCATGTTTCATAGAGCAGTTCTGCATAGAGACTTTAATAAAAGCATAACAATATTTCATCTAGAATGACTAACGGAATTTTTGGGGATTAAACGAATTTTATGAATCAATATCGCTTGGCTAAGCGATTCTAATTTTTATTTAATGCGATTTTGGCCAATTAGATGTGTCATCTGATGATGTATTTGTTTTTTTAAAGGAATATTAGGAATACTTTTTAGGTATGTCTAATATTCCCTTTTTCCCCTCCTACTAAGCTTGTATTAGGAGTGGGTGTGTGTGAACACAGGTCGGCGAGGCGCCATTGAACATTTCTCTATCGCCTCGATTTCACATACATTACTTGTTTTCCGATCTGAGGATTGTGGGTTCGATTCTCGCTTCGAATCTGGGTGTATTACCTATATATATGTCTTTATGTATATGAAAAAAAACAATTTTGGGTATAACAGACGACTGTTACCTATTAAACAGGCATTAAGCTGTCTACCTAAGGAACGGGCGTCCGTGTGTAATATAGTCCTATATATGTATTTTATATTTATTCTTGTTTAGTCTGCAAAATTCCTTAGTTCCTTAGACATAAAGAATTACTGTCTCTATTTAATACACATGATTTCTTTTTTATAGTTTAAGTATTTTAAACCATAATCAAAAACTTCGTTTCATTAAAAAAACATACACATACAGAATATTATCTTCAATTATAAAGACATAAATCAGTCCAGTGACGCTTGTAAAGTCACAATGATTGTGTGTAGAGAGGTCGGCGAGGCGCCAGTGAACATTTCTTTACCGTCTCCATTGAGATACGTTACTTTTTTTATTCTTGTTTAGTCTGCGAATTCCCTTAGTTCTTTGTCTCATTTAAAGTTTATTTACGACGTATTCAATTTAAATGCCGTTCCTTTTACATTTTATCGCTGGCAAAATTGCCAGAGTTGGACCTCGGCCCTGTCCTATTAAATTTGTCAGGTTTGCTCGTCTTGCTTTCAAGGAGATTAAGTTTAATTACTGGGATCTTGGCCATAAATAATTTTATATACTAACTTTTACTCGCAGTTTCGCTCACATTGTTGTGCATAGACTACACAGTACAAATTTAAAGCGGAAAATTATCTTTAATCTGTGCTCCTGACAATTAATCATGACCAAATTGCCAGAGTTGGACCTCGGCCCTGTCCTATTAAATTTGTCAGATTTGCTCGTCTTGCCTTCGAGGATATTAAGTTTAATTACCGGGATCTGGCTATAAATAATTTTATATACTGCCTTTTACTCGCAGTTTCGCTCGCTTTGATGTGCATAGATTACACAGTAAAAATTAAAAGATTAAAATTATCTTCAATCTGTGCTCCTGACAAATAATCATGATGATTTTATTAGCAGTTGGAATGTGAAAGGGAAGCAAACATATCTTCTTTTTTTTTTAATTAACGTATTCTGTCATTCTGCTGGGCAAAGGCCTTCACCTTCTTGATCTAATATATCTTCTACATGAGAAAAATTAACTAATTTGTTAAACACAACAGTTAATATCTTTATTTGTTTGAAGATTTGTGATAAATATATTATATCAATTTTTGTAAATAACTAATAAATATATATTAAATAAATAAATATAAATAACGGATAAACGGACGTCTGTTTCTAAGTTAGACAACTTAATGCCTATGTTATAGGTATCAGAAGCCTGTAATACACAAATATACATATTTTTTGTACAAATATATAAATATATACATTTAGATAGTACACCCAGACTCGAAGCGGGTATCGAATGCACGGCCCTCCGAGCGGAACGCATGGTCACTGCCCATTGCGCCAACGGGCCAGTATGATGTCTTTCCAAAATTGGTAATCGTTTAATATATTCCTTTGGCTTTTATCACTATAATACTAAAAGAATTTCTTTGTACTCTTTCACATTTTGTTAAAGCCATTTCTTTGGCACAAGACTTTCATATTAGCTCGATGTGCAGTTTAAAGAAACGCAATTAAAAGTTAAATTTCTATTAGAGCTAAGAGCGGTGAAAGGGGTAATCTTGCCAAGAGCCATATTTTCAATGTGCCCCGAGGCCGCAGTGCCCCGAATCCCATTTTCATACACCTACACGCGAGCTTAAAGCTAAACGTTAACCAAGCTTATAAGCTCGACCGATTTCGAAAAATAATTAAGTGGATACAAAGTCTAAAGTATAATGTATAAAACAAAAAAAAAACGATCATCAAAATCGATTCGTTCTTGGCGGTCTAATCGCGTTATACACGTAAAAAAAACAACATTAAGCCGCACTGAGAACCTCTTTTTTTGAAGTCAGTTAAAATATATCATCATAAGGTAACTGTGTACATTAAATTGGAAGCTTTGATAACTCAACTGCTACCAAAGGTTCTAGTTATACTAATATATAAAGCTGCAGAGTTTGTTTGTTTGTTTACTTGAACGCGATAATCTCAGGAACTACGGGTCCCATTTGAAAAATTCTTTCAGTGTTAGATAGCCCATTTATCGAGGAAGGCTATAGACTGTATATGATCTCGCTAAAAGTGAATCTAATTTTTTTAAACAACTTTAAAGTCGCGGGCACTGCTTCGCAAATAAATTTCGCATCCATCATTTTTAAAAAAGCCTACATTATATAAAAATCCACTAAAAGAACCTTGAAATAAACCATCCGGTAGAAGGAAGTTTTAATTGGGTATTTCTTTTAATAAAAACGCAAAGCCGGATTGGCCACAACGAATCAATTTGTTTTAAGGGCGAAACCTGTCAATAAAAGAGAGCGACTTACAGACTCCTGAGGACCGGCTTAATAATTTATGAAACTTTCCTTGGGTTCTTTTCTTTAATTTTTTTATGTATCGATATCTCCCGCGTAAATTGTTGTAACTCCAAATTACCACCTTCACAGTAGAGCGTTACAAACATGTGAATTGAAGTATTTAACACATTTGTGTATTCAATTATATATTCAAAAATAACGATTACGTACGTGGTATACAATAACATATTATAAAGTGACTTTTGTATTGCAATTTAGTCGTTTGTAACACTCTACTGTAGGACTGGGAATTGGGCGTTACAGCAACTTACGTGGGAGGCATCGATATGTTACAAGGGGCAAACGGGCAGGCGGTTTACCCGAGTAACTACCGATGCTCATTGACGTCCACACCACCCGGAGTTTTGCAAATGCGTCGCCGGCCTTTAAGGAGGGGTTCAGGCCACTGGGAACTGTCACATATCCAACGAAACGCGACAACAATATCATCACTTGACGTGACAGCATGGCCGTCACTTCACGCCGATCTTATGTGAGAAAGGGTGGTATCCTTCTCCAAGGTTCAATCTAACTCTATATCAAATTTCATCAAAATCTGTTTAGCGGCTTAGGCCTGACAAAGTCGCACGATGTTGATCCGTTTTCCCTTCATACTTTAGTCCTGGCCAGTCTTAAACAGGCAAAAAACACCAAGGCACCTTTTCACTCATTCGAATCACTAATTTGTATAATAAGTATAGCAAATCAAAATGAACTGAATTATAATTTTACTTATAATTGATATCGCGTTTAATTTTGGTTGACAGACGTCATTAAATCTTTTTTATAACTGAACAGTTTTTTATGCTGGAAATGCATTTACGGACTAACTTTTTCGAACAGAAAATTAACCACACAATATATAAATAAAAAAGTAAGTACCTACTTCTATTAGCCCGTATAACTTTTACCGCTGATCATAGATTTCCGCAAAGTAAAACCAGTCTATTTTAAAGCAAATTAAATCAAAAAATGTTTTATTCCAAAAGACTTTTACAAGCTTTTTTGAGTCGTCAAATATTTTAAAAGCTACCACTGATTCGGTAACAGTTGAGCCACGAAAAGAATCAGAAAGAAACAAATTTTTGACATACTTTCTGTTTGACAGCCCTGCGTGACCATCGTTGGGAACTGGTACGTGATTATTAGCTCACGGATCTTGATTAGAGGCCATGGACGGCTAATCTAAATGAAATTGCTCCAGAACCATTATTACAATTATACAACTTTGCAAATCAATTTTTTAAAGCCAGACAGCTTCATTTGAATAATCATTTCAATTATCAGTGTGGCCGGGGACTTTGTGTAACTTTACAAAGTTTTTTAGAACTTTGTAGACTTCAAGGACAAAAATGTACAAACACTTTGCTATGTCTGGCTCCGGAGCCAGGTATAATACTGGTATTATATAAAAGAACTAAGATTAAGAAGGTTATGTAGTAAATTTTAATTATCAGCAATAAATAACTTTGGCAATTCCGATTCAAGTCTTATAACTTTCACAACAGACCTCAAGTTGATGCACAAAAGTTTATCAAAAAGTCATTCTTTTATTATTTTAGTACTAACTGGCTGTGTCCGCGACCTTATAAGCGTTAAATTAGGTAAAAAAAAATAGATTTAATTTTAGTGTGATGATATAGCCTTCCTCGATAAATGGTCTATCTAACACTAAAAGATTTTTTCAAATCGGACCAGTAATTCCTCAAATTATCGCCTTCAAGTAAACAAACAAACAAACTCTTCAGGTTTATATATTGGTATTATCTGTAACCGCGACTGCGTCCGCGTAAAATTAGGTAAATTAATTCAGTTTTAGCGTGAAAGTCATTTAAATCAACTCAATAGAAGTCACGCTTCAAACAGATAGAAGGAACATAGTATTAAAGATTATGATTAGTAAAAAAATCCGTGTTCCAGGAAAAACCCTGGAATATTTCCGATATTCTACCTGACAGCCGTTAATAAATTATTGTGCGGATATGTTTGATTCAGTAATTAATTATTATTTCATTTTCAACATATTCAATGGGAATTATAACGGAGTGCAGTGTTTAATTTAATTTCAATGATTTTATATAAATTATTCATCATTACAAAATCGTAATATTTGCCTGCGCATATACTTGTCACTTAATTGTATATTAACCATATTCTTAAGTAAGTGACTGTATTGTCTTATTAAGAATAAATATCTTTAAACCTAACCTAACATAATAAGTCAGTATCCAATAGTACAATATTATCTCATTTCTTTGTAAAAAACACTATTTATATATGGATAAGTAAATATATATTTTTATCAATGAATAGATGAGTTTTTTTTTAATCAAAAACTTTATTGTTGCGATTACAATTTTTTGTTCGCAAGAAAATATTGTGTGGTATATCTTTAAAAACTTTGAAATTTTGTTAATTGTTATTTTTGGCTCTTCCAACTTAAATGGATTAAAGCAAAGTAATTTAGTTTTTCATGCACAATAGAATGAAATAAATAGTAAGTAACCCAACCTTCGGACAAGACATCGTCTGCCGGGTCCGCTAGTGTTTATATAATCTCTTACATAGGGTGAAATTAAAAACGTTCAAGAGTAAAAAATTTTTTTACTATTCGTAATCAAGTACGAGTCTAAAATGGTATTCCAGATACGATTACCCAGAAACGTATATTTATTTATTTTATTTATTTATTTATTTAATTTTACATAATACCCTGTCAGGGCGTAAGTAAAATATTATTCGAAATTATTTTAACCTTCTTTGATAAATGGGCTATCTAACACTGAAATAATTTTTCAAATCGGACCAGTAATTTCTGAGATTAGCGCGTTCAAGCAAACAAATAAACAAACTCTTCAGCTTTATGAATTAGTATAAATCAGTATAGTAGTATAGCTTTGGGCGAGTTTGGTTGCTGCCTACGCTATTAACATTTTTATTATTAGTATTTCTCTGGATGAAAGGTATCCTGTGATATGATAAAAAAGTTAAAAATGTGTGAAACAAAGAGATGAGTTTTATTTTCTACCTTCAGTATAATTTTTCTAAACAAAACGTTACTCTGATAGTTTAGTTTTTTTCTCGTTAATTAATTTTCGCCACAGGCTAAATACCTGTTCCATTTTTAAAGTATTACATCATGTTATATTCTTTCTTTTCTTTCACTATTCCTTTTTTATTACTATAATTCCTTTATACAAAATCCGGGTTCGTCGTCGTCGACGATACGACGATAGTTTAGTCTGTAAATATTAACAACATAGTAAAAGTATTAACTTTACCAAGTTAGTTTGCAGGAATTCATGGATATAGTGTAGTCACAAAGAACCTCGTTAGCCCCAGTCGCCGACGCCTCATATAGAGCTTGTCGCAAAAAGTTAAGTTTTATAAAATAAATCAAAACGAGTGCATTTTGTTACAAGACTTTAGTTAATTTAGGTGTTTTTGCCAAGATTCAGTAGTTCAAATTCTTTATTTGTAACGATTAGAATGATATTTTCTACAAACACACACACACATAAAATATATATAACAAAATAGAAAATATCAACATTAATAATTCAAAATAATATTATGTTTATTTTTACTTGCATCTTAATAGATACACAGGCGCATTTAGCATGTCTTATTATGCAGTTAAAAGTTTTAATCAAAGTATAACCGAAAAAAAAATCGTTCGTTAAGATTTAAAAACTGAAAACTCTTCTTGCGGCGGCTGTAAAGACATTTAGAATACACTTTAATTCAATTTGAATTTTCCACAGAGGTTTAATATTTTCTAATTGAGTTTCATAAAAATTCTGCAATTCCAATGCTGCATGCATTGGATTATAAAGAATGGCTGAAAATAAAAACTGACCGAATATATTGAAAAAAAAAAAACAAATGGCAGGCATGGTATAGAAATACCATTGTAGAAAAATCATACTACATATTTAGCAGGAAAAATTTAAGAAATAGACAGCGATGTAGTTGAATGAAAACAAATTACGTATCTCAGATATACAATCCTTTACTTCTTTTTACTATTATACCAAAACTATTTCTCCCTCTTTTATATATAGAATAACCAAAATATCTTTTTTTTTTACATCTATAGGAAAGTTTTTCTGTTTCTTTTGATATATTTGTTATGATGGACCTTTAAGACATGTGTGTTGAAGACCCATAAAATATATATTTTTCTATGCATTCTAGTTATAAGATTGTGGTCTATTAAACGCCGACCCCAATTTCAAAATTAAAATTCATTATAAGATATATTTAAATGTATAAGTAATTTAAATAAGTCAATAATATCCCAAACCTACCAGCCAAATTTCATCCTTTTATGTCTCGCGGTTATTGGGATTTCGTGATGAGTGACTTTCCGCTTTTATACAAAGTATTTTACTTAAATTTAACAGAGATGTACTTTCAACCTTGTTTCTCTCCTATTTTACCTTAACAATTTGACATAATTAAAAATAAAAGAGCACCTAGCACAATACAACTCGATTATTCGGTTAGAAATCAAACCTGCTACCTCCTACATGCGATGCGAGCTTTCTCGCCATTGCTCAAGTTGTCAACCGAATATAAAAACACTTTAAAGTTATTATTCCATATTAATCACTATGGCGCCTACGTAAAATATCGTAAGCCATATTCTTGCCATTCAGACTTTTTCACGTCTTCTAAATGAACTTGATGAGTTCTATTATTTTTTTGTTTTTTCTAATTAGCCTATAATGTCCCACTGCTAGGCAAAGGCCTTCCTTTTGAGTTCTATTAACTGTATTATTTTCAAAATAAAAAATACTTAAATTCTTAATAAAACTCATCAAGTTCGTTTAGAAGACGTAAATAAAATGGCCAAAAGCGTGTCAAGACATATTTATATAGAAGGGTTACGTATCTGATACGCTATAAACGTATTTGTTAATTAAGGGCATGTAAAAACTACAACAAAACTTTTTCCGAAATTGACATATTTAATGTTTCTTTTGAAGTTTTTAGAAAGGAAGTGATTAGAATTCTCTCCAACAAATAGTGGCGTATATTTAATAATTAATTGTTTTCGTTAGTTACATGAATTAATGTTGTTTATTTGTTTTTATGTAGTATTAATGTAGATACCTTGTCTGCAGTAGAGATAGTTGTTTAATTTGTATTTTTACTTTTTTTTTACTGCTCCTGTACTTGTATAAGTTATTTAAAGTAGAAACTTTACTGGTATATGCATATTCTTATATGTCCCCGATCCCGTATTAATAAGAATAACGAATGACTACGAATCGTTTCTGCTTTGTAATAAAGTGCAAATTGACTCCTTGACGTTAGAAACACACCTACATTGCTTAGACAACAGTGTGTGCTTGTAATTTAATATGAACTTTATGTAATTGCAATAAAGTTCAAATTGACTCTATATTTTAGTTAGAAAACGTTTGTATGGAAAAAAGAAAAGGGCTGTTTTTAGGGTTTTCCCGATTAATTATTCGATTTTTTCTCGCCGTAAAAACCATCCTTGGACTTCAACGAACATTTAAAAAAAGAATTGGTCGCTGTGATATATCGCAGAACTGCATTATCCAACTCTCTTTTTTGATAAATCTATTGAAGTAAATAAAATTGGAGTACCGGTTTGCAGTCGAAATAAATTCTTATATTAGTATATAGACCATTTGTCGAGGATGATTATAGGCTATTTTTTATATTTATTTAATTTTTTTTTGTATGTCATGACACTAAAATTGAATGTATATTTTTTTCTACGTTATTACGTAGACGAAAGTGCGTGTAGCAACTAGTCAAAAATAAAGCGACCGAACTAACCACTTACATCGTAACCGTCTACAAACAATGGAAAAAAATATATAATTTTACTTAAGAAATATATTTTAATAAATAAAATTAATTATTATGATTCCTACATTACATGTATATATACTATACATTACTACTATCAAGACTAGAATATATAGAGAAAACTATTCTACGGTATTCAATTTTGGCAACTAATATTTATAACCCAATCGAAAGGTAGGAAATAAAACAGATAAAGTCATTATTAATTATTAACTAAATTAATAAAACCTAATTTATTGGTAACGTCTATAATTTAACAGTTCAATGCTTCTTAATATATAGGATATTTTATTTCTAATATAATAATACGCTATTGAACGCTGCGTTCGAGTTATTTTTTGTTGGCACTTTAATCAGAAAACTTTTCTCGCTAGATAGTTCGAGTAAATAGTGCACCTGAAGCAAATCACTTCCTGCTCGTAAATTGTGTACTTCGGAAGTAGGTCACGCTTTATTCTTCAGTGGAAACGTTATTACAACTGTGTTTAAATATGGCAAACTACTGCTACAAACGAGGACGTTCTTTATCGTTTTTATTGGACGCGGAGAATTTAATTTTCTTTGTTTTCTTTATAAAAATACAACAGCTCGAATTACTGCTTCTTGGGATATTAATTGCCTATCATAGAATCTTGATAAGTTAATTTCTGTTCGAGTTATCTTTCGAGTGCTCTCGATGTTTCTCCAAATTCGTGGAGCACTAAAATATAACTTATATTACTAAATATTGCTTAAAGTTCCTCCAAATTAATACTACTAAATTAAATCTGTAATACTCGAAGTCTCAAATTCTCGCCTTTTTCGGACATGTATCAAGACGCGGAGTTTTATCCATTGAACGACTGGTGGTTCAGGGCAAAGTAGACGGTACTAGACCGCGTGGAAGGTCCCCCATGAGGTGGACTGAGCAAATTAATTCTTCCACAAACTGTCCCTTTGTAAATTTATATGAATTGCACACGTTTGCTTACTACATGTAATATTGTTAGAAGGGAATCTTCAATCACTTTTTGAAGTCAAACTTCACTACAACTATAAGTCAACTTTTCCACGCCTTACACTTAATCGTTCATTAAAAAAACGAGCATGATTTTCTATAAGTTTTTCTATATCAAAGTTCTAAACAAGACTCAGAAGAAGATAATAAAACAATCTCAGCGATATACATGCTTACTCTTTCTTTCTTTTATGTTTTATTCTCTCTCTCTTTCATTTTTGCTTTCATCTCTTTCTATAAAGTATTAATAATCATTCTCACCCTTAACTATGCCACTACGGAGGAATTAAAAAAAATTAAATAGTATCACACAAAATCAAAGTCGAATCCACACAAATACCCATACATACATACAATCACACACACACTCTCACACATACACAAATTATTATTTTAATTTTTAATTAAAGGTATTTCTAAAAAAAATTTGCTAAAATTGATCATTCAATACGGAAGTTACTTCTCAAAACTCGGGTTTTCCTAGTTTGAGGACTACTGCAACACAAATTTTGCAACACAAATTTATTTGAAAAATAAACTTTCATAAGGTAAAATAAAGGTTTCCTATCTTTTCCTCCTGTAGCCTTAACGTTTAAACAACTTAATTCCAACGGTTTCATATTTTCTATATCCTCAAAAGTAAATCAAATCGCTTCAAGTCTGTACCTTATACCATTAGCTAATAGTAGATGACGGTCGTAGGAACGTGTCCCGGGTAAACGTTTTACGAGAAGGTACCCAGTGAAATATGAAATTCGCAGTGTTCGAAGTATCTGTACGTGTGTGGCGTCGGGTCTCTATATCCCACATGTGTTGTTACACATTTTCTATTTCCCCTTTTTTTCACCGCGTTCTTGTAACGATTTGAGCAGGAATTATTATCGTGTTTTTGTTGTGAATAGCTCTTAGTAATGATGCAACTTGCAGCATCTGTATATGGGGTAAGAGTCGATGTGCCACCTATTATGGGAATATGGGCCGACGTCAAGAAGGTACTCAGTGAGAAGGTACCCGTTGAAATATGAAATTCGCGTGTTTTGCGTAGGGTTTCTATATCCCACATGTGTTGCAAGACTTGTACTATTTGCCCTTTCTTTGCCAAGTTCTTCCAACCCTCACAAAACAAACTGAACTGAACCCTGTATTAGAATACGTCCAATGCAATAGTTCTCATGGGCATCTGTAACAGAGACATCTCTGTTGAATTAGTTGCCATCTGTGTTGTTTCCAAACCGTTACCACTCTGAAATTTTCAAGAAAAGTGCATACTCATTTCAAATAGAGTCGTGTGACTGTGTATATATCTTTTGCATGAAAATAGGCAAGCATGGTTTAAGGTCGTAGCTTAATCAGTGATCGGCATTTGAGTCGGTCGCTAGGTTAATCAGTTCTTACCTCTTCTGAGTGATATGGTAAACCAGTGTAAATCAGGTTTTCAAAATACTTCTGACCTCCTTCGTGCTTCAGAAGGCACGTAAAACAGCGGGCCCCGATCAATGTCACTGCGTGATATTAGTCGTGAGATTGCAGAGATTGTGGGGCATTCAGAGATGACATCAGATCAATCATATTAACTCGGGGTGAGTTAATATGACCGACTGCCGTCACGGTCATATCCCCATTAAGTTGTCTACCTTAGGAACAGACGTCCGTGTGTCATATAGTCCTGTATATATTTATTATTTAATATTATTATTATGTATATCTGTCTTGTTTCAATGCGTATTTTATTAGGATTTTCTACTTCCAAAGGAAAAATTGAACCTTTATAGGATCACTTTGTTGTCCTTCAGTCCGTATGTCGCTCACGACCCCTTTTCTGAGGAAGGCGTAGAACTACAAAGTTGAAATTAATACCAATTACTGATATCTGCGGTCCCTTGAAGCCGTAAAAACCAACCTTCCAAATGTACACAATCAAAAGATATGACCGTTTATAACATTTCGCATACATTTGCAAGGGAAACCAAAACAATCAAATTTGGCGAGAAGCCCATCTTGAAGTATAAGTATAGGAAAAATTCCAAAAACCGTAAATTTGAAGTTACATCACAAAAAAAATCCGATGACTTCGTCAAATTAAAAGAATTAATCAAATTAAAAAAATAAATAATAATTTTCAGATATATATTCTTCATAACATATGAAAGTATATATCTGAAAATAGCCCAGTAAAGTACAACGTGATGGCACAGAACCCTCAGTACTTGAATCTGATTCGCAATTGCCCGGTTTATTAATTATAAGTCACGATGATAAATTAAACAATTTAATACAACTAGCAACCTTAATACTAAATTTTTGACCATCGACCTCAATATTCATAGCACCAGAGATTGTGCCACTGACATCATTCTTCAATGAAGATTTTAATTATAATATGAATACTATCCAATGTAAATTGACGAGATCCACCTGGAAACTGCTAACGCGTAATTTATGCCAAAAGTCTACTACTGAGCATCACTTAGTCTGCGCACTCATTAAAACTTGCTGTTCAATAACAATTTAAAATTATCTGGACTTTGGTGCAAATTAAATCTTTTACGAGTTAACGCTTAAAAGGACTCGATAGGCTGACCTTGTCATAAATGCTTACGACATTATTGATGTCAAAATTGTGGCTGATATAGATAGAAAATTGTAATCGTTGATATAGTTAGAGAGATATAGCGTAATGTGGATGATAATGAACCAAAATCTCATTAAAAAATTGGTGGAGAGGTAGAGACTAAAACGGTTGATATAAGTCTGAAAAAGGTTAAGGTAAGGAACATATCTCATTCCAAACTGCACCATATTTTAACAGCGTATATAAAGTTTTTATAAGACACCACATGCATTCAACGAACTTTGGAATTGAAACTTATGTTATTTGGTGAACTGTAAGAATTTTTCCTATTTTTGTGATTTATAAATTTCGTTCCCAAATTATTCTATTTCACAAAATATTGATTCTTCCATGCCTTTTAGCCTCGAAGCAAATGTTTTACTCGAAGCAAATCTACTCCAGTTTCTATCAAACTACGTATACTTTCTTTTAAATCATTTCCTTCTTCAAATATCTTTTTCTAGTTACATAAAGAAACCAGAAGAGCCAAACTCAATTACTGAAGATGGAGTACAGAGATTGTATGAGTTGATAGATTTTCTTTCAAAGCCTGCAAGTAAGTAATTTATGATTAGTAGTTAGAATTTGTTTTAAAATTTGCAAATTAATAAAATTTTTTTTACATCTTTAATCATTAACATGTATGAGGTGGTCGTAGCTTAATCAGCACCTAGCATTTGATTTGATTGTTCGGTTGAGTAGCTCTTACTGCTGCCGGGTGATAGATGGGTGACCAATTCTAATGGGAATGAAATCAAATGGCAGTCGGTATCGACAGAATTCGTCAATAATCATTATTACAAACGCATTACTGCAAAATTGATCATTAATCTATAACAACACTTCATGTTCGCTTTTAAAGTCGGTTATTGTATATCTGAGAAGATTTACTATACGTATAAAGTGCGTACAATAAAATCTGTTCAATATTCCTTATTTTAGCCTCATGAAGTCCGGCCGCTGTTATCCAACGGCTCCCTGTGTTCAGTATTATTATCATTAAATTAAAATGTCTTCAAAAATAGTGGCACTGAGCTGTTTTGTTCTTGTTAATTTAATTAGACACTAGCTAGAAGGAAAGAATCGAACCCACCACCCTTGAGCGGAAGGCGGGGTTAATGCCAACTCTTAAAGGACTAGGCGAATAAATAATCGCCAAATAATTCAAAGTACATTGAATTGCAATTACTTCGTGATTAAAACCTAACCCCTCCTCCAAAGAAGTATAAAGGATTATTAAAAAAAAAAAAATAAGATCAGATACAAGAAAGTGAAATAGTATACCATTAAAAATAAACATATTCGCAAACATAAGCGCAAAAAGTTTCTGTACTTCATAGTTACAAGCACGTTTTACCGCTGTAAACATAATCACTTACCGTACCGCCTCTTTTAACTAGCACAGGAATAAGGGTCCTAACTCAATTGTACCAAATGTAACAGTTTCTTAAAATAAATAAATAAATTTAAGTTGTAAAACTTATCCCGACTCATGTTGGATTTTTTTGAAAATTATTTTTGGGTTGTCCTGATCTCGCCTAATTGACAAATGACATTTTTTTTCATACTGCTTTCTTTAAAGTGCAATGGTCGCTACTTTAGAATTCTTCCATTAAAATTCGTCGCACGAAACTTTTTATCTTGAATGCTAAATTACTATTTCCTAAAACATTCGGCCAGTGTCAGGTTTTATGGAGGATTGTGAGAACTTATTTAAAACCCCACAGAGGAATGACAATTTCTGATCCGTGATGAAATTTAAATTATAATTTTATAGTTCCAAACATTTAACATTGCAATAAACACAGTATATCTGCATTCTTGAAAGATATAACATTCAAAAAACTTTACTGACAAACACGTATCATGTTTTACTGGTTACCTGGTGGATGGGTTACCTGATTACTTATCACAAAACAATCAAAGATTTTCGTTTAACTCCTAAAACACTTTTCTTCATAATTTCACCATATTTCAGCAAAATCGGCATAAAAATAGTCAGTTAGGATATTTATTTGGAACTTACATATACTTGACTTTCCATTTATATAAACTTCTCCAGACTGTTTCCTCTTTTTTCATACTCTTAAATTATAAAGAAGATAGCTGGACGAGCTTCATAAATACCTGACGAATCGGTCGAAAAAAATCCAAGACCGTGTTGGATGGAAGATATTGACCTTGGCTCAACAAATTAATATTACTTTTATTCTTCCCTTTTTCCTTCCTATCTTATTTAATCTTTGCTTAATTTCAAGAGGAATAAGATTGTTAAGCAGTTTATTAAGGTGTTTGGATTTGCATCAGGTCATCCTTACGTCATAAATTGAAAATTTAACTATTTAGGGTTCCGTAGCTCTACGAACCCCTATAGTTCCTCTCTGTCTCGAAATTTCTGATATTTATAGGACATGCTAAAAATTCAGTAGGAAAATTATTTTGATCGAAATCAGACTACAACTTTTGAAGTGATTTAACAAATACCTTTAACACGTATCAGAAACGCGTACGGAACCCATTTATATAAGCATGTCTTCACTCTTGGCCACTTATTTGTATTCAATTACAGGAAGAACATGAACGGAAAAAAGCTGACAAATTAAAGCTTGAAATCTTAAATCGTCGATTGTCTTATCAGATGCTTAGTGGACATACAGGCGGTAGGGTTGGCATAGATTTCACAATCAGAACCATAGACATTAAACTGGCCTTCAAAATTAAAGTGACGAATTTCAAAATTTTGGTTAATCGACTTTAAAAGAAAGACGAATATATTAATTATCTTTCTATTAATCGTTAAAAATACGGCGGATACTTAGATTAGTAAAGGATAAACTTATACGTTTTGTTCTACATATATTATATGTAATTAAAGGCAATAGATATTTCCGGTTAATTTATTATCCCGTCCTTTTAGAAAAATAAGTACATATATAATCTGCCTAGTTGTAAGTATTAACATTAAAATAATATTTTTTTGCTGAACAAAAACATTTGAAGAAAACAGGCAACTTTATTTAGGGCAAGTAATATTTTTATATGCATTCTTGTTGAAATGGGCGTACCTCGACGCCTTATATTCCTTACTCAGAATCGTTATCTTGATGGCTCTAGCTTCATGAAAACGGGAGACCAAAAATCAAAAGTTTTCAACACAGAATGATGTGTACGCCAGGGTTGCATTAATTCTGTCTCCTAAGTTACTTAATTTCTATGGAGAATATATTATGAGTAGAACTTTTGATGGTTAAGCTAACGAGTTTGTTTGTATGTTTACTTGAACGCGCTAATCTCAGGAACAACGGGTCCTATTTGAAAAATTCTTTAAGTTTTAGATAGCCCATTTATCGATGAAGGCTATAGGCTATGTACCACTACGCTAAACGTTTTCACCTAATTTTACGCGTTCGAAGTCGCGCGTACAGCTAGTTATAATATGAAATACAATTTGATAATTCCAAAGAGACGAATTTCTTAGCATGCCAAGGATCAACCGTGCGGGTAGCGAGTGCATAAGTAAGTAGAGAAAAGAAATATTATCAAATGATAAACGAATTCTCCTTCCGGTCGGACTAACGGATGACGGACAAAGCGAAACTACCTATATGGGTTCCTTGTAGGACCACGGAACCCTAAAAATGAACTGAATTTCTCCCTCTAGGTGGTGAGTGAAGAAATTCAGCAACTTTATAAGTATTATTTGTCTTGTTGACTAACTTAAATAAAAAGAAAATTGTTTTGATGGGGACCTCAATATAATATTTTGTTGACTCAGTCAATTTCTTTATCTCGTTTTGAGATGTTTTTCTGTAAGGCCTACTTCAAAAATAAGATCAGTTTATCACTCTTAGTATATATTTGTGTAGATAAAACACACAGTTACAATATTGTAAACAAGGAGGTAAAAGATATTTAAAAAAACCTAAATAAATGAAACAAAATTTCCTAAGACTTTTATAGCCTTTGATTTAACCTTGAATAATTATGTAAGACTCGGGCCATTTCGGGATATAATTGTCTTTAAAATGTGTTATTCTTAAATAAAGCTACGGCAAAAAAATGAAGATACAGAGTAAAACATATGTTTTGGCATAAATTTTAAATTAAAAATGTATGATTTGAACCCAAATAAGCTCAACGCAGCACTACACTTATTTTCTTCTTTCCTTCAACACGTTTGACCTCAAATCTGGGACTTTAACTACTCTACTTGGCTTTATTTAATTGCAGAGGATGTAGCTGTGGGATCAGTTATGATAACCGATTGCCGTCATCCCCGGCACTCCCACCATCTCTACAGCTGTGACATTAATCGGTGCCAACTGTTTTACGTGCCTTCCGAAACACGGAAATGTAAACGTAACGTAAACCAGTGTTTAGGATGGGTCACCCAGCAGCAGCTAGAGCCTCTTAACCTAACGATCGACTCAAACGCCGACCATTGATTATGCAACGACGTCCTCTAACCGACACCACCTCAACATAATGGGGTAATAATAAATGGTGGTCCGTTGTGTTCTATGCGTTAGTTATGATTGATGGTAATTTCGGACATTTAAAGCAGTGCTAAAATTGGTCACCCATCTAATACTCAGCCGCGGTAAGAACTGCTGAACCTAGGGATCAACTTAAATAGCTGCTTCTGATTAAGCTACGATCTTGAGAACCGTATGGATTCTAAGAAATTTTGCTTTCCATCACACAGCGTCCCCGTGGCATCAGCAGCATTAAACTATTTGATAAAGAAACCTTCATGATAAGAGTGTTCTTATTTCAAAAAACTGTCAATGCATGTGGGAAACTTCTGGTATTACAGTTGTCTATGGACAGTTACGAACGGCATGCCTCCCACTGCTGGGCAAATACGAGAGTGAAGACAGAGATTTTTATCAACATCCACTATAACTACCTTATCACAAATTCATATTTAATCACAAATTTACACATTTTTCAAAAGAGCTTGTAAATGCCTATTTGAATTTGAATAAAACACCTTTCGAATTTGAATAACACATAAAATTTTCTAACTCCCTGTTTATTACAGAATTTGACGACGCAACGATTGACACTATTAACACTTAGACACACACACAGAAATAACGACTCACTCCAAAGTACGCCCACACGATGTCGTAGTCGGACATGGTGTCCATGTTGTTTCCCATGGGACACTGAAGTGGGAGGCAGGGCTGACGGGGCAGAATGCCAAATTTTTTCCATCCCCCCCATTACTACCCCTATCTCCTTATATCGATTGTTCTCATGGCTGAGATAAGAGTATTTACATATACGAATAAGATGATAAAGGTTTTTTCTATAAGGCAAACGGGGAGGCGGTTCACCTAAGTGACTACTGACGCCCACTGACACCAGAACTCGCAGATGCGTTGCCGTTTTTCCGTTTATGAGACACTGTTGTTGTAATTACTTTTAAAATGATCTTGTATGTGTTAAATAAATAAAATAAAAAAAATATTTTTAATTTATACTAAAAAAATGAAGTCTCTGTTTGTAACATCAAAATAAATTTATGTTACTTAAATCTGTTTGATTTATATGTAATTGTAATTATAACAATGAAGTCCTTAAATAAATATAAAAAATATTCTGTTAAATATTCAGAGAGTATTGGAAGAGACTTAAAAATGTAGTGAAAAACTATAAAAGGACTGGAATTGAACCGGGTACCTTCGTGATTTCAGTCTAACCTTTTTACCGTAAAGCTACCAAGTCATCAATAATTAAATGTGAATTTCTTAAATAAGTGTTACTGAAATCTTTGTGTGCTCTGTTTTAGCTCTTTCCTTTGGTTTTGCTCGCGTTAATGTTTCATGTCTCTCTTTTTGTGTCCATGGAAACATTGTAGATAAAAGATACGAAACTTTATCTCCTGCCGCCCTGACAGCGTGTATACAAAACTTTATTATGAACGGTTGAGTAGTTTAGACATGAAAGCGTAACAAACATACAATATCACATGCACATGTGTAGAATTAGTTAGGGTAAAGAAAAACTCAATGATTAGTTTTGCCAAACAAAAGTTCGGTACGTGGCGCGAATATCTTTAATCTGTGGGTAAACTTTGGTTTTCTCGAAAAACTTCCATCTCTTGTGTAATTAACCCGGCGAGTTAGTGAGAGAGATTTCAAATGCATTTGAGTTAGTTTTCTCGCTATACTTTAGCGAAATTTCAATTATGTAGACATAAGAATAGATAGACAGTGCTTTATTGCGCACAGACTAGAAAACAACAGCACCTCAAAATTGCTATCTTTTTCTTAAATTACAATGAGCGAACGGGAAGTCGGTTCAAGTCAGTGACTGAAACCGACGCTCAAGGACATCTGCACCATCAAAAGGCTCGCGGATACCTTGCCGGCCTTTAAAGAGTGGTATAGGTCACCGGGAACTTTCAAAAACCGAATAAAACGCGGCAACAATACCATCACTTGACGTGACAGCATTGCCGCCACTTCACGCCGATTTTACATGAGAAAGAGCTCCTGGTACCTGGGTGCGCCGGCACATTTCAGCTGCAGGCAAAAAGTCTGTAAGCGTAGGACCATCTCTAATTAGATAAATAGAAGACTAAAGGAATAAGGCAGGGAATAAAGGTTGTAGTTTGTAGATGTATTAGGAGAAAACCGATGCGGATACTACTGTCACGAACGGTATAGGGTCAGCTATCACATCCCCACCAAATTTAACCCTTTAATATAGACGCGTTCGTTGAGTAAAAAGAAATTGACCCTTAAAAAATGAGCACGTTATATAAAGATAGGCTAAGTTACAGGGAGGTAAGTTTATATTTCATTAATCTGACGAATTAAGCGTGAGTAGCGTCACATATGAAAATGGGAGAGCCACAAAATTGTAAAAAACAAAGTTATTTCGAAATATTCGAGCGCGATTAGTTTTTTATATTAAAGATTTCAGAAAAAAATATATTCTGAAAATTTTCTCAATGTAGCTAAAACCGTCAATTACGATATTGCATTGACAACATGACCTTATTTTAACAAAACCTTGTTTCTTCGTTTTTACACCTAATCTACGTAATCTAAAAAATCCTCATATCGCTTTAGTAACAACAAATTTAACATCACAGTCTCCCTAACATCATAGGAGGTTTTCTAAACATTGTATATACAATATTCGCTATAAAACATAAATATGTATATATGCGTTTAAAGTATAATATAACATAAAACAGTGAAATAGAAACCAGAACACATGCGTTTATTTGACATAGGTATACAATTTGTGATAGTTTAAACATTAAATTGGTCATATAAATCCGTATCGAAGCTGTAAATATCTCCTCCTCTTTGTTTCCATTGATAAATTTTGCGTAGATTTCAATAATTGCAAATAATTCTACTATAATGTCCGTATATCAATATATTCGAAAATGAATATAGACATTTGTAGAACAATTATGAAAATTGTAACGAGATTTTTGATTACGACGATAGCTTTTAAGTTTTATATTATTACGCATTGCCAGCCATTACTTGTGAAGTAATGTATTTGTTTTATTATAAAAATGTTTTAAGATTAATTAAAGTTGTTTAAATATAATCGTTTTTTATTGGTTTTAACAATTTATTTATCCTTAGTGATGTACTGGGACAATGCTAAGTAGAAGAAACAATTTATTTTCATTTAGAAAATTAATGAGTATGATAGTCACGTTTAAACACTTTCATTTTATGGCGCACTCGCGAGAAGCAATGATGTAATTGGCGTCCGCATTAGTAGCAACTTTTTGCTTCTACTTTCAAGATGTTTTTAGTTATAACTCAAGATAGATCTACCTCGAATTCTTGAAAGCAGCTATTTTTTTTAAATTACCTCAGTTCTTAAACAGTACCAATAAAAAAGAAATTAAAAAATGTGTTAAAGGTAACGAGATAAAAAACTGGTTGTACTATAAAATACTTTAATAGTAAAGTCGTGTTGTGTAATTTACAAATACGTTTTTTTTTGCTACAAACTTAACTAGTTATTTAATTTTAAAACATTGGAAGGATGATTTTCCATTTGCTTTGAAAGTATATCAAACTTGATGAGAGTTAGATTTTATTACAAGATCCTATTCGATGAAATTGTTTTTATTCTAACGCAAATGAAATCTCAATCATAAAGTAAAGAGATCGTAGACAGCGAGACGAACGATCGTTGTGTCGATTTAACGGCGTTCTTATTTAAACCAATATTAAAAAGAGACTGATTTCTTGCTTTTTTTAGTATTATATAAAGGAGCGCGTTTTCGTGGTACCTCGTCAATAGAGAAGAAATCCAAAATGTAAAGAATTCGAAAGAAGATTTTTTAAATAAAAATGTATAATAATGTAGTAAAAACAATGGTCGCATAACAAACAAAATAAAACACGACAGGGTTTTATTGGTCGTATTGTCGAGTAACTCGTTTTTACGAGTAAAGTTGTTATCTTTCAAATTATTAAGACATAATTTAAAAAATAGATGGTATTTTCTCTTTGAGGTATATAAAATCGTTCTTTTTCAGTGTAGATAAAACAAAGAGAGCATTGCATCACAAACCTTTAAGGTGGATACTGGATACTTATATTTTTATTCTTAGCGTTTGTGCTCCTTAAAAAAATTACCGTCTCTAATTGACCTTATAAATTCATAATATTTATCAATTCGTTTCACGTAATTGATTTAACATATTAGCAATTCTTTTTATGTTTTATTTATGAAAGCAGTCACACCACTTTTACCCCATAGCATAGGTTTAATCGGCAGAATGTACAAAAAGGAGAATACTATGTATATTTTATTTGTAAAGTATTTCATAACTTTATTACATGCCAGTAAACAAACATGGTATAACACAATGTTCACAGTCATTATTTTATTTTGTATATAAAACTAATTGCGGAACCAATACATTCATTTTTCACGAGACAGTATTGAAGTCATACAGATATCATTTTCTCCAATTTCTTGAGTCAATGATTGGGTTATTTATATAATTGAGCAAAAAACGTAACTTAAATTATTATCAGATCTAGACATGTGGCACCAATATGGCTTAATTTTAATTAACTCAAAAATAAAACTAATTAATATTGATTGTGTCTGAAAAAGATTGTAAAAATTCTGTTACAATGGTAACTTTAGTTTTATAGCTAATTAATGTTTTACTATTTTTTAATAAACCCAAAAAATAAATTGTCACATATTAAATTCTTTTTTTAAATTTTGTGATATTTTCTTAGCTCAAAATAAAATGAATGTTGAGTATTGTCATTAAAATAATCTGCCTTAATATTAAAATTCTTAAAATAAGAATTATTGCTTCCACACAATAGTACATATTTTTTGTGATTATCATTTTTTAATAAATAAAAAAAAATACTGGGATTGAATATTCTTCGAAATATTATATCAGTAAACCAAATTTAATAGTATTCAATTTTACAAGATATTTCATGTTTAAAAGTTGATTTCATTTTTCAAAAATTCCCATTCAACCAAACTTTATTTTTAAAAAATAGAAATTTTAATTATCTTTACAATTGCATCATACTTATATAATAAAAAAGAGGTTTAGAAACCAAACCTACTATTATTGCAGTAAAATTTAAATATTAGGCCTAACCACAAGTTTGTGTAGCACCCTCCTGACCACTGACATTTACAAAATTTATCATCAAAAAAGTCATTATTGACCATTATACATTTTTGAATACATCAATGGTTGAAATATCTGGCAAAGTGCTTTGCATTTCCTCAATTATACTTAATGCTTCCTCAATTATAGTGGTTCTAACATAAAATTTTGTGAACAATAAAAATGCACTAACTTGTTTTATATATAACCTTAGCTACTATGATCTAATACTAAAAAACTGTTACAGGTTTAATAATACCTCAGAGAACATAACTGCAGTAGATATCACAACTGTCAGGCCTCTTAGTGGGTACCTTATTTTTCAATAATTAACGTTACTGTTGTTCAAAGTTATCACCTTCGTTGAGAGCACTAGGGTCTTCCATTTCTTCCCTAGCATTATTCTCAAGCACAGGCTCATTAATAGGCATATTTGCATTCAATGCTGGGCTTTGTTTAGGCGGTTGAGCTGCTGGAGTAACTTTTGATGGCACTGAGGGATTTGGTGCACTCTTAGTGGTGATTGCAGACTTTAGCTTTGTTATTTCTTGTTTCATTTCCTCGATTCGTTTCTTCTGTTCTTCCAATTGGCTTGTTAATGTTTCCTTTTCTAGCCTTAATGTTTCTAAAGTCGCTGTTTTGCTCACTTGCAGATTTTTTAAGGACTGTAGCTCAGTTTTACAAAGTTCCACATCTATCAAGGTCCTATTGACTTGTGTCTCCGATTTTACCACCTTATTTTTATATTCCGTCATATCGTTGGTCATTTTAATCTTTTGACTCTCTAAATCGTTTGCTTTTGAGTTGTAAATATCACGCTGTTGTTGATATCGTAGAGATTCTTCCATACATAATGTCTGCTGCCTTGAACATTCCTGTAACTGCGTGCTTATCTCGGAAAGTCTGTTTTGTAATTCGGTCTCCATATTCCAACTGTTAAGTAGTGAAAGGGTAAGTAAAATGCATACAGCGAACACAATGTACATAGGCCAACGACGCATGTTTTCTATACCCATATTCCATACACCATAAAGTTTAAGACACAGCTACACAACAATTTTCTTTATAATATTAATTACGATCCAATTAACAGTAACACTGACAATTGGGTAAAGCGACTAACTGAAACTATCTGCTGCTTTTGACTGCTGCTATTCCACGGGCGTTTTGAATCAACAAATGTCATTGACACCGTTCGACAGTTGGGTACCGCATTGGCAATTGTTTAATCAAAGAGATTTTTAACTTAGACACAAGATGGACAAGAATTGCCATTATTCACAATTTATATCCTCATAAGACATTGATAATATTTACGTTACTATTTACCGGTATTCGGTTTCATATTCATATTTACTTGAATATATATGAATATTAATTGGCAATAGGTTAACAAATTTTTCTAGCATTATATTAATGAATATTCAGACATAGATAATGAAAAATACTGTATTCGCTTCTTCTCCTTAGCAAAAGAGACGCATTTTTAGCATTCCATAGATTCATCCTGTGATGGGTATATCTCGCTGCAGAGGAAGGATCCTTATCAGTGCCTGGGACTTGTGGCCTATGTGTTCGTTTTCAGTACTCTTTAAACTGGCCATTAACACTTGCCTAATGCCTTCACTGCCGGTGTTCCCTACTAGTTAGTACGGCTTTAGTTATCTCTTCCAATAAAAATTATAATAGTTCTTAAATAGTAAAATATTAAAAAAATCAGACTTTAAAATATACTTCCTTTAATAACAATTTTAAGAATGAGCTCAAGACATGAATGTATAAATGTCCGAATTGTCGTTTCTCTAATCGAAATCGAAATCTCTAATGCCACTTATAATAAAGTAACTATTGAAAATTATTTACATTTTTTGTATAGTATAAGTATGAATGACGAATAAATACAGGCTATTACTGCATAAACTTAATAATTATACAAAATATTATGTGTTACGTAATTATATTATATCTTATACAAGTATATAATCATAATGGCAATATTTTCAATAGGTCACGTGACCAAGTAAGCATAGACAACAACCCTTCATCGACTTCTTTGGTTTATAGCCACGAGGTTTTTAGCAATATTTCAACTTATTAGTGAAATAATAAAAAGATAATTTGTATTATTTTGGTAAAATGCCACCCAGTAATCCATTACCGCCTAAAGAGAATGCACTTTTCAAAAGAATTTTGGTAAGTTCAGTTGTAAACAATAAAAGTCGCTTCAAGTGGCTTGTCATTCTTGCCTATTATTTCCAAATAAAAAATAAAGCAACTTTAATCAAAATATATTCCCTTGTAATTGTATTGTCGGATTATCAACTTATCACAACATGTTAATCGAACTAGTGTATAATGGCCAGTACTCCTTTAAAACATTAAGAATTTGCACCCTTGCAATATTTGGGCTGCATCCAATAATAAATAGAGGTTAATGAAATTAATTATAATATTCATAATTTCAGCGTTGCTACGAACACAAACAATACAAAAATGGATTGAAATTTGCCAAGCAAATATTATCCAATCCAAAATTTGCTGAACATGGAGGTGAGAAAATGTAAAATTAATAATATAATCATACTTTTTGAAGATTTTTTTAATCATAGCATCTTTTGATTTGCATAGAATATTAAAAAAATGCTATTGAATAATTTTCATTTAATGGGTATAACTTATGTCACTGATTAATCTATTGTGGCATTCTATTTTACCATTAAAATTAGTATGGAAATCAGTATTCATTTTCCTATTACATATCTCTAGATTTGTTGTTTCTAGATTATGTCTAGAACTAGAATCATTATAAAGAAACATTTTTCATGTGCAGTATCAATATTACTGGTAGGTATTGTAAATGAAATGTAAATTAAAATTATTTCTTCCATATATTGTTGATGTATAGAAAAGCAAGAAATATTTAAATGTATAATAATATTTAATAACTAGCTGAAACATGCGACTTCATCTGCGTGAATTCAGTAAATTTGTTAAGTTTTGAGGTATTTTTTTTTATGAAACCTTAATTATTTCTACAACTAAACAGCCTATTTTATTCCTTGCAACATTAGCAATCTACCAGTGAAAGTCCATCCAGAAAGACAGACAAATTAAAAATTATTTACTTGCATTTTTACTATAAGTAAGGTATATTTATGATACATGATTAATAAAAAAAATAATTTCAATGTTACAAATAGTGTTTTCATTAAGTCAAGGATCTGCATATTTTGAAATAATTCTTTTATTTTATAGAGACTCTGGCCATGAAAGGTCTGACGTTGAACTGCCTTGGGCGTAAAGATGAGGCATATGAATATGTGCGTCGTGGTCTACGCAATGATCTCAAATCACCCGTTTGTTGGCATGTCTATGGTCTTCTCCAAAGATCTGACAAAAAGTATGATGAAGCAATTAAATGTTATCGCAATGCTTTAAAATGGGAAAAGGAGAATATTCAAATTTTACGAGATTTATCTTTACTGCAAATACAGATGAGGGATCTGGAAGGATACAAAGTGAGTACTCTTTCTTTAATAAATAATTACTAATAATTGACTTTTCACGATAGTGATGCACGCCCGATCATTATTGGTTGCATGACCAGTTTCAAACTCATTGGGGGTCTTTCTTCATGAGCTCACTACAAAGCTGCAGAAACTATTCGGGCAATCCTGATATAACGCATGTGTGAGCCGTTTTAAAATTAGTATGAATTCCAGTAACAAAAGACCAAGTTAAAAAAAATATGTATACTTGTGCTAAAACTAACGTAAGACTAACTTTACAATTTCACCTTGAACTCTTTAAATACAGTGCACATAGCTCACGCTCACATAGTAGACAGATAACTGTGTTGTAATTTGATTTGGATCAATAAGGATGGATTAATAAAGATATAGCTCCAAAATGATTGATTGATTACTGATTTTCAACACTATTAATAATTTACGAAAATGTGTATTGGATATAGCATCCTCATTTAAATGGTCACTTCACCGTCGTAATAACCGGTTTTAACTGTATATTATATGAAAATAAGTTCTATGTATTCTATGAATTCATCTCATTTTCAAATGTTCTAATATGATTTACAGGATACCCGTTACCAGCTGTTCATGTTAAGGCCCACACAAAGAGCGTCATGGATTGGTTTTGCAATGAGCTATCACCTCTTAGGCGATTACGAAATGGCCAACAGTATTCTTGACGCCTTCCGTACGAACCAAATGAAGGGACCTTACGATTATGAACATTCTGAATTGTTGTTATATCAGAACATGGTATTGGCAGAGTCTGGGCAGTACGAGAGAGCCCTACAACACTTACAAAAGTTCCAAAGTCAAATTCTAGATAAGTTGTCTGTGAAAGAGACCTCAGGGGAGTATTATTTAAAACTAAAGAGGTGAGTGATCAGTTATGCTATTGTGTAACAAGATAATAGGTCCTTAGTATTACAGCGTTGCATTGCATTGTTATTTAATAAGTAGGTTTACATAACTGTGTTGTTACTAGATGTCCAGACTAGTGTCTCTTTGAAATTAAGATAAAGCTAGTTGCAATTTTTTTTAATATGATTGTTTAGGGAGTCCATAATGTCACAACATCTGTTCTTTTAACACCTAAAATGCTGCATTTTATGGCTGTTGGCCGATTTTGTGGGTAAGATGTGGATTCAATTAGCCCAGAATTGGAAGTAATGGTTTCAGAGAGGGGTGACCTTCGCCCAGAAGTGTTACAGTACAGACTGATCTGAAAAAATGATTATTTATTATAAAAGAAAGTTTTTACTAATCACTTTACGAAGTCTATCTCCTGATGATGCTTCGGTGTCGAAGCGAAACGTGCGTTGAGGCACATTGGAAAGTCAGTGTAGTGCTGTTTTTCCTTTAAAACTTTTACTATCAACTTATAACGTCTTTACTCATTTTATATGATATAATAGACTGTGGCGAGATTCTGATTGCCTAATAGTGACATATACGAAGTTGTGCTGCGTTGGCCTTAATATGTAGGTACCAATTTTAGTTAAAAAAAAAAAGTAAATAGGAGTACTTACCTTTTATATCATACAAATTGAGTAATGAGGTTATAAGTTGATAGCAAGTTTTAAAGAAAAAGTATATTTTATTATTTTAGTACATTTAAATGTAAACTTTTTTAAAACGTTTTTTACTTAAGATTTATTTTTAGTTTAATTCGTCACGTCGAGTACTTTGTATTCAGCGGAATACATTTAAACAAAAGTTTTTTAAAAAGTCATTTTTACATAAAATTCATTATTAATCATCTTAACGGTCACAAATTTTGAAAAATAGGTTTCATTAACTACTATTGGCAATAAATATAATATTTCTGCAAAAAGTAGCGTTTTTATAGCAAAAAAACCTTTTAAATGTAAATTTTCAAATATCAGTCCTCCTCTATGTACAACAGTCGTGGGATTGCAGAGATTTTGGGGGTTCCCGGTTTGACGTCAGACGACAGTAGGTGATCTTAATTAGAATCAGGCGTTACTTTGCGGAAATCCATGACATGCATGAGAAACTAAACTACTTTGCTTTAATCCGCGAATGATCGCGATTTGCTTTAATCCGCGATGATGAATCATTCGCGGATTAAAGCAAAGTAGTTTAGTTTCTCATGCGAACATATTCTTATTACAATAATAGCATTCAGTTGAAAAAGGAAGTATTGATGATTAAAAGTTCGTATTAAGAGCGAATATAAATAATGTTTTACTCTGTCTTTGGCGGACGCGATTACGTCTTAACAATTTATATACACGAGTATATTCCTCCAAAAATCGCAGTTGTAATATAAAAAAAAACTTAACTATCTATATCAGCTATCTAAGGATTGGAATAAAATATTTCCATACATAAAAACAACACTTTTGCTGCGTCGGCACTTCTCTTCTGTTGTACTAATTAGATAGACGGAAGTGTCATAAGATTCCTATTATTTTCTGTCGAAAGTTTAAAGTAAAACGAAACCATCAAAGTAGTAACAGTTCAATCGTGTATTCTTTGCTCAAATATCGTAACTGGGGTCGACCAATAAAACTTCTACAATTAAACGTAACTTGGCGGCGTTCGGGAGACGCAAGATAAGACTCAATATACTATTCAAAAAAAATTGTATCTCCTATGCAAGTCCAGACTACCATTTGACTGAGTGGAAGTTACCTATTTGAAGTAAAGAGAACGAAAATTAAAATAGTATATCAATTAGTCAAAACTTTATTCAAAAAATCTTTTTTAAATAAAGTTTTGACAAAAAATGCAATCGTTATTATTTTATGTTACATTGTATAAAAACTCGTAACCGTATACAATGCATTAATCATTATAGCCATACTTTTAAAAGTACCATCCTATACGGTTACGAGTCCAATAACAAATACATAGTTGTTCCGATAGTTCTTTCAGAATACAAATGTAAAGGGAACCAAAACCCTATAGGGTACTTTCCGATGACATAGAATCATGAAATTTGGCAAAAAGCTACATCTTGTAGCTAAAGTAAAGAAAAAAATCAGGCAACTATAAAAGTGTTGTTGCAACAATGTCTGTCTATTTGTATGTCTATACAACAAGACTCTACTTCTCAGAAAGCCGTAGAGCTTTACAGACTTAGAAATATTAAATTTGGCAAGAAGTATCAAGTTAATATATATATTGTATATTATAAATTTGAAGTTACATAAGAAAAAAAAATTGCAGACACTGACAAATTAAAACGTTTGAACAACACGGACAGATACTTGGTATTGGTCCTTTACTTGTGCAAACGGACGACTTTATTAAATTTTACATAACATCAGTTTTTGAAATTGCTATGACCATAAAATAATATTTTACATATTATGTAAATGCGTTCTAGGTCATCTAAATGATGTGCATCGTTATGCAAAAAAAATTGTAAGGTGGGACAGCTATTAGCATTCGATAGAAAATATCACAATCCTGTAAGGAGATCCGAAGATGTGATAGTTGAAAAACTATTCATCACTTCAGTAACATTTGAATACTATTCAAAGCATAATATTTTTTTACAAACTTTGTCCTAAACCGGCGCCAGACACAGCTCAAAGTGTTTGTATATTTTTGTCCTTAAAGACTACAAAATTCTACAAAACATTGCGCAGCTACACAAAGTCCCCGGCAACACTACATGATCATTGAAATGATCATTCATGTGAAGCTATGTCTGGCGCCGGCATAAAAATAATGAACACGAAAAAAAAAACCATTTGGTACTGTCGTTCGGAAGTTATGGGATAACATACATTTTGGAAATTAAGTTTTATTTTACAGTCAGTAAAGGCGAGAATTTACCAATACTATTTTGTGATAAGTGGCAGAATCATCGTATTAAAAAAGAAGTCAAGCCTAACCGTGTTACAGCGACTGCTTCGGGATACTATAGTGCGGATTGTAGTATTACTTTATAGTAATGATAGAATTCGGTTGAAACCTTTTAGATGTTTTTTTTTGTTTCTGTGTATTCAAGTTTATAGTAATAAATTCCAAAAAAAATATGACAGAGTTCCCATTAACCTCTTGTTACTGTAAAATTCACGAATCGCAAATCGCCGTTGATGCTTTTACAATAGGTATTTCACTGTTTGTCGATGAAGATAATTAATCTATCAATTATTTGACGTATAGTTTGTAGTGTTGATTACAGATACCGGCGTGGAACTTGATTACATACGATTGATTGTGTGGAACTTAGAAGCATCTATCGTTATGCGATCAAGTTCCAAATCAATACAGTGGTTCTAGATATAAAATTCCATTTATTAACTAATTTTCAAAAAACCGTTGATGTCAGGTTCAATTGTAATAGTTTAATTATCCACCTTTGTTACACAAATATGAAATATTTATTAACAATATATTTGTGTATATTCTTTCAATGTTAATTGTCACATCGCCGTAAAGGCGTGTCCGCCAATATTCATTACCGTATCGCTTGTAAGTCCTGTTTTCTGCGAATCGTGGATGATTTTGATGTTTAGTCAATGTATTCGGAATGTAAGAGTGTGAGATTGCCCATACTAAGACCCAACGCAAGAGTGTCATAACTTTTGGAGGAGGCTCAGTGAAGAGAGAGGGATAGAGAGCCTACATCGATGGGTGGGATGAGGCTGGGTAGAAGAAAACGCCAATTCAGGCTGCTCTACCCCCGCCTTAAGATTCTAAGGTAGAATCATCCAGGACACCGGTTCGGAGTGTGTAAGCGAGCCTCCAGTGTCCTACCAAGTCTGTGAGTGTCATAACTTTGACGTTTCTGTGTCTGTCTCTTCAACCAATTAGGATGTTGTTTTTCTTTTGGTTGAAAGATACGTTCAAGTTTTTCAAGGTCGTCACCTCTTAACATGCGACGAAAAAAGATGTGTGTTATGGGTGTGCCAGCACACATGGGTGTTCAATCTTAAGATCAAACATCTAAAGTAAAGTAAGTACCCGTTATACGTCTATGATCCCAACCTATATAAGATTACGCCAGGCGCGGATCCACCGTGGTGGCGACGATGGGCCCACCACCCTAAACGACATGAGACATCACACTTTCACGGTCTATCCTATATATTTTCGATATATATTGGAATCAAAGGCCTGATAATATTATATTAAATACCTTCCTTACAAAAAGCAATGATTCAAAATGATATATGTAATAGACATATCTATAATATCTTTACTTAATATATAAAGCTGAAGAGTTTATTTGAAAGAAAGAAAGAAAGAAACATTTATTCGACTCATCACACTATATACTAATAACATTATAACTAATTTAACAATACTTACTCAGACTAGACAATAAATTATATGTAGTGTGTTGCCCCAAAAGAGCATTAGTTCTCAGCAAAGTTTGGAAGTGAGTGTAGGGGCATGTACCGACTTCTAGCGCTGATTTTCAGAAATCACCCGATTTTATTGTGCACTGAACAACACAATGCAGTATCACAAAGTTTCTTTGCTTAAACGCGCTAATCTCAGGAACTACTGGTCCAATTTGAAAAATTCTTTGAGTGTTACATAGCTCATTTTTCGGGGAAGGATATAGGCTATATATCATCAACGCTAAGACCAATACGAGCGGAGCACCAATGAAAAATGTTTCAAAATCGGGGGGATTTTTTTGAGAGCTTGTACTATTTACGCGGTGTCGCAGGAAACAACTAGTCTTATATATATTAAGCAAGTTCATACACAAAATCAAAATCGACCAAAATATGAGTGGGCATACTACCTTTCTTGGAGGCTAGATCCGCGCCTATACAATGCCAATGTCTATTATAATAATGCAAGTCATTACTCTGTCTCATTCTTAACCTGTGACAAGGTCATTTCATCTTTTAAACAAGGACTAATATCAAAAACTTCAATTACTTTTCACACCAACAAGGCCATAAAATAATTACATCACGCTCAGGACTACAATTTATCACGTCATGGACACGCGCCACCATTGGCGATATGTCATTCAGTACAAGTAATGATTCGATATGACTTAGTGCTAGTGATCACCCGCGGCTTTGCTTGGGATTATGTATAACTGACATTGAAGCGTTCGTCGTTCGTTCGTTCGATTGACGTCGTTCGACGTTCGTCGATCGACATTTTTAAATATGTAAATAGCATTTTTTTACATTCAATTATGGAAGACGTTGAAAGACGTTGTCTTTCTCGAAGGTTGGCTCTTCTGTTATTAGCGGATTTGTTAGTAATTAGCTACTAAGAAGTATTTCGAAGTAATTAGTTCCCGAGATTAGCGCATTTAAACAAACAAACATTTCACCTTAATATATTACTTTATTGATTAGTATAGAGTATGTCTTATACTTCCGTTTCCCCACTAATGCCCGCTACACACGTTTCGATAAATCGTTACGAAAAAACTGTACAGTTTCAACTGCGCAGTTGTATTGATCCGTATGTATTAAAATAATTGTCGATTAAACTGCAAAGATTTTTCGCAACGATTTCACTGAAAAGTTTTTTCGCAACGTTTTATCGATACGTGTGTAGCGGCTCTTACTAAACTGAAATTAAAAGCTTGTGTCGGGAGGTGGTGCGACAATACCTCATGGGGTCAAACCCCGGGTACCTTGTGGTCTTCAGTCCATCCCTTTTACCGCTAACCTATAGAGGCTATAGATGATTTGTTATATTTTTATTTACTCTATAATAACCTCTGATGATACCAAATAAATATTAAGGGCGTTTTTTATTTAAAAAAAAAAGGAATCCGAAATAATTTATTTCCTTTTCCTTTAATGCACCGTCGGGACATTTCTAAGCAATTTCCTCAGCTTTCATCCCTTGCTAATTGTTCTCGTCAAATTACCTGCTATACATTTTAAGCCCTTGTTCAGACATGGATGTGAAAACCGCACGATTACAAAACGTGCGGTTTTCACATCGCAAAATCGTGAGTATTCAGACGGCGGAGATTATAAAGCGGTCCATATAATAAGAACCGCGCGGTTCCCGTATGATTTTGAAACCGCGTGATTCCCGCCTTGTCTGAACAAACGCTAAAGGCCTTAGGCTTTATTACCGATAGAATTTGCTTCCAATAGAAATATATTCAAAGAAAATGGCCACGTTATAAGCCATTACACTATTATATGATTATTCACATTTTTGTAAAGTATGGTCTCAAATAGACTAAATTTTTTTTAAATGTGTATTCAATATTTTCAGATAAATGATAAATTCGTTAATCGATAATTAAATCGATTAGAATCGACATAGACAAAACTTTTGCTTATATTAACAAATTTTGTTTACGTAATGAATCTTTTTAGAGTTCTTCATAATGACATTTACATATTACTTTCAGTTCAATTCGAAAAGTTTTCTACACTCGTTTCAAAGAATATATTTCACTGCTATTATGTCAGAAGCTTAAAATGTCACAGAGCATTAATGAGACAATGAGTAAAATTAATTTCGAGTCCATTTGCGAGCTCCGGGTTGCGACAAATGAGAATTTAGGATTTAGTGGATTTTTTTTTTATATGTTACAAGGGAGCAGACGAGCAGGCAGCAGGCACCGAAGTGCCTACCGGCGCCAATGGACATCTGCACGACCAAAGGTACTTTAATTGAATCAATTTGTAGTGAAGATATTAAATTAGACTGCAATGATGTATTGAGAATTAAAAAAAAAGTATTTGTAACAAGATTCTGAAGACAAAATATAAATAGAAAAGTCAAAACTTAAATCTGACCAAGTCAAGACTGAGACGTTTCTTTTAGATATGATGAAGACCAACCCGAATGAATTTGGATTACAAACTTTAATACTGCAAAAAACTATATCTCAGGTCAATATACTCGGTGTTTATTTGAGAAAATTTTAACATGCAAATAAGCCAAGCGACTACTTTATTCACGAAGTCCATATAATAAAATAGTATACTATGTAGGATATAGACATTTAGATGAAGGAATGAAATTAATAAATTTTAAACCTAAAATTTTAGTATTATTAATTTTGTAAATTTAATTTTGATTAAGTTTAATTAAATTGTAGGCATTTTCGTTAATGTTAATGACAACTAAATTATAGTAACCGAAATATGAAATATACGAATGTATATGTATAATCTAATATATATTTTAATTGATGATAATTTAACAATAGCGAAAAACAAAGAAAATATTACATTACACTTAGACTAGACGTGTATCGAATACAGCTTTGAACACAGTGCTCTCTGAGATTATCGCGTTCAAGCAAACAAACAAACTCTTCAGCTTTATATATTAGTATAGATGTTATTATTTTTCAAATAACAAAAAATTTAAACTAACGATTTCTTTTCCATGTCCCATTTATTGACTGATCTATTTAATTATCTTCAGAAAACCCCGTAAACTCTGTCTTTATCTAATAATATGGTTGTCGAAAGGTTTTTCTAGACATAAGAGATCTAACAATGAATAAATAAATTTCATTTCGTTTCTTTTCATTTAGATTCATTTCGTTTCGTTTCATTTCCTTTCATTTCAATTCATTAGAGGGCACGTGTAAATCCTTATCGTATAATTGCTCATACATTTTAAGCTTTATTTTTAATAACAATTGTAGTAAATAAATTGTATCTCTTATATAGGTAAGAATTATTTCATTGAAGTCAAATTAAGTAGTCAAATCAATACTTTCATTATTTATGTTGATATACATCACAATATGATATTATATCAATGACACGAGTTAGTTCTTTAAGAGGCAAAGGTTTTATTAAATTAGTATCGGTAGAATTTACTAAATAGTTACTCTGACGAAGGCGTAGTATGAGGCATTAGTCGGATCAAGTGGAACAAGCCTTCTCTGGGCACTGCACATTCTTCCCAAATGCCAAATAAATCAATCTTAAACTATATACCTACGTGCTATATTTATTTGTATACTTGTAACTTAAGTTAATGATTTTTCGATTCCTTACTTTAATATTTCTAACATGTTTCTCTTAATTAAACATGCTTCTTTATTTTTATTTAATCAATATAAATAGTTTAAAATTAATCCATCTATGGCAAAAAATTACCTATTAAATTTAAAAAAAACGAGACTAGGATATTAGCGATGACTAATAGTGTAATTAAATTGAACTTTGCATCTTTAGATCAATGAAGTCTGGGCTAGTTGTTACCTGCGACTTCATCCGCGAAAATTAGGTGATAATATATAGCCTATAGCCTTCCTCGGTGAAAAGGCTATCTAACACTGAATGAATTCTTCAAATCCAACCAATAGTTCCTGAGTTTATCGAGCTCAAACAAACAAACTCTTTAGCTTTATATATTTGTATATTTAAAACAAAGTCGCTTCCGTTCTTGTACGAATAAATCTTTAAAACTACGCAACGGATTTTAATGCGGTTTCCACCAATAAATAGTGTGATTTAAGGAGAAGATTTATATTATTCGTGCGAAGCCGGGGCGGAAATATACTATTAATCTCTGTATTTATAAATATAAATAAAAACTTAAGAACGTTGTTATTTCGGTATACAAAAAAAAATGAAGGTCTGCTTGCAAAAGTTGTAATAGTTATTCTTTTAAACAATTAATCTGAATAAAATGACATCGTATCGGTTTAGAAAAATGAAAACTGACAATAAAATTCTGCAAAATTCATTCATGGAATGAATTTCCTGGAAAATTACTCGTATAGATTAAAGAAGCTATATTTTGGAACTGTTATATTTCAGAGCAGTCGAACGAAGACCTTGACAGACACTGTGGATTCAGAGAACGGCGGTGGGGTTTGAACCGGGCACCTTGCGGATTTCAGTCCATACCTTATACCGTTGAGCTATTGAGGCTCTAATATGAAAATAAAAAATGCAAAAAACGGCTACACGGCTATCTACGGTGTGATGAAGCATAGTTTGAACGCTTAAGCGACTTAGACCAAAGGATTTTATAGTTGGCAGATTTCAGCGTTCCATGCCTACAGCTAGATACAGCTTTTTTTATTTTTTTATTAATTAGCCTATACTGTCCCACTGCTGGGCAAAGGCCTCCCCATTTTCCAACCACACCTTCCTTTCCTGACCCACTATCAATTATATTAAAGACATAAATAACGTGTTACCGAACAGTGATACATTGCGCATGACGTCACTTCTTGCCAAGCAAATTGCTGGTGCTAACGTACATCCCAATTTTGCTCAAGTACAGGTTGTAACTAACCCGACCTTATGGTGAGTATAATATTCGTATTAATAAAATTCCTTAACAAATGGCGTGCATCGTCTAATAGGACCCGCAATACGTTGTGAATGTTGTAACCTAAGATCTTTTAGAGCGTTGGAGATAATGAGTTTTTACAATATATAATTTTTAAAATCCCTAGTACATATAGCGACAGAGAAGAAGGAAAGATATTTAAAATATTACAACAGTCATCCAACAGATAAAATTAATAGCAGCTATTTATGAGAAAAATACTGTGTTACTTGTACTGTACCTTACTGTAAACTTTATATAGTGGTGAAATATTTTAGACATGATATTAAAAATGTCATCTAACTTATTTAAAAAAAAAATTTCAGTCTTGATATTTATTCAAATATTTGTGTTAAAGATTAAAAAAATGAAGAATTTTTTTTTGCTTCTCTAAATAATGAATCATTTAAATCTCACAGAATACATTTAAAAATGTCAAATTTTAAGAAAATTCTCGCATCAGAAACCCAACTGCGGGATACATCCTCATGGCCTCATAAAACACTTTTTCTAAATAACTCATTTCATTAATAGCTTCATAAGTAATTTTATTGTCATACTTTTTAAGCACTCGGTCTATTTCTTCTTGCACTTTTCTTTGACAGTCTTCATGATAGGCAAGTTGGTGTAATGTGAAACTTGAAGTACTGGACGACGTTTCAAACCCAGCACCAAAGAAAACAAAGGCTTGTGCGGTTAGTAACAAATCAGTCATTTCCAGTTTAACTAATTTTGGTAATCCATTAGAATCCTTATGTTCCAGAGATTCTACAACGATTTCTCCTCTCTGTTTATATTTTAACATTAAGTCTATAAAATCATTCTTACCAGAGGGCTTGCCACCCCTTTCGTTAATGACATTTTTTATAAATTTATATACAGAGTTAGTCAGATCTGGAGCAAAAAAGTGTACATTTTTGCACAGTTCAGGATACGTGAATTTCAAAAAAGCTGCCATAGCATCTCTGGGTGTTCTATAAAATATCCTTTTTCCCAGTTGTCGAAATTCAGAGTTGTCATTATTTAAAGAATCCATATTAATACCAAAGCCGCAAGCGCCAATAAAATCGGTAGTATATCTTGCCATGAGCTCTCTCACATCATAATCATCTAATTTTGCAATATTATCTGCCAGCAGTTGCAGTTTTTCAGCTCTGTCTGTGATAAAACAAAACATTGCTTTTATTTTAGCTGTGCTAAATGCTTGCCCGAAACGCTGTCTCAAGAGACGCCACAAGTCTCCATCAGCAAAAAATAAATTCTGTAATAACGGTTCAACCACAGTTTTATGCGGATTTAATCCTCTGGCATAAAAATGATTAAAATCTGAAACTAATATCCTTTTAGCTAGAACAGGATCTCTTATTACGAGTTCTGGGTTTGTACTTCTAAAGAAACCTACAACCTTCTCGTTTGGATATTTTCTGTACATTTCCGATGCCATCATGGCAATGCTGCGTTTTTGGAAAAATTGTTTAAAATTGTTGCCAAAGTAGGGTAAAGGTAAATCATTTTTGACACCACGTTTGTACCAATAGCTAAATGTTCTGACACCATACATTAACACTATAAAAATTACAAGAATGAAAAACATTTTTAAATAAATTAAAATTAATTGCACTAAAGTTACGTTATACACCGTTACAGTGGCGTTGAAAATGATAAGTCACTTAGAATTTTATAATATCTAGTTGTTATAAAAAACAACGCAAATTATTTAATAGATAAGAGAAGTCGAGGTGTTCCGTAGTATTAATGTAAAAATAGGAAGAATCCCCGCTACGTAGTAAAATCTGTCTGCAAATCCAAAAATTAAGTTAGGTCATTTAAGTTCAACATCATTATCTATACATAGTATAAAGTGAAGTTGCTCCCCCTTGTACGCTTTGATCTTGTAAAGTACACAACGGATCGGATGCATATATAGTAGACAAAAGAGATTCGTAAAATGATGTGGTTAACGATGTCAGCTAAACTTTACGAGATAGACGAAAATAATGTATACAGAATGGTGTATATAAAAATGGTCTATAATAAGTCAGAGATAATATATGTCTATCCCCTAAAGATAACGCCACAGTAACTATTATTATCTCTTACATAGTACAGAAAAAATATGAACCATTTACACAGCTATTTAAAAAATATCGTATTCATCCTTATCCAATTAAATACGCTAGATGCGTTGTACATTTTATGCAGATTAAAATTGAACCTTACTGCATATCATTAAAATGAATATCTTAGAAGATATGATAGATTTTAAATGCGGTGGCATTTTCAATATTATAGTAACAGTCGGTGGAGTAAGCGACCAATAGATGGAACTATGTTTTGATATTTAATCTCAATAGTAAGAGCAAGACAAAGTTCCGGCAGAAAAACGTTTACTGGTTCCGCTATTGAAAATAAAATATGGTAATCCAAAGTGATCTGTAAACTTCTACATTTGACATTCAGGTCCCAGGGGCTGCTTTGGTTCTTTCCTTTGCTATGCAATGGACCCGCACGGTGAATCCAGAGTTTGGTCAGAAATTCGTCTCGAATATAGGTTTGTATAAATAAATAATGGCTTCTTGCTTCAAATTACTTTCTTTAGTTTTGTTAGGGCTTTGAGGAGGTCGTAGCTTATTCAGAAGCCGGCATTGAGTGGATCTCTAGGTTAAGCAGTCCTTATCGTGATGGATTGGTGAAGCATTTTAATACTGGTTTTCAACATCCGACCTCCTTTGTATTTTGGAAGGCACGTAAAACATAGGGAGTACCGGTTAATGTCACTGATATTAGTCGTCGCAAAGATTATGGAGAACGTTAGACGACAGTGGGTTATCTTAACTCGCCCCACAGCCTCTGCAATTTAAGCCGACCCTGGTACTATACCAAGATAACAGCTACGTAGAAGAAGACTTTTTTTAGTTTCCTGCGGATTTCAAATTTTAATCTACACTTATAATCAGTTAATAATGATCGATGTGCCCTCTGTTCTATTATCATTATTTTTGTTATCAAAGAGTTTTGGTACCACTGGATTATCTTCATAACACCTTCTTTCTTACTACTGTGAATAAAATAATGATAATTCTTGCTTTTGTTTTTCATTATGTTTAGCGCGTTCACTGACGTATTCGTTACAGCATAATTTAATGTCTGCCAAGGCGGAATCATTTTCTGCCAACTTTTATTGTAATAAATATTATGATTTCACTACTTACAAAGTAAATCAAGTATTTGTCTTATTATATTGTGAGCTGATGTGTGTTTTTGACGTTGGTACAAAGATTGAAACCTCGTGGTTTCACGGGGTTGTAGTTTGGATTAATACGAGCACAGCAACAAGAAATAAAAATTGCATGAACAAAATTAGTAATCCGTTTACTGAAAAAAATCTTCTCATCAGTGGTTTGCATCAAAATCTTAACTACTTTGCTTAAATCCGCGAATGAATGCGAGGGAGAATCAGTTTAATTCTGCAACCCGAAAGCCACACCACCGAACTCGCCACTAAAGATAGTCAATTTTGCATATCAAAAGTAGTGTAAAAAGCTGTAATGCCAAAATATGTACTTTATCTGTGATAACCAAGTTATCCAATTCTCTTACGTTGAAACAATTTCTAAGAATATTTTTGTACTATTTTTGTCGAATCACAATTGCTTTGAAATAGTCTTTGTTTTATGAATTAGTTTAAAACCGGTGAAAGGCATGTGACAGAAAAATGAACACAAGAATAATGAATAAAAAAAAATAGATCTTACAAACTTAAAATTATTTACGAACCAAAACTTATTTTGAAAAATATACGCAACGGCTCGTATTGAACCATTTTTTCCACCGTTTTGGTATTGATCCTTTTAAACATTAAACACAAACCCGAATAAAACTAAAGGTAACCCTAGAGTCTTTCTTCACCACGCTGAGTTGTAGCGCAGTGCTATGGCTTCGGTACACAAAACCGGAACTCGTGAGACCTATCAAGGTTATATATTATATTACTAGCAAGACTTTGCAAACTTTGTTCTACTGGAAAATAAATAAGAGTGATATTGGTTAAAGAATTTATTTCTCAAACAATTTGTTACAAAATTCACTTTCAGAGAAAAACAAGTTATAACTTACAATATTTTGTAGGACAGTCAGACATAGGTATATAATTTTAAATTCTACCCACTGACATATTTAGTAGAATGCAAGATCGTTGCCACAGTCGCGTTGGAATAACCTCGAGTAACTTATAGGATTTTTTATCCTCTTTTTACATAGATAAGGTGGCCGACAAGCACTCCACCTCCCTGATTGTAAATATATAAGAGTAATAGACCTTTGATAATAAACCTAATAGTTTATAGCTTAGTTAAAGAAGAAATAAAAATAAATCATTTTTATACGAAAATAAAGAATAGTCTTCAAAAAACAAGGATTCTTTTTTTTTTTTATTAGGGAGCACCGTGCTATAGAGGGAATTACAGTACTGAATAAATACACGGTTTCATAAAGTGGCGCGGTTTTGAACTAGTAATATCTATATTTACTAATTCTGTTCCCCGAATTTAATCTATCTATCCTTTCAATACCTTTAAACGAGCAATAAACATAACGACAGTAATCAGAAATCATTTATGTAGTTATCTGATAAAATAAGATATAGAACATAAAGCTTAAAAAAGGTATTCATTTTCACTTTGCGAGCGAGATTAATAGGAATTAACAAGGAAAGGAAACAACAAAACACAACAATCCACCATGATAGCTAAAACACCCAGCACAGCCTATGACGTTATCGTATACTATAAGTGCGTTCCAATAAGCGATCGCAACGTTTTAAAGTGGTGATTGAAATAATATTACATGAAAAGGATGATTTATATACCTACTTAGTTAACAATAAATCTTTTCTTATTTTTATCAAGTAGTGGATTCAATAACTCTTTAAAATATTATTATTTATTACTTTACTGTAATATGTTAAATAAACTCTTTTGTTTCCAAATTCATTTGCTGTCTCCAAAATAGTCATTATTTATTTAAGATCTACGCTATATGCTTATATAGAATGGTTCCGTGTCTGTAACGCTATAATCGTATTTGTTGAATAACTTCAAAATTTGTTGCCGATTTCATTAAGAAAATTCCTAATGCCAATATCGATACAGAAACGTTTGTTAAACTTGATCCAAACTCTGAATATACTCTCTCAGTTTATTGAGCAGAACTGGGGCCACCTTCAAGACGTGACTTTAAAAAAATAACGAAAATTAATTTTAAATGTATCAAAAAAAAAAAAAAACAAATTAAAGTATTTATAAAATACTTTAGGTTTTATCGTTTGTTTCAAATAAGGGAGTTCACCGCATCGCACCCTGTTTTTTGCATTCAGTAATCGTTCTGATATAGTTATATTATTTTTAATTATAAGCTTACATCGATGTTCTATCAGTGAATAAATTAGCCTTGAATATAAAATTAAGTAAAACTAAATAAAATGGCGACAAAATTGATTTGTACCAAAACTGCTTTCGAAGCTAACATTTTTCTTGAAAAATAATAATTATAATTCATTAGTTAAATCCGTTTAAAAATATTAACAGGTTGTCAATAACAAGTTAATAAAATATTTGTGTTCTTGCCTACATTTTAAGTGCTATTTAACCCTAAATTAATTCCCATATTGTTTTTTCTTTAGCGTGAGTATAACAATTCTTTTAATAATAAACATTCATATTTATCATTAATTTATATTCTCATTTAGTCCAGAAAGCTAAAAATTTCATTGTGAGAAAATAGTTAATAAGTATATTTTAGTAAAAAAGACAATTTTCAGAATAATAAATGTGTCGGCGAAATTTTATTAGACAATATTGAAATAATTCTGCTGTCATTAATTTCTGTTTAGAGGTTGCTAAATAACACATAATGTGCTTAATATTAAATGCTTAATATTAAATATGTAATATATAAATATCTATGCTTAATATGTAAATCTGGAGTGCTTTTTTTGTTTGTTTGCTTGAACGCGCTAATGTCAGAACTACTGGTCGCATTTGATTTGGAATTATTTCAGCGTTAGAAAAGTTACTGGAAATAGTTTGCGATAATTTAAGCCAAGCTAAGAAAAGAATGTGACTTGGCATAATATAAATTCGCTAATACAAAGAGAAAAATTGTACAATATCGCCAAACTTATTGTTTCCATTACATTTAATGGAATAAACTAGAAAGATACCCAAGATCAGATACCCAAATATCGCCAAACTTATTGTTTCCAGTACATTTAATAGAATAAACTAGAAAGTACTCATTAAAAAAACCAAACACTATTACACTGAGTTGATTATCTTTAAAGATGCGTTATAATTACCTTCATATTTCATCTCAATATACTATAATTGTGCCAAATTTTATTTTGCTTTTTCCGCGCAATTTTCTTAAAATAGTACCGAATGTTTTCGCTTAACATATTAATATATTGATATCGGATATCTCGCTTTGATAGTATGTACATACTAATTAAAATTGAGCTAAGAAGGAATCAATAATTTTGTTTTTATTAAATTGCAACATGATTAGTTTTTTATATTTCAAAATACGAGCAAAATATTTATTGTATACATTACGATAAAAGAAATGAAATTCATAAAATCGCTAAATTATAATTATTGTCAATGAACTCTATAAAAATTATACAAACGGAAGATTTTAGTACAAAAATATTGCAGCCATCTAAGCTATACTATGGCAAGAATACCAAAAGATAAGGACAGCAGTCAAAAAGATGTACGTAATTATAGTAATAAAAATTTTATTCACTATTATATCGTGAATTTATGATTGTCAGTCTAATGTGATTAATTATTGTTATAAAATATTACCCGATGAGAAAATATTTTGTCATATCATTTTTTACTTAGAGCTTTGAATTTCTTCTAATAGTAATTCTAATCGACCCGTCATGACAGGTTGTCCTTTCTTTGTTTTCTTGCTCAATTTCTTGAATCTCTGGGTCTATGAAATTGGATTATGCAAACAAGATAGACAATTTAGAGTGGCACTATTTGAATGATTAGCCTGCTACGGCAGATTACTATGATTTTTCGTTCGTTGATTTCGCTGGCATGCAACACGCTACAAAATCTTGGTTGTTGCTTACAGCGATACTTTGACATTTGAAACGTTAACACGCAAGGAGCCCGCTTCCGGCTATAGTAGTTTTAATAAGGACAGCTGGAGAACAATTTTCGTTGGGCATTTTGAATCCTGTCCCATGGAGATGCAATAGTAGGTACAAGCTCTTGATCATCTGGAAGGTATATATTTTATACAAAATTTTCACACTGTTTTAGTTTAAAGCAGAAAGACGTCCTTTGTGATCGGTTTAGTAGTGATTAATGATAACTTTACAACGTAGTTGGAAGAAAAAATAATTATCTTAATACTTAAATAGCTATAAAACATTTCCTGCTGATTCAAATATAGTTTTCTTGACACTCATATCCTCTTACAATATTTGTATCTTAGTGTTGTTTGTTAAAAAAATACATCCTGTTTTAATCTTTTACAGCATCAAAATACCTCAGTCGATGTACTAAAAAATCTTGTTGATTTAGGCACTTTCGTGGAATTAGTAGGTCGTTTATATATTCGTTTGCGAACATGAGTTCGTCTCAAAACGTCTTTACTAAAGTGGCATCTCAAAATAAGTTTTAAAATATGAATTTTAAAACTCATTTTGACACGCCACCTTAGTGAAGACGTTGGATACATCTGTTTTTAAAGCATCCAAACTGAATAAAGAAATGTTATTTTATATTTAATACGACTTTAAGTATATATTACAGGAAAAAGTCGACAACATGTCTTTAATAACAGTATTGTTAGAGAAGATCTGGAATCGTAATTTACGACTTGTTATAACAGCGGAACGCGCGTTATTATTTATTTATTTAACATTTTAACGAGACATATTACTATCATTCTGATCAAATAGCTCGGTGAAACCACCGAGGTTTATCTCCATGCTATGGGAGATGTCGGCGACGTGTCTCATACATTAGTTTCTTAAAATATAGGCTCAACTAATATATAAATTGTGTTGAAAACTCTAGTTACAAGATAACTTTTGAATGATATAATATTTAAATGATAAATATTAAAGTGAGTATTAGAGAAACTGTACTTGAGTGTCGCCACATTTTTGGAAGAATGAAAATAAAATATGCGAGGGTCTAATGAAAACGGCCTAGTAGAGGGGAAAAAGGGAATATTAGACATACCTAAAAAGTATTCCTAATATTCTTAAACAAAAAAAGAAAAAAAAATTGTCGAATTGTCCTGTGGTGGAATGCAGCTGCCGGTATTATTTAATGCACTCTTTATTGGCACTAATTTATTGTTTAAAATATTGTTCTATCCTTTGCTATAACTTTTTTTTGTTTCGTTATGAATACACACAGCTACAAAATTCCAGTTATTCAAGTCAGTAAATTAGGATATAGTAAAAAGTCATGAATAGCAAAAATTTTTATTATTATCTTAATACTAAATAAATATGATAAGTTAATGACCTACAAATAATAATAAATAACAGAAGCGCTCTGTATGGCGTCCGTTTTCAAATAGTGTCACTCAACTTTTTCTGTTAATATCAAATTAGATGACTCTGAGAATTTACTATTTTTATTTTCTCTTTGTTTTTATCTGAAACAAGTCAACTGGCTTTAAACCACGCTATTCCGTGCTACTAGCATATATTTCTAACGTATTCTCATGTTAAAGTAAAAAAAATTACAGTATCTTATTTATTTTGATTTAATTCATTTACTTTAGTACAACAAATGAAGTTGAGTGTGTCTAAATTTTCATCGAATGTCGTTTGCACGTCAATTAGTTAAAAGGCTCATTTTTGCTTGTTATACATTACATTAATTTCTAACAATAACCCTTAGCTGAATTTTCTTTAAGTAGCAACTGTTATCCAGAATGATCGACTCTACAACGTTGCTTTAGTAACTGGCTTGCAAATTATTTTTTTAAGCTCTTGTCTATGGAATAATTTTCTTCATTACAAATTACTAGCTGTTCCCTCAACTTCGTTCGCGTAAAATTAGGTAAAAAAATAGATTGAATTTTAGCGTGTAGATATATAGACTATAGTCTTCCTCGATAAACGGTAAAAAAAAATTTCCGCCAAATCTGGATTACGTTTCCTATACTTTTTTAAGTTTAATTTTTTCAATTTTATTTTTATTGTGATGTGCATTGATAAATGTTTAACCCGAATACAGTTTTATGTCATTCCTACCGTTATTTATAACTTATTTAATTGTGATGTGACTTTTTTTTTCTGTACATATTGTAATCACACTTAACACCAATTCACGAATTTCGAAATTAACACCTATTTTTTATTTATCTATATCTATAATACTTTTTAATTATACCAACAGACAGATCTCTTTTGTTGTCTACATATTTTTTTTTAAGTATTCTTTAATTAAATTTAAATTTTATAACTTTCCGCCCAATTGTTTAAAATTTTTGCTTCTTACCTTCTGATAAGAATAAACATAATAAAAAATATTTAGCGAAACGATGTCGCCGTTTACGCGTGATGCGTGACCAAGCGAAATAGGGATTTATTTAAAAGGAAATAAAAGATTTATTTTCGCTTCAAATTTACAAGAACAAGTAAAAGGTCTTAACCTTTTTTTTTTCTTATGTTACAAGGGGACAGACGAGCAGGCAGCAGGCACCGAAGTGCCTACCGGCGCCCATGGACATCTGCACGACCACAATGTCCTAAATAAAATCACAAAAATCATTCATCTCGGAAATGAGAGGTTACAGATATTGCCATCTTCATCCCATTCTTGAGCGCGCAATGTATCGGGAACATTGGGAAGGAATCGTCAACAAAATGTTGACGCGCAAAACAACGACAGTAAACGACCCGCGCCGCGCTACCCCTGTTACGTACTTTTAAGTTTTATTTACATTGCGGATTGATGTAAAAGTATTGTGGAAATTTATTTCTGATTTAAAATCGCATTGGGACAGATAGTAATAATGATATTATAAAGGATTCAGTTAAAAAAATTGTGTATTTCAAGAAAAAGCCGACGAAAAATTTTACAACTGGGCAGTCTAGAATAATGTACTGAACCCAGGAGATGTGCATTCGGTACGATGTCTTTTACACTCTGTATTTATATCATTAAATACTCACTATTCGGGATCGCAATGGTGCAATTTTGTACTTTATAACGCAGCTATAGATATCGTAACTGTATTACGGATAGGTTACATTAAGGCGATCGTGTGGCGATCGCTTCGCAACTCGTTGTTATTTTTTATTCTATCACACAAGAAGTATGCGTCTGCAAACAACAAGCGCAGCAGAAGAAGTGTGGCTTTCATTGCCTAATTTGACATAAGTTACAATATAAGAATATGTGCTGCATTGGCGTTAATATGAAGGGATTGATTTTAATTTTTAAAAAAAGTAGGTAAGGTTTTATAGCATTTAAATTGAGTAATGACGTTATAAGTTAAAACTAAAAGTTTATAAAAAAGCTTTTTTTTAAAAATGTTTTTGATTTAAAATTTATTAATAATTTAATATATAAATATAGCATGTTATAAAAATACTTGCATTCTCACGTCCTTCTCTATTTAAAGTATAATTGAGCCAAACTTCAAATTCCTCTGTCCGCGTAATTTTCGCAAAATGTTGCTGAATGTTTTCATTTCTCGTATTAATATGTAGGTAGTTTACTATTTATTATGCAAAAGTTTAATAATAGATTGTTGCACCGATCACAAAGTGAGTTATCAATGCACGTTTGTTATGTTGCAACTAAAATATCGTGCATTATCTACGTACGTGCGTAATCTACTTTTCTTTCAACGATATGGTTATATATTGCATTTTTTTTTGCTAAATATTAAGTATCATAGCTTTACAACGGCATAGATTGCGCGCCGTTTGTTTTTTTTTCGGTTTAATCAGGGCGATTTTTATTTTTAGCCAGTCTCTTTTTGTTCCAATGCATTTTATATGAAACTAAACAAACGGAAGGTATTAAAGCTCTGTGGTAAATTTATATCAAGATAAAAAAAAACTCAGTAAGTTATAAAAAAAAATGCGTTCTTTGTGATCGGTTTATGAGCGGTCTGTGAATCTTAATCTACTATAAATTAATTAACTTATTTAAATTATTTATGCACTGGGTCATACTTTAAAATTAATATTAAACTCCTCCTCTATCTTATATAGGCAGCGCTTGACTGAGTACAGTTATTGAATACTTTTAAGAAACAAAAATTCCATAATTTCTTCCTTTCCTTTCAAATTTTGATATGGCAACCCTGTTATGAATAAGTGGTCCTCAAAACTCATTTATTAATTTATTGTTTTTAAAATTATTAAAATAAAGAACATAAGCAATACTTTTGAGATATCTCTATATAAATATCCTACATGTAAAGCTGAAGAGTTTGTTTGTTTGCTTACACGCGCTACTCTTAGGAACTACTGATCCGATTTGGAAAATTCTTTCAGTGTTAGATAGCCCATTTATCGAGGAAGGCTATAGGCTATATATCATCACGCTAAAATTCTTCACCTAATTTTGCGCGGGCGAAGTCGTGGGTCACAACTAATTAAAGATAAATTTACTCGGAGTTGAGTCTCGCCAGCTTTGTACTTTATAGTTGACCTGTAAATATATTAAACTCATTTTTGTAGGAAATATTTTTTAAAGAGTGGCTAACCAGTTTCGTGCTGGCTCTTATCGTGGTTTGACATTTCCGAATCGATGGTAGCTTTTAAAATGAAAACAGCTTATAAAACTCTATTCTATATTTTTGTTTTATTTTTATTATGTAATGTGTTTTTTTACTTTAATTTAGAATTATTATTTTTTTATTATTATTATATACATATATAGTGTTCTTCTTATTATTTAAATTTAAGTGCATTGTAAATATCTTTAATATGTTAATATTATTAAAATTTATTTTAAATAGAGTTTCTATTTGAATAGTATATATTTTGATTTGTGGCCCTAAAATTGAGCTATCACCCAAATTAGGCTATAACTCTGTCAAATATTTAAATTGCACTCGCGGCTTCCTACTCTCAAATTGAATGCGGTTTATCATTATGAGATGCGACGCAATCCAACCTGGTTTTCCAGCAAGCCACCACAGGCGGCACTGTGTCGTCAAACGCCTCAAATTGTGCGTTCATTTTGTAACATTTTAAACGCCGTGTAATTTTTTACGCCATTCGGAGTGACCTATTCTAGACTTCAGATTTTGTAATGAACAGATTAACGCTTTGATAATAATGAACTCCATAGTTTTATGACGAATTTATAAAAAGGCTTTTTGTTTCAAGAATCAATTAGCAGCGTCTGTATTTCCGAACGGATTCGACTTAGGGAACTTCAAGAAAAGAGCATACTCATTTCTCAAAGGCCGGCAACGCATCTGCGATCCCCTGGTGTTGCAGTGGTCCATGGGCGTCGGTAGTCACTTAAGTGTACCGTTTTCCCCTTGTTATATATATAAAAAAAGTAGGCATAGTGCCTACTTAACATAAAATTGTTAAAACAATTTTCAACGCTGGCAATACTTTGTTTATATAATACTCAAGGTGACTTTGATTTATTCTTCGAACATTTATAACCTAGGAATCTTTTTGGTCCTTGGGTTATCCCGGTCTAGTACCAGGATCCGCTTAAATTGCAGAGGTTGTGGCCGTAGGGCGAGTTAAGATGAACGACTGCCATCTCGGAATCCCCACAATCCCTACAAATTCTGGTCTGAAATTCCAAAATCAGGAGTGCAATTGGAAATTCTATCACCTGGCCGCGGAAAGAGCTACTTCACCTAGCAATCTGCTCAAATAAACCACTGACCGTTCATTATTTTTTTGTAATATGTAAAATATTAAAATGGTTCATGTGGGTTATTCTTAGGAGATAGACATATGCCATTGCGAACTTTATTATAGATCATTTTAAGATGTACAATTCCGTAGTACATTATTATCTTCTATCTCATAAGGCTTAGCCATGACTTGTACGCTCACAAAAATAAGTTTCTTACAACATACTCGCTACAAATCATTGAAATTATCAGCTTTTATATTATATAACATAAATGTATTATAGATATAAACCTTTCCCTTGAGTGGTTCTGTTTATTGGTGAAAACCGTATTAAAATCGTATGTTTCCATTTTATACCTTTTTATAACCTTACATTTTATAATCTATTGCATGCAGATTATCTATGACTAATTTAGGCAATATTCGCCATTAAATAAATGAATTTTGGATTATAATGAAATAAATTCAACTGTTGTTAATATTTTAATAGGATATTTTGAATTAGAATAAATTTATCCTTCGTTAAACTAATAGAAACAATATTTATTATTGGTTCTACTATACCTTAGAACTTTCTGTTTACAAATTGTAAATAAGGTAATGTCCTTCATGCCTGTAATGGTGTACAGTTTAAGCCTTCTGAATTGATGCCCTTTATTAAATAATAAAGATATAAAAATAATAGTTATAATGTAGTTAGGTCTTTTATATCGACATTTTATAAAAATACATAATATACATAATCATAATAAATTAAGTACATAGGTAAAAATTGTGCAATATGTAAAGAAAGGTATAACAAAGTAATGAAAAGAAATGATAATAATAATTTAAGATTTAATCAACATAGCAAAAAATATTACTCGTATCCAAGGATATTTAAAAGGAACCTTTATCAATCGATATATATTTAAATTTATACGAAATACTAAGTAAAAGCACTACCGGGTTGTCTCATTTTATAGCTCGTGTGTTACCTTAAACTTTCCTCTACCGGCACGACGCACCACGTTCCTCTCGGTCAGCCAGAGAAAGTCATAGCGGGCGCATGTTTTTTCGTGGGACAAATATATTCGACTGTGAAGTTCCCTGGTAAGTCATTGTCTAAGAACGTGATCATTCTCGTCGTCCATTCGTCGGTTATTTTAGGGATTACTTATTATTTTTTTACTATAAAGGTAATTATTATTTCAAATAGTTAATTTCGTACTTAGAAAATGTGAAAAGTTCGTTAATTGTATTATTTGACAAGAAAAATGGGCTAAAGCAATGTATTTTAGTGATGTATGATCGACATTTATATAAAACAATATGTATTACTTAGTTTCCATGTAAGTGACTTGTTAGTTTTTAATGGAAATAAAGATCTTTAAACCTAATAAATAAAAAATAGATAAACGGGATGGATATTTAAAGATTATGATAACACGAGAATAAAATTGTACATAAGAAGTATAAAACGGTTGTATAACTTTTTGAAATAGGTAAAACTAAACATTTTGAAGAGCATTGTTAGCGTACAAAGATTCCACGAGAATACTTGCACATTTTAGTTTTTGGAATTTGTAGGAATTTTACATTTAATTCAAATTACTGGATTTTATATTTATTTTAAACGTGTTGTTAAATAGAAGTTTGATTGTAAAGCCGAGATACATTGGACCAAATCCAGCAGTATAGACAGATTTTAAAAGTATCATCCTCCTATTTAATTAACATATATACAAAGATTTTATTCATTTTATTGTTAATATTTATTTCAATTCTCAATTCTACTATTAATTAAATATAATTTTAGAACTACCCTCCAAGTTCGTTGTGGTGTGCAAATGAAGCTTAAAAATTCAAACGCGTATACCTGTTGAGAAAGTACATTTGATTTTTGAGTTCGAAATCGGACAACAACTTTTGGAGTTATTTAACAAATACGTTTATAGCGTATCAGATACGGAACCCTTCTATATAAACGTGTTGTGACACGCTATTGGCCATTTTTATTTTAACTCTTATCGTTTCATTAACTCTCTTTATAGTTCCACTTTCTTTTTTTTTGATATTTATAGGAGGACATAGGTGAGAAGCTAAGCATAAGGCAAGCAGCAGGCACCGAAGTGCCTACCGGCGCCCATGGATATCTGCACGACCAGAAGGCCTGTAGATGCGCTGCCGGCCCTTAATGACGAGTTTAGGCCACCGGGAGGATTCACTTTCATTTACTTAGAGAAGTTCAACTAAATAACACTTCATTTTTGTAATCGAAATGAATTCATTACTGTAGTAAAATGAAATAAATTTTTTCCTTTTCAAATATAAAACAAAAAAAAAATTTTTTCTTCATCTTTTAATCACCAAACGAAATGTTACATAAAACGAAGCCAACTAGTGGCGAAACGGAGTTCGCCGGGTTTGCTAGTAATATAATAATAATTTATTGGCACAAAATTACATCACTATTTCTAATAACACTTAGGTCTATATTTCACAATTGGTACAGAAACGTATTAGTGCAAGAGGGTCTAGCACGATCGTTTCTCGATAGCTTACTTACTTTTACATACGAAACTGAACGTTAAACGAAGCCTTACCGTTTTACACGTACTAAATATTGCTAGTACGAATGACCTTGTAACTCCCACTATTGACTATTCGATGTGTAAAGCGGATAAAGATTTTATTTGACTTCCGGTTTTGAAACGAAAGTAATTTTTTGCAAAATATTTGAGCTAAGTCCAGGGCTCCTTGGAAAAATATCTATGGTTATAGACGAAAAGATACGAAGCCATATTGATAAATAACCAAACTTAGAATTCGATACTACCTAATTAATACCTCTATTCATGATAATGTGTCAATAACAAATAGGAGACCTCACTTTTCGAATTCAAATTAAAAAGATACAATATAAATTACAAGCTCTTTTGAATCATCAAACATTAGTTAATAATCGCGTACTAAGCAGTAAAAATAAACCAAAGCATTTCATTAGTTTGTAAGTACTGTTTTCTTCATTTGCTTCAAAGTCTTGTCGTAGTCGCCTCGTTGTCGTACAGGGTCGATAATGCTATCACACCACATCACATGTTTTGTCGAAAAAAGCAACATGGTTGCGGGGTAAAGCCATTATCAATCCTAGAATGGGTCACCCATCTATCACCCGGTCGCAGCCAGAGCAACTTAACTTAGCGATCGACTCAAGTGCCGACCACCGATTAGGCCACGACCTCCTCAAACGACCCCCTCCTTACCTTATCTTAATATATATACATAAATTACGCGTCAGATTATTTGTCCGCGATGAACTTCTAAACTACTTAACCGATTTTGATAAAATTTTCACACCGTATACAGTTTGATCCAGCTTGAAAGATAGGATAGCTTACGTCTCAATTTATAGTCACAAATAAAAATTAGTCGCGGAAGTGTATGTACCTGCATAGCTTCCGAACGACTGCACCAAATTGGATAATTTCTTTTTTGTTTTGTTCTTTATTGTTGGGACAAGGTTTGTATAATAAAAAGGGAATGGCAAAGCGAAAAAGAAATGAACCGGAACAGGAATGGGAACGGGGAATAATTTTATAGGATAATATAATGTAGGAAACAGTGAGTAATCCAACGTTCGGGCAGACAAAGTCTGTTGAGTCAGCTAGTTAATATTGTAAATGTAAAAGTAACTTTGTCTGTTACATTTTCACGCCTAAACCGTTGAATCAATTTTGATGAATTTCGTTCTAGAGATGGATTGGACCTTCGAGACCGACGTAAGCTAGTTCTTTTCGCGAAAAAGAAAATTCATAAGGGTGTAATAGGGGTTGAAAGTCTGTATAAGTCAAAGCAAACGCGGACAAAGCCGCAGATTAAAGCTAGAATTAAATAATTGTTTAAAAATGTATACTACATATATGACGATCACAAACGTTTGTCAGAAAGAGTGAATAGAGAATTTGACTTTGATAAAAAAGTTACGTTCGTTAAAGTCAAAGACAAAGCCTCTAGGATAAATGATGTTCATATCGCAGATTAGATCATAGAAAATAACAGTCGAAATTCATATACTCACGTTAAATTTAACTCTGGGTTTTCTTTTTTAAAGTACGGCTCCATCGATGATAGCAAGTCTTGAGTGATGGTATTACCGAATTCGTGTTTCTTCAAGTAATCAGACACGCCACGTCGGAAGTTCTCCTCCCCTATAAAACCTTCCAACATTCTCAAAATCGATGCACCCTAAAAGTTAACTTCGCTTTGGTTTTGTTTTTTAAATATATTTATATTTTTTTTTTTTACAAAACAGAAAGGTCGCCTGTTAAGAAATCTCGAAAACCACGAGACGCACAAGGATCAAATTCGGCAAGGAGGTAGGTTATAGTAAGTAAACACCAGCTAAGGTCTAATGGATCTCGCAATTTTCGGCGAACGAAGACGCGGGTAACAGCTGGTCTTGTAATAAAAAATTACATACCTTATTATAAGATATCGAGTCGAATATGGCGGTGATCTGATCAGGGGTCTCCACTGTTTGTACAATAGGGTGGCTTGAAAGTTTGGCATCTGTCACCAGTACTGAGTGCAACGTGCGTGTTAAAAATTGATCCAACTAAAAAGTAACCGAAATATGATATAATCGATTCTAAACTATTTCGATGCATCATCTATAATTATATAAAAGCGAAAAGTCTAGCCGTCACGAAATCTCGAAAACCGCTGGACGTACAAAGATGAAATTTGGCAACGAGACAATTTTTAGTTAGTAGGCATTCGCCAAGAACGGATTTTTTTATAGGCCATATTAAGGACGTAAACGGTGTTAAATTTTAAAATCTATTTTTTAAGTAGATTATAAAATAAGCCGGTAAAGCTTAAGTAGAAAAAATAATTAGCCGGTCTTCATAATTTTATAATCTACTTAAAAAGTAGATTATAAAATTGAAGACCGGCAAATTTTGTTATGTGATGTGATGATGTAAATTGAAATCCATTATGGTAATAAGATTAAAATTGCCGTTATTCGCTATACAATAAAATTACCATTGTCCACGCTGGGTTGATGGCATTCAGAGATTTGACTTGCATGTATGACGCGAAGCCCTCATTCAACCAAACTTCGTCCCACCATTTCATTGTTACTAAAAAGATAAAGATTCGTTATTCGTCATTATCAAAAAAACTTTTCTAGGAATATCTTTAAGGCTAACCTAACAGCCGCTACACACGTATCGATAAATCGTTGCGAAATTACTGAGCAGTTTAAGCTGCGCAGTTTATTTCGAAAAATCGTCGATATAACTGCACTGGGGGCCTTGCACGAAGATTCTCGATAGTTTTACTTACTTTTACGTTGGAAACCGAACGTCAAATAAAACATTAATGCTGCCGTTTTACAAAAGTTACTTGCTAAATATTGCTAGCACGGAATGAAATCAGAACTCGCACCTATCGAATCCTCGACGTTACGGCCATGTAAGTCGTGTAAAAAGGAAGCACGAACCTTCATTTGAAGTTTTGTTCGAATGTAAAAGTAAGTAAAACTATCGAGAATGCTGGGTCCTCAGTTTTATCGATGCGTTTGGATTGCTATCACTCATTTCGGTAGTCCTTCACGGAGCTCTAAGAACGTTCGATTTAACTGCACAGTTTTTTCGCAACAATTTAACTGCACAGTGTTTTCGCAACGATCTTTCTCTTCTTTTTGTGGCCCACGGATGTTTTTTTATAAATGGGAATCTATTTCTTATAAATAAATATAGTTAATTACATGACAAGATCGTATAGTTTTGTCATATTGTACGAAAATTTATCATTTTTAATACAGCTTACAATGTTTACCTACACTAATAAATAACTATTTTCAAATAATTATTTTATAAGGGTGGCCCTTGCCTGTCAAAAGGTTGTTGACCCCTGCTTTAAGGGGTTTAATACCGAACCGTTCAATTAACAGATAGTCTTAACAAATGTACACACCTAAGTTTCCAAACCACATATGAGCAATCTCATGCGCCACTGTGTTGGCAACACTAATTTTATTCCTTGAAGACGCAGTTTCTTCGTCAATCAAAAACGATGTTTCTCTATATGTTATTAAGCCCCAATGCTCAGTAGCTCCCGATACATAATCAGGGATAGCGATCATATCTGAAAAAAAGAAACAGTTACAAAAACTGTCAATTACATATATAAATAATTAATAAAATACGAGTGTGCTTTAGACCACACAACTGAAGTAAAACTACTTTAACTCCATCTGTATGTATGTGTATACAGTAATTAATAAAAAATTGAAGACAAATAATTATATTACTAGAAGACTATTTGATAAGAAATATTATTTTGTTATTAAATAGATATATTATGTACTAGCGGACCCGGCAGACGTTGTCCTACGCGCACGTTGTATTACTTACTATTTACTATATTCAATTATCCTATATTATCTACGTTCCCGCCTCCGTCAAATAAGTTTAAGTTGGCAAAGCGGTAAGGTTACATTAGAAAAATTTAAAACGGTGGTTAAATATTCTTATATTCCGCGCAATTTTCTTACTTTTTTTCTTTCATAAGAAAAACCTTCTGAAGCTTGACATATATTATTAATATAGCTGAAGAGTTTGTTTGGACGTGCTAATCTCAGGAACTACTGGTCCGATTTAAAAAATTATTTCAGTGTTAGATAGCCCCTTTATCGAGGAAGGCTGTAGGCTACATATTATTACGGTAAAATTTATTATATTTTTTTTTTCTAGCTTGACACGGCCAAAGTCGCTGGTACAGCTAGTATTTTATAAAAATATCCTTAGTAGGTATATCCTATATCGATTACAAGTTCAAAGGTCGACGTGCATTTGGCCAAAGATAGTCCAAAAATTGATTGGCTGTGTATGCCTTTCTTAGTAATATACAGACAGCGTGTCATACTGATGTCTGTCAGGCCATTTTGTGAAATCTAGTTTCTTGATTGATGATTAAAGATAATTTTAATATTTCTAGGATTTTTTGCTTAAATAACTTACCTTCACTTGTTGTATATTGAAATACGGATTGGAGACATTTTTGCATAAAATGGATCTCTCGTCTTCAGATTGTTTCAAGAAAAACTTTCCGCACAATTTAAGATTCATTATTTCAAATCTGTTACACAAATAAATATTATGTTAGAAACTAAGTTACTTATTGCCTATTAGTAGGTATACAGCCAATGATTCTAGATGGTTAAATTGCATTAAAATAGATAATCTAGATAGTAAAAGGAATTTTCAATTAATTTTTTTTTAAATTCTCGAATAAACATATTCAGGGTCGTTTCAAAATCATTACCAGAACGCTATTTAGTGTACTCCTATAGGGTCGATTTTAATATACTTGATTTTTTTAATAAATTTTACAAATTTAATAGTTAAGCTAATAGTTTTAAATGTGTCAAATTCAATTTAATGACCCGCTTTGGAATCCCTTACAGTAAAAAATATCACTAATAATTTCTTCTCCTTCCTCTCTAAATTTATTGAGCTTGCGTCCTTTTGCTTTAGTTGTTACTTTATTGTTAACTTTTTATTTCTTTCCATATTTGCTCTGGTTATTGCAACAATTATGGTAGCAATAAATGATATTTTATTTTTAATTATTTATTTTTAAATATCATTGAGTCGTCGTCATATAACTCGATATCGTCATAGAAACGGTGCACTTCAACGACTAGCTGTTTACAAATAGTAAAAATAATAACAGTACATATTTGCAGTTCAAACTCACAGCTTAGACAGTTAAAGCTAATCTTCTCGTAACCATTACTGACTATGCCTTCTTAACACAGCTTTTGTTAGTTGCTACTTTACGCCATCCTTCTTTCTACTTTACAAAGCTAAGAGGCGGAAAGAGAAATTATATACAGTTTAAACTTTTTATAACGAAAACCTCCCTATTACGTAGAAATTTCTATGACGAGGAAATACGTCTATGTGTCAGCAAATATTTACAAAAGTATTTAATAGTGTACTTTCGTGTATATAACCTTCTGATTTTGAATTCTGGATTCTGGATTCTGGTTCTGACTAAATCTTTGAGGTGCCGAAATTGCTAAGAGAGACAGCTCGAGGTAGTAAAACTTTATTAGTTGTCCTTGCTTGTCTGTCTGTTTGGTACGGATAAACTCTGAAACGGCTGGACTGATTACGACAGGACTTTAGTTGGCACATAGTTGAAGTTACAATGAGTAACATAAGATACTGCACTTATAGAAAAAGATGTTATGATCCCCACAAAAGAATTGAAAACCCTAGTTTTAACAAAAACACAGAATTGACGCGTTATAAAATATAGTATTAATGAGATGATTACTTTTTTATTGTTTATTTATTAAAAAAAAAACAAGAGTCCCATGTTCTAGCTAGATATAAGTAAATTTCTAAAAAGATTACATTTTCTATTATTATCTACTTCATTGGTTTTGGATTCTTGGACAATTTCATCATGATTATTGCTGTAAGTTAATCAGTAATCATTTATTTAAAAAGTATATTAATAGTGAATGCATCCATAACACAGTATGTATATCATTACAGAAAATTGAAATGCAGATTGTTCTGTTATAAAATTTTTTTCTATATTTTACTATCTCCTTTATTTTAATTGTTGAAAACCTATTATCTCCTTTAGAGATAATCTAAATTGTGATCTTGCTTTCATTTTGTTCTATTCTAAGGTGATATTGCCATAAATACTTTACTGTAATTCTATATTTATTGGCTAAGAATTATAACGTACATAGATTTAAAAATGCATAAGGTACGAAAATGAAAAATTTTGACTCAGAATTGATGGATATACGACAATGGACGATCTTAAAGATTTCAATCCATTATTTACTGAAAAACAATACTAAATAATTTAGCCAGATAATTAGAACATTTACAACTAGTGAATTATACTTTATTCATATTATCTAGAATTATGTACTCTACATTAGAAGCTACAAATGTCTAGAATATACCAAATATATTACCTAATGTAATTGATATTCCGGCCGAGTATTATCTAGGAATTGGGTTATGATTTTAGGTAATAAAAAAATTGCTTATAAAATTCCTTTATAGTTAAGTATAAATGCAAGCCGTCTATCGTGTACTTAAATTTTATATATATATTTTTTTATATTTTCAAATGAACTGTTACTTTATAATCTAGTTTATGGAATGGTTGTAAAATTGTCAATTAGGACGACTTTCATTGAAGTACAGATAACATTGTAATGTTTAAATAATTTCACTATAAGAATGGATGCACGAATCATGCAATTAAAACTAATATTTAACTAAGATAAATTCACAATTGTTTGCCAGATTTTCTACTACTTAAAAATCTATAAACAATTTGGTGCAGTCGTTCGCAAGTTATGCACGTGCATACATTTCAGCGACTCATTTTTATTTGCGACTATAAATTGAAATGTAATCTATTCTATCTTTCAAGTTGGATCAAACTGCATACGGTGTGCAAATTTGATTAAAATCATTTAAGTAATTTAGGAGTCCATGGCGGACAAACAACGTAACGCGCAATTTATATATATTAAGAAAGATTTTAGTCTTATAGTCCAACAAAAATGATTTGTAAATTTTTGTTGGAACACAAGTACCAATTGAAATAAACCTTTTCGTAAGAAAATGATAAGAAGACTACACAATGGTTGCATTGTCTTTTTCAGGTTTTCTTACCCTTTTATATCATTATATAAAAGGGTAAGAAAACCTTTTTACAACACTTTTTACAACACTCTTAAGGCATATATTTTTTATATTAAAATTTGATTTAGTTTCTGATATATAGCGCGAGACAATAAAATATTTTAACATAAGTCTAGTATGTAACTGACATCGTTCTCCGCTTTTAAATATGGTAACATTAAAATTAGTGGCTCTCGCTCGTGAAGATATTTAATAAATGAGAAGTAATTAAAAGAGCAACCGAACAAATTGGCACATTTACTAATATACACTGTATATCTTATATACTCTATATACGTGTAAATAAAATTGAAATGTCTGTCTTTGTGACAAATTAGTGCTATTATTAAGTTCAAACTGTTTTTATAAATGTTCGTAATCAAAATAAAGTTTTTTTTTCTGTTTTGCATGTCTCTACAGAACAGTTAATTTAACTTAGGATTTCTAATAAAAATATAGAGAGTCATAGACCTAAGCATAGGGCATTTAGCATAGATAAGCATATATCTTTATTCCGCATTTATGGTAAGAACATCTTTATAAAAAGTTATTATAACAACGACGCGTTTAAATAACCTTTTAAGTCAACACACTTTTACAAATTAAACTATCTTATCAATAATAATTATTAACACATAATGCTACTTACGTATCACCTATTTTAATTTATTATGTGTCCAAACTTGATTAAAAAATTTGAGTGATGTGGGACTACTTCATTTTTTTTCGTTAAATATTTCTTTAGCATCTTACAAAAAAGACTTTCCTTTTATTAAAAAAAAAAATCAAAAAGCATATTTTTTTTTAATCATAATTTTGACATTATCATTACGTTTAGGTAAAAATCTGACTGTTCTATATATAGTTTACAGTAGCATATTACTTCAGTTCATTTTTTGGCTATACTTATTAAAGAAATAAGTTGTGACTGAAATAGGTATTTTTGCTGTCGTCAAAAAATGGACGATCATCATGCTCCAAATAATTACTTAACTTACTCTTAATCTTACATAGTAGTTAATTGATATTTGTATTTAATTTTAATTTTTTTCATCATATATCAAGTCCCACAATCAACACCAATCCCACGATCAAAAAAGTATCATGTCTCACAACTAAACCTGTATATACATTTCTTCCTATATTCGTTATATTGCCAGTCTGTAACTGGTTATAAGGATTTCATTGGTAATTTAAAAAAATCATTTGCCAATATAAATGACAAACTGAATTAAGTAAAAGGCAATATTTGGATCAAAAGTTGTAAAATAAAGTTAAAAAATTTAAAATGGACGGATTACATGAAATCACTTGTAGTTTTTATAAAAACGCTTATAAACTCACGCACATGTTATATCGGGATTGCCCGAGTAGTTTCGGACCTGTCCGGTGTCCTTCATGAGCTCGTTACGAAGCAGAGCCGCGGCGAGAACTATTCCCGCTAGTTGAGCAATCCGGATATAACTTACGCGTGAGTTTAAAAGCTGATTTATAATAACCATGTGAACCAAATAAAATGCATTTTTCTTACATCATTCGCAACATGCCCAGATGGATGGAAGCCTTAATCAGAACACGGGAGATAAACACTCGATATTAAAAATTCAGTTAATTTATTGTAAACCGTCACAAAATCTAAACTTTCAAATGTTTTTCTGTCGTTACGATATCGAAGAAAAATGCCTTTAGTTTAGTTTTTTTTTTTTAATTAAACGTTAATTAAATGTTAATTTCACTGTTGTTTCATGTTTAATTATTATTGGTCTAAAATAAAACTATTTTATAGTCTCCCTTTTTTATGTTTCGTTATTTTAATTCTCGTGTCACGGAGTTTGTTGCCAAACTTCTCAGAAACAGCTTGACCGATTCTTATGAAAGTTTTTGTGCGTATTTAGTAGATCTGAGAATCGATAGGAAACTATTTTTTAAACCCCTAAGTGATAAGGATGTCCCAAACGAACGAAGTCGTGTGGTACAGCTAGTTTACAGTAAATTTATATGTTATAAAAAATCTGTAAAATATTAGAAGGAACGAAATAAAAATATTTTTTTATCAGAACTAATATTTTATTTACATTCAATAATAACAAATTAATTATGAAATATTACATTGTAATGGCAAGATCTAATTTAAGACGATGTAAACAACCAAGTTTTAGTTCTGAGAATGATATTTCCTTTCACGGGTTAATATTAACTGACTGTTGAATTACTAAGAACTTAGAGATGTCTAAGGATTTGTCCTCGACCTGAAGGTCCCCTTTACTTTCTATTTTTAACAGTCGTAGATACGAGAAGGCAAAAAGGAAGTAGAAGAATATTTAGCGTTGAACAGAATTACTAGAATGACGTATGCGTCAATGGAAAAACGATGTATTAAGAAATCTAGATAGTATAATATATAGATTTTTTAATACATTGTTTTTATTTGTAAAACAGCTAACAGAATTAAGCATTACTTCGCAAATATAAATGCCAAGTAAGTGATTCAAATGTATATAAGTAAATGTGTTTAAAAAACAAAACTTTTTCAAGTCTTCAAAATACTTCTAACTTAAGTAATAATTAATCATTATCGAAATAAATATATTTTTACTTGAACATTTATTAAAAAAAAAAAAAAACAATTTACTTAAATATAATATCATAAGTTCAGCTTCTACGCTCTCCACGCCTTCAAAATGCCAACAGCCCTAAGTTAAATAATTCAGGCTGTGAAAAAATGCGACCTCCTCAAGGCTTTGCAGGCAGCAGGCACCGAAGTGCCTACCGGCGCCCATGGACATCTGCACGACCAGAAGGCCAGCAGATGCGCTGCGGGCGTTAATGACGAGTTTAGACCACCGGAAAGTCTCACAAACCGAACGAAACGCGACAACAACCGACGCGCCGGCCCAATTCGGCTACAAGCATGGCGCTACCTCTAATTAAAAATTAATATTAATATATTGTATTTAAAAACCTATAAAGCACTTCCCGTTGACCTAGAATCAAGCAATTTGGCAAGAAGGTATAACTTGAAATATGAGTATAGGAAAAATTGTAAATTTGTAGTTACATCCTTATGAAAAGCATTAATCTTAGAACAACCTAGTAAAGAATTACGTGACGGTACGGAACCCATAGTACCCGGTTTTTTGAAATTATATAACAATTGCATTGCATATTAAATTTATTTGCTGTTTGTCATATATTTATTGTTTGCTTTACGTTAAATTATTATAATATTGATGTTTATTATTGTTATTCTCTCTATGTTTTATTCACAGGAGGTCTACAGAGTCCAACGTTAGCAAATTGGTGCATCATCAGACGTCGTGTATACCGATTTCCCCAAAGCTTTTGATAAAATTTCACACCCTATATTAAGTCGAAAGCTAGGACCATTCGGAATCCACCGTAATTATTACGTTGACTTTATTACATTAAACCCAGAAGCCAAGCTGTGTCAATTGAAGGTTACTGACTGTCATTTGGTCTGGTTCCAGCAGGTGTTCTCCAAGGATCTCACCTCGGTCCTCTATTCTTTAATGTGTTTAGAAATGACATGGTTAATGTCTTTCAGCACTCCTCAATTGTGTGAAAATGTTTGAAAGAATAAGCAAACCATCAATATCAATAAAATACTAAAATATAATTACACCCCGAATGGACTTTTGATCAATAGAGTGACAGAGGTGAGAGACACCTAGATATGAAGTTATACACCTAGATATGAAATCTACTTTTCAACACTTAATGACCATATGACGTTTAAAGGTTTAAAGATATATGATGCTTGTATTTATTCCTCGTGTTGGTAAAAATTTTTAAAACGCTTCGACTCCAATCGTTCTTTATAATTCTTTTGTTTAGTCCAATCTTGAATATGATTCTACCGTATGGAACATTCATGATAAAACTTATATAAAATAATATTGAAATAATCCAGAATAAATTCTTAAAGTATTTGAAATTTAAAATTGGTAGTGATTTCGATAAATCCCGCTCTGAAATACGCAACCTTGAATGTCGCAGACTAGAAAGATACCATATATTCTTAATGTTAGTTTTTAGAAACCTTATTGATAACCCGACCTTTTAAGCTGGGCTATTTGATAAATAAAAGAATATTGATAAATCAATAATTTAAATTTGACATATTTATGTTCTATTTTAACTAATTCTTTCATCAGAAGTATTTGCTACATTACTATAAAATGGTTTAAGAGACCAATACTTGCTATCAGTCATCAAATGATGAATAATTATTAATTCAATTAATAATTTTTTTTAATTGATACACTTTCAATTATAATAGACATAATACTGTGATTTGCTCCACAAATTTCTGAGCATTGCCCATAAAAAAATCCTGGACTCTTTAGATATCCAAATATTAATACACGAAATAAATTTCTATTTCACGTATCCTTTACAAGAACGAATTACATTAATAATACATTTATATTGCTTTCGTGTAAGAATTACAGTAAATTATTTATTGATATTGATGATTTGGAATTGCTGCATTAGCTTGTTTCGTAAACAGATTAGAGCGATTCTTTCTTGTCAATGATTACTTCTTATTGCAAATTATTGTCATATTTTTTATTATTCTTTTGTTTTAATGTGTCTTCACTCTTATCTAATGTCCGTATTATAGGTGGAAACTTGATTGGTT
>JANCMC010033613.1:35000742-35024021 GCA_024363005.1 Charaxes varanes | reverse complement strand
TTTTTTATTATTCTTTTGTTTTAATGTGTCTTCACTCTTATCTAATGTCCGTATTATAGGTGGAAACTTGATTGGTTTTGAAGGTATTCTATTGTTTAATTTTATTAAACCATTGTACGGTTTGTTTCTCTAAAATAAAGTTAAATAAAAAAAAATTAATTTACAATTAACTCACCGACTAAAAGTAGAATTGTCTTCGACATATTCTTGACGGATGTTACTATCCAACTGCAGCTCGAATAAGTTAGTCACTTTAAAATATAGATGTTGCTAATCTGTTTTTAATTAGTGAACGAAGATGACAAAATGTATTAAAACTCTTTTATATTTAATAGACAATCACTTCACTAATTGTTTATTTTTTAATGCACTCATAATATCTAGGTATTGGTCTTAAGACGTGCAACTTGTAAACTGTAGGAAGACTTACATGACGCTTTTTATAACATCGATTGATTCGGAATGAGTCACTTCTCGAAATGAGATTCATTCCCACGCGTAGGTAGGTATATTGTTTATCAAACTCAAGTACAGTTTGTTGTTCCTAACCGTACGTTCCTACCGTACGTCTAAAGACGGTTTTGTCTAAAATTTTATCTAATACGGGATTTGCATAAGAAAACTTTACTTGGCTTGTGAACTTCCTGGTGATGCAGATTTCCATGGACGCTGGTAGTCACTTAAGTGAACCGCCTTCCCGTTTATCCCTTATACTATTAAAAAAAATCGTTCCTAATTATAATTAAAGCCTGTAATTTATTTATTTCCATTTTACGTAAAAATCTTTACTGAATGTAATACAATAATGTAAGTTAGAATGTAATCACTGAAGTTTATTATTGAATCGTATATATTTAAATGTATTAATAGGTGATTACTTTATAATATTGAGTACCGGAGAGAAAGAATCACGAAAAACACAAATTCTCATACAATTTTAAGATTCTATTAAAAATAACTTTAGTGGAAAGACAACATTTCAATAAAGATAATCTTTGATGGTTCTTAGCGATTCGTCTCATTTTTTTATTCGTTCAAGCTTAGACTATAAAAACATTGCATAAAAAGTTAAGTGAAGATAAACGGTCCAAGTAAAGAGTTCAGTATCTTTTTACCTAATTACAGAAATACATTGTAAATTTAAGTCAAATAAAATTTTAAATAAATGTACGCTGTAAATTTTCCATTATAACTCTTTTTGTGTAACATTAATTTTCTTTGCAAAGATAAAATATTTTTAATCTTTTATATTCTTTTACGAAATTTCTAAATAGACATATTAAATAATGGATTTATAAATAAAATATATAACGTCTAATAAATATACATGCATGATGTTAAAAAAATAGAATTAATCCCGAGGTAAATTTCATGTATGTATTCTTTATATAAAAATACGTTCTATTGCATTAAAATGGGAATACATAGAAATACTTTTAATTTTTCAACATTTCTGTATTCTGTATTCATACTGTATTCATTTTGCCGCCATCTCTTATTCAATAACTCAGCACGCCTATGTTAGTTAAACGCATACAACATAGCCTACTTTATCATCGTACAGCGTTATAGTTCCTGTGCGCAAGCCTCTTGCTTTTTCACCGCAATTAAATCATCGATAGGGCCAATTGTAATTTATGGCATATCCTTTAATGAAGATTTAGATACAACATTCCTGAACGCTCTTATTTGCGAAATCTATAATGTATAGCAGCGATCGGCAACGCGTGGCCACTATTGTAAACACATTTTCACAACATTGAAAATGTACGTATAATACATTCTAAAAGTCTATTGCACAATTTAATTATTCATGGTTCTTCATATTGACACATAACGTTCGCTTAGTCATAAACTGACCTAACTCAAAAAAGGTGATTTTTGGGAAATCGCAATTTTTTTTGTCATACTTTAATAATAGTTAATTCAGTAATTAATGATATTGATTATTATATGATTGACGTGTTAACAAAAATAAGTATTTTGTAAAAAAGACAAAGATGGCTGTATCTCAGTATTGAATGAAGATACTGAAGTAATTCTTTGTTTGAAAAGTATATTTTGTGGGAATATGAATGATTATTTATTATTGTACGAGTTACATATAAAAGTAAGGATTTCGTTTGAGAGAAAAGACAGGTTTAGGATTTGATTTGGACAGTTAATTTGTGTGTTGAATACGGTATCACGAGTTGTAGTAGGGTAGCTAAGTCTGCAGGCTACGCTCACTGCTCCTACAGTGATACTCAGGTTGTCAGGTAGTTTGTTTTGTTTGTAGATGTTAGATTATTTGTTGAGGTTTATAGGATATTGACGTGTAATCACTGAGAGTTGGTCTGATCAACCGATGATCAATCTGAAATCGCTTCCATACTTTTACTCAACATTAAGAACAATTTGTACACTAAAATGTATTTATTCTTTAAATTAAAACAAAAGCAATATTATTTATATTAATATTTCTTATTTAAATATATTTCTTTAAATTAAATTTCTCACACTTCATTTCATCCGTCAAACCCATCTCCTCTTTGAACACCTTCATTTGGCGTGAACTTTCTTAAGCGATAGCCAAAACACGCTGATCAAGTCGCAGATAACAACTAGTTTTTCTACATTTTTGCTATTTCTCCTTCCTACAGAGTACTTATTTCCAACTATTTGTTAGATTAATACAAAAAAACTGATTAGCATAAAATTGAAAACTTCTAGTCTATAGTTTAATAAAGGCTACGCGAACGTAAACAGTTGATAACGTTTATCAATTTAAGTTTTTAAATTGATAAATTAAAACCACCATCAGCAGTTAAGCAAACTTGAATATATGCAAAATCATGCAAGGCCAGCGAAAACGCGAGAGACATCTTTTTAATAAAAATACTTACAAAGCAGATCCACTTGAGGAAACCATTTAGATATTTTAATATTGCTCGTCTGTCCGGGCAAGACGTCTTTATCATATTTCCATAAAATCAACATGGTCACTACCAACATTAACGTGATATTGTTATTAATATTGTTATGTAATTAAATAAGGTTTTAGATGTATAATGTATTTTTGAACGAACGAAAAGTTTTTTGATAATAAATATTTTGTTATAAATACTCAGTTTTTATTTATTTTAAGTCAACTAATGATAATATAGAAGTAATTCATTATTATGCATATTAATTTGGTTTTCAGATCAGTTAGTACAATAAAACATTAAAAAAACAAACGCATATTTAATTTTTCAAAGGCGAGTGCATCTGCAAGCGTTCAAATACAGTGGTTAATTAAATCACGTTTTCTCTTTCACGCTCTTACAGACTAGAGACACAGGCAACGAGTATAAATAATTATCGTATCGTAACAATAAATACATGTACCAAATTATAAAGAATTAACATCTCTTAAGAAACTATGATCTTATCTATATCACTTGCCAGACATGATTAAAGTGAACTGTTAAATATTGGTGAAGACAGTTCACGTTTCATTAATAATTTATCCACTACATACAACATTAGTTAAAGTAGCTATTCATGCATTGTATATATTGCGTAATTATGTTCTGTACGACGTACCTAGAAATCCACTTAATTATAACAAACGACTCGAACGGTTTGAAATGTTCGTGCTAGGCCCGCTGTTGTGTCCCAGAGCATATATCGCTCCGAAAAAGAACCGACATTTAATTCCTTTAAAAGATATTTATTTGAAATTAGTTTGGCTCCTAATGTGTAATTAAAAAAAGGTTTTACAACCAGCCAAATACCTATACATTCTTCTTAAATATTCTTTCTTTCTTTTAAAAAAATCGACTTCAAATTATCAGATATGAATCAAATTGAAATGAGACCATTGGGAGGCACCAATAAAAAAAGGACCATCAAAATCGGTTCACCCTAATCTGAGTTAACTGAGAAATTTTTCTCATAAAATTTTCTTCACGATACAACAATTTCATTCAATTATATCATCTTTTCATTCTATTTTTAACTCTTAAGTATTTTTCTCTCGTAATAGAAAAAATATTTCAAAAATTCTTAGTGATTCAGAACACGAATTAATTTTTTTTGGACGCTTCAATCGTTACTCAAACCAGCGGTTACTGTGTATCTTATTAGGAAATGACAAATAGACCTTTAATATAAAAAAATCTAGTATAATAACTTAATTCAACTAGTCGCGTAGTTAACATAATCCTGTATTGACTATTGTATTATTTAAACGCTTGAATAATTGTCATTGAATAATTTGTCATTGCTATCTCTCTCATGAATAAGTCATTGGCAGATTAAACATGCATTTACATACAAGAAAACAAACAAAATAATAAACTTCTTAAGTTAGTTTAAATTTTTAAGCAACTCCGTACAGTAAAACATTTTAATTTCTACTGTTACAGCGATAAGTTTACTATAGTAATTTATGACAAATTTAAATTTAAATTTTTATGTAAAATTTTTGAAAATTTTAATTGGGACTTATATATTTTAAATCAATCTAAATTTTTAATAACGGGCGACTATAGTTTTTCAAAACCATATTAAGGAGTGTTAGAAGAACTTTTATAGAGTCCAACCAATCTGCAGATGAAAGATAGCTTGCATAACTCTGTCAATAGTACAGGAAAGGACATATTCCATCCAGAATAAAGCTCTGTTTAAGATACATGAAATTTATTTATTTATTGATTTATTTATTTATTGATTTATTGGCAATCCAACAGCGTTACAAGTAGATTACAAAAATTATACAGAGTAAAACATCAATAAGGCCAAAGGGGGATTACACTAGATTACATAAACAAAAAGAACAGAGTATTTGAAAGGAGAAAGAAGTAACAACAGACTTAGCCACCAAACTAAATTTGATTTAAAGGCAACGTACACACAATAGAAATTTGCCGATATGATTTAAATATGTAAAAGTAATAAATCATGTTGTATGATACACTGCTTAGACGCTAAAGTTATTTAATTCAAAGCTGTTAGTTGAATTAGACATTTGGTAGAAAAACTTTCCTAAGTCATGATGGCCATCAAAAAAAGTTTTTTTTATTCACATTTTTATCAGAATGGCGTAAATTTCTTTTAATGTAGTATTTTTGTCTACAACAAATAAAACTTTTTTTAATGAACACAAAAAATACTACAACGTTGAAACGAAGCAACCTGTTTCATTAACTCACTTTAGACCTATAACGTAATCGGTCATTTTTTTTTAATGCAAACGGTACATACCGTTTGCATTAAAAAAAATGTGGGATGCTTGAACGATAGATTTATCTAGGTTTAAAGATATTTATTCTTAATAAGACAATACAGTCACTTACTTAAGAATAAGATTAATATACAATTATTCCATCTCGTTCGTTCATAATTCACCCGATACATTCATAGTTTTAAGGTTAGATGTTTTGCTAATAATATTTTGAATGTATTGAGTGAATGCATGCTTCTTATATTTATTTACAGTCTAAAAAAATGATTAAAAACTCAATGCTTTGAATCAAAATTTTTGAATGTTAGTATAAAATATTTTTGAAAATGATATGTGTAATGTAATGATTAATGACTTTCAATTCACTTCACATAACTTTGTTTATCAAAAAATTAATAAAAATAAACGCCTATAAATTGTTGAAAATTAAAATTGAGGTTTCAAATCAAATAATGTATGTTATTAATATTGAATAAATAAATGAAGCAAAGTACAAATAATAAAAGCTCAGAATAAAGTAGTAATAAATAACCAAAACAAACCACCAATAGCAATGAGCGAAAGAGATGAAGAATATTGCGTGGTTAAGCAAAAATTGTAGGCCAGAGTTGTTTCAAAGACGCCAGTATTGAATGAAATCTTAATACAGTGGTGATGAACATATTTGTTGGTGATTTATAACTAGCTATTATGTGTAAAAACGTTGTATTTTTATTTCAGTCCAATCGAGAGAGAGATATTTGAAGCAGATAGATCTATAGATAGGTAAAAATATCTTTTTTACCTTTAATCAAATCTGTTCTGTGATTGATTGTTATTTCATTTATCTTTTTATTCTGTTTTGGAATGTTGAAATCTATAATATTACTTTCACATCTACATCTATATTAATGTATAAAGCTGAAATTTGTTTGTTTACTTGAACGCTTTAATCTCCGGAAATACTGGTCCGATTTACAAAATCATTTCAGTGTTAGATAGCCCACATATCGAGGAAGGCTATAGCCAGGAGCGAGGTGGATATAGCCACTAGCGAGGTGGCTATAGCCACAAGAAGACCACATAGCGAGATAGACTATCTATAGATCATCACGCTAAAACTCTTCACCTAATTTTACGCGTCCGAATTCGCGGGCAACAACTAGCTTATAATTTTAAGCATAGATAGCTTATATAATAATACTGTTAAGAAAAATATCTTAAACTTGTAAGTAAAGAGCATGTTATTATTTATTGTATTACTAGCGGAACCGGCAGACATTGTTTTGCCCGAATTTCGCACGTCTGCTATTAACCAATTAACTAATCTTTTTATGTATAGTCAACCAAGAAATTGATTTGCCACTCTAAGGTCAAATGTCGTTTGCACGTCTATTAGCTATAGGTTCATTTTTGCTTGTTCTATTGACGTTAATTTCTAACAATAACCCTTAGCAAAATTTTCTTTAACTACGAGCTGTCATCCAAAATGGTAAAGCACTTTCTGGCACTATTTTAAACAACGCAAAGTCTACGCGCAGCACACGTTCTAATGGCTTACACGGACACTTCTATGATATGAAACAAAGAAATGCCATATGCATAAAACCTCTTTGGTTTAAATAGACAAATTCGCTCCTGTACGCTAACATATCAATTTCAACTTACTAAATGTTATAAAAAATCAATTTTGGCACAAAATTGATTATAAAAAAAAACTTGAAAAATTTTTTTTCGTCCCTGCACTCCAGCAAAATTAGTTTTGAATTTGTCTTAAACCGATTGACATTTTGGTTTTAAAAGTGTTTTTTTATCAAGAGAGCAGTGGTCTGCCGATAAACTATTTTAATAGTTTGGCGGAATTTTTATTTTTTAAAAACTGTATTTTTTTTTTTGGTTAAATAAATAAATAATAATAAAAAAAAAAAAACTGTTACAAAATAAAATTTTAACACGAAGTAAACCAATTTCAAATTGTAAGAACTAAACCAAATTTAAATGAGTCCACTAGTGAAGTACCAGCTTTCAAATAAAAAAAAATAACACAGTCGGTACACCCAGTCGAAAGGTCTGAGGTAACAAAAAAAAATTACAGTTGAATTGAAAACCTCCTGCTATTTTGAAGCGCTTGCCCCATAACAAAAAAATCTGATCGTATTTTTTCGTGCACATTCATTCAGGGCTACCGAATATATTAGACATCCTTAACCTAGAGATCGGCTCAAATGCCGACCACTGATTAGGGGAAAACCTCCTCATACGCGCATTTTCACTAACAAAAATATCTCTATTTAATTGACTGGGATGAAATATAAAATTGAATCCATAAAAACATGTCGCACGCTTAGTAATAAAATGACCGAATAGCTTTTAGGTTTAAAGTGAGTTAATCATGCAGGCAGCTTCATTTCAACGTCCTCTATCAGCCAATCTAAGAATTACTTCAATATCCCCATCCAACACCGAGATACAAATACTTTTGTCCTTATATCTAAACTAAGCTTTTAGTTGAGAATAAATAATAAAATATTATTAAAATAACATTTCAATACCATTCGTCACTTCATTAACTATTATTAAAATACATAATTTGTCAATATAACGCCTTCTTTAATCGAATTATAAGCAAAAAAGGCGTATATGACGAAACGTTTTTTGCGATTTCTCAAAAATCTACTTTTTTGGGTTAGGTCAGTTTAATAGTAAGAGTGCAATGTAATCTATATTTTTTTGTGATTCATTCAACTTTCTTTTTTTTTAAAGGCACCGATATATGCCAGTTCTACAGTTTTTCTTCAAATAATCGTAGAGAATGTGTTTGGAGTAGTTCGACACCAAGCGAATTTAGGGTCGAACCCGGTTTATTCAGCGGGTCTGGATTCAAGTTCGTCTTTTAAGCCGTTTTATTCTTTGAATTCGTTATTAAGGCTTCAAATTTCTATGAAATTGGCCTTTAAAATACTTTTAGTTAACTACGTGCAGTCATATTATTGCTTAATGTTTCGTGATTGTCGTATCGAATTCACTTCAAGGTTCAACAGCGTTAACAATTAATTGATTTAACGCGGGTTCATTGGCATTTGGATCTTATAGCTATTAAGATATCAAAACTTTATAAATAGCTTAGAGGTCATTCTAAAACTGATTTAAACCTGGTTCTTTATGGATTTCACCGCTCCCACCGACAGGTATTGAGGCTCTATAAACTGTTAAGTTCAGATTTATTTATTTGTAAAAATATTATTGTGCACGAGCGTCGAGCTTCGAACACTGTTCGCTGGATTGGCGGGGAATAACTGAAACGCCGGTCTCAGGAGATCTTGTATTTATTCGTTTCTTCAGGTTGACTTCACTATTAACTATTCACTATTAATATCAACCCGCAGTACAGGAGAGAGAACTGTGTCCCATACAAATTCGAGGCGAGGTCCGTAGGGCTCAGCCATACCGAAAGAAGAAACGCTAATCGGAGCCGCGTATCGCGTGCAGTTGCTCTCGTCTACACAACTTTACAAACGTGTTTTAAACTATTTTTATTACATATCTATTTACTATTTTGGACTGTATTTAAGCTATATTATCTATATACATACTTTCAAATCGATATTTAAAGAAATAAAATACTTATGACGAAATTACTGTTCACCTGCTATGAAGTTTACAATTACGATACCTAATTTTACCTATTTATGCTGTTTGTTTTATTTTCCTATGTACTTATCTATGTAGTGCTATAAATTCCCTATCTATTGGTACATAATTTATGCCCGAAACTTATAAAAAATCAAAACAAATACAAAATTACGTTTCTACTATTGTCTGACTATGACAAATGACTCGATATTAACCATGAATTTATGTACATAATTAAAGAATTCTTAATGTTGTCTATTTTAATCCTATCCTATAAAATATTATCTAAACTTTAAATTAATTAGACTATGTGTTCGTTGTCCCGCACACAATTCATTGGTACATTCACACCATACCGCGCCGTTCTGCAATGCTATTGGTCAATTCAGTCTACACCAGCGCTATTTCTCTAAATCGTTGAAGTATAATTTGTTGTTTACAAATGGCCACTTTTTCTACTAGTGCCTCGTAGAAGATGGTCCTCCTTATATTCTAATCTCCATATTTCGGCGTTACGTTAGAGTGAACATTCTGTTACTGCTAGAAATTATTAAATGACAAGAACCATCGATTAATAATGAAAAATGATTTGACGTTCGCTGTCAAATACTTTATTTCATTGTGACGTTTATTGACATCTGTCTTTTGAATTTTTTGGTATAGTGAGTATGGATATATGGTCTAACCTTGAAAGCGGCTCAATTTTGGTTTATGTGTTTGCATTCTATTTGCATACACTCACAAAATTCTTATTCAAGTAGAAAAAGGGTGTTTTAGATTTACAACTTTTTGTCTTTTTTCGTCATCTTTCTTATTTCATTTTAGAGAGAAAAAATATTAAGAAAGAACATGATTGTCGTCTCTCGGTTTAAAATAAATCCTATTTGAATACATGTAAAATTTAATATCCGTAACAAATCTTGTCGACTTCAATATTTCTCGACTAAAAAGTGTAGACTCAATTTCGTGACAGGATAATCTCCTTCCAGACTCCCAAGTCGATATTCCAAAGGATATCGCAAAATGACGTTCAACATTTTTACTTTTTTCTTGATGAATTCTTTTCAGGCAAGTTGTATAAGGGTTGTGACTCGTTTAATGTTAAATTTCCATTTTTCGTACTTTTTTAGGGTTCCGTAGTCCTACAAGGAACCTTTATAGTTTCGTTTTGTTTGTCCGTTCGTCTGTCCGCTTACAAGCACTCCTATTAGATGTAGAGACTTGAACTTTTCCATGTTGATAGGGCCTACTAAAAACTCATTTAGGAAATTATTTTGGAAGAAATCAAACAACAATTTATGAAGTTATTTAACAAATAGGTACCTTTAACTCATTTCGAAATCGGAACCCTTCTATATAAGTATGTATTGACACACTCTTGTTTTCTCACGCATAATGGTCACCATACAGTGACTAATTGAGGAAAACGTAACCCGCGAAGAAGAAGAAGAAGAAACACTCTTGGTAACTTTCTTTACTATTTTACATCTATTAAAGATACATAACGGATTATTATCATTATATTTAGATAATGTTTATTTATACTAATGAGGAGGTCGTGGCCTAAACAGTGGTCGGCATTTGAGTCGATCGCTAAGTTAAGTTGCTCTGGCTGCGACCGGGTGGGCCAAATATCGTTAATTTACTCCTAAGAATTGAAGAGTTTCGTTACTTTACCACGGAAACTTGAAGTCAGAGCGTAACCAAAATCTCGTTAAAGTACCCTTAAAATACAATCTTTCTATTAAAAAAAGAATCATCGAAATCGGTTATCGTGATATTGAGATATTCGACAATTTGTCACGCATATACTTAATCAAAATTTAGAATTTCATTGTTTTCTCATGGAAACCTTTCTCAGCTTTCAAATGAAACAAGAATCATCAAGATCGGTGCACCCAGTCGAAAGTTCTGCGGTAACAACCATAAAAAAAATGTAATTTATCACTTTCAAACAGTTAATAAAAGCATTATAAAAACTACGAAAGTTTGTCCTTAATTCAAGTAGATTGGCGGTTAGCTTAAATTATAAATAGAAAATTAATTATAAGTATGTGGTTATTAAATTAAGACTTAGATACAGAGTAAAATAGGGCAAGGTATTAAAATTACAATAAAAACTAATTTCAATTGTTTAATAAATAACATCTTAAGACATTTTCAATGTCCTTACTAGAAATTTTGTTTTTGACATCGCACGGTAATTGATCTGATATATAAAGCTTCCTCTTGAATCACTCTGTTTGATAGAGGTATGTGTGCTAATTTTTGCTTTTCTGTCTTTTTCTTAGTGTTAGAGAGTGGTTAGAAATTTCAAAAGAGATTCTAAAAGTCTACTTGAATAAAATATCATTAGAATTTAAATTTTAAAAGGTTAGTTTTACGTCATTTTCCTATAAAATGTATTATGTACTAACGTAGCTGTGTAATCCCAGGATTCGCTCGCGTGAATTCCATGATTTTGTTAAATTTTGAGGATTTTTACATGTGCTCGTTAATGTCACATTTCGGTTAATCATGAAAATTGGAATGAAGCTGTATCTAGAAGTACAAGTTATTTCGAAATCTCCATCCAACACTGAGATACATCTACTTTTGTCTTTTGAACTAAAATAGATTTTTATTAAAAAGAAGACATACAAATAATAAAATATCATTAAAATAACATTTCATTATCATTCATCACTTCATTAACCATAATTAAAATACATAATTTGTTACTATATTGACGTTTTTATCGAATTATAAGCGGAATAAGTCATAAATGACAAAAAAAAATTGCAATATCCTAAAAATCAATTTTTTCGAGTTAGGTCAGTTTACGCTTGTGATATATTGAGTTATTATTAAACATCCTTAATAATTATTTTAAAATGGAAAAAACCACAAGTGACAGTATTATAACGGAGATTTATGCATTTTAAATAAGACTAGTTGTTAGCCGTGACTTTGAAGATGTTTTTTTGATAAAGAAATACTTAAGTTTCACTATTGCTTATAATATCATCTATATTCTGGTGGAAGTTCCATAAAAATTAGTCCAACTGTTTTTGAATCAAACAATGAGACGGTAAAAAATTAAACATTAATTTTTAGACAAAACACAGTTAGATAAGTTCGCTAGATGTTACAAATAAATACTTCAGTTTTTATTAATATTGTATTCGTGCTGCTTCATACATATGCGACTCAATAGACAGGTTTTTTTTTGGAAACCGGCTTTTCCTATTTTCATAAAACTTTATTTTATTCCAAACTGGTTATTATTTTCATAATACAATAATCATCAAATAAATCATGACAAAACGTTTAAAATAATTTGATCGAATATATTAATTATATTCGGTCAGTCTATATTAATATATAAAGCTGAATAGTTTGTTTATTTGTCTGCTTGAAAGCGCTAAACTCAGGAACTACTGGACCGATTTGAAAAATTCTTTCAGTGTTAGATAGCCCATTTATCGAGGAAGGCTATAGGCTATTTATTTAATTCAATTCTATTCTTTGTTTATGGCTCTTATCTATGCCAACTGGGTATTTATAATTTATTTCCCCAAGGTACCGTTACTTGAGGAAAAAACAAAGGAAAAACTAATTAATTAATTAATTAATTTTATTAACTCATTATTAATTTTATTAACTAATTAATTAATTTTATTAACTCATTAATTAATTCTAATTTATCTTTCTTCTCATCAGTGGTTTTAATTTTTTATTTTATTTCATTACTCGCATAAGAGACATGTCACGGTCGCAAAAAGCCTAGAAAATTACCGATTCCTTCCGCTTGACCTGTTGACGGGAGTTTTAACTGCGATGCTTTTGGTGTCTCCCTCTCATTCTTTTATATCTGTAAAAATCAATCGAAATTATTATTATATTATGAAATTGTAATATTATTGGCAGCATTTAAACCATAAACAAAGACAATTTCTATTTCTAATTTATTATATAAAATTTAAGATAAAATAATTTAAAAATTAAAAGCGTCATTACTCAATTATTTTTTCTTGAACTATAAGTAGACGCAAGTGTTTTATTAAAGCAAGAACTAAGTACAATAAACTTTGGACAAGAAAATCGTTAATTTTTACGATTATAATTCGCAGACGAAGTTGCGGGAAACAGTTAGTAATCAATACGTGTATACACGTAATATCATACAAATACTACGTAATGAATTATACAGTATCGTAATGAATTTATGCTAATTTAATAAAAGTATATTGAATATTTTTGAATTCCCTAATCAAAAACGGCTATGCATATTAATAGTTCAAGTTTAAACTTTAAATATATTGTTTACGTCTCCGCGCAGACGTTCGTTTTATTTTACAACGGTGAAACAAAACAGCGTCTACAGCGATCAAGACGTCTCCTAATATTTGTGAAGGCACAAGACTTGTGCACTACTGAAACTAAAATATATTAAAGTTTCACCTAGTATTAAATTGCGACGTAGTCGAAGGTTTTACACACTATTAAGGTTAGTATTTCGGAAACATAACCCGAAGACCTTTGACTTGTGAAACAAGCCTTTCCAAAAAAATCACCCATTGTTCGTTTTAAAAAAAAATGATAAAAGTAATATTTACAATAAAAAAAAATAAGAATTAAAATGATTGAAATTGAACAAAAGAAAATAAAAGCAATTACATATATATTTAAAAAGAAAATTCTACAAAATTCGGTACTTGGAATATTGTAGGTTCCTAAAAAAACACAAAACTTTGTGCAGTTACACAAAGTCCCCGGCCACACTACATGATCATTGAAATGATCATTCAAATGAAGCTATGGCGGGCTTCGGCATTAAACAAACTTTTTATTTATGTTTGTAAGTAGGAAAACGAGAATATTAGACATAACTAAAAAGTATTCAATAATATTATTATGACTATCATTTATTTTAATATTCAATAATATATTTATTATAATTATTATTTGAATATGTTTGATAATGGTTTCGTTAGGGTGAGAAGAAAGCCGAAAGAAGCCAAATTTTGTCATCCTTATTCGGCTCCTAACTGAATGTCAAAATCACTTGGTAGATTTTTTTGTAGCTAAACATTAAATAAAATACATTTTTTTTATAAAAAACATCGGCAACCAGCAAAGAACGAATCTGTATAAATCACCAGAATAGACATCGCTAAAGACCTTTTCGCTACTACTATAGGGATGCCTGTACTTTGCCGATAGCCCTTTTTTCATTAAATAAAACTGATTTTTTAAAGGTTCTTTTATCAACACTGGTATTTAAAAGTAATCGTTTCTAAGAGCTATATATTAAATTGAAATATATTCTTACCTAAAGAAGACATAAAAAATAAATAAGATTTTTTTTTAAGATTACTTTAAAAAAGCATTATTCCAAGTTGAATTCGAACATGAAAATGGGACTTAATGCTCACCGCAGCAGACAAAGAAAACAAATAAATGCATTTTCTTGCCAATAGAAGTGCATTGAAGTGCAAATATCGGAGCTAAAAGGCGCGCCATCTTGAATTAGCGTACATTCAGTCGATCCACCACCTCGAATAGCCCCGTGTAGAGGCCATTTGTCCAATGGACTAGCTGAAGCGACTTTACTTTCGATATTATGTGTAATATTTTAAAGGTATTGGTGAACTAATTCTTAATTTTTAGCATGGTCTTGTATTATTAATTAAATAAATGTATAGTCGCGCAAAATGTAATTGAATATAATATTTGCATCTAAATTAAAAAATGAAAACGAACTTAAAATGACAATTATTTATAACTGAAACATGGCAAAAGATATTTTAAAACGGTGTATTTGAATAGGCAGAATTTGTTTAAATAATCAAATTTCATTACATATTAGTCATATTTTTCGTATAACTCGCTATATAACTATTTATTACTTACGGATATAGAGTTTAATACGAATCTTTAACGGCTAAAATTGAAGATTACAACAAATATAATATGTAACTTTATTAAACCTTAAAATATCAATCATTATTTACATAATAATTAAATGGGAGATATAATTCAATTATATTAATATAACTCCAAAAGTTCAATTTCATCGTTACAGCAAAAACAAAGTTACCTAGTGTTACTATGTCTAGGATGTATGAACAATGAACGTACGTAATAAATATTTTAGATTTAATTTTAAAGACTTATTACAATGAGTTAAAACAACAGAGCCATAGAGAATTGTTCATTGAATTATCCAGAGTGAATGCAGAAAATAGGGTTTAATTTACAGTCCGTTTTTTTTAGTCATAGAAATGAAAATTGGATTTCAGAGCGAGAGCTTATTGAATTAGCGTTTATTTAATCCGAGTCAATTGCAATATCATCTTCAGATTCTATCTCAGATCTTTAACGCGGTGCAAGTGATAAGGAAAGGTACAAAATTTCTCATTTTAATTATAATTCTATAATAATTTCTTGGCCAAATTTTAATTACATTTATGAATTCATCTACTATTGTTTGAAATCTAATTATTTATAAAATTGCAAAATAATAAATAAAATCGAAAATAAGATTCCGCATTCAGTTAGATAAGATGCTAGGACCTAGGACTAGTAAATTAGTTGGGAAACTGAGAAAAATCTTGCAATTTGATTATCTCTACACATTACTATGGTGAATAATGGAATACGACTATAATACTTGAATAATTGAGTAACATTCGAACTTAATTGATTTAATAATTAAGCACAGCAAATAAGGATATGGTTTTTTGACTATAACATATATTACGAGAGAATATTGTCACACAGTTAATATTTTATAGATCAATCTATTTCTTACGGCTCTAACGTTATTCAAAAAAAATATAGGTGTCTCTAGAGACATCATATTATCCTGTGTTTATTTAAGAAACCAAATAATAGGAACATATTTATATCAATTTAAATATCCTATTGGTACTATTAGGATCTATATTTATCATGTTGTGAGATCACGAAGTAATCTGATAGCAACAATCGCTATCACTTATAACTTACCACAAACGCCGTCCTATCTTAGAAGTTTCTCAGTTAATTCATTGACAGGCTGCCTTGAAAGCGTTCGCTGGTTTATTTGCTAAGCGAATTTGGATCAGTTACAAATGCCGTCCACTATATAATCAGACAGTCAATAGTAGACACTTCTTTGATAAGCCACTCTTCAGACTTTTTTCACTCTAAGATTTCTCTAACGGGACAGTGTAAAACCACTTTGAGATTAAAGATTTATCTTTCAATTTTACGCTGTCTGAAATCCCTTTCAGAAGAGAGAATTATCGGTTATTAAAATACTAATACCATTTAAAGGTCGTATTGTATTAATTTCGAAAAGAATTAGTGGATATTACAAATTACTTTTAAAGTATACTAGTGATTTTAAAGAGAATTTCAGCTAACTTGAAACTAGCAAAAGACTTGTGAGGGCGCGCTTAGTTCATTATACAGTTTTTTTGACAGATAACACACTAGTTAAATAAATAAATACAATAAATAAATACATAGACTATATGACACACGGACATCTGTTGCTAAGGTAGATGGCTTAATGCCTGTGGTATAGGTAACAGCCGCCTGTTATACACAATTTTTTTTTGAAATATATATATATACATACATACGGATAATACACCCAGACTCGAGTTGGGAATGGAACCCACGACCCCCGGAGCAGAAGGCAGGGTCACTGCCCACTGCGCCAACGGGCCAGCCAAAGTTTGTTAAAGCACAAATCTATGGGCATGATAGTTTTTCAGTAAAGTGTACCACAAAACAGCTCAGTTTGCAGGACAGTGATAGAGCTCGCTTCGCTCTCCGTAATTAAAATAACTAGCAAAGAGCTGAGTTCTGTGAGGGCTTGCGTAGTACTCCGTTTGTGCCGGGGGGAGGGGGTGGACGGAATGACGGGGTGCGGGGGGTGGCGTCGGGTGTCCTCCCGGCCGGGCCCGAAGGGGGGGGGGGGGGGTTCTTTGCATAGCAGTGGGATATTTTTATTTTATTTATTTATTACAAAAAATAAATATTTGCTATTTTCCTTTTCAATTTGTATTGTTAAGTTTTTTTTCTACAGTGGAAAATTTACTGTTTTATTTGTTATCCGTTAAACCGCGTAATCATGGCAGAGAAAAAAATTCTAATTACATCTGTAACTTCAATTAGCTTTTATCATATAAAATCGAGATGATACTTCTCCCTCGACTCTACTCGATCAGATTTTTTATATGCTAGTTTAGTAGCGAGTTTCTATAAAAGAAGTAAAATATTATACATTTTAAGAAGATATTTAAGTACAAACCTTCTCTCCTCTGCTTGCGTAGTTCAATCTTCTCGATAAGAATATTTCTAAGCACTTTCGCTTCATCTTCGTTAGCAAAATTAAATGCTGTCATATGTTCCTAGAAGACCAAAAACAATTGGAGTTACAAACCTTAAGAACCAATAGAATTACATGTTGATCAGATCATATCAGATTTTGATGGATTTTCTGACTGGACGATTTATTATTTAGATGACTATATGGCACCCATACCCACATATACCCTGCACAATGTAATGGGTATATTAAAGAAACAGGGTTCTTAAATGAAAATATAAATGTCTCAAAAATTAGACGGTTTGAATTTACGTGAGGAATGACTACATCACAAGTTCATTGCACTGCGCAGACAAGGCCGTGGGATTAGGCTTAGGTAGTTGTTTAATAAAAATATTGGGAACAAGGTCAAGAACCGCACGGCGGATCCACAAAACGTTGGCTTGATTTCGCAGTCCCAGACAGGAAGAAATGCACACATTTAAGCAGGAAGCGAATACAGACTAAGATAACCTTCAGCATAAATAATGTGATGAATACTTTGGATATTTTTTTTTTCTAATGAGCGGTCATTAATAAATTACGTCACAGGAATTATGCAATTTTTTTAACTCCTCTCCCGTCCGTCCTTGTCACAGGTTTTCACATTTTCGAAACACATTCGTTACATTGCATAATCAAGAACACCACAGTTTCTGTTCATTGTTTTATGCAGTTATGTTAGTAAAAGCAAAAAAAAAATTTTGGTTAAAGTTAAAGCTTTGCACCCATCCCTGCCCGTTGTCACACAATGTGACAGTTTGGTAATACCCTCCCAATCGTTAACGTCTGAAATCATTTATGGATGTTGTAGAGGTAATTTTGCCGGTTTCTGTGTTTATGACCCAGAATTTATCGGAGTCAATACTAGAGTCAAAGGCCGCCAATTGCAAGCCGTCTGGTGGTGCATTTATGCTGGGGTGTCGGTAGGTACTAAAGAAAAGGGATATTGCCTGCCCTTTTACTAAGAAAAGGCATATTGTTTGCCCTTTTACCAAGAATAGGGATATTGCAAAACCCTTTAACAGGTGGTTAAAAGATTTGTAAGGATTCTTTAGCAGGAATATATTTGTACTAAAGAAGATAAGATTCAGAGTTTTTTATTTAAAAACAGGACGAAATATATCATTACGACTTAATTTAACCCTATCTTTCTCATTAATATTATAATTGTGAACATGTTTTCACACCATAAGTACTCGGCCGACCGTTAAGAGTGGTGCAGTATAGTTTAAAAGAATGCAGGTTTCCACCTAGAAATATTTAAAGTTAAATTCTAGAAAAATGATTACCTCAGCTTCAAAGGTGTGTAAATATGGTCTTGGACTTTTGTATTCTATTTGGAGATAGACCTCGTGTTCCCATATCATGGCTTTCCTGTAGAGGCAGTATATGCGGAAGAAATAAGATCGCTTGCCATTGTCCTTTATCAAACAGAGAACTCCTGTGTCCTTCTTTTTCCATTCTGAGTGAGCTGGTCCTTCTGTAGTGAATAACTGTACAACTGCGGTTGCTAGGCTCTGAAATATTATATTTATTTTTAAGTGTATTTACAACGAATTTAATTAGATGTAGCGCCACCTTTGGAGTCGTTTTGATCTGCAACCCATTTATGCCAGCGCGTCCGAGTACCAGTAACTCTTTCTCACATAAGTTCGGCGTGCAGTGGCGGCAATGCTGGCAATTGATGGTATTGTTGTCGCGTTTGGTTTGTGAGTGTTCCCGGTGGCTTAAACCCAAGGGTTAAAGGCCGGCCACAGGTCAACGAACCACCTGGTCGTGTAGATGTCCATGGTAGTAGATAATCATTTAGGTGACTACATGTTTGCCAAAAATAATACAATAACAGAAGGGAAAATTTTCAATACACAAGTGAAAATGATTATATGGCTGAATAAATTTCAGTAGCTGTGTTATACAAAAATCTAGGTGGCAAGTTATTGTACTTTTGGTATTATGTAAATAAACAGTGAATGTATACAGGACTATATGACATATGGATGTCTGATCCTAAGGTAAACAACTTAATGCCTGTGACATCTGTTATACAGAAATATATATTTCTTGTAGAAATATATAAATACATTCATATAGATAATACACCCAGACTTGAGGTGGGAATCGAACCCTGCCCCCTGGAGCGGAGGGCAGGGTCACTGCCCACTGCGCCAACGGGACAGTCAAGCCAAATGTAGAAGTCACATATACTCAGTTACATGAAAATTAGATTTCTTAGGAGTAACAAATAATATTATGATGACACTGTTGCTCTATCCAGATAATCATTCAGAACTGTCTTTAATAAATTTGTATACATCTCAGCTACTATTCTAAGATGGTATAACATCAATATGTGGAAGTGGCCTTAATAAGGTTCACTTTCACCCACTTATGCATGCTAAGCATTAATTTACATACAGTACTTCCTGCATTACCTATTACAGTACATACATTTTGAACCAAGGATCAAAATACAGTAGGAATGCATATAGGAAGTGTGTAGAAAATATGTCAGATAGTTATGCCTGGCATCCACATTATGGTTACCAGAGAGGCCAACCTGTACAGCTATAGCTGTGCTGGTAGACTGGAGTATGTGCAGGGCTGTTATTTGAACTTGGGCAGGCGACCGGAGCAAAATCAAATATAAATACATTTTCTACAGTACACGGGAATGTCTGTATACAAGTTACAGGCATGCAGTCGAAACAGGGCAAACCTGCACAACAATCTGTACAGTACCCCAAAATGGGGAAGCTACGCTGACATTTCATCTAACTGATATCTAAGCCTAACTTCTGGCTTAAAATATTTAAAAGGAAAAATTGTAATATATTCCTATAATCTCAAAGTAATTACCATTATTATGTTGGATAAAAAATGGCCAGGAGCGTGTCAAGACATGAGATATATAGAAGGATCCAGTATCTTATATGCAATAAAGATATTTGTTAAATAACTTCAATAACAGACGATAAATTTATTACACAAAGACAAGCAGAAAATCTATCATATGAAAGCCAACTTGTGAGTGTACTTATCTCCGTTCTTAAAGTTACTGTAGCATAGTTATAACAGCAATTGGAACACTACTTTCGTGTACTGGTTTGCAACACCTCAGGTTGAAAATGTCTTGTCTGCTTTATTTCTTTTCATATACTTATTTGTATACAATAAAATCAATGTTTAATTCTATCCATGGCTATGAGATACATTTCCTTACAATTATCTTGATTTCAAACGTCTAGTACATAATAAATGTATTTGTTAAATAACTTCAAAAGGTATCGTTTGATTTGGCTCAAAATAATTTTCCTAATGAGTTTCTAGTATATTTTATCAACGTGAAAAATTTCTAGTCTCCAAATTTAATTATTTGGAAATCCTAGGGAGTGAACCACCTTTCAAACACTTCGAAGGCAAATTATTGTATTATCATACCCATAATAAAAAAGCTGTATAAGAAACCACACCCTTTTTAAAAAAAGCTATTCAATGATAACACACACAATGTGGTTGGATGACAAAAAAAAAATCAGCTCCACTTCACAAGTACATTAAAATGCTTTTTAGCAAACCTATTTGCAGTACATAACTGTACCAAAGTTCATGTATGTATGGTCACGATTGTTGAAGTTAGCTAGGGAGGTCAGACAGAAAGAGCGAAACTATAAAGATTGCCTGTAGGCCAAAAGAATCCTAAAAAAGATTATAAATGGGCTTTTATAATCTTTTTTTACCTACAATACTAATAAAACTTTTTTTTTATTATTTTTGACACCAAGCTGTGGAAAATACTCAAAACTTTAACAATAAAAACAGGTTCATTTTTAAAGGGATATATTTAACTGGTTTATAAACTAACCAAAACCTGTTATATAGCATAAGAGATGTGCAGTGGACAGATTTCTATTATTATGCAATTGTAACTGCTGAGACATAATTCATTACATTACTCTCACAAAAAACCAGTTATTTGACAGTTAACTGTGATAAAAGTTAAATTATTAAATAACATGTTTCTTATAATATGGTACTATGCTCTAGAACCAAAGAGTTTTTATTTTTTTGTGTGAAACCCTAATTATTTCTCTCAGACAGAAGTAGCCTATGTTATTCCTTGTAACATCAACTATCTGCCAGTGTGAGTCCTATTGAAATTAAGGACACTTATTCATATCTATAGATAATAAAATATTTTTTCCTTTGTGATGAAGTGAATTGATATTGAATTTTATAAATTAAACAAAATTCTATTCATAAATTTAGATTAAAAATATAACTCTATCATCTTTATTGTAACATAATAAATAGGTATTTTTGTTTGTTTTGCATGATTTTAAGCCATCTAAATTATGCACACGCTTTTGCAGATACATGGGGAAGGACGCAAGGATCTTATCATCCAAACAAAACCTTAGTACTAGTAGTACTACTATAAAGTGACAGAAAAGTAACTTTTAGGCTGATATAACAATTGTCTGCAAAAAAATATTTGAAGAGTTGTTTGCTTTTTTTTTTTACATAATTCTTATATTTTTGAGTGTGCCGAACCTGAACATTGGTGGTCCCTTGACATGTTCATGGGAGATCGCCTACAGTCTAACACTATAAAGCAGGGTGAAGACAGCAGTATACAGCGTGCCTTCCATCTACATATGACGTAAGTGATGAAGACTGCTTTTTTAGGCTCACAAACTTCATAAAAGAGGAAGCGAAAGAAAACCTGAAAATGACTTTCATCTTGGCCCAGAATTTGTCGTTTTCCAAAAATGTATGTATTTATGGTAAAGAACTTATCATACTAAAATTAAAGATTTTTTTAATATATATTTATATTTGCATACACCTAAACAGATTTATTTTACTCAGTGAGACTCATTTAGGTACATTTTGGCTTGTAGGAAGTATCTGGAAAATATCTCTGAAGCATTCAACAGTAGTCTGACATCAATGAGAAGCTCCATCTTTTCTGATATCTTTTTCCATCTCCTTAATGTCATGGTTAAATCGTTCACTTTGCTGTCTTCTCAAAATAAAATTGTACCTATTTCTTTATGACTTAAAGTAAGCCAAAAATCCCAATTTTAAAAAATTAATGTTCAATAATTTGTTGATAACACACCTTGAATTATACTTATGTTAAAGAAATTATTAGGATGAGTCACTTCCGAAAATTTTAATGTTGAACAGTAATGAAAAAATTCAATAACTTGAGCTGATAAATATTGATAAAAATCATATAAATCAACCTCCTGTCACAGGTAACTTTATCAGTACAGCAGCTACTGATAAACGATAGATATAGGAATATTCGTAATCTGCTAAGCCTACAATTTGTTGAAGGCCGTAACGAAACTGAAGATTTAACCAACCTGGCACTTAGGTCCTATGAGACTAAACACCTGATCATTCTCGTCCCGTGACAACAGAACGCTCGGTCTATTCTCTCCCCTCGGCATCCTGTTGAACTTGTAAAAAAACACTCATAAAATCACTTTAAATAGGCACGAATGTGTCAGTCATGACCATTTTTACATTTTAACTTTCCGATAGTTCTATTTTGGCACTCGTAATAAGAGAAAAACAGCAATATGAGCATTTCTCACACCACAGTTACGATTCTAACATTATTAGATGTGTTTAACAAAGTAAAAAATCAAATTTACTTTCTCTACATCCGTACGTGAAACATCAATCGTCAAACTGATGTTGCAGCTTTAAAAAAATAATACGTCAAATATTTTTCTTAAAAATTGTAATACGTCATCATAAAGTTATTATTTTTGTACATTAAATATTAATTATGAAAAAATATTAATATCGGATACAATCGTGATCTGGATAATTATATGAATAAAAAGACTAGCAAATTAGCATTTAGTATTAATTAAAAATGGCATTTCTTGAAATTGGCACAATCTCCATAATGCCTGGCAACACCAAGTACTTGTGCAAGAATATCGCTTAACTTAGCTCTCAGATTAAGAAATGAATTTGTGATCTTTCACCTTTGCTTTGCCGCTATGGTATTATACCGGAGCCAGACATAGCTCAAAGTGTTTGTACATTTTTATCCTTGAAGACTACAAACTTCTACAAAACTTTGCGCAT
>JANCMC010033613.1:34982679-35000642 GCA_024363005.1 Charaxes varanes | reverse complement strand
CCGGAGCCAGACATAGCTCAAAGTGTTTGTACATTTTTATCCTTGAAGACTACAAACTTCTACAAAACTTTGCGCATATACACAAAGTCCCGGCCACACTACATGATCATTGAAATGAAGCTATGTCTGGCTCCGACATTAGAATATCCATATTCGTTTTCGTATGGATGTGGGCCTTTTTAACATGGCAAGGTTAAGATTCCGCCCAAAAGTTTCCCCACACCATCATAACCGAAATTACCTACGTAGATCACTCATGTTTTGTCACAAAGAGTCTTCAACGCTTGGTTTCGATTCTAAACGAGGTTTAATATGATTAAAATTCGAAATTATAGCTTACCTGGCTGTCTTTAAGAACCTGGCGCAAAGAGTAACCATCGATAAAAGTATTTCAAGATACTACAAGTGGAGAATCTTAAGTATCTTCGGAGCACCATCACATCTAAATGCGATCTAGATAGTAAAATAAACAGCAAGATAGGTGCTGCAGCTGCGGCCTATAGTAAATTGCGCCCCAAAGTATTTAATTCACAAGACCTTAAACTCTTAACAAAAATTAGTCTTTATTTGCCTGTAGTTCTTTCAACCCGTCTGAACCCTTACGAACTTGGGTTCCAAACCGCAAACACATAGCAGTATATAGCACATAGTAATCGTATACCTAAACTTCATTAGATAAATATAGCTGACATATTTTTTGTGCATAGCCTCGCCCATATATTTCTATCTGCAGTGTTTGTGTAACTCAAAAATTTCATGTTTTAATCCGGAGCCAGACGTAACTTTGACGTCAGACAGACGTTGTGTAGCTGCACAAAGTTTTGTAAAACTTTGTAGTCTTCAAGGACAAAAATTTACAAACACTTTCGAGCTATGTCTAGCTCCGGCATTAAGCAAATAGTAAAATAGGTATGTGTAGCCACTTAACAAATTTACTGTATCGAAACATCATGGTAAGAATGTCGGTAGTATAGCCCAGAGGAAATATTAAAAGCATGTTTCTAAAAAAAAAATTGTAGGTTTCACATTTGTAAACCAGGGAAAAGAAAATACTAATATATTGTTCGTTATTATTTAATAGTTACACACACTACTTCGTTTATAAAACAGTATACAGAAATATGAAAAAGAGATTACTGATGTCCGTCTATCCTATTAATTACATACTTCTCAAACATTAACTTTATTACATATTATTGTCATATCATATACATTACTGCTTAATTTCGTTCATATTTAACCGTAAATGTGTTAAGCAATTGTATTTAATTTTACTATGACTATTCTAATATTTATTATGATGTTAACAATTTTTTTAACCCAATCTATGTATACCTGTAAAAAAGCTGCAAATTATTATTTTTTCTGATTTTTTTCTTTTTAATTTATTTAAGGATCCACAACATAAAGACATCAGAAAGTTTGCTTATGTAAAACATTTTACGGGCTGCAGCTGAAAATAAGCGCCGCGTGTCAAAATTGCTTTTGGCACGCGACATTCGCTGAGCCGTCCTGCCTTTTCGTATGCCTGTCATAAATATTTAAATGTACTTTACAAAAAAATTAAATGCCTTTATTGTATTAACGCAGCTTCGTATAAAGTTTTTCTATTCTATTCTAATGCTAAAAGCGTTTTCTACCAGCCCACCTTATAATTTCTTTTTAAACTTACAAGAACAGAATAAGTTAATTTAGTCTTTATTCTTATATTTTAAGACCACTAAGCTAACAAATAAAATAAAAAACCAACGTGTATTTTTTATTAAAAAAAAGTTCAACATTCTTTGAAAACTGTTTGAAAAAATGAAGTATTTACATTGTTAAAACAGTTTCCTTCTTAGGTTAGGTACAGCTTATTTCCATTGAATTGTTTTTGGATAAAAATGAATTTTTAACAAAAATTACCTAAAATGTAGCAATTTTGTTAGTATTACAATATAACATTTATTTAAAAAAAATTCGTGATTACGTTTTTTTGTGAAAATTTTTATTGTTTATAAAAATTTAATTGTTTATGATGTTGTAAATTATTGTTATTACGTTAACTCAACATTTACTAGACACTAAAGACTCGCGTGGATGAAATTGTTTGAAAAGTTTGCGAGAAAAATTATTCATATCCGGTGGTTGCTCGGCAGAAATAAACGATTTTAGAGCAAAGTTTAATATCAAACTCTTTGTTTGATAGATCTCAATAGATTATTTATTGATAACATTGACTGGAAAGCAGACGTTATAAAATTTAAACATACAAATTGTTGCTAGCTTAACTAATAAGAGCTAGGAAATATAATAAGAAAGACAAGCGTGGTTTTCGGAGAATACTTATATATATAAGCTAGATTTAGATATAGATATATAGTGAGTGTACTTATCAGTGATTTTAACGCGTCCTACCGCCACTTCTACAATTTAAAGCGGAACCTGGTACTAATCCGTGATAAGAAGAAGTCTGATATAGATACTGTCCGAAATAGCTGGACCAACTTTGATAGAACTTTCAATAAGTGATAGCTGAAGTTATAAGAAACAACATAGACTAATTTCATTCCTGATTTAATAAAAATTTCGCGCAGATGGACGTCACGGTTAGCAGCTACTAAAACGTAAAACGAAATTGCTTCAATTTAAACAAACCAACAAGAATATCTAAGATACGAAGGCACTGTTGTTAGCAGGTAGCATTTGTATATAAAGGCATTGTTTTAGGCTTGTCTACAAAAAGCATTGTTGTTCTAGAAGACATTAAGGAAGTTTGTGTTTAAAGTTATAAGGCCACGGAAGCAATGATTGACATTAGGCAAATTAGATATGGTGTTTAATATCTACCAATGATTGAGTAATCGACTGTAAATTGGTAGATTTACCCGTTACTTTTAGTTACTTATGAATGTGATGTGGAAAGCAACTACACATGATTTGATATCCGACCTCCTCCGTGTTTCGGAAGGCACGTAAAACAGTGGGACCCGATTAATGTCACTTTGTGATGTTCCAGCTGTGCCAGTTGTTTTGTTCTGTAAACAAGCGTTTTTATGAGCTCAAGCTTATATTTTTTCAATAGTAATTTGATACAATTGACTTTTTAACAAGCAGATACAAGCAAGTAAAACTAACTCTGAATCTTTACGAATGATCTTTGTTGAGTCTACCTCTACATAAAGTACTTCGACAGAAACCTTATTTTATTATAAACAAATTTTAAAGCTTTGGTTTTAAATTGTATAACCGACAATTTCTTTTGATTCATTGCTATAAAATGGCTACCTGTTATTAAGTCGTTCGTAAAACTTATGCGGACGAATTCGTAGACGCTTTAGCTTGTCCAAAATTCACTAATCAACTTCGTAGTACATTGACCAATACGTTTAATTGAGGATATAATGTAATTAATTGTTCATAATTTTTATTAAAATAAATAATATATAGATTATTAACCAACCAAAGAGAATAATATATATATAGATTACTTACCAACAAAAGGAATGTCAATGAGAATTAAAACAAGAATTTATTATTTATAAAATCATAGCGTTCTAACCACAGCTTAATTATTTTTTAACAATAGATAATTTCTTACAACGCTTATAATTATGATTAAGTTAAAAATAAATGAAATTAAAAAAAAAGCCCAAATGTAGCTGGAATGCAGACAATATTCGAGGTAAAGACAATATCTCAATTTTTTTTTGGCAATATCTTCGTTGAAACATAAACAACCACCTACTTACGTATGTTTTATTTTTTGATAATATTTCAATAATTATAAAACTTTTGAGCCACTTATCGTGATAGAGTCATTATTAACTTATATCATAAATCGAGAACTCAAATATATATGAAATAAAGTCTATTTAATAGCAACTTTTTATAAGTTTAAAACGGCTGAGGCGATTTTTTTTTAAATAAAGAAAATGTCAAAAACACATATCATCGTGACCTAAAGACGGGTATTGTAAGGCGAATCCATAAGAAAGGCAGTTTTAATGATTATAATAATTATCGCCCCATAAAGATACTTTCTACTGTTGACAAACTAGTGGAAAAGGCTATATCAAAACAAATACACAACTTCTATAAAAAACATAATATCATAACGGATAAACAATTTGGTTTTCAATCAGGTAAAAGTGCCATACAAATACTTTCTAAATTTGCTGACACAGTTTACGAGCACCTAAACAATAAAGAACACGTCCTAATTATATTTATTGATTACAGTAAAGCTTTTGACAGCTGGCAACTGATTCCACAGAGAAATTGTGCGAGTCAAAAAGTAATTTTCAATCAGTCTCACCCTTTACATAAATGTGCTACCAAATATCTTTTTGGGTATCTGTCTTAAGACGCGTTTAATTACTTATGAGGTAATCCGGCACTGCTGAGTCATCTACGTGCGTAAGTGACTCAGCAGTAACGTCATTCTTTAACTTCATTTCTTAATAAAGATAAAAAGCTTACCTTGCAATTCGATGGCTCCCACGTAAATTATCGTAACCTCGAATTCCCAGCGTCACAGTAGAGCGCTAGAAACAGCTAAATTTTAATTTAATCGTCTCTACTTAATATATTTTTGTATACAATAACGTAATCGTCATATATATTTGTGTTAAAAAAAAACATTAAACAATGACGACTTTATTTCATTATACATTTGTTTGTAATTAGTCTCCTGTGAAGTTAAGAATTTGGAGTTACGACAATTTACGTGGGAGCCATTTATTTTCCGCTCCCTTTAGCCCAATAGGCTCGTCTGGGAACTACACGTTCTTCCCAAATAGCAAAAAAAATGTACCTTAAATTAGTGCTTACGTACATGATTTAAGGTAGATACGTGCCTAAATTGTGCACCTATAGTTAATGAACAGAGTCAATTTAGTGACTGACAGCTATGTTTAGATGTTTGCCGCCACCAGAGATGCTGGGTACCCGCTCGAAGGCGACGTGTCGACTTTGAAAATATTCGTGCTAGGCTAACAGCGGAACCTTCTTAGAGTCAACGCGGGTTGAATAAGCGTTCATTAAAAGCGTGACACGATAAAGTGGGCCTAGCATGAACGTTTTGTTCTAAAAATTTCGACTAGTCGACTTAGAAGGATTCGAAATGTTTCGTGCTAGGTTCGTGAGGTGGTGTCACTGACATGGGCTGGTCAGTACCTCTGACAAGATGACCACATACACTCATTGTATCGCCACACATAGCAACATCTTTTGTTTTTCGAAACAATAACCATATTATTTTGATCCCACTACATAATAAGGACCGAAACACTTATTCAATTGTCTGATGAGGGCTAATTATTTTCATTAATTGGTATTGATTGAATCTCTTCTCATTATACTTATGTTATATTATAACGTATCCGTTACGTGTCTTTACAATTAATTAGACTATATATACTCGTACACATTTTTAAACCCTTGCCTTAAAGAGATACCCATATTGACTACTTACAGTTTGGGTAGACTATAAGCTTGTTTGCTATTCTAGATATACTGCTGATGTATGTCTGCACCCTCACTGCACAAATGTCTGACGGAGGCACGACGTAGTGAAGTTTTTAGACATACTCTCCGCATCGTTATAAAAAATTCAAAGAAGTTATTCTTAATCACTTCTCGTGATCATACCGTGTACGATGGCGGCGGCTGCGGCAGGCACGGCGCGGCGTCCTCGTGGGGGTTCAGGCTCACCGCCAAAGATGTCGGTGTGTCCACCGCCTGGAGGCCGCAGCACCCTGCTGGACAGACGCGAACCATCGCCGATACCAACGTTGAAGGATGTGGAAGTCATTTTAAAATCAATCTGGAACGAAATACATACATCATAATCATTGTCAGCCCTTGATATCCTGCTATAGGGCATAGGTCTCTCTATGCTCCTGTCACTTTCCCCTATCCTTGGCCAATCTCATCCAGTACCTCCCTCCACACTCCCGACATCAACCACCCATCGAACCATGGGACGATCAGGGTTTCTCTAACCAAATCTATAATAAATAATTAACATAACTGCTGAAATCAGATTGTTGGCGATGTACTTAGGAGCATCGGAAGTACGCTTAAGTCGAAAGTAATTTTGAAACAACAAGATAATATTTGTATTGAACATAGGCAAAATCATTCTGCGCAACGTGAGTCTGTATCTACTGATAAAAATCGAGTCAAAGACTGGTTACGCAGTTGAAATAATCTAGAGAGACAGCAAATTGATATCAAATACTTCGATATTCGTATCCTATACCGTAAAAATATAACATCACATGTAGGTATTCCCACAAAGGCCGTCGACTACGAAAAAAGAAATACGACAGACGCTTCAATATTGATCCTTGTAAATTACCTCGTCAGTTAGGAGGGGTCGCACCTGTTTCCAGAAACATCGACAGGTGCAATGCACCGTGAATGCAAAGCCGCAAAGTTGACACGGGGATCGGTAAAATAATAGCATTAGGGTATTACACCACACAATTTGTGTACCATTAGGGCTGTGTCAAACCCTACCGGAAGTGGAATGTATCAATTTTTACATACTTACTTTTTTTTTATTTCAAAGAGGTAAATTTGCACGCGAGGACTATTTTCAACATCCAATATTTAAATCTCGGTGGTTTTATTTTCGGAACTGAATGCGGCCTTATGTGAAATGACACATTAAACGTATTGGCAGACCAATTAAATATTTGTAAAATTGAATAAGACGTTGATTTATACACATAAAGCAAATGAGTTGCCGGCATTTAAGAAATGCTTTTTCTTGATGCTTTTTTGCTTTCACCTAAAAAATTGAGCAAGATAGGAAATTCCTTTAAAAGTGTGTGTATTTTTGAAGGTAGTTAATAGTAGTTGCTATACTAATCGCACTAAAAATCAGCCTTTGCAGAGAAAATGATGCATAGAGCCAACGTTAGGTTATACGCATAAGTTCTTCGTCCTAGCGTTATCCCGGTCTAGTACCAGGATGCGGTTAGATTGCAGAGGATATGGCTGAGGGGAGATTTAAGACAACCGACAGTCGCCTAACCTTATCCTCGGAACCCCACGATCTCTACAATTTAACGACAAATATCACTCAGTGACATTAATCGGGACCCACTGCTTTACGTGCCTTCCGAAACACGGAAGAGGTCGGATATTTGAAAACCAGTGTTAGATTGGGTCACCCATCTATCACCCGGCCGTGGCAAGAGCTATTTAACCTAATGATCCACTCAGATGCCGGCCCCTGTCATCATTGCTACGACCTCCTCAACCATACACAACACATTATCATATCAATGACTCATTGGTTCCATAGACAAGATGTACGTGACAGGAAGTTTCTTGCAAATGGCACGGTTGTATATTTTTGGACATGGAGGAGGTGGTGAGCTTTTAGCACACCGAACTCAATTAACCCCCAATAATTTAGTGATAGTGCGAAAAGTGCTCTTGTTTGTGCGAATCGATAGAAGTTTTGGTTAATTATTATCTGTACATACAAAAATCAATCTTTGACCGTTAATCTCCCTAAAACTCAGAAATTGCTGAACCTTTTCGATTCTGTTTGTTTTGTTATATCAAACCCTTATTTCCTTCTAAAAACCTTTACTAGGTAATAAAGGTTTTGAACAATCTTTCGACTTTACATTTCTGGGTTTAAAAGAAAGTTACAATTCTAAGATTTACTTTGTTCGATTTAGAAATTTAGGTTTTACTTGTTTTTACTTTGTCTATTAAAACAAAGAATGTTATAAAATAATTTTATTTTTATATGTGCAGAGTTGCCTTGAAAGTGTATTATATAATATTAATACTTTAAATTAAACATATTCTAAGTTTAGCATTAAGATATTGTGTAAGCGTTGGCTTCCTATTAAATAAAAATGGCCAAGAGCGTGCCAAGACACGCTTATATAGAAGGGTTTCGTTTCTGATACGCTATAAACGTATTTGTTAAATAACTTCAAAAGTTTTTGTCCGATTTCGTTCAAAATAATTTTCCTAGTACTAATTTCTACTATTATAAACATAAACGAATGAAATTTGGCACAGTTATGTGTTGCGTATAGATTTTAATTTTTTGCCTTTATATCATTACTTGAGGCACCTCTTGGTATCTTAAATAGACCAAGGGGATAAATTTTTATTCCCAGCAAAATATTATATCATGAATATAAAATATATTTAAATAAACCTTCTATCTTAATTAATTAATATTGTACAATTAATTCTACAAAGCGTACCAATCGACACGACGTGTTTGCAAATAGCGTTCTTAATTAAATCGCAAATACGATATAAAACGTTTTATTGCTGTCTTGCTTATCATAATATATAAAAATATAGCGTCAATTTAGTGTCAATTTAATAAATAAAAAAATTATGTGCACTAAAAGTATTGAGGTATTAATATGAATTTAAGGTGTGATCCCGAATTCACGCCTCGAATATCGTTGGAAAACACAGAGGATCCAAACGGTGACTCGGGCAGTGGAGATAGCGGCAACGAAAGCAAGATAGATAGTTCTAGTCATGGCCCTACTTGTGAGTATTTTGGCTTTACAACTAAGAAATTGTCATTGTGTAATTATCAAATTACTTAATATTTTTATTAAACATTGATATTACAAACTAATATGTATATACAGTATTACGATACAATATCTCCTTAGTACCTTTAATATATTACATTACAAAAAAAAAAAGAAAAGAAAAATTGTTAGGAAGTAAATAAAAAGAAAGATAGCAATAAAGGCAAAGTTATTTTTTTTCTTTTACTTAGCAAACAGTGATATTAAGGCTTTATCAAATTAAGGCCAATGTCGTAAGAACAATTAGATACCCAACTGGAACAGAGAGTCGTAAAATTTACAAGTAATTTTCATAGTATTATAGCATATTAAGTAATCTTTATTTCTCTAAAAACTAAAGTTTATTTAAACATTCTATAGTACAAATAATATTATAATTAGAAATGAAAATTTTATTGATTATAATATTAAAACACGAGGTGGCAACCAACGATAGAACTGTATTTTGACTATTTACCAAAATACATACCAAATTTAAAAGAGATATTTGAATTGGTTTTTGTTGCACTGGTTGGCATTAAACTTTATGTTTTAATGAATGTTAATTGTAACGAATTTATTTACTTTATTTTATTTATCAGTCATTTGTGTATCACATTCAGCTGTGGCGAACAAAGGCCATGTTGTCCGTGTTCTGTCGCGTCGCCTACTAGTATAATTTAGTTCTTGAGCGAACTAGGTCGCTCTTTCAGGACCCACTTGTTCACAAACAAATCTACTTAATTCGGACTAGGCTTATAGTATTCTTAGTAATAAACAACTTATTATTTTTGTAATAAAAGTTTAATTAATGAAACCAATTAATGTTTTCGTTCTTATTAACTATACTAAGCAGCGAAATATCTTATTGATTAAATCAGTATGAATTCAAAACCATTAGAAAAATTCAATTCATGCAATATTGTTACACGAAAGCTACACTGCTGCCAAATTATAGCGATGAACTGAGTTTTTGTGGTTCGCACGCGAAACGGCTGGACTCTCATTGGTAGATTGCTGATTTCATAAGAAATAACGAAAGCTACTTTGCTTTTACCTAAGAGATAAGAGTTCCGCACACAAACAAAATAAAAGCCCTTAAAATTTGACAAAATCACTGAATTCTTGATGGCACAATAGCGGGTTGCAGCTAGTTTAAATATATAATAACTATTAAATTATAAAAACAGTTTATTTGATCCAAGTTTGTGGTAGACGAAAAATAAATTTTATTTTAGCTTTTCAGCCATATACAGAAAAGAGAACAGTGTATTAATATTATTTGAGTTATTTCTCAAAAAATAGTATAATCTATATATAACAGTATAGTCTTCTTTAGATGTTTAAAAAAATATATATCTTGGAAACTGTTAAACTTAACAGATATTTTTAGCTTTTAACATTACACATACTTTCATATGTATAGTGTTGTAGAAATCACTAACATTCCAGATTTTAATAAATTATTTAAATAAAAATAAGTTTAAAGTCATATTTTCAAGTTTCTTTTATTGAAATAAGTTATGAAAATCTCTTTATTGTATTGTTCTATAAAAACATAAGAATTACATGAAAAATATATTAAAAAAATAGAAAGCCAAGATTACAGATGTCCATGGGCGACGGTAGGCACTTCGGTGCCTACTGCCTGCTCGTCTGCTCCCTTGTAACATAAAAAAAAAAAAAAAAAAAAAAAGTTAAGTTTTTAGCCAAAAAGACAAATAAATAATAAAATATCTTTAAAGTTACATTTATTTCATTAACTATTTTTAAAATACATTCTTTAATGAAACCGTTTTTAAGAAATTATAATAGAAATGAATTGAAATTGACGAAATGTTTTTTTTTGCGATTTCCCAAAAATCAGCTTTTTTGAGTTAGGTCAGTTTATGACTAAGCGTTCGATATGAAAGCAAGAAGAAGAAGGCCCTATTTAAAAGCCGGTAACCACCGCGCCACGCACCCCCGAATACAACCACCAGTAAGTTACTACCAAAATTTAACCTCATCTTTCTTCTCCATCGTCATGAACAAAATTCGAAACACCCTCAAATAATATGCGATTGAGTAGATAGGTGTGGTTAAATATGATGCAATAGGTACCAAAATAAAATGTGGCAATATTGTTATTATACGTACGAACATTTTTATTTTTCAATGAAACTTTTGCAGTGCATCGGATAGCGAATGTGGTGACGAAAGCGGACCCTACAACAGTAGAGGTGACGGCGTAATGTACACCGTTAGAAACGACGGCGACGCTTACAATCGATTTGAGGGGATTGCTTACGGAGGGAGGGGTGAAGGGGTCACGTACGGTGGAAGGGGAGAGGGAGGGACGTACGGAGGAAGGGGAGAGGTAGTCACGTACGGAGGAAGGATAGAGGGAGTCACGTACGGAGGAAGGGAAGATGGAATCACGTACGGAGTGCCGGGGGAGGGAGGCGCGTACGGCGTACGGAAGGACAGTGTGGAGGGATTACAACCCAGTGGCGGTTCGCACTACGCCGACTATAACCATATCAACAACCTGTCCATACTTGACATGGACGATGACTCCATTAAAATTGAAGCTCGTTTGGAGGTGCGTAATAATTAAGTACTTAAATTTCTATAGAGAGATGATAGTATTCGTTTCTATAATAAACTTCTGTACGATATTCGTGTTTCGGATTCCTGTGAAAAGTTTAAAAAAAATTAGGCGAAATTAAATTTTCACATTAACGTTTCTATTTTAATGAATGAAAATTAATTGCTCTAACAATATCTAACAGATCTCCATTAAATAGAAAAATATATTCTTATTGGTCCAACCAATGTTCATTTTTAACCAGTAACTATTCCATTATATTGTCACGCACAGATGGCGCCGCCTCCTTCCGGCTCTTCCACGTCCCCTCGGTCGACGCCGGTGCACTCTAAAACTTCGCTTAAGAAAAAGCGTAAACCTCAGGTACGTATGCACATAGAAGAGGACGTGTCTAGACATTTTTTTAAATAATGATACATTATGTTTATTTCCTAGAGGTAGGCCCAAATAATATAAGGTAGCTCTTTCCACCTTATATTATTTGGGTTAAAGGACACGAGAATATGCAAATTCAGGGCCGTTCAAGTATTACGTAACGCAATTTGGGGGCGAGGGGGTCTTGCATACTAAGCAAGTCATGATATGACGACACAAAGAATGTGATTGTATTTTTGCTAAAACGTACGTGTACGCATGTTTTGCCTGTAAGAAATCTCTTGTTGTTGTTATGATTAACGTAAATGCAACTAAAACAATAACAAAGGTATTAAAGCGACTTTTCGGTACGTGTTACGGCGCGTTTTACGCTGCTTTACATGGGGGGGGGGGGGGGCGTTAAAAATCTTCAAAAATTGCGTTACGTAATACGCGATTGAACGCCCCCTTATTAGAAAATCATTTTCAAGATAGAGTGAAATTGAGAGCAAGCAGTAGAAAGGATGACCTCACCACCATTTGGGATAAATAGCAAAGAAAAGAGAGAGAGAGAGAGATACATTATGTTTATTTACTATTTATTTTTTAGGATTGGCGGACAAAAGGAGCATATTGTGCGGTGTCCGACGAACAGTCATCGGATGAGCCGCGTATCGAAGCCCTTAAGCAAAATCATCGGCCCGAAACACCGAATCGTCAACCCGAAACAGCGAATCATCGGTTCGATTCCCTCAGTCATCAGCCTAACCCACGCAAACATCGTTCTGATCAATCGAATCACCAGAACAATGGACTCGACCATCGATCTGACCTGACTAACCATCGAATAGATACTATCGGTGGGTTATGTATATATCTTATTTTATTAATAACTAAACTAGTCAGTGATAAAGGGACTGTTTGGAGAGGGCTGTTTTGTATGTAATTTAATTTGATCTCCCGATCACAGATAAAGTTCCTGCGCCATCGCAGACACACGACGTGCCATTTACCGTGCCCAGTACAACAGTTACCAACACCTGCACGTCCACGGCAACGACGGCGACGGCTATCGTAACGCAGACGACGTCCGCGGCGTCCACGGTGACGTCCAACACGACGTCACAAACGTCCATGTCCGTACCGACGACCAACCCTAAACAGTCCGATAGCCATCATTTAGACGAAGATAAAACACCTCTACTAGATATTAACTCGAAAACCAACAAAAACAATAGCAACAACCGTACTAGGAAAGAGGCTAAGAATTTTCGGTGAGTATGTACTTTGACACTGATAACTGTTTTAAATTCCCTTCTGTGTGATTTCCAGGAATTTCCTACCTGGTACAATATATCTTTGAAACTAGTAAATAAACTGCTCAATGCTACTTGTAGCTTACAGACAGACTTAACGCGGTATAAATTGGAGAATTGAACGAATTAACCGTAAATTTACTAAATATTTATCGTACTGTGATAGCAAATGTCCTTATAAAGCTGGCTATGAAACTCGTTTAGATTACTTTAAACTGTATAAACTAGAGAAACGTAGGAAGATTATAGATCTTATATTTCTATATTAAATTATTAATAATAAAATTGAAGCTCCCGATCTATTATTCGCAATCAATATAAACGTTCCGCGACACATCCCTCGTTACCCATTGAAGAAGCTGTTCTCTATTAATGCTGCAAAAACAAATGTTGGGGAAGTTTTCTCCAATAAATCGCCTTACGAATATTTATAAAGAAATAAATAACGACGACCTAGATATCTTCAACGACAGATTGTCCAAGTTTCGAAAAGAGTTAGCAATATCCTTATGATTAGCTACTTTCATTGTTTGTTTCCTTCCAAATTTGATTATTTTTATAGTTTCTGTCCATGTTGTTTAGAGACTGGTTTGTATTTGAATGCTGTATGTACATATAATAGCGTTGGAAACTGAACGGAATTCATAATTAATTAAGTTTTTAAATGTATTTTTCACATGCTGCTGGTATATCTTTGTATAAAAATAAATAAATATAAAGGTTGCAGTGGTGGTTTTAGGATAGGGTCGGCGAGGCGCGTGACGCCGCCGGCGGCGCGCCTGCTGCCGGGTTTCTGTGTTAGATAGACCACTTATCGAGGAAGACTATATATGATCGCGCTAAAATTGAATCTATTTTTTTTACCTAATTATATGAGGACGAAGGCGCGGGCACAGCTAGTACGTATATACTATATAAAACTTTTGATAATAGTTAACCACGAATTTTTTTTCCTAAATGTGTCCAGCTGTTTCTATGTAACTAATTAAAACGGACATAGAATGACGTGCGTACATGGATACTCCATTTTAACAAAAAGCTTTTCCTGACAACATTTTATTTACATAAATAAAATAAATAATATACTGGGTGACTGGTGAAGTTTGATGTTTTTAGTGCTATACTCGCGAACATAACTTGTATAATTAAAAAGAACCTACTACGCAAAGAAAATGACGTTTAGAGGAATCCAAATTGAACCTTGCTAACGCTGTGAACATAATTAGCATATAGCCATTTTAAAAAAACAATCTTTTACTACTTGTTACTAAAATTAACTAAAAATTGAAAAGAATTTAGTTCTGATAGACAAAAACACTATTTCATAGGTACATTATAATCATATTTTTTTATATAAAACATGTAACATTAGATAAATAAAGGTGGACAACGCTTTTGTTTAAAAAAAAAGATTCTCAATTCGATTGGCATATTTTTATATGTATGTTACGCGATTACTTCGCCATTTATGAACCGATTTTTATAATTATTTTTTGTTTGGTAGACCATATTCCAGAGGTATTGCCGTATAAATTTTATGAAAATCGGTGTAGCGATTTTTGAGGAATCAACAAAATTGTAAAAATGTTGTTTTTTAGTTCCTTGGTGTTTTTTGAAGGCAGTTTTCTTTTTATTTATGAATTATTTATTTACTTAAAACTTTCCTATAAACAATAGTAGAATATGTAAATTCAGCGCATTGATGATAAACAATTTTATACTTCATTGGTTTTGGATTCTTGGACAATTTCATCATGATTATTGCTGTAAGTTAATCAGTAATCATTTATTTAAAAAATATATTATTAGTGAATGCATCCATAACACAGTATGTATATCATTACAGAAAATTGAAATGCAGATTGTTCTGTTATAAATTTTTTTTCTATATTTTACTATCTCCTTTATTTTAACTGTTGAAAACCTATTATCTCCTTTAGAGATAATCTAAAATGTGATCTTGCTTTCATTTTGTTCTATTCTAAGGTGATATTGCCATAAATACTTTACTGTAATTCTATATTTATTGGTATTTATTTAAATAATACTTCTACCAGTAAATGATCAAAAAATAAAATTTAGTATAGAATTTGTAGTATAATGTATTCAAGACATTTCTTTGGCATTAATTCCAAATTGTTTCTACTGTGATTATGAGAGATGATTTTATTTGTTTGTCAATTTTTTTTTTTTTAAAACAGCCTTATTTTATTTCCTCTAAAGAAACATTTATTTGTTAGATATTGGTATTTATTTTATTATGTCAATATTATTACAGAAATCTCAGCCCTAATTTAAATCTACTAGAAATTATTGATGTGTTAGAAGAAAGTACTCAACAAAGCAGCCAAGAGCGTCACACACGCTTACATTAAAGGGTTCCGTATCAGATATACGATAAAGGTGTTTCTTAAATAGCTATAAAAATTGTCTGATTGCGCTGAATATATTTTTCCTAATGAGCTTTTAGCATCTTCTATCAATATGGAAAATATCATGTTAGGTTTAATAATTTTCAGTCAAATTAATTGTTTTTATTATATAAATCTTATTTATAAAAAAAATAAAATAAATAAATAAAAATTGATTTATTTCAAAAACTTAGATCTATCAATTACAGTAAATTACAGCTGGAGAATTCCTTTTAAGTTTTTTTTTGAATAAGTGCACTGTCATATTAGGTAACTATCTTTTATTTCGAATTGATGTTAAAGATTGATAATTAACAAAATTGTTTATTTATCTTTATAAATAAACAATTTTGTCAATGATCAATCTTGCACTGATGTATCTATTATGCAAAATTCTATTTTTGACATCAAAAAGAACACTACAAAACATCTAACTTGCACCCATACGTCTACCAATGTTGATGAGGTGATATCCATAAAATCTGTTCTTTAATGCTTCATGTAGAAGTGTATCTATCAGATAATAAAGCAATAACGACACTATCTTCTCTCAAGAAAATGTCAATTTTTTTTCTTAAAAGTTAAATTAAAAACAAACAGCGACTACAGATTAAAATATAAAATAAACTAAACGAGACTCTTTAATATATCTTCTTAAATTTCTTTTTTAAATAAAAAATTTTTTTTTTTAGTTAGTGATATTGTGAGGTACCTTATTATATGTTTTAGGTCCTTTAAAAAATATAGATTTTATTCATAAAAATGTAAGGAAAACTTGCCGGTCTTGATTTTCCTCATAATTACAAGAGCAAAGTTCAGTGGAACAAAACAATTAGAGTCCAGGTTAATTTCAATATCTAAAACGCGCCTGCAGTGTTGTATGAAATTTCATTATTGTCGTGTTTTTACAATTCGAACAGAAGTTATAATTTATCTTCAAAAAAATAGATTCAGAAAATATGGCACTATTTCACTGTATTTATAGCCTACAGTTAAAATAAAAATATGACGGTAAAAATGAGTACGTCGTTTTACTATTATTTTTTGTTTTACCTTTGGGCTGTATGGCTATGTTACCCTTGCCCTATGAAATTGGAACAAACATAATATAACTTTTAATATTAATTAAATTATAAATAATTTTCCTATAGAATTTTGATTTATTTCCTCAATCCTAGGATAAATCTCATACATTTTCCTTGCTTCACGGTATCTTTCCCGCTACTTATACATCTTGTAGGGGAGTTTTGATTCGTCTAATCGCATTCCCATTAACTTACTAACTAGGCGTGACGCAGAAATCACCGCTGCACCAAATCGTAAAATTCATCGCTAATTTTATACCCGATGCTGTTACGCAGCTACTGATTGAAGATTTAATGTCTAAACAACTTCAATATTTCAACTATCTCTTGCCCGTGGCTCCACTCGATCTCTGTCAGTAGGCCGAGTTGTTATGCCGGACGACGACGTCCAAAAGTTATTTTTACATCACTAGGGTAGATAGATTTTTTTCGAAATAAAAACAAGTCTTCATCTGACTATATCTAATTCTAATTCAAATAGATTTTTACAAGTTTTTTGGAATAAAATATTTTTAAAACCGAAAAGTTGAGACACGAAATGCAAATCTATGCAAAATTTAGTGATCAACTGTGGAGTAATGAAAAGTGTAAGAAACAAATAAACACCGCCGATTTTATATAGTTACTATATTTTCCGTTATGCCGGACGACTGTCCAAAATTCATTTTAATATCACTATAGAATAATAGCTATTTCTAAAACAAACAATAGCCTTTGCTGTAGGTCTTACTATGTCCTAGCAAAGTTTAATGATCAATGGTTGAGTAGTAAAATCTTAAAGAAGAAATAAACACACTGCTGAATTTATATTTACGATTTTTGCAAACGCACACATTGTGGAAATAAAGCGTTAGAAATATGAAGGAGGAACGTACGTATTTCGAAAAATTAAGCGTTAGAAAGGTGAAGGGGGAACTATACCTATCACGAAAAATTAAGCGTTAAAAAGTTAAAGGAGGAAACGCACCTGTTACAAAAAATGAAGCGTTAGAAAGGTGAAGGCGGTACGTACCTATCTCGAACAGCGCCAGTAGGGCGGCCAGGCTCAACGCAGTCACACTTCGGGCCATGGTTAAACTATAAACGGGACAATTCCAGGAATAGATGCGGGCGAACTCTCGCAACGTGTAATGGAGACTGAGACGCCGGCCCACTCGCCGACATCGCGACGCCGACGGACGCATTTACACGAAACGTAGGGTGCATATGAGTTAGGAAAAGCCTGGACAAAGTTATCTGTTGAAAACAAAGATCTAGTGATATGACCACGTATTGTAAATGTCCTTACTAACGAGTAGTCAATATCAAATGTTTAGTCCTAAGAATTAGGTCATTAAAAGACGTAATTAACAATTTTATGTTTATCTAAAAAAAAAAAATTATAATATCATGCTTCGGACGAAATTACACGAAAAGCAAGGAACGTAAGAGTTCGGAAAAGCATGGATAAAGGTATTCATTGGTACCAAAGATCAAATGAGGAAACGGAATAAAAAGATCATTAAAACCACTCTACAAAGAGTAGCCTGCGAGGATGGAATTCATTGAATTAGTATATAATACGTGTACCAAAGAAATATTTATTTTTGATATATATTTATAATTTGGGAGGAATGTACAGACAAGCCGATGGGGCTTAAAGGCGCGAAGAATAA
>JANCMC010033613.1:34912852-34982579 GCA_024363005.1 Charaxes varanes | reverse complement strand
ATTTATTTTTGATATATATTTATAATTTGGGAGGAATGTACAGACAAGCCGATGGGGCTTAAAGGCGCGAAGAATAAAAACAGTAAGTAGTACAGGTACAACATACAAAAAACTATACAATGTTGTATTAATTCATAAACGAATATTTTTGTCTCTTTACTTTAAACGATCAGTTGGAAGATTTTAAAATGGTTGACTTAAATAATCTATCATTATTTTAATTTCAAGTTAAAAAAGATATAACTTCTTTTTCTCGGCGTAATTACTAATATTTAACTTAACGATTACTTTTAATTGCAACTACGAGTGTAACAGAGATATGAAAAGTAATATGCTATAATTCAGTTGAATGTAATTTTTAATGTTCCAATTACATATATATTCAAACAAATTTAATTTATAACATAATTTTAATGGACAACAATTCAAGGAACTAAAATTCCTTGTTATTCCTACTCCTTCAAAATTCACAGAGTCACTACTGTTTCTCCCACTGGTGATAATAAATACCACCACATACAAAAGTTTTTGAATACATACATAAATGTTAGTGATTTTCTCAGATATTATCTGTATATCTTTGTTATTCCTTCACGCAGTATTGGAAGGGATTTAAATGTATGATTTTGCTATGTTTTCTATACAGCATGAAAAAATTAGTTTACTTTTTTAGTATGAAGTGTGATTGCCGACGCCCATGGACAACTGCACTGCCAGAAGGCAATTTGATGCGTTGCTAGACTCAGAGGGAATGAGTATGTCCGCGTCTTGAAGGTAAAGTTGTATTGGTTTCGAAACACTTTGGAGCTGGCAACTAATTCCATAGAGAAGTTATTCAAGGAAAGAAGTTCTAGAGAATTGCATGGTTATGGAGTTTAAGATATCGAACTGATGAGGGTTAAATTTCAAGTTCTATAGAGATATCCTGTGGAACTCAAAATGATCCCCCATATTCTTAACATGGGCGGTTCTTAGCATTGACAAATTCTGGTTCTAGACCGGGATATCGCTTGGTAGAAGAAGACCCAATGACACATGCGATAAAACATGCAGAGTGATTCCATATGTTCTTTAAATGGGCGGGATTGTGGATTACTTGGTACTAGGCTTGCTTGACTAACGTTGTTCATGAGAATGTTAATTTATAATACTGTACACGGTCTGTTTTTCTTGTTAAGATTAGCACTTGACCACGGTCTTAACCCGTGTTAAGTGGTGACGTCCTTCTATGATTTTAAAACCACCCATAGCTCAATTGTAGAGTCTATATATGGCATCGGACTTGAAATAAAAAGAGTTGAATATTATATACGGGGAGTGTGGGAAAGGCACACCAAGGTGGGAGGCTTTTCGGCGGGGAATGAAAGGTGGGAGCGAAGGTCGATGTGCTCAACCACCGCAAAGGAAGATCTTCGTGTCCGGGCTAGTTGGAGTCGCCCGGGGCGGCCGCGCCTCGCCGACAGCAACTTATTAGTTGAAATAAAGGTGATTTTAATAAATGTGTTTTGTTATTGACTTCAAATATAACTCATTTCTTAATTAATGTCTTTTCAATTGAACTTCAAACAAAATAGTTTGATTCATAAAACGTAAATGGTTTTTACAATTCTTGTGTCACAAAGTTTATTAGATTGTTAAATAAAAATGACTAATTTTTTAAAATTAATTTAATGAATTTCCTACGTAATATATATAAATATAAATAAATTTAAAGCGTCTCTTTGTAATATCGACTGTAATTCCTTTATTTAATTCTTTTCAACATACATGTCGTCATAAAAATAACAATTGCCATAAAATATATTGAATACCTGCTGTGCCCGCGGCTTCGTCCGCGTAAAATTAGAAAAAAAAGATAGATTCAATTTTAGCGTGATAACAAATAGCCTATAACCTTCCTTGATAAATGGGCTATCTAACACTGAAAGAATTTTTCAAATCGGACCAGTAGTTCCTGTGCTAGCGTCTTCAAACAAACTCTGCACCTTTATATATTAATGTAGATAACTCACGAATTTTATTTTATAATATAAAATGGTTTCCCGTATAGTAAATAAATAGAACATACAGCAGTTTAAAATAACTGTTGACGGGAGTTTTAACTGCGATGCTTTTGGTGTCTCCCTCTCATTCTTTTATATCTGTAAAAATCAATCGAAAGTATTATTATATTATGAAATTATAATATTATTGGCAGCATTTAAACCATAAACAAAGACAATTTCTATTTCTAATTTATTATGTAAAATTTAAGATAAAATAATTTAAAAATTAAAAGCGTCATTACTCAATTATTTTTTCTTGAACTATAAGTAAACGCAAGTGTTTTATTAAAGCAAGAACTAAGTACAATAAACTTTGGACAAGAAAATCGTTAATTTTTACGATTATAATACCCGTAAGGTGGTCCTCCCCTAGCATTTCCAAACTATTAGACGTAGAGACTTGAAATTTTTCGTGTTGATAGAACCAGCTAAAAACTCACTAGAAAAAATATTTTGAACGAAATCGAATAAAAACTTTTGAAGTTATTTAACAAATACGTTTCAGATACGGAACCCTTCTGTATAATCGTGTCTTGACTCGCTTTTGGCCATTTTTATTTTTAATGTTGGCCATTAATACAATCCTGTTATTTAATTAATAAATAAATAATAATCTGTGTTTCTTTCATCAGCTCAGTTTTGTGTTTATCATTGAGGCTAGGTTTTCTAACCGACTTTAATAAACGTCAGGAAGTTCACTATTATTAATTGATTTTGATAATTTCTTTTAATAGTTAATTATTTCTTTCAATAATAATATGTTTTTAAAATATATTAATGTCTTTAATTAAATTAAATTTCTACATATTTTTCTTTCATAGCGATTTTGCCGTGTACTGAATTCCAGCTATCTATTCAAAAAGCCTTATATTTATATTGGCTTTTTAAATAAAGCCTTCGAGAAATACTATTTAATCATTAGGAACTAAAATAATTTATATTTGTAAGACAACTCAAATAGCACGCTATGAAAAAGACCGAGGACAGTAAGTTTAAAAAATAAATAATAATAATACAGAGATATAAATAAAATGGGATATTAGAATACCTATTAGCTACATTCTGTTATCGTTTTCAGTAAGTTATAAGCTGGTTCTCTATATATTAAATAAACCATTTATATGATCGATTGAAATGAAAATGTTGTAGTAAAATAGTACAGAATGAGGTTCTTTTAAAATTTGTGCAACATATTATAGGCATATCGTTTGTTTACTTTTTGTCTCAAGACGAAATGAATAGGGTATAAGGTTTCCTCCTTGGGAAAATAAGTTAAGTCAAGCTAACTCGTTGGGTCTAATTCATGCATATTATCTACTTTACATTGTTCAATGGACCCAAATTGTTCTAATATCCCCAACTGCTAGTACTATAAGTACGATAGACCCAGCTTTAGTCGTACATAAGTACGAGTAACTTCTCACTAGACGCACAGACAAGCTAACTCGTTGGGTCCAATTCATGCATATTATCTACTTTACATTGTTCAATGGACCCAAATTGTTCTAATATCCCCAACTGCTAGTACTATAAGTACGATAGACCCAGCTTTAATCGTACATAAGTACGAGTAACTTCTAACTAGACGCAGGGATTACAGTGCCGAATGTTTCTCATATCTTTCAACAATAAGTAGTATTCCCATAGGATCATGATTTTCTGTACATAATTCTTTTACTACACACTTTCGAAGAGTCCCAAGTTGTAATACACTTAGCAACTTTACCAATTTAGTTACGGCACAACAAAAGCAATCAAACTGTATAAAATTTATTTTGGCTTTGTTTTCAACTCGGTAATATGATGAGATGGTTCTTGGAAAAGTATTTTTTGATGTCGATAAAGTTGGTCATGTGTTATTTGTTATTAAATATGATGTACAGCCTTTTAAAGCCAATATTTTATATGACCAAAAACTATCTGCAATTTAACTAAATGAGGTTAACAGATATGATAGAACTTCATTTTATAAATATCAATTTTAGTCAGATCAAAGGTCAACACTCAGCTATACATTTTTGATAATAAAATGATCTAGGAATACTTTTAAAGTTTGTCTAATATCATTGTAAATGAATTATTATTTTATACAATGAGAACAATCATGGCTTATAAAGAAAACCTTAGATTAATACATATAATACTATTTTTAAATTCAAAATATTGAATCGATATAGTAATTTAAAATATTTTTGAATTTGTAAATATGAAGTTTCAAATGTGACTCGGTTCGGTGACATAAGTCGACTTCGTTCCATCGACTTTATTCGTGTTGAGTCTGGTCTCTTTACTTCAGCTGGACCAGACTCCCCCCGTATTTGTGTGCCATAGAACCGATTGTTGACACTTCGGTGACTGTCACTTCCTTTAACACATAATGTCCCTCGTTCAGTTTTCGCGCGTATTGACGCCACCTCAAAGGCCAGCCTTTTCTCGATGAGTATCCTCTGTAGCTGAAGCTCTTGCAGCCTGATCGCGGCGAGCTCTTGTTCAGCTAACAGTTCGGCCTGTCTAATACGTCGGTTTTTCTGTGCACTGTTGATTCCTAAACGGTAACTTTATACAAAACAATAATTTAGCCTAAACTATTTTGTAAATATCCATAGGATGTTGTGTAAGGCGACAAAGAGACTTTTGATATAATTCTGCCACTTAAAAATTTAAGATTTCAATGTCATTCTGAGAACTACTCGCTCTTTTGATAATATTTGATGGTCAAGGTCCAATGGCCAAAAGGTTTTCTCCCAAGAAGTGGATCTTCCTTTATCTGTCCTATCACTAGTGGTACGCAACCCCAGAGCAACGCAGCTGCTGAATCTCTCTATCAACGTCGTTTGTCAGGTCAAACTATTGCCTGTTTGCAACTTTCAAAAAAAAAAAATAATAATTCCTGTCCCTTTTTTATTTGTTTACGACAAAATGTCATCGTGCTCACGGAAGAACATTGCGTATTTGAGTCGGTTGGAGCAAAATTGTTATATTTAATTTAGTACCCCAAAGTTTTTCATTCCGAGTGTCGTCATGAATAAATTCCCAAGAGGGGAGTGCCTTTTAGCAGGGCTTTGTTTTAAACTGCTTAAGCTGTCATAAGAATTATAATATGCCAAGGGAGGGGTTCTAAAATGTTGACAAATGGACGTTTGTGGAAAATAGCAATCGCTTTTTAGGATTCCGTAGTCCTTCCATGAGCCCTTACAGTTTCGATTAGTCCGTCCGCCCGTCCATCTGTAGATTGTCCCCTCTAGGATTTCGAAACTGTAAGATATAGAGATATGAAATTTTAAATGTTGATTGAATTGATTGATTGAATGAAAACACATGGAATGAATGATTTGAAAACACACTGGAAGAATTATTTTGAGCGAAATCGGACAACAACTTTTGAAATTATTTAAAAAAGTACCTTTATCGCGTATCAGATACGAAGACGTAATATAAACGGATTTTGGTGGGTATTTTTTTTTTTCTATGACACAATCAGTAAGTACCTGTATATGTTTGATCGGTACTTATGAAGTCATTGAACTGCCTCTTAATATTCAAATCGATTTTAGTAAAGTTGCGTTTATTGGCCGGGGTAGTATATATTTGCAATGGAGCCCGGTACATTAGGCCGCGATTGAATTTAAGATATTTTTAACCATCACGGCTTCCAATGATTGCAGCTGTTTTTACCAAGATGCTTAGCTTAGGCAGAAAATTCTTTGCAATTTATCACCAAATTAGCACCAATTTAGGCATAAATAAGTGGATTAACAAATTGTGCGTTTAACACGAATATTAGACTTATGTTTCGAGGTTGTTTATCTTTAAATGTCACTTATTTTTAGCCACTCGCTCTCAAAACTTTTATTTCTTAGCTAATCTTATAGACTGAGGAGGTCGTGGCCTGATCAGTGGTCGGCATTTGAGTCGATTGCTAGGTTAAGTAGCTCGTGCTGCGATCGGGTGATAGATGGGTGACTCATTCTAGTACACTAGTTTATATTCAATATCCGACCTCCTCCGTGTTTCGGAAGACACGTAAAACAGTGGGACGATATTAGTCATGAGGCTGGAGAGATCGTGGACGTTCCGAGAATGACGTCAGATGGCAATCGATTATCTTAACTCGCCCCACAGTCACATCCTCTACAATCTAAGCGGACCCTGGTACTTAACCGGGATAACGCTAGGAAAAAGAAGAAGCTAATCTTATAGATTAACACAATTTTTCTTCAAGACATAAAATGCAATTGTACAATGGGGTGAAGGCGCGAAAACTTAACGCTTTATTCATAATTTCGCTTACAATGCGACAAGTTGGCATTTCAAAAAAGCGTTAAACAAAAATACGACTTCCATAAATCTCACAACATTCTGTTTAGACAAGTTAAATAGCTGAAGTTTTAGGCGTAATAAAATGATCATTATTTAAGCCCTGTGCTAGTTCTGACAAATTGGCGACAGCTCTGTAATTCAATTGAGGTTTCAATCTTTTTAAGTATCTTATTTGGAATGTGTTTTCTATAGAAATTTTTAAGTTCAGCATTTATGAGTTTAAGTTTTGAAACCATTAAGGTAATGGCTGGTCTGTTGGCGCAGTTGGTAGTGACCCTGCCTTCAGCACCGGGGTTGTGGGTTTGATGCTTTTATCGACTTCTCCATCACTAGAGTAATCTATGTAGGGAAGAAATCAATAAAGCTGACGTGGGAATGGGCTAGGTTTGTGGCTCGAATGGACTCGCTGAGGTGGGTCAATATCATGATTTCCTAGATGCCCACCAATGGCCCCCGACGACCCGGCAGGCTGAGGAAGAGGTGACGCGATGATTTGGAAGCCTTTACAGTTGAAAAGCATAGGAAGTTGTGGATGAGATTGGCCCAAGAAAGATGGAAGTGGACCTTGACGGTGGAGGAGAAGGAGGTCTTTGCCCAACAGTGGGATACTATAAGCTAATTAAAAAATTGTGTTTGAGTACAAATATATATTATCGGACCCGGCAGACGTTGTCCTTCCCGAAAGTTGTTTTACTATTTTCTATAATCCTATAATATTATTCACGTTACCGTTCCCGATAACTTTCCCAATACGCCATAAGGTTACATAAATAAAGTTAAAATTGTCTAAGCTAGGGTTATATTAGGAATCATTTAATCTGGTGGTAATCTTAACTTTCTAATTATCCGAGCGATTTTTTTAATTTTTTCTTTTATAAGAATCTTCTCCTGATAATAACAAATACAACAAGAAAAAGATTAACGCAATTGGTCCAGGCGTTCATGCGTGATGCCTTGATCAAGGGAAACAGGGATTAATTTTTATATACATACTAGCTGTGCCCCACGACTCCGTCCGCATGGGCCACCCTTATCACTTAGGAGTATGAAAAATAGATGTTGACCGATTCTCAACCCCAACCAATATCGCGCAAAATTTCATGAAAATCGGTCGAGCCGTTTCGGACGAGTTTGCCAACGCACCCCGTGACACGATAATTTTATATATTAGATTATGTAGAATTAAGCCGTAACCACACTGACAATTATATAGTTTTCCAATGAAAGGAAAAGAAAGTATCATAGAGTAAGGAATATGAGGAGGTCGTGGCCTAATCAGTGGTCGGCATTTGAGTCGATCGCTAAGTTAAGTTTCTCTGGCTGCGACCGGGTATAACAAATCTCTCTGAATATACCGAACAAATAATTGAATCGATTGATCAGGGTAATCAAGTAGACGCTATTTATATGGATGTAAGTAAAGCATTTGATCGAGTTAATCATTCGATCTTACTAAAAAAATTAAATAATGCCGGTATTACTGGAAATTTGCTCTCTTGGTTTTCGTCTTATCTTTCGAAAAGACAACAAAAAATTGTGCTCTGCGGTTACGAATCTACGCCATTTAACGCTTCTTCGGGTGTTCCTCAGGGCTCCCATTTGGGTCCCGTCTTATTTTCTCTATTCATTAACGATTTAAGCGAGTCGAGTTTCCAACAATACTCTGGATCTTTAACAATTCATGGCAGCGCGACCTTGCAAGTTTTGTTAAATAATGACAAAGTTTACTGTCGGGTTTTATTGTAAAGCACTTAAAACCAAATACAGTTTATTCAAGCATAGCGAAGTTAACGCACAGCACAAATGAAAGTTAAAAGTTTAAATTCTTGCCGGAGTATTCTCTCTTGTGTGAAAATATAAAAGTTTTATTTCTCGTAAAAGATTGTTTGCTCGGTACTGTATCTTTTAAGTCAAGCACGTCGCTGAAAGTCTGAACTTCTACAACTAGAGGCAGTCGAACCTTGAACCGGCCGCGGTCGAGCGATGAGGCGCTGCGCTTGAGGGGACGCTCGGTCGGCACTTCAAGGGCTCGCCGACTCTGTTCCACGAACGGCCAAGGCCAAGGTTATCGCGCGCCTTTAGTCAGTTATAATGTTAGTAATCGTGATTTCATTTAAAGTTTTATTTTAGTGCTATTGGTTTTTTCTACTCCTAACTTCGTTTGCTTTTACTTTTTATTTTATATTTTTTATTTTTATATCAAGTCATTACTGTAATTAATAACCTTCTTTAGCTGAAATCACGATCTCTTAATTTAATATATGTGGAACATACAAAGACTCATTGGAAAAGAACTAATGTTTTGAATATGGAAATCTGAGAATTGTCAAAGAATAAAAAATTTAAATCTTTATTAAATAACATTATTTCCTATAATTCTGGAAAGGAAACAAATACCAAATTAGGTATGCAATTTATACACTTATTATAAGTAAAAAATAGGCGTTTATCTGGGTAATAAAAAAAAATTAAAATCTTAAATACTAATAAATTAAAACAAATAGAGTAACAGCATTGCAGCATTTCTCCGTTCAATCTACTTCTTCAAGGCCAACTTCGATCAGCCAGCATCCTGCAATTATTGCTGCCGAAGGAATATTGCAGTTTATTCGTATACCTTTGATATTCAAATTTTGGGAATTTCAAATTGTATTCACACCTATCTCCTCATCGTAAACGTGTTAAAGTGGTAAAAATTTGTATTAAATAATTGCGAGGTTGAATTTAACATTAAGTCTTAAAAAACTTTTGACAATAAAAAAGAAAATAATATTGTTTAGTCTTTTTTTATATAAGGGTATTCGACTTTTGTAGTTAATTAGGCTTAGTTTAATAAAAAAGTCAAAGTCAAAGTCAAATGCAAAGTCAAAGTCAAATTCAAAAAGGTTCAGATGTTTTACTACCCCATTTAACTAAATTTATCTGCTGGCTGTACCAAACACGTAAAATATTTATAATTGCATCCGGAACCTTTCTATCCTGAAGCATTTTCCATAATTTCTCATGACAGACTCTCTCGAAAGCCTTGCTTAAGTCGAGGAAACAGCCAAAGACAGTAGTCTTACGCCGGTTATAATAGCTCACCGTTTGCTTGAGTGTGAAGATAGCCATATCGGTTGAGGAGTTTGATTTAAATCCCATCTGATGGTCACTTGTTACTAAGTGGTTGGTAATACGTTGTAGAAGGACTTTTACTTGTACGATTGTCTTTCAAACGTTTCGAATAATTGTAACATATATTTCTTAAGACTATTAGGAAAACCTAAAATAAGTTCACTCCACTCAAGCTGAGTTTTTTTAAGCATGTATTGTGGACATGGTGCTAGGCGTTTGGATACTTGTACGGTTGTGTTTCAAACGATTTGAGTAATTGAAACATATATTTCTTAAGACTATTTATTAGGGAAAACTTAATTTTGTTTACTCCACTCCAGTTGAGTTTTTTAAGAGCATGTTGTGTGGCATGGTCTTTGATACTACTAGGCGTTCGGATACTTGTACGTTAACTTAATTATTGAGCTATAAATAAGGTAGTTCATGTTATTCTTAATAAAATTTGCTATCAGTTTGTGAAAGATTCATCAATTTGTCAATTTATTAAAGCAAAATGTCTATACTCAATTAATTTGAGATAGTAACTGTGTTGAAATATAGCCCGGACTGCTGTATGGACTTTTTATATAAATAAAATTAGCTGGGCAAGCGTAGATATAACCTTTTTATTGCTAACGTTTAATGTAATAAATGTAGACTGTAGTTCCACCAATAAACCGCACTGGAATACACGAATTATGTTGACTGTATTGTCTGGAGTAACGTAAAGTATTCCGTGATGGTACAGAACCCTTAGTGCGCGAGTTCTACTCGCAGTTGCCCCGTTTATTATATTTATATATAACCTATTACTAAGAATATTTTAATCCTTTTGTTCATATCACTGTTCACAAGATATGAGGATTTATGTTTTTTTTTTTAATACAATTAACGTCTAATAGTTTTGATATTAATAACGATTTCGTAATTATGACTGTCGCTTTAGCATTATAGCATTTATCTTTTAAAATATCACACATTATATAAAATTATAATTGAAATCCACATCACGTTGTTTACAAAATTTTAATCCAAAAAAATTATGGAATGAATTTCATAAAATTTTGGGTCGTAATAACCATACAAAGTTTCCGGATCATTTGTGTGACCCTGACATGATTAATAAAGGTTTTTTAGATACAATTCCTATGGCAAATTTGACTACTAATCACTCTGTAGTACAGGACAGTCATCATCTTACCGAAAATTTTACATTTTCTTACGTTACACAAAAGGAAATAACGAAAATTATCAACTCGATTAAGACTAATGCCGCAGGATGGGATGGCATTTCGATAAAAATGATTAAACTTACTATGCCTTATTCGTTGGATGCTATCGTCTGTCTGCCCGTAAGGAGGCCCCCCCCCCATCATTTCCAAACTATTAGACGTCGAAATTTTCCATGTTGATAGAACAGGCTAAAAACTCATTAGGAAAGTTATTATGAACGAAATCGGACAAAATCTTTTGAAGTTACTTAACAAATACGTTTATAGCGTATCAGATACGGAACCCTTCTATACAAGCGTCTCTTGAGACGCTTTTGGCCATTTTTATTGTCATTTATTTTGGGGGTGCGCTAAGTCTCGATAGTTTCAAGTCTGTAATTTTTGTATCCTCCTGATCCCATGTTACTCTGTTTCGAGTGCAAATACATTCAGTGAATGCAAATATGTATTTTTAGCAGTACAATAATACATAAAAATCATCAATTTTTATAAGCAATTAGATAAATTTGTAACGTTATTCTATGATAGTGGTGATATTAGTAGTGGTAAATGTGTAAACAAAGGTTAAAGTTATAAGCGGACAAGGTTATACAAGTCCATTTAATTTTCCAATTCTTTATTTCCTTTCAGGTTGTCGATATTTTGTAAATTTCTTTTGGAAACACTGCATGAATCCGCGTGCCCTCTAAAAAGAAGTCCTGCTTGTTACCATTGCAGTTAAGTAGTAACAAGATTTTGAAAGCTTCTGTTAAGATTGGTTACGTAGATGTAATACTGTAATATAAACGGGGTCAAAGTTTAAACCGAGCACCTTACGTCACGCTAACCTTGAGGAATTGAGGTATCTACGAACACATTACTGGCGTTAAAATTATTTAAATGTTAGTAATATTGATAAATTTTCCATATCCGGCCACCCTGATCTGTTTCCTCAGGTTAATTAATATTTCATCTTTAGCGCTATAAAATAACAATAAATATTTTTCGTATTTAAATAATTATAGTAGTTTTAAATATCAAGAGTACCTCTATCTATAGATAATTTCAAATAACAACTCTACCTAGAGGCAGATTTGTTACACTAAATAAACGGCATATGTTACAACACTCATTAACAAACCTGAAGGGTTTTATTAGAACAAAAAGCATTCGTGAGGAGAAAACAACGACTTTAAGAGGCTGGCAGATGCCGGCATTTTCTTAATTTTCTTATCTCTCCGCACGCGCCGGGAAATTAAGAAAACATTTCCCCCATTATCCGGCTCCATATTACGCTAATATGTGGAAAAAATAAATAACATATATATCGTAGCTTTTAATGGAGATTGCTTTTAATAAAATCTACAGTATTAAGTAGATAATATATGAGTATTATGTCACATGTACATGTAACAATTATAAAAACATTAAAATTACATATGCTAATTCAGTACAATTTAAAACGTATAAAACAGAATCAAAGATTTTATAGTTATATTAGTATAGATATAGATATACTATATCTACACTAATATATAAAGCTGAAGAGTTTGTTTGTTTCTTTGTTTCAACGCACTAATCTCAGGAATTACAGATCCGATTTGAAAATTCATTGAGTGTTAGATAACCCATCTATCGAGGAAGGCTATAGGCTATATATCATCACGCTAAAATTGAATTTATTTTTTTGACCTGATTCTACGTGGAAGAAGTGGCGTGCACAGCAGCACGAGTGATCTCATATTTTTTTAAATATATAAAAATATCTTATACAGGAGAACTCTGATAAAAAGCAGAACAACATTGAACTAGGAGAAGAGAAGTAGCACTTTAGTATGCAATAAGAAGTTTAAGTTATTCTGCCTTCCGCTAATAGTCACCCTCCGCCGTTTTCCCCTACTCATGTACTATGTCTACCAAAATTAACTTAGTCATATGAAAAACAATCTTACAAGAAATACTTACAAGGGGAAGCAGATGTTATCGTACTCATTAACTATTCTTATGAGACCGGAAGCTGTGGCGGAGATATCCTCCTCTTTAGTAGCGGGCAAGCACTAGCATCATCTTAATTTCTTAACCAACTCACATGCGGTGGGAAATTAACAAAACATTCCCCCATACTAGTCGCACGATATATCTGTATAGTGCGTTCACTCTAAAAATGCAAGCCCCTCCGGTAAAATCCATTAATTTAAAGGATCTACCAAGTGTAAATATTAATTGCAAGGCTTGCTTCTTAGTGTGTGCAGCGATTTTATTACAAAATCAAACTCAATCACGCACTGCAAGGACAACTGTTCGTGTGATCGGATTAGTGGAATTTTGGTAATTACGGTTTTGAGGAGCGTGTAATTTTAGCCTATACATGCTATGCTAATGTAATATAGTAGAGCCTCAATAGCTCAACAGTAGGAGGGTTGGCATACAATCCGCAAGGAATTCGCTTCAAGCCCCGACGCCGTCGGACCTACTCCTAGCATAAGCTTTTAAGCTTAGTCGGGGGCTAACAGGAATATATAAATGTTCAAAAAAATCCTAGTGTTCTATGAAATAAATGTTTTTATCATAATTCACGAAAATCTCATTGAAGGCGATATTGATATCAGTGATAAGAGGCTAAATGATATTTTAGCGGAATGCAATTATAAGCGGGCGACGTCAGGACGGTCGGCGGGGAACATTGTCCTCCGCACATACATTCAAATATTTGTGTGTATACAACTTCACACTCCAATAGGGTTGAACACGAGATCAAAATAATAATGTACATAGGTTTTATATACCATCCATTGCAATGTCAAAGTCAAAGTCGAAAAAAGTTTATTCTTATAGCCCTTTGATAAGTGCTCTTGAAAGTCATATGTATTATTATTATTTTTTGTATCAATATATAATAATTTGGTGATAAAATTTACTGCGCTGAGAAGAGACTACGGCAAACTCAATCAGAATTTTTTTTGGTTAAAGCTATTTAAAATATATAGGTACATTATTTAAATAAATAGTATTTATATTTCCATCTAATATGAACGACTATCTATTATTCCACATTTCTGCGTATGTCAGTCTCCCTCTTCTTACTAGCGTTATATCGGTTAATTACCAGGATCCTCTTAGATTGCAACGGATGTAGCTGTGGGGCGAGTTAATATGGCCGATTACCTTCTGACGTCATCCTCGGAACCCCCACGATCTATGCAACCTGACGACTAATATCACAAACTGACATTAATCGGGTTCCACTGTTTTATGTGCCTTCACTGACTTATTAATTATTTTTCTAGGATATAACTGCCGATACATGGAATAATTGTTGTGAGCATACAAAGAAAATAGAAGAAGATTATAGACAAAGGGGACCAGTAATTGACGGAGAAATTGAAAAATTTATTATAAATGTTGGTGACGATAGTGAATCATCCAGTGATACAAGTAGCAATGAATCTGTTATATCTGAAATTGAAACACAACAATCAGACAATGAAGATCATGAAACATATGAATCTGTTGAATATTTGGATTCTGACTTTGAAGACTTATGCTATTAAAATATTAAATAAAGCTAATACCTGATACTGGTAGATGCTTTTACGAAATTTTGTTTGTTATACCCGATTTATCGCCAAGACGCTAACGAGCTTAAACGAACTGTTAATAACGCGGTATCTTTGTTTGGCGTACCGAAGTTGTTGGTTTGCGATAGAGGAAGAATGTTTGAATCCTCTAATTTCAAAATTATGATGAAAGATTTGGGTTGTGATGTTCACTACATAACACCCGAAATGCACCATGCAAATGGTCAAGTCGAGCGGTATGTACGAACAGTACTAAATATGATTCGTGTTCAAACTTATTATAAGAGTAGCACTTGGTCTGATTATAAAAATGTCATCTAGATAAGCGATCGCATTTTCATTACATTTTGAGAATACTAGAATGAAATTCTTGTATTATATCGTTTTTCAATAAATCGTTAACAATACCCTTAACTTGTTCAAACGATAGGGGCTGTATATAACTAGTCTGGCATCAAGTAAGGAGATTTTAACTTCATCTATATAAGGGCAGCATATTTTACTTAAGTTGAGTGCAAAGCAGTCGCGATACGATTGTAGTAGTTCATATAGTTTACTTAACACGTTATTATTGACTTCAGGACCTACTTGAATATCCGATTTATTATGGGGTTTTTTTTACTTTGATTTTGTCTTGTCTTTTTATAAGTCGATCTGACGTTTGTGAACACAGATAAACAATAGTTAATTTCCCATCTTAACGTTCCGTTTTGTGTATGTAAGGTTATCTTTTCAACATATTGTGTTGATCTGATATTAGTTTTTTTATGTTTTCACTAGCGTGTAAAGATTTCTTTTTTTTTTTCTTCTCTTTTATATAGTTATGTCAATAATTTTTGTCTTAATTAATTGTTGCAATCTCTGTCAGACATAGCTGGTAGGTAAAAGAATGAAAAAACATAAGCAAAGTAAAGTATTATATTAATGCTAGAAGAACTTCAGTTGAAGAGAAAGCTTATACAGAAACGGTTGGCCGCTGAAGTGGCTTCAATATACGCAGAAACCACCCACACGAGCTTGTGTGATAATGAAGCTGACATGGAACGAAGTGTGAACGATCAGCATAACTGCACTCAAATGCGGGGGGAGCCTGCTCCTTTAGAAGTGGATAGTCCTGGCTCAGCAACTCGACTAGTACCGCGAGGAATGTTGATTGAACAATGTCGACCTTTGATACCGGACCCCGTTACTTTAGAAGCTCAACGTCGATTGCGATCATCTAGGATAGTTGGGTGAAAAATTTTTGGTAAAATAACTTAAAGTTTTGTGGCCCCCCTTCGAAAAAAACTTTTTTTGTATTGGTTTTTTGGTTTTTTTTAAAAACAAAAAAAATTCAAGGGAACCACAAAAAAAAACAGAGACGGAAGACTACGACAAGAGTGGAGACCATGTTATCGATCGTATCGTAACTGGCGACGAGACTTGGGTAAAGCACGTCAACTGCGAAACAAAACGGCAGTCGATGGAATGGGGACTGTGTTTTAGGACGCTCAGGGCATTCTCATGATTCTCGTTCATTTTCTCGAACGTGGCCAAACAATCAACGACATGATTATGAAGTTGCGACATTGAGTAAAATATAAATAAAACCCCAATACAATGATTTGCAAATCCTCTTCAACCTATATTGAATTAAACTGGGATTCTCCTTTTATACAAAGTCCAATCGAGGTTGTATTTTTTAACTAAATGTGAACTTCAGACACAGACCCTTTTGTGTTAAATAAAGTAACATAAACGTACTTGATGTTTTCTGCCTCTTTCCCCAGATCTGTCCCTCTGGATGCACGTGTACTCAGCTTCCACAAGGGGGCGGTATCACCTCAAAAAGCAAACACACGGAAATAAGACACAAGATCTGGGAATATTTTACCACAAATTAACTAAAGTCGAACTCGTGTGCCTACTGTTATACCATGATATAAATACATTAGCTAAGCCCATTAGTTTGTCAAAATAAGATCTTCGTGCGCATTTATCAATGCCTGTCGTTACCGGCCATTAGTTCTGTATGTTGCGTTGTTGGTTGTTTATTTCGCTATTATATTAATATATTAGAATATTAATAGAGACGAATATGAGAAGTGAAGAACAAGGAATAGATAATATTGTTAAGTATTACATAGAATAAAATTACAATATAATATATACAAAAACGAGAAACCTATGTAACAACAATTAAGTGGAAGTCTTATCATTTTATAGCAATTCAGAAATTGAAATCCCCGACCAGTTTGGCCACGGTGTATCCATTCGGACAACGGCACCAACTTTGTCGGAGCCGCAAAGCTCATGAAAGAATTCTACTCCTTCTTGTTGGCAATGGGGACAGGTGGGCGGAGCATCTCGCTCCCAGGAACGTGGAATGGAAATTCATCCCGCCCCGCGCTCCCAACTTCGGAGGGCTTTGGGAAGCAGGCGTTAAGTCCGTTAAGACGTTGCTCTCGAGCGTGGTTGGCAAGCAGCCCCTGACCTTTGAGTTTTACACTGTATGTTCAATACGGTCAAAACGTTAGCGGTTGGGCAAGTGCTAAATTTTTCATTTTTGAAATTGATGGTACATACACGACATTGTCAGATAATAGTGTTGATGCAAATACTACAATAAAGAGACAAACATATGCATCACGTCCTACTGATTATGCATCGGCAGGTTATCCAGTAACATGGGATTTAAGCGTGTTTAATATTAGCATCATCCATATCGATGTTAACACAATAGATAGTTTTTCTTATGTTGATGCAGGAAGTGCAAATAAAACAATTAATATTCCTTATGGCGGTGAAACAACGCCGATATTTAACGCAAGGCTTTTTTTAACTCTCGTACGAATGGGGTAGGGTATAACCGAAATGTGACATTATGTGACATGTGGGATGGGGGTCAAGAGCTTTGTAATGTCATATGTCAACATTAAAAAATCAAAAAAAATTGAAAAAATCCTTGAAACATCCGTTTTCTTTTGATTCTTTTTAATATACGCACATAATTAAATAATATTTGATGTCATATCAAGGGGATATGAAAATGCCACAATACTGACAAGGGGGGGAGGGATTTTCAATTTTGTGCGTGTATTAATAATAATTACAAGAAAATTATTTGAAATTAGGTTCGGGTATTGAATATTCTCTAGAATTTTAACTGCAATAAAAATTTTAGAATGAATACCTTTCTATGAGTTAAACAAATATTGCTTTGTTAAATATTCAGCAGCTTTTCATATCACAACTATAAGCTTGTCTTTTTTTGAGTTAGTGTTTTAAAATCTTATTGTAATAAAGTATATAAAATGCACTTACTTCTAATACGATGTACTTTATTTCCGTAAGCAAGATCCCAGTAATATAAATTTACGAAAGTAAGCGGTAGGAGAGGAAATAAAAAATATGCTCTTTTAGTTCGCCTGAACCTAGAAACAAATAAATATAAATAAATAAAAAGACATACTTATAACTAGCTGTATCACGCGACATCATGAGTGAATTCAATGTTTTTTTTTTTTTTAGATGTTTATTTTTTTATGCCACACTCTAATTATTTTTCTAAAACTGAAGTAAACAATGTTACTCCCTGCAAAATCAGCTATCTGCCTGTGAAAGTACCGTCGAAATCGGTCCAGCCGTTTGGGAGATTACCGGGACAAACAGACGGACCGACAGACTGACAAAATATTTTATCTTGCGTTTTTGTTACAGGCATCATATATACGGTCAAGCACTTAATAAAAAAAAAAATCCACTTTTAAACATACACATTTTATTTAAATATAAAAATAGATATTAATTAATAATGTGTTTTGCATTATTTTTAGTTATTTAGATAAGCTGCTATTTTTAATACAACTTACCCTGTGAATAAACCAGTGGCAGCAGTAAAATAAAATGCAGTAAACCAAAGGCATACATCCCTGCTTTTGGCAATTTCCATGGCTCTTTGCCTTTCAGCCATTTGATTTCTTAGCTGAATTTGTCTTTCCATCTGAAACATAGTATAATATTTTAGAAACGCAAATATTCTGCCTAATGCTGACTATTTTTTTTTATTTATACGTACAGCTATTTCATTGAGGCTTTGAAGAAATTTTTCATTGTTCTTATAGTGCTCTTCCAAGTTAATTGAAAAGTAGTTACCCATTTTACAAACTCGATAAACTAATTATTTACAGTAAAAAAACACTTTACAAAAAGTAAATAGGTGAATATGCCTATTTTTTTTTTCAATATAACAATTTTGCGTAACAATAGTTAAAACGCTACCGTAAAGCTTGAACACAATTTATATAGGCAACAATTTATACGAAAACGATTTTCAAACAATGTATTAATAACAATTATGTTATATCAAATAAAAATGATTATTCAGCTACTGTTTATTTAACTGTTACCAACATAACCAATTACGACTACTGTAAACTGTTATGTGTTATCAATAAAGAGACATCTGTGAGAAGCGGACGTTTGGATAGTGCTATCACTATGTCATTTTCTTGTAAACATTTTATAGTCAGTATTTTAAATATTTATAATTTTAATTACAACAAGTGACGTTAAAACCTATTATTATTCAAGAATTCTATCATATAATATTTGAAAAAAAATCGATTTAGAGAATGTCAATTGTTAATATCGATTATAGGGTATATACACTATACAAGACATTCTGCTGTCTAAACAAAGAGTAATTTTATGCGGAATTGTATAATGCTTCATTCATGCTTATTGTTGTCAAATTTGATAAAGTTTTGCCGCCATTTGGCTCTAAAATTTTAATATATAAATCAGTTTAATTCCACACTTGGGAGACCTTATACTCAATTATAGCAAATTATAAAGTACAATGGGTATTCTTGGCTTATCAAAACTGATTGCGGACATAGCTCCGCAAGCAGTAAAAGAAATGGAAATAAAGAATTATTTTGGTACGTAAAACAGTTAATATAATAATTCATCAATGTCTTAGTTTATATTTATCCTTTGTTTTATAGATAGTGTTATAGTTGTCAGAGGGTAGAGAATTTCGTAATTTAATGGACTAATGTAATATTTATACATTTCAGGTAGAAAAGTGGCCATCGATGCATCTATGAGCTTGTATCAATTTTTAATAGCTGTTCGTAGTGAAGGTAATCAATTAATTTTATAATACTCTACTTCTTCCTCTTGCTAAATCTTTCTATTAATAACAAAACAAAAGCTACTAGCATCCTGCCCCAGCCCTACCTACTTGGGTATTTACTATATCAAAGTTTTCATACGGATCCCTAACTTTTTTTTAAATATTCGTTACATTTCATGTTCAACAGGGATAATGTAAGATTCTAAAGGTGAAAGAATTTTTCAAATCTGTCCAGTAATTTAGACACACTTCAATGCAAACAAATAATCAAATCTTTTGTTTTTATAACATAAATATAGTTATTATAATTTTATTACATACCTATATACCTAAAAATCAATTGTTGTTCAATAGTCTTGTTAGGACTCGAAAAATGCTGAACCGTTTTGAAATCTGTTTATTTTGTTGTATTCCCTTCATTTGCGGTACAATTTAAAAGAAATTAAATAAAGGAAAGTCAAGAATATTTAAAAATATTAAAAAACTCAGAAGTACTATGGAATACATCAAATAGATGTCATTTTTTCCAAACCTGACTGATATGCCATGCAAAATTTCATAAAACATTATGCAAATGTTACGTATTGAATGTTAGGCATTGAAAACATTTACAGCAGATAGCAGGCGAGCCGAAGTTCAGGCCAGACAACGTCTGCAAGGTCTGCTACTTTATTTTTAATTAGTCTGTATGTCCTACTGCTGGGAATCTCTCTCCCTCTCTTAGAGCACTCTCCTCTATCCAGAGCTGACTCTATCCTCATAATCTCTACTAATATCTAACCACTTATTCTTTCTATAGTTCTATTTACAGCTTTAAAAGAGATATGGAATTTAACCTAATGTTCAATGCTTTTATCTAAGTTTCAATTTTGCCCATCTCTTTATGCTGTGGAGATAATAACGGACTTTTTTTAATGCCCTCACAGTGAAATTTAATGCCACTATTGCAGGCCAAAGGATACATTTGTTCCTCTTATTTTACCAGCAATGTAAATACGTAGCATATTAAATCATATGATAATGGGATAAAATAGTTCCTTGTGAAAATAAGATTAGTGAAAGCAGAAGGATATCGTTGGACAGTATGAGGAATGCATTATAAAACTGTCATAATGTAAGCCTATTTGTTTGCTGGGTAATGAATCCATTTCAGTGATGAAAGAATTCAATATAAAGAGGCATTACACAACTAAGCATCCTACGCTGCACTCGCTGACAGGCCAAATAAGAAAAGACAAAATCCAGAAGCTTACTGCAAATTTGGAAAAGCAGCAGCAAATGTTTCATAAACAAAGACCACTACTTGATAATGTTGTGAAAGCTAGTTTTATAGTTAGTTCAAAATTGGCAAAGTCATTAAAACCATTTTCCCAAGGCGAATTTATCAAGGAGTGTATGTTAGAAGTTTGCAGTGTTTTGTGTCCTGGATATCCACATGGTAGGTCGCCATCTCCGCCGTAATCTCCTCTTCCTTGCCTGTGATAGTCCGTATGTTCCAAGTAGCCAGTCGAATGTCCTTATGAGCGCCGCGTCGTAACCTTTGAATCCGATCTTGTCCGAGGCCAATTGATAAACTCTGAATCTGTTAATCAATTTTGCGGGTGATTAGCCCAGCAAAATAGGCCCCGTAACCTCGGGACAACTGGCCTCCAGAATATTTTGATCCCCTCTGCTTTTTAACCAATCAGGAATATTTCTCTTCAGTTATTTTTTATAATATTAAACACCTTGAAGATTTATTGTAAATTTATTCTAAGTTAAATTTTGGAACCAATCGACGACGACACGACGACGACATGTGAATTATATTTGAAATTATATATTTCAAATATAATAGTAAACGTAATTTGTATTCCCGCTTAACGACGTTGGCATTTGTTTGTACCTGGACTTTGTGACTTGGCTTCCTGAATATTGCACTTGAACTCTGGTTTTGCTTTTTTTATTACATTTACTTCCTTATTAAGAACAAATTTATTTCTATAAATTATAAAATATTAATTTCAAAATTATAAAAAAAAAATAGATTTTTTTCGACATTAGTTATTGTCCTCGACAAAATATGGAAATTTAGTACCATTTCAAACCGATGACTCGTATGCTGATTATTTACCTCCGAGACCACCAAAAAGGAAATACAAACCGCATGAAAATCAAGAACTGTATGAATCTGAGGATCTTGACGATTATGTTTTAGTTCCTAAAAAGAAACTTAAGAAACCATCGAGAGTTGTGGAACCCTATCAGCCAGAGGCAGAGGAAGAATTTGATGAGTCATATGAAGACAGCCGATATAACAAACCTCCAAGAGGTTCTGCACACACAGAAGTAATAAGAGAAGTTGTACAGAAGAAAAAACAAATACAGAGTACAGGACTTAATGCTCAATCAGCAAGTCTTAGACGACTACAAGGAAAAGACAGATAAAATCAAAAGTCACAAATGGGAAGAAATTGCAACCTCAATACGAGACGCAGCAGAACAAACAATTTTACTAACCAAAAAGAAAAAACATCCCTGGTGGAATGAGGTCTGTGAGAAAGCACTACAGAAAAGAGTCAGAACTTGGGAGAAATACAACTCAACCAAAAGGCCAACAGACTGGGAGCAGTTCAAAACGCAAAGACGTGAAACGACGAAAATCATTAAAAGTGAACGAAGGAAATATGAGTTTTATGTTCGGAATAAAGATTACAGTACAATTTATTAGTCGTTCTTTGGTCGTCTCTTCTGAAAAAAAGTCTCCACTCGACTTTTTTCTGTGAGGAATGTCGCTCAAAGCTGTAATAATAATAAATGATTTAAACGTTTCCATGAACATCATTATTGAAATCGCTTATACATTTCCTGTGATATATTATAGCTAATAGAGGACAACACAACTATAAAACATTAGTTTTATAAATCTGTGTCTAATACTTCAAGCGTCTAACACAAAAGGAATATGTATTTCACTTACTTGAAAACTTATATTCTTTAATGATGATGTGCACTTTTCACCACACAACAATTTTATAGCAGTTAAAATGTCCAAAATGTTGTTTGTTTTTTTCTCGGAAAGTCATTTTCAATTTTTAAATGTAAATATGTGTGTTATAGTTGTAAACATATGGCATATGGCAAATCTGTAAATTTGTAAAGCTCTGGGACAAGGGACTTTGATGTTATTGGTCTATTTGTACATACTAGGTCTATTCGGCACAAGTGTGCCAAATTGTTAGCCTGGCTGCGTCAGACTAAACTATTTGCTGCCATTAGGTGGCGTCTAGTATCTAGGCTACCAAATTGTGCCGACGTCGTAGTTCTTCTCAGCGGGGCTAAGCTGCCGGGAGAAGAAGGCGCAGGGATGGAGCTTTTGGTCAGAAGTGGTGCGCTGGGACAGTACAGCGCCGATACCAGAGTCCGAGGCATCCACTTCTATAACAAACTGGACAGTGGGATCAGGATGGGAGAGAACCGGAGCAGAACAAAATAAAGACTTTAAATTAACAAAAGACGCCTCTGCTTCAGCTGACCAACTAAAAGGTACTTTAACTGAGGTCAGCCGAGTCAGAGGTGCAGCGACTTTACTGTAGTCCCGAATGAATCTGCGATAAAAATTTGAAACATAAAAGAGTAAAGCCCATTTAATCCCTCTCTTAATGAGATTAAAGTTTCGTATCGACTAATAACAGCTGTATAACCGATCAGAAGCCTTAAAATACATATATTTATCATCTCAAGTAGGATTGCAAAAAGTACTTAAAAATCTGTGTTGGGATAAAACATAAAATATTAAAGCCCATTTAAATCCTCTTTTAATGAGATTAGAAGCTTCGTTTCTACTAATAACAGCTATATAACCGATTAGAAGCCTTAAAAAATAGAAACTTTTCATCGCAAGTAGGATTGCTAAAAGTAGTTCAAAATGAGTTGTTTTGTAGAACTTTGTAGACTTCAAGGTCAAAAATGTACAAACACTTTGAGCTATGTCTGGCTCCGGTATTATATAAGACACTTACTATGTAAGATTTAGAGTTGCAACTTTATAGTTTGAAAACCATCTCTATGAATTAATATACCAGTTAGATCTTGATTACACCTGCGATCTTTATATATGCAATTTAAAATAAAGTAATTAAACTATCTTTTAATTCCTATTAAAAACTATATCATAATATTCATAGAAGGCTGCTGCATATAGTACCATAATGACAATAATTTGGGTGCATATACATGGCAGTAATCCAACAAGGAAATAACAATTAATCATTGTATAAATAACTGGATACGTAATTTAAATCTATTGAAATGAATGATATTAGTTCTTGCCGGTGATAATTCTGTGCTCTCTCTGTACCGTAACAGTGAATCAATCACAATAAGAGTTATAAAGCGCTGCGCTACATTGTAAGCGCTTAAAGACAGCTTGTAAACTGCTTATGATAACAGCTGTACCGATAAATTCGCCTATCTGCACTCTGTGATCAGGGCTGTCCAACCATTAGCACTGGTGTGAATATCAATACATAATTTTCGCAACTGAGTTTAATGCTGGCCGCTTACATTTATTTGTTTCGCTAAAGTGAAACAAACTCTTACGTACACTTATTAAGTACTTGTCTGAATTATCATTGTTGTTATGATAATTCTGAAGTGTTTCTAACAGCTGTACAGATAAACTCACCGATTTGCTCTCTGTGATTAGGGCTGTCCAACCATTATTGATGTGAATATCAATACATAATTTTCGCAACTTAATTCAATGCTGGCCGCTTACAATTATTTGTTTGGCTAAATTTGCGAAACAGACTCTTTATTAAACTTATTAAGAACTTGTTTTAAATAACATTTTTGTTAAGATAGTTTTGACGTTCATCTATATCCCACAAGGTGTAATAGAGCATGTATACATAAATGCACTACCAAAATGCTCACAAAGGGGTTGCCAGTCGTCTAATCAGTATGTTCTTTTTGGTCTCTATAACGTATGTATCTTACAGCTGGTTCCACCAAGACATGCCAGACAGGAAGGGCCAAAATGGTAGTAGATTCATAAAATGTTCCCGTGATCTCAGTATTCATAGTATTTGAGATTTCAATATTTGAAATAGGCAACAGCGCGTATCAAATACAGGCGCGGATCTATCCTTCGAAAAACGTAGTGTCTACAGTTACCTGATTTTTTGCTAAGAAGGAGGGTATTCTCTGTTCATCATCAGTGATTTTGCTCAAATTTATGTGAAATGCAGGGCTTGGCAAGAAATGCAAGTACTTGAAATCGGAACTCGAATTGGCCAAGCGTTCTGAAATTAGAAAAATGTTAATGCACCGAATAGGAAATTAGGTTTTCATGTTCACCAAGGCACAAAACTATTAGGACAGTGGGCATGCCCATCGTGCCCACCACGGTAGACACGCGCCTTATATCGTGGACGTATACCATTAAAATACAGAATGAATCTAGGGCAATTAGAAAGAAAGATACACATAGATTTATGAATATTGCTTAAGCGATGTATAGATATATTTTTACATGTATATATACATTTTGGACTATGCATATTAAAAATTCTAACACCTAGATCAAAAGAATGTATAAGTTGGAAGATAATTAATAAGAGTTTCCGAAAAACGATAATGCCCACCGTGCCCAAGGCAGTGGACCCGCGTCTGATCAGACATTGGTAAAATTCAATCCTACGAACAGTATTCTAAATAACTAGAAAATTAGTAAAACAGATGCTCATACAGCATCCACCTAGTCACGATTTGGAGCACAAAATTTTCGCATTCTCGATTGATTTATTGGTGTCCGCTCTCAACAATGCAATAAGACAGTGGCGAAAACATAAAATTGGATAAGGAGAGACAATAAATATGCCAGTGAAGATGTATTGGCCGAGAAATGTTCATTCAACTTACTGCAGTTCTGTACCTAACAACTCAATAATAAAATGTATATCTTCTGCGTTGCAGTTTGTTTGAATCATGGGGTAGATAATACGGTAATATGTATTCCGAACGCGAGAGGATTTAATATGGATTCTACATTTATGATTTGGTATCGAACCAGCATGTAAAATTCAAAATGAATATATTTATATATTAATACCTGAAGCGAAAACTTCAAAACGCAGACGGTTGAAATTTGGCAGAATTGTAGTTCATATAGAGAAAGGTGTGCGAATGCTCATTTTTTTTAAATATGCAATAGTTATATACAAAATCCTTAAAATAAAACCAGCGCACACCAATACCAGACAATTTACACACACATGTATACCTACAGTCTACTATAAAATAGTATGAAAGCGTCTTCATGACGACGGTAAAACTATTAATTTTTTTTTCCAATGTCGTGGTACAAATAATTGAAATTTTGTATATTTTTTTATGTTACAAAGGGCAAAAGGTTCACCTAAGTGACCACCGACGCCCAAGGAAATCCGCACCACCAGGAGACTCGCAGATACGTTGCCGGCATTTTAAAAACGAGTTCAGGCCACCGGGAACTCTCACAAACCGAACGAAACGGGACAACAATACCATTACATGACGTGACAGTATTGCCGCCACTTCACGCAGATGTTACGTGAGAAAGAGGTTTAAATAAATATATAGTACACAAATTTTAAATTTTGTTACCCAATTTCGACAATGAGGCAATCTCTAGTTTATAATAATATGTAGTTGATGAAATATTCGTAAGATTATTCACAAATTATTTGATGGTATAACTTACATAGTTTACTAATTGACCTATGATTTAGTATCTAACTTGTAAGTGTAGAGTTAGTTTAGGAGTTGTTAGTTCTGTACTTGGAATTTTGCTTTGCACTAGAAGCTTCTCGAAACTCTCAATTTTACTCAGTATTTGGCACTCAATTTCACTCAGTACTTGATACTCCATTTAATCTTTATTCGCTTACTGGCTAGTGAAATAATAGTAAAGGATACTGGTTACGCCACTATAATAGACATGCGTTTATAGTAGGGATGTTATAGGTATCAAATTTCGGATACGGATTGGATACGGATATAGGAATGGCAATTATACCGGATACAGCTTGAAAAAAAGCCACTCCCGGGGTGCAATTTAACGATTTTTAGCGTATTTTTCGCGGTTTTTTGCGATTTTCTCGATAACCGTTGGAGTAATCTTTAAAGATCCTTCAGCGTTGAGTTCGCATTGTCAAGGCGCGTCGGTTGATGTAGCATTGAACTTTCTAAATCCCATAAGAGCGAAAACTGGTATGCGATTTTAAGCTCTTTTTTAAGGTTTTTTGCATTTTCTCGGCAACCGTTTGAAATAATCTAAACATATTATATATCATCGGAATCAGCGCGTTAATACGCGTCCATTGGTGTATGATTGAAGCTCCCAGTTGTTTATCCGGTGGGCAAGTATAAGTGCGGCAATAAGCCCTGTGGCCGATAAGAATAGAGCTGTACACTTAGTGAAGAAGGGCATAGTTAGTGTTGGGGAGGCTGGTATATTAATATTTATAACAATTAGTAACCCGGCTACGATACTTCCAATGGCCAATCGTTTGAGTGGGTTAAGGATATTTGGATTGTTTTCACTAATAGGGGTCATAGAAGGGAAACGGGGGTGTCCTATTATAACAAAATAAACAATTCGGAAACTGTAGACAGCTGTGGCCATGGTTGCATATAGCACTAGTGCCAAAGATCAAATTTATACGAATTAGAGTGTTGTAATTGACCTAGAAGTGGAAAAAATATCAGGAAAATAAGATAAGTACAAAAAGGTCTAAAAATACATACATATACTAATTTTATAATAATATATTTTTCTGGTAATCATTAAAGTATTAAAAGTACATAAACAACTTCCGTATTATAAAAATTTACATAAAACGATCAAATAAATGTCTATGCACTTGAATTACGTAACGAAAATATAGAAGTGGAAAATTATGGTTCAGAAAGACTAATTTCTCTACATTTTCAGGTAGTAGTTTACTCCTTTTTTTCTGGTGATGAAGCAGTTACAGAAGAAGAAGTAAAATACATCCTCAGGAAAGGTAAAAATAACAAGTCCCCTGGACCGGGGGGAATCAATATGGAATTGCTTAAGTACGGCGGGCAAGCCATTGTGACCATTTTAACCCAATTATTCAATAAAATTCTCCATGAAAAGGTCATACCGGAGGAGATGAAAATAGGCCACATTACTTCCATTTATAAGAAAGGGGATAAAACTCAAATGACTAATTACCGGGGCATATGTGTTAACAACACACTAATGAAAGTATACGTAGGTGTACTGAATAAAATAATAGGGGAATCTTCTATTTTATGTTCATTTTTATTTATTTGCTCTTCAAATATTTGTTTTGTTTCGGTAGGTTTTTCCTTGACCTTTTCCATAACGGATTCGGTGATTGTTTCTTCTAAATTTGATAATTGTTCATTGAAACTTTGTTCCAACTTTTTAAGATTTTGTTCGGATTTTTCATTGATTTCATTAGTAATTTGGTTTAGTTTTTGATTTATTGTTTGATTTAATTCAATGGCATTTTGATCGAATTTTTGATTTAATTCAATATTACTTTGATTAATCGTTGCAAGCATTGCCATCATGGCACTTAAATTTGTCTTCCAATTATTCCTGATCAATATCGAAACTCCTTTTGCTGTTCTCTGATATTTTGGAACTCCACCCTATATGTGGATATATTTTGCTACTTTTTTCTTTGTTTCGCTCAAAACAGCTATGTCTATGTCTAATTTGTCTATTTCCGAAATTACTTCTTTTTGTTTCAATTCCTTCAATGTTCCATGTACCTATTTTCATTCTCCTTGTCCGTCGCCATTGTCGTAAACTGTTGTAGCTGTCCAAATTCTGAAGCTGTGTTTGTAGATTTTTTGCAAATTTAATTTTACGAGTGAAGAAAACCCGTCGCCTAGCCATTGTATTTTTGAGTGTTCGCTAGAAAATGTCGTGATTTGGGGGTTTCGCCATGAAGCAATGAAAGTAATGGCTCAGGTGGCGGAGTCAATAATGGTAATTTCACTTTGCCATTAAGACAGCACCAGACGTTTCTCCAGCAAACTTCAATGCGCCACAATGCTCGCAAACAACGTCCATGGGACCAATACGAACGAAAGGAAGCGAGCTGTAATCAATTGTGCTATCGTACACAAACGCTGCTCGATTCAAATCAACATTTGAAGCATTTCTTCTTGCGCGTCGAATATTCTCGCGTTGTTGATTTGACATATTTATTTACTAATTGTAATTTCACGCGTCTGTGTGGCAGCACTGGCAATCAGGCGGAGACTGCCCACAGTATTTCTCGTCAGAACTTGAAATTTCAACTCAACTGCTGAGAGTTAAGTCGCTTCAGATTCCATATTTAGGTGTACATGGAATTGCATTAATCTAATTTTTTGTACGAACGTTATTAATTTTACAGATTAAATTACAGATTTCCTCACGAGAGGAACTACAGGCTACTTCAGTTTAAGAATTATATGACACACGGATGTCTGTTCCTAAGGTAGACAACTTAATGCCTGTGTTATAGGTCATAGACGTGCTTGCTATGATGCGACGCACTCATATAACACTGTCTGAGACGCAATAATTGATTCATTGGTGATATCACATTCGTTCATAGAAATATGAGTGAAGACACGATTTATCTACCTCTAGTTAGATTTACCTATTTAACTCATCAAAGTAAATAATATGCTGGTAGGTAAGTAAACAATAGGTTGCTGTCATCGACCGTTTATAAGTAAAATGTAACTACTCTATTTAAGACAGACACCGTCTATGTAATACTCATTTCTTTATATATTTCATTTTATTTAGAGCCTATTTTTGCAGGACAAATTAAATTTGTTGGCTAGATTAATTTTAATATATTTTCCGCAGCGATAATATTCGTATCCTTAGGAAATCGCAGCCTAATCAGTGGTCGGCATTTGTGTCGATCGCTAAGTTAAGCAGTTCTTACCGTGACGAGGTGATAGGAGTGACCTCACTGGTTGCCAGTTTACCCCTTGTTATATAAAAAACGAAAAAAAAGACTAGTGGTCCCGGCAGACGTTGTCTTTCCAGATATATGATCAGATAAAAAGTCCAGTACTAACTAACGGCATCCTGACACGAGATTTATATAATTAATAAGCAAATAAGTTACTACAAAGTCATCGCCAAATATTTCACAATATTTATTTTGTGTTGATTTTTTTATATACTTGTGCGTTAAGATATATATATCTTATTGCCAAATTTCATGATTCTAGGTCAACGAGAAATTTGCTATAGATTTTTATTCCCTTTTCGAATGTACTAGTATGAGTTGTGACATATATAGCCACATCTTCTGAGAGGGTTGATTTTTGCACATCTTCAAGGGATCGCAGATTTTTATATATTTGGTATTAATTTTAACGTAACCGTACCGTAACTTTTCTGAGAAAAACGGTCTTGACGGACAGTAAGACGGGCCAAGAAGTGACCCTATAAAGGTTCTTATTTTCCTTTGGAGGTACGGAACCCTAACATGTAGTATGTATAAGTGTAGTATCTACACTAATTTGTAAAGCTGAGGAGTTTGTTTGTTTGCTTGAACGCGCTAATCTCAGGAACTACTGGTCCGATTTGAAAAATTATTTCTTTATTAAATAACCCATTTATTGAGAAAGCTATAAGCATTATATCATCACGCCAGAATTGAATCTATTTTTTATCTAATTTTACTTGGACGAAGTCGCGAGCACAGCTAGTATAATATAATATGATACTATAGAATATAATACTTTTTATATATTATAGAAGTATTGTATGTAAGTCAATTGGCAAGTTAGCGTGGGTGTCTATTAAAATAGCGAAAATTCATAAGCACGCTTTTGCTATTAAATAGATAATTTGTAACACATTTATTACTTACAGTTGCCAAAGCAATATTTGAGAATTTGGATGTATTTGCATCGATAATGGAGCCGCTGACGATTGGGACAATGGGTACGCAGAAGCCTTTTCGATTTGACTTCGAGCATTACGTTCAAGAGGCCAGAACAAAGATGCCTAGCAGGAAAGCGGCAGGTAAAGATAATGTTCTTCTAAGTACGCTGTAACGTTATAATTAATCACTACACAACCGATCAGAAAGGATGCGTTTTCTGCTTAGAACATTAACAGTGCAATAATGTTGCATGAAATTTCATTACTGCACTGTTTTTATTTTATATATTTGCCATAGAGCTTTAATGTCTCCCATTAGATTTTATTTAAAATGTATGAATGCATTTGATCAAAAAGATACCGATTGAAAATAAAAATCGACTGGATGAAAACCAAAAAAAAGGCACGCATTCTACACCATCTTAAAAATTTTATACATCATATTTAGCAAAAGAAGTTTATAAAATGGATATAGGCAGCGACGTAGTTGAAAGAAAAGTCATCTACTTTTCTTGCAACACCTTGCAGTAATGAGAAATTAATTAAGCCACTCGTGCATTAGCGACTCACTTTGCGCTCGGTGCAATAATCTAATATTAATGTCACCTTATATTTTTTTGTTATTTTTATATCATAGTATTTATTAGCATCACCTAAAATCATTTTGGCATTACTTCATTGAAGCATATGATTGGGGATCAAAAATGAAAAATTGGTAAAAAAGGAACAGGGTTGTAAAGTTAATATTCTCCAAAATACATTGGAGAGAAACAGAAAGACGGGCAACATAGCCTCGATGCTAATAAAATTAATAACTAATAGTGATGTTAACAAATAATCAGAATAATAATACATGAATATTTATTTTGTAAGTTTCTGTCAATAAGACATATTTATTTTTAAATTACTTTAGTATTCACGAGTAATGAGGGCATAGTTTCATGTCAAGGTAAATACCATTCAGAATTTTGGTCAACTTCATAGACAATTAATATTCAGAGTACGTCTATTGCACCAGCGACAGTTTTTTTATAGGTGGGTTTACTCTAAATATTGGGAAACGTAAGCAATTGTACTTCCATTGTAAGCCCTGAAACAGTTAAAAAACTCTAGGTCGTTTCTAGTTTAGCAATTGTCCGCAGCGTGGCGTCGTTCTAGATTTGTCATGTTTAGAACACGTGTGGCGAAAAAATAGAGTGACGAATGGGACGGCAAATTGTCATGGGCGATCCTAAAATTTCAGGAAGCCTTTGTCACTCCACTTTTCATGAACCGCGCTATCGACTTGGATGAAATTTTGTTTGTATATTCCAAGGGAGTCGTAGATGGTTTGAAAAGAGAATTGGACCCGGTAGATGGCCCTGATATCGCCATGTTTCTCGCAACAATCTCGTCCAAGCTGCTGGGTCATTTGCACTCCTATCTAATTTGGTTTAATCGCATTCTTCCTGGAAATAAGTAAAAAAAGAAAAAAAAGGAAAGTCGTTATAATATTTGAAAAATTCTAATAGATGCAGCAGTGATCGCATTTTCCGAATACCTCCGGAAGATAGCGTTAGTACTGGACCTTTCCTTTGATCGTTAATCGGACAAGAAAACGTCTACCGAGTTCACTATTTTTATATAAATTAAGCTGTTTTAATCATGTTTCTAATTTCGATCATAGAAATACTGACTAAAATATTATGTGCATTTACCATACCATATACCACACTATCCCACTGTAGTCCTTAAACTAGTGTTTCTTTCAGATGCCTGCATGATGCAGCTACTTATATTAGCAATGGAGACACAGACGACAGAAAACGAGGGCTCCTGTGAGCTGACCTCAGAATGTAAAGCACAATTAATGCAAGGGTCCGGGTTGGCTTTCCAGCAAACGAGTCGAGTCCGCGCCATGATTTTATCTCGTCTCTTTGATTGCATGGAAGGCGTTGATCTCTCAGCTTATATCTATAAGCTTTGCATACAAATTTACAAAGAAACAAAATCTTTAGAATCGTGGAATCACCCTCCTGGTACAAGGACACTATTTATGCAGCAGAGTATGTAAACAATGTTATTTATAAATCTCTTCTTACTGTTATAAGGTTGCGCTTGTTGTGAAATAAATAGATATTAGTGATGCCAAACAACCATCTTAAAGTTATACTTCTATCTCTTTAAGCAGTAGTCAGAACCTTCTCTTCCTTAATTAATTTATATACATATATAAAAGCAAAGGCTCGACTAACACAAAATCTTGAAGACCGCAGGACGTACAAAGACGAAATTCGACAGGCAGGAAGTTTTTATGCATGAGAAGCTAAACTACTTTGCTTTAATCCGCGAATGAATACGAAGGAAAATCGGTGTAATGCTGCAACCCGGATGGGTGGAAAAACTGTTAGTTTAAAAGATGGAGGAAAACTATGTATCTTAAAGGGCAATAAGAAAAAAATCTTAGGGGAAAAAAGGCTCCTAATTGAGATCAGATGGCCACGTGTTGGCCACATACAGAACTGCGCAACAACCTATGGATACTGCCCATAGCTGACAGCACAGGTTGCTTTACATCAGGTATGTAAGTCTCCAACAAAAAATCATTAGCTGGGATGGCCCCATACTTAAGTGAGGCATGGAGAACTAAATAGATTAGCATGGGTACTTGATGTGTGCCTAGACAGATGTGTGTGTGCCTAATATATTTAGTATATTTGACTTCCAATCAAAAAGATTAATTAACTTATTAATATAAATAATTATGGCCAATCCTGGGCAGTTAATTTATTAAATGCAATTGACAGACCAAGACATTTGACAGGCTGCGTTTCACTAAGCGATCGCAACACGCAAAATGCACCCACAGCCGTTCCAATTGACGACCGCGATCCTTAGAGATTTTCTACCTAAGTATTTAGGATCTGTAAATTCTACTTTTAACAAAAAACTAAACTCTCTTACTTTTAGTTTCGCTAAACAAGGAGTCTTCAAGCAATTGTTGACTGAAGGCACTACAGCTTTCTACCTCAGGTCGAAGATCGAGAGGCAGACCCAAAACAATATGGAAAGATATAGTGACAGAGGACAAGAGGAAGTCTAGAATTTCCGAACACGTTGTGAAGGATAGGGCGAAATGGAGGAAGAAAATTCGTAAATTTGACCCCACCACCATGTGGGAGACACAGTAATAGAGAAGAACAAACAGTAGGACCCGATTAATGTCACTTTGTGATATTAGCCGTAAGGTTGTAGAGACCGTGGAGGTCCTATTAAAACAGAATGTGACAGATGGATCTTCCTTACGTAGATAGAAGATCTCGAGCATGATTAGTCATTACGAGGCCTTTAATTAAACTGGCGGCACTATGTCAACTTTAACTATAGGTTAAACTACCTGTTAAGGCCTGTTCACACTGTCATTCTCATATGTCATTTTTGGTACATACATTTTTTATATATAGGACTATATGACACTGGGACGTCTGTTCTTAATGTAGACAATTTACTACATACGTTATAGGTAAAAACTGCATGTTATACAAATTTTTTTTTGGAAATGTATAAATACATACATATAGATACTACCCAGACTCGAGGGGATAATCAAACTCACAGCCCCCGGAACAGAAGCACGCTCAAAGACACTCAACGGGTAATAGAGAGAACAACTTTGGCCGTTACGTTGCCTGGCAAAATCGGGAATGAGGCGATCACAGAAGAACTAAAGTTGTCGCCATTGCTCTGAAAATTTGCAAGTTGAAGAGGCAGTGGACAGGCCACATAGCCCGAGGAACGGATAACCGATGGGGTGCAAAGGTTCTGGGTTGACGTCCTTGATGCTGGACGACGAGCTGGAAGGCTTCTTTCATGGTGGACCCACGATATATGTAGTTAGGGTCGCTGGAAGTCGTTGGATATAATTGGCACAAAATTGATCACTAAAAGAGAATAGATATCGGTGTCCCAAAAGAACAATGACGTAATTGTTAAAACTGAAATTTTATAGGTGAACCAAAGGAAAAAAATATTGTTTGAAATACTAACAGTAGAAATTAATTAATTGACTGAAAATAATAAGAGAGGTGTGTGTATAGTCCACATTATTTACTGGAATATTAACATTTAATATTAAGGTTTTTTATACCATTGAGCATTAAAACGCGATTTGTCAAAAAATTGCAATTACGTCATTGTTCTTTTGGAACAGCGATATGTTCTAGCCTGATTACGATTAACCTGCTTCGAATCCCAGAAAAAATTTAATCAAGTTAAATTATTTATATTAAAAAATGAAATTAAATTTAAAAAAATAATTATAATTCGCTCATCGATGTGTTAGATAGGTTAGAAGATCACCAGCTGAGCGATCCCGACGGAAACCGTACTGGCGGTCACTAATCAGCTGGTGCTCCTCCAAGTATCGATAGAGGTGGTCATTAATGATGAATTCCATTATCTTTGACAGCAAGGAGGTTATCGCTATAGGCTCCTGTTCCCTTTTCTAAGTTTACATTAGAAATAATTTATGATAACCGACTGCCGTATGACGTCATCACCGGAACCGACCATACTCCAAAACGCTGACCCCGGTAAGATCTGTGAAAAAAAAGTATTTGTCTATAACAGGCGTCTGTTACCTATAACACAGGCATAAAGTTGACAAACCTTAGGAACAGACCTCCTTGTATCTTCTCAAAAATATATATTTTTTAAAGTTACGACACTATGGGCTTCCCACCAATAGTTCCCGATGACTAGGTATGACGAAGAAGAGATTACCAGATGACCTGGGCGTCTTTGCGGGAAAGATGGAGGTTCAAGTAGCCCAGAGTTGGAAAGAATGGATTAAGTGGGGAGGGGCCTTTGCCCAGCAGCCTTCTATTCGCTCAATTCTAAGTATCGAAATCTTTTCTTTTTCCGCTCGCAATATTTAGCTACTGTATTTTAGTTAAAGGAGGTCCGCATAGATTTGACAGAGTAAGAATGTCAGACACTACATTGGACCAGGCGTTGGTTTAAGGGATCCTTCATTGTGCGCATTAACTATATCAATTTCCCCCTATTAACCAAATTGTATAAATTATTTACAAGCTATTTTACTAATTAACTAACACTATTTATATGACTCTAATTTTTTGATCTGCGAAGAGACCTCCCTCGGACTTCAAAGAATGTTACAAAAAACACATATAGATAAACGCACACAGATTTGATGTGGGGATCGAACCCACGACTCCCGGAACGGAAAGCAGGGTCACGGCCCACTGCGCCAACAGGCCAGTCAAAAAATAGGAGTTATATTTGTTTTGTGTTTGAGGAGGTCGTAGCTGAATTAGTGGCCGACACCTAAGTCGATTGCTAGGTTAAGCAGTTTTTACCGTGGCCAGGTAATACTTTGTGTTTCGGAAGGCACGTAAAACAGCGGGTCCTGAATAATGTCACTAAGGCTATTAGTCGTGAGATTGTAGAGATTGTGAGGATTCCGGGGATAGCAGCGATTCCACAGAGGAATTGTGCGAGGTATGAAGTTTCTTGAAAATCGCACGGTTGTGGATTTTAGGACATCAAGGTGGCGAGGGTGAAATTTCAGATTCTTGCGAGAAGTCCTGTGGTGGGATACAGCTGCTTTTTAGTTCGTCGCTTTTTTGTTTTTGAAGGCGGTTTTCTTTTTATTTAAAAATAATTTATGTCTCCAACAGTACGCAGTGCAGTGAGCGTACAGCCGATGTAAGACGTATAAGTGTCGTGTTACTGATAACTTGATAAGCAAGGTCATGATGTAACGTCTAGTCTGTATGTAATGGCACTCGGGGAACCAATACGCCCCAGAAATGTAATGCGCGTGTGCAAATAAATAACATTGCACAACAACTACCTCGCCGTAGTTATTGCTTGTAATTTTCTGGTGTAACCTAGGAATCTATTTTTTTTATTTTTATAGCACATAAAGCTGAAAAAATAGTTTGTTTGCTTGAGCTCGCTAATTTCAGGAACTACTGGTCCAATTCGAAAAATTCTTTCCATGTTAGATAGCCTATTTATCGAGGAAGGCTATAGGCTATGGAATCGTTGTTTTATTACCTAATTTTACGCGGACTAATTCGCGGGCACAGCTAATGTGATTTAAATCCCATATCTTTTGATTGCGTACACATAGGAAGTTGTTTTTTTTTTCTGTTAAAACCAATTTAAATTAAGATTTAAATAAAATTTAAATTGGGTTTTCGTGTATTGTTATCTATACAAGGGACAAAAGGTAAAAAATTAAAGTGTATTTTTGTAACGTCTAAATATATATAGACGTACAATTCAGTAGTACATTATTTTGTTGTATCTCGTAAGGTTTAGCCAGCGCACGCGACGTAAGCGCACAAAAATACGTTTTTACGACATTTCGCTACAAATCCTTGAATTTTTTTTTTTGAATTTTTGAATACGTAGGGACGGACAGACAGCGACAGCGACTTTGTTCTACACTATGTAGTGATATAAATTTGTTGTATCGATTGTTTCCGAAATAAAATAATAAATTATAGCAACTGAAATTGCTGGCTTCGAGTAGTATATTTAACAAAAAAAAAGGAATATCTAATTATCGAGCACCATGTATAATGTCCTCAAATGACTTCGCACAGACCAGTAACTAGTGCTGTCATCGGCCAAGCCAATCGAGTCACGCTCGCGTAAGAAAGCGCATAACAAATAAGAGTTCCCGCTAGTTTACTTCTTTATGAGTTTGCATACGATTATAACGTGAATGTGCACGGCTATCGGCACCTACTTGTCATGCAATGCAATGCAATTATAGGTAACTGATTTACTAACGAATATAATCACCATTATAGCGTAATATACATTCAAAAAACGACTGGCCCGTTGGCGTAGTGGGCAGTCACCCTGCCTTCCGCTCCGGAGGTGGGTTCGATTCCCGCCTCGAGCCTGGGTGCATTATCCATAAGTATGTATTTATAAATTTCCAAAAAAAAAAATGTGTATAACATGCAGCTGTTACCTAGACAATTTAATGCTTATGTTATAGCTAACAAACACCTGTTATACACAAATATTTTTTTTGTAGAAATATATAAATATAGATATAAAAAGACTCGAGGCGGGAATCCAACCCTCGACCCCAGAAGCGCAAGGCATGGTCACAGCCCACTGCGCCAACGGGCCAGTTGAATGGCTGGCTAGACTATTTATTGATAAGTGGGCCTAGCACGAACATTTCCCGAATCATGAAAAGTTTGTGTATGTAATGCAGAACATGAATTGACGTTCATCTTATGCCGGAGCCAGACATAGCTTCATTTGAATGATCATGTAAAGTGTCCGTTGATTTTGTGTGGCTGCGCAAAGTTTTATAGAATTTTATAGTTTTTAAGGGCAAAATTGTACAAACACTTTGAGCTATGTCTGGCTCCCGCATAATAAAGGATCCCAATAAAGGTACGGTTATAAAGTAACGTTTAAGAATCGCTCGCGTCGATTCGCTTCCGATCCGGCGTCCGTTTAGCTTGCGCGGAGACATATTAAATTGTAAGAATAATATGCATTCTCAGCTATCGGTATAAGAAAGTTTTGCAACGCGAGGTAAATGCTAATCAGATGGCGGGCAACTAGACTAGACGGAGAAAATCTGTTCAGTTACGTATCACTGATTTTTGTTCATTATTTTTTAAGTTACGGTAATACGAATCGTCTTCTATCTATAGCGTTATTCCGGTCTAGTACCAGGGTCCGCTTAAATTGCAGAGGATGGCTGTGGTCGCGGTAAAAATTGCTTAACCTAGCGACCGACTTAAATGCTGGCCTGACTGATTACGCTATCAACTCATTAGGTCATGCTACTGACAAGTATGTTATTATTTTATATGAATAGCGGCAAACAGCCGGTTCGCTTGAGTAATCACCGACGCCCACGGATTACTGCAGTACCAGAAGGCTAGCATATGCATTTCCGGCAATTGAGGAATGAGAAGGCTCTTCTTTAGGGTTCCGTAGTCCTACAAAGAACCCTTATTGTTTCGCTCCATCCGTCCGTCCTAACTATTAGATTTAGAGCCTTAAAATTTTCATTTTAAAAACCCAATAGGAAAATTATTTTGAGCGAAATCGGACGACAATTTGTGAATATAATTTAAAACATAACTTTTTTACCAAATTTCCTTAAAATTAGATAAGGTGTGATCTTACGTTCTGTGGTTAATTTGCTGTTCGAAAAAGTTTGTTCGTAGAACCATTTCTCAGCGTAAAGAGACTGGTCAGTCTAAAAAAGATTTAATGACAGCTGTCACTTGAAATTAAACGCGACATCAATTATAATAAAATTAATTCGGTTCATTTTTTGGCTACACGTATTAAACAAATAAATGAATAAGTGATGAGTGAAACAGGTATTTTTGCCTGTCCTAAGACAGGACTATAGTTTGAAGGGAAAACGGACCATCATCATGTGTCCACGCTAGTATGTCCATGGGTTCCGTACACAATTAGTAACTTTTCTCTTAATCTCACGTAGTAGTTAATTGATATTTACATTTAATGTTTCGTCATATATGATCATCAAATATCAGGTGCTCGAGTACCGTCTCACCCGTCAACTTCTTTTGGTCACTTTATAATATGACCGCGTGTGCCTGCAGTGCGGCGCGGTGCCCAAGGAGGCGTCCGTGTGCCTGCTGTGCGGCACGCTTGTGTGCCTGAAGCAGCCCTGCTGTCGGCAGCACCAGGTATGTCATCATCATCATCGTGGCCATCACCTATTATAGCTCATGGCTTGACAAATACTGCCTCATCACGTTTTGCCACTCTGGCGTTTTTAAAGCAGCCCTGCTGAAACCAGCACCAGGTATGTTATTATTATTATCATGGCCATCACCTATCACAGCTCATGGCTTGACAAATACTGCCTCATCACGTTTTGCCACTCTGGCGTTTTGTAAAATTGAGTAGATTAGACTTTCTACAGTCTCTGATTTAGCCATACTTGAAAATATTTGTAAAGAGGACTCAGTTACGATGACAAAGAAATATTTTAGTTTCTAATTGACATTTATCTGTATGAATTGGGAATAAGAAAAATTATATGTGGTACTGTAGACCTCTGACCTACGCTTTTTAGCCACCTCATTTACATAGAAGAATAAAAAGTAACAGTAATTTTGGCAACTCTATCTTCGACTATAGCAATGCCACACTAAGAAATCTTATTCGTACGCCGGCGCCGCTTAGTTTGAGCTTTTGCGACATGTTTCTGCATCCTAAGCAAGTCATACTACGACGCCATAAAGATGTGATCTTATTCCTCCTAAAACGTGTGTGTACGCATGTATTGCGTGTAAGAAATCACCTGTTGTAGTTATTGTTACCGTAAATGCGACAAAAACAATAAGAAAGGTATTTATGTGACTTTTCGGTATTTGTTACGGCTCCTGTTATGGTGCGTTACTTGGGGGGGGGGGGGGGCTAAAAAAGGGGGGGGGGGGAAAAATTTGGACACCCGGGGGCAGGAGATCTTAAGGGCCCCCCAGTAAGAAACCCTTTTTTATGTTTACCCTAAAATTAGGGAATACACTCATTAATTTTAACAGAATTAAAATACTATTAATATTATTAGATGCCAGCCTCTTAAATGACCAACGTAAACAATGGACATGTTTGGAATTATATATTGCCTTTATTTGGTCTATATACCGTCAAAAACTACCCGACTATATTGTACAGGGACATGATAGGTATGTTTTTTGAAAATCCAAAATCTAACGTCCCAAAATGTAAATAAATTGCCCTAGTTATTACCAACATTAATCAAGACTAATAAAATCATAAATTAAAATGTCGTATAATGTAAAAATATTTTTTAACTGATTCATTTTATGAAGTTTCATATTAAATTGATATTAAACCATCCTTCTATTGACGGGACATCATTGCCAGAACGTCACGCTGATCTGATGTGAGAATGAGGTACTGGTACCTGGAAGCGCCAGCCTGATTCAGCTGCAGACCAAAAAGACTGCAAGCGTGGCGCTAACTCTTATTAGATAAATAGATAGGGCTAAAGAATAAGGAGTGGAGTAAAAAGATTTAAGTGTGGATGGAAAGAAAAAAAACCGGCAACGCATTTGCGAGCCCTCTGGTGTTGCAGTTGTCCACGGGTGTCGGTAGTCACTTAGGTGAACCCGGCGCAGTCGAGGTCGCCGGAGGGCGTGCAGACGGCGGCGCGCGATCTAGGCGCAGCGCTGGACGCGCTGGCGGCGCAGACGGGCGCCCAGGCCTCGCAGCTGGCGGCCGCGCTGGCGCAGGTGGAGGCCTACTGCGCCGACGTGGCCCGCCTGCGCGCCCAGCTGCTGCAGGCCGAGCAGCAGCTGCGGCACGCCGCGCAGCCCAACTACAGTCCGCGCGACCCCGAGCGGGCCGCCGCGCACCAGCAGGTAAGAGCCTCCCCGGCTCTCCTTCTCCGCGCGGCACAGGCACCTTTTTTTAGACCCGTAGTAGGCGGCAGGTGGCGTGTGGTAGGTGAGCTGTGACGGGCGGGGACAGAGGGTTTGTTGGGGGGGGATGAGGGGGGTGGGGGCAGGGGGTTTGTTGCATACTAAGTAAGTCATAATACGACAACATAAAGAGTAGCAAGACGACTTGGACGCCTTTGCGGGAAAGAAATGGATTCAAATGGGTTGGGAAAGGAAGGTATGGTTGGAAAGGGGGAGGCTTTTGCCCAGCAGTGGGACAGTATAGGCTAATTAAAAAACGCACGCATGTAATGCGTGTAAGAAATCTCTTGTTGTTGATGTTATTATTACCGAGTAAGGTTAGCCTTTGTTCAGACACGGCGGTCGGGCGGCGTCGGTCACCGCATGATTTCAAATCGTGCGGTTACCGACGATTTGTAATCGATTCTCACTCACGATTTTGCGTTGAGAGATAACCGCACGATTAAAAGTTGTGCGGTTCTCACTGCGCAAAATATCGTGAGTGTTCAGACGACGGCGATTATTAAGCGAACCATATAAATAAGAACCGCGCGGTTTGTAACGCGATTTTGAAACCGCGTGGTTCCCCTCTTGTCTGAACAAAGGCGTAGCGCTCGTACGTCCGCCAGTGGTCTTTAACGTCTGAAAGTGTATCAATTAAAAATTTTATTAATTGAATTAATAATGCCTCCGAGTTTCGGAAGGCAAGTAGAAGACCGGGTCCCGATTAATGTCACTGACTAATATTAGTCGTAAGATTGTACAAATTGTTGGGACTCCAGGGATGACGTCAGACGGCAGTGGGTCATCTTAACTCGCCCTAAAGCCACATCCACTGCAAGCTAAGCAGACCCTGGTACTGTACTGGGATAACGCTAGGAAGAAGAGGCTATTTATTTTTAATTAATAGTCCAAAAATAATGTGCCTTGTTTTAAATTTAGAATATGGACTTCATTGGTAACATATTTTTGTTAAAAAAATCATCAGACCCTAGATCGAGGTTTTAACTATACTTCGTCTTCATCATCAGCCTTCAATAGTTCACAACTGGGGATAGGATCTCCATTTGTATTTACAGCCGCTTTCCGTCGCTTTTTATGTTCTATCGCGTTGCATAGGAAGAAATCGGAGCAGTGCAAGGCACTTATGACCCAGGTGTAGATCAATACAGGCACAGGCACCACACACGCGAACACACACACACACTCATACACACACACACACACACACACACACACACACACACACACACACACACACACACAGTGCTAGAATGGGTCACCCGTCGCAGCAAGAGCTACTTAACCTAGCGATCGACTCAAATGCCGACCACTGATGGGGAAGTAGAGGACTAGTATACCTTCTAATATTTGAAATTTTGAACACCAGTTAGAGTACTGAATGTGGAGCGCGTGACACAGTTCTAAGTCCCGCTATAGTTAAAGTTGCTGGGTTCTATTCCATACCTATCACCTACTTAGTACTTAGTTGAGGAATGAGGAATGAGACGCTTGCGCTGTTAAACTTATTTTTGTATTGCCGATGCCGCACATAGCTTCATTTGAATGATCATGTACTGTGGCCGGGGACTTTGTATAGCTGCGCGCACGCAAAGTTTTGTAGAACTTTTTAGTCTTCAAGGACAAAATGTACAGACATATTTGGCTCCGGTATTATGTCATACAAAACATTGCGCAGCTACACAAAGTCCCCGGCCACACAACATGATCATTCAATTAATTTGAATATATATAGCTATATCTGGCTCCGGCATTAAAATATTGCGGAGTTGTATTTAAAAAATCAAAAATAATGTTTAAAATATCCTTAAAAAGACTCTCATTTCGTTGCGTAGCTCACAAATGGCCTGTATGGTTTCTGCGAAATCTGCTGTTTGAAGTTTCTCTCTACTATTTCTACTTTATAGCAAGACTATCTATTCATAGATCTCTTGAAATAACGATAGGTCTTAAAGGACATGTATCTAAGCCTTTTAAAATATTAAAAAAAAAAAAATAGATCTCTTGTCTCTTTAAACAACCCAAAGACTATAGCGTAAAACGGAAAAAACCGAAAACTTTAAACGGCGAGTTACGTGCTGAATGCAGATCATTTTTTTTAAAACATCAAGATTTGATAATAATGTATTGAAATGTCGATTTTTTCTACATAAACTTAGAAAAAAATATAATAAGTAGATAATAAATTTATGGGTAAGGCGGATAAAAATATATAAAATGAAAGATCCTTTTGTGACCGACTCCGCTATCGATTCGCCTACTAAGGATAGTCTGAAGAATATCGAAGGCTGCTATAATAGAAATATATTTAGAGGCAAATCATTTGATAGTTCGCGGCGTGCATTGCAGTCGGGAGCTGAAAAGATAACGAGAACTTTTAAGTGCGTCCGGAACACATTCGGCAATTTATCACAGGTATTTATCACAGATAGAAAAATATCTAAGTAGTCCTTATTTTAATGTACCTTACTATAAAATAGTTATTTTTTAATGTTAAAGAATATATCATCACAAAGGACTATATCATTACAAATGTAAGGTCTCCAACTAGCCTCTAGTACAACAGTATGAAAAATCATACGTTGCTTCTTATCCACTAGCCTATAGTGTATATACTCAGAACTATTAAAATAAATAACTTTGTAGAGGGGGCTCTGCCCTTATGTGAAAGAAGTTGTAGATTCAAAAATGTAAGAAATGCTCAATTATGTGGGTTTAAGATTATACTTCTGACAAATATTAATGTAAGTATTTTAAATAAGTCATTTAAAAAAACTTCAACTAATAATTATATGCTTTGGTACTTGTAACTAGCATTTCTCTATCATAATTTTATAGTAGTATTGTGCAGCTTTAGATGTCCTTTTTAATAATGAACTTATGATAGTCTTTCTGTTTCTTTTCTTTTACGTAACTAATGCCTAAATGTAATGACAACCTACTAAAATACCTTGGCCTGTCGAGAACTATCATAAGTTCTTTATTAGAAAGGACAGATGTCCTATAAAGCCACACTTGATCATACCAGATGGACTAGGCAGGGAAGGGAACACTGGCAGTGAAGGTAAGTGTTAGTGGACACCAGAATGGGCGCTCTTAAACCTACACCCGGGTCACAAGTCCCAGACACTGCTATATTTACACTTATTATTTATATATGTATAATAGAGGGTCTTTGTTTAATGCTATTTTATTCTCATAATAAAAAAAATATTTCAGTTCATACTTGCATTTGTGCAGCACTTTAACAAATAGTGGGATCATATGAAAAGGGTTTGTGGATTTACAGCACTTTAGGCTTGGTGGCAGGCGCAGGCATCGCCTCACTGAAGCCACATCTCCATGCCGGCTCCCAGTCACCCCCGTGAAGAAGAAGAAACAGGTATCTGTTACATTAACACTTGACATCTTTTGACTAGTACAGTAACTTGGCAGAATAATTTTGTTATATTAAAAACTTGCAGAACTGACACACTGACTGTCTTGCTTCAATTTAGGCTCATGTCATAACCAATTAACCAATTTCCTTAACATCTTTGCCATAATTTATGGAAAAGATGTTAAGGAGATTGGTTAATTACATTTGTAACACTGGCAGAATGTTTTGTGAAATAATAATTTTATATGGTACATCAGTCAAAAAGTTTAGTATGAATGTCATCTATTTGAAGTATTCAAAAGTATCAAACAAGTTTAATTTTTTTAGTACTTTAAAATAATATTTTGACTTTTTTTTTTACTTTTCCTTAAATCTTTTCTAAAATGTGGTTTTCAAGTTTTAGTGAGATTAATGAACAGAGATTGATTTATATATATATACACAACATTTAGTTTTATTATAGTGTTTCCACTCATCCTCGAGATCTGTAGAGTACATACTCCATGTAATTACGTGAGATGCGTGTGCCCTTATGGGGTCAGAATGCCTTTCTTTTCTTTTCTTTCTTGCCAGTATAGTGCAGAGAAGTAGGGTTGAGTATGTTAGTGATTTGTTGGCTCATTGATAGATGTCGGCGATGGATAATTTTTGTGGGTATTCGGTCGGGGAGTCCCTCGTTCGTTTTGATTGTTAACAGGGTTAGTGCGTAAATGTAGTACCATGTACACTACTGTATTTACTAACTAAAAAAAAATTCTGAAACATGTTGCTACGTTTGAGGAACGGTCACAGAGGGACGGATCGCGTTGGACGGTCACAATTTCCACCTGGATGATTTTGGACAACCGACGTTTGACAGCTGCCACCGCTGTTGCAGGTGCCGGGCCGCAGCCGCAGCCCGGCGCGCCTCTACAGCCCCTTCGGCATCGAGACGCCGCACTGCCGCGACACCCGCATGTCGCCCTACATGCCCGACACCCCCCGCAGCCCCCGCAGCCCATATTAACACAACACAAAAACACTACACTACACACCTCGCTTTATTAGATTATGGAAACTCAGTGTCAAATCACTGTGTTCCATGTTGTTGAATTTGTTTTCTATTATATTTGATTTCATGTCATGGTACCCGCAAGGATGCTGATATACAATGTTCTGGCAATTACACAGAATATATTTCACACTTGTGTACATAATCTTTTCTGATAAGATAACAGTCGATTTGAATTCAGTTGTTTGACGATATTCAGCGAATTCGGTAAAGTGAAAATGAAACTATGATCATCGATTTGCTTGGAGACAATTTTACACGCTTCATTGGAGGCTACTTCAAGGCTCTAAATCTAATAGTAAAAAACATCTACTTACAAATTTTAAGCCTCGTATGTTTGCTTTAAACTTGGTACATTTTCCTTTTAAACTGCAAAAAAGAATGCAGGAACATACGTGTTCAGGGAAGGTTAGACGACAGACTAATGAATCACATAATTAATAATACACTGGCTTAAGGTTTATTAGCATGGAGTACTCAGTACCTTAGACTTCGTCTTTTTCGACTCATGAATGATCATTAAGTACTACCCAGACGTGAGACGAGTGACGACTGACGTCATATTAGACCAACCATTTTAATTAGCATCTGTATCATTGTAATCTGTGTTTACCAGACTGTATAGAGCCAACTGCCTTTAGATTCGATGTGTTTGTCTGATGCGCGGATTAAGTTAATAGACAATAGAGAGAAGATAAGTATTTCTCGTTCGCGCGTTACGTTAATTGATATTTGAAATATTTGATGGGTGCTGTAAAATGGCCACAAATAGCGGTCTATTTGTGGCCATTTTACTGCCACTTATATCACCGTAAAGAGTAAAAAATTCTATTCATCTAATACTAATGTATTAAAAAAACATGATTTAGAAAGAAGAACCTAAAAAATCACCAGAGAAACACTTGATTAAACCTAGTTGCTAAATGGATGCGGTCAAAGTAAATGTGTCAGACCAATATTTTCTGATTCTTTAGGCATTTTTTTGTACATTGAGTTATGATTTACTTACAAAACACGTGAACGCGTGAAATTGTTACGAAAGAAAATAGTAAATAAAAAAACGAGTGCGCTTCAGACCACACGACTGAAGTAAAACTTCTTTAGCTCTATCTATATGTATGTATATATAACGCAGGCAAATAGCTTAACTAACCGATTAATTTATAGTCTAGCCTCTTTACGAAACGGTGCCGTTCAACTCGCTTCCTGAATGATATTCAGCTATTTGCTTAAACAGCTAGGCAAGTGACTTGAATCGATGACATTTCAATACTTACTTAGCCTGTTTAAAGTCTAAGTGAAGAATAGTACAATGAAAGAGTAAAATGACAATACAAAAAATTAAGTCAAGGAAGCCGAAACTAGTCGAGACCAGCCGAGGTCAGTCGAGACCAGTCGAAACCAGTCGAAACTAGTCGAAACCAGTCGAAACTAGTCGATAAAGTCTAAAGTCGAGAGGTTCGCATAGTGGAGTCAAGATGCATTTTAACTGAAAGGCTGACTAAGCTATCTTCATTAACTATGAGGGAGAGAGGGAAATCCCTCTGAACTTCCGTTCACCTCCTCGCTTGATGATGCACTTCCGTAACGCTCTAGGCACGCATTCGCTTACTTACTCCCAAAAGTCAAGCTTATGTAAAGCAGTTTCACAACAAAAAATAATTCAAAATCATTGCCGCCATTCTTGATAGGGAATCCAGAATGGCTATATGCTCGGAATACTAGTTTATATATATAAAAATGAATGCCTATTTTCTTTGATCACCCGTGAACGGCTGGTACCATATCAGTAATTCTTTTTTTTTTGTGTTTGAATTGTAAAAAAATTAAGATAGTTGCGCGGAAAATTAGAAAATTTAGGAATCCTTAAATAGCAAATTTTATTATTTATAATGAAACCTTACGTCATTCACATCGACAGAATGCGTGTTGAAAATTTTTCTGTATGCTTGCGACGAGTTATAATCGGCAATATTGAATTTCAAGTAAAAAAAAACGGCTAAAAGAAGTTATCTTACGGCTAGATCTTAGTCCATAGATGTTTAACTGACAAGATTGGCCACTGGCTGAGGCACCCCCTGGGATTTCGCGCCTAAAGCGACCGCACAGTTCGCTCTATGTAGAGCGGCTCTGCTTATATTTTAAGCTAGCATATATAGTTCCTTACAATAATTATTAATTACATGTTTAAAGGCGTACAAATAAATTATTGCTATTATAAGAAAGTAGGCGTTTTTTTGCATGTTATAATGTTGATGCCGGGTACATCGCATTGTAAACTACACCACCTAGCACCGCATTAAGTGTTAATGTGCTTTCCGAGCAGTATTTCATCTATTTTCTCGTTTCTGCCTCTGCCTAGCCTGATTTTGTGTGATCATAGTAGCGCCATATAATGTAACTAACATACTTGATACGTTCTTGATTCTTCTTATAAAAACTAGTACATTCATTTAAATTTCGGCAAGAGAGACTGAAATACCTGTTTGTTCTTTATTTTTTATTGTTTTTTTTTTTTAAATTATCTACTAAATGTAAAACATAATGTGATGTCACATTAATGACATTATTTATTTACTCTTCCTCTTAGAAAACGGAATTATTCTAATTTAACTAACATTAAATAAATTTATGTTAGTAAATAAAAGATGTTTTTATTTGGATAGGTACATCGCGACTAAAACGCAGTTTATGTTATTATATGTATGTATGGTTCGTCGGTATGTATAGACGCTCTATGCTCGTCCGTCAGGAAATGTACTTCATAATAGGAGTTTATTATGTTTTCTTAATTTATTTTCAAAGAGATTTATGTTAAGCCAGTTCCGCTCTTAAAAGTTTCTTTATTAAATTGTCTTTAGTAATATTTTTTTCATGCAAAATTTTAGAAGATAATTGTTGACCGAACTCAAGCAAATGGAGGAAGTGTCCTTATGAATTTTAAACGTGTATTTTACGTGTACACCATGAGCATGTAACAAATGTTTCATAATGCCAAAAAAAGAAGTATTTTTTTAGAAGTTTGGATAACAATAAGTTTAACATACGTAGAGTGACTTACTATGACACTTGAACAAAGATCCTAACTCACTATTATCCATAGAATTGCTAAACTTACGCTGAAAGCATATTCCAAATGCGTAAATGTGAATGCAACTTGTTCGCTACATATTTATAACTCGAGCAACCAGTGTAACATGGTCGCTTTCAGGCGACTTACGAAGGGATGGGGCTTTAGTAGAACGGTTCTCACTAGGGTGGCGGTGTAAATATCACGGTTAATACGTCTAACATACGCCAGGTGGGCAGAGACTGTCGCGAGAGCAAAAGTTGCCGCAGTCGCTCCTCGCGCACCGGCCGTTCCCCGCGTATACAATAGAAACAACGCACGTTCGACGTACGCACCGTTCCCGCCACATTTTAAATTTTCGTTCGAGATCCGATCGAATAATAATTACATTGCAATTGCTGTTCACTGGAGCGTTAAACGCCGAATCTTGGCGACACTGGGTACGACAGTACCCGGATTGCGTCGCGGCCGTTGACATCCGGTCAAAGAAAAAATCGGTTCACGAACGTAAATTTGAAAATGGCGCCTTTTGGCGGGTGTGTGTGACGTGATTTTTTTTCTAATTTAAAAGTGACCTAGGTGTTCCCTTATAGTGTCAGGAACGATGGTGAATTACAAATAAATAAATCAGTGCATGTTACGTTACATAAATTAGAACTCGAATATTACAAAGGTAAGTTCTCGATGTGGGTATTTTTAATAATTTAATTTGTAAGTACTAAGTAGCCCCTACCTGTTGCCCAATAAGATTTAAAATTGTATCCGTCGCTTTCTAAACAGTCGACCATGAGTGTGGCCGCAGTCACGACAAACTGATTTAATTTTACTGCAAGATAAATTTATAACTGGCTGTGAGATATCCGTTCCTTTTCCCTATATTGGTTTTATGTCAAAAATTGTTAAGTTTGCTCATGTCCCTAATCCACATATATCGAACAAAAATTTTCCAAGTCATATTACAAAAACGAAAAAGGAAATAATTGATAGTTAAAAGGCATACACAAAAATGTATGATTTATTTTAAGATTATAAAGCCACAATAAAAATATGTAGCGAAAATTGTTACACAAAATTTAAATACGGAAAACTATTAAGAAAATTTTCCGCATGGCAAGACTTATATTAACAATTTAAATTCCCCTACAAGTACACCTAAAAACACTTTCGTTTTAACGCTGTCATTATAGCCGTGAAACATGTTTGCTACATCCGGTTCCAGATGACTGAAAACTGGTCGAAGAAATAGAGCGATATGGTGGGGAAACGTTACTAAATAAACTTGATATCACACTCTCAACAGCTATTTGTACGGCTTATTTTGACTTTAACTTCAAAAGCTCATTATCGACAAAGATCTGTATTAAATATCCAAACTGTAATCTTTAAAAACAACCTATATATAGGCCTATATATATATATATATATAAAAGCCTATATATAGACATGAAACACTAATTCTGTAAATAATTGGTATCTGTTATCCGGTTTTTACTTGCAATTCAAGCAAAGAGTTCTTTCAATATGCACGTTGCAAGTTTCGTTTGTCATTTTTTTGAGAAAGTACATAATAAAAGAAGTAAGACTTAAGTAGCTTTTGTTCGCCGTTTCGCACGCATTTAATTAGAAAATTTTTCCTGTTTGTGTTTTTATTCAGCCAGTAGTGATAAGGAATTTAATCCAAACAATCACAGGCGTGCAACGTGCGTCAAAATTTTATACACATCTCGAGCCAATGGAACTTCAAATATTGTGTCAAATAAAATAAATCTAAATTGTTTTCTGAATCATATTTCATGTCGTAGACATATCTTTACTAATATATAAAGCCGAAGAGTTTGTTTGTTTGCTCGAATGCGCTAATCTCAGGAAGGTCCGCTTAGACAAATTCAGTGTTTAGATAGTCCATTTCTCGAGGCAGGCTGTTTATCAACACGCTAAAACTGAATCTTTTTTTAATTAATTTTACGCGGACGGACTCGCGTGCACAGCTAGTATTTAATATTGCGGCGGTATATCATGCATGAAATAATTGCTTTATGTAATATATAAGGTGCTGTCCAAGTTTGAGGTGCAATAGTTAAGTTTGCCAAGATTCTTGCCGGTGTGACAATACTTTTGTTGTTTGCCAAACTGTATGTGGAAGAACTGGAATACTAATCACGAAGGTTATTATGTCAACAAGCGTCATTGAATGCTGATCACGAATTTGATAGTTTGAAACCGTATTGATATAAAAAACGAAAATACAGAAAAATTCAGACCAGACATGATATACGGCTCTGAATGTTGAATTAGTTTGAAGAAACATAAAATTTCAATGCCGGAGATGAAAATGCTTCGCTGAGCAGGTGGCATCACGCGATAAGAGGATCCTTCAAAGTGGCACCAATAACAGAAAAACAGGGCATCCTTTTTTTATAGAAATAAATGATATTCAAAAAAAAATAGAAAACATTAGCTAGTACGAACATATAATGAGAAGAGACGCAAGCTACTTCGTAAGCAAAGTGCTAGACATCAGCACAAAGAAAAAGATACGAAGCAGACCGCCAGCCTCTTAGTGGTCAAATATCGAAAAAGACTTAAAGAAAAAGAAGATCCTGATATTGACAACCTAAGATAATAAATCTTGGCGCAAGCGCACAAGAAGGTTAATTCCCAAATAAAGCTGGAAAAAGAGTACGAGGTAGAATAAGTGAACGCTAAGAAAAATTTCGAATCCAAATTTGGCAGAGATTTGTCGGTAAACAACTTTTATTAAATGCCTGAATGTATTTAATGTATTGGATAAATGAACTTTACTACCGTAAGTCTACTATTTATTCATTTTTAAAAAATCACGATTTACAGAAAGTTACCTCAACTTATTTTGAACGATTTACAACGCATATACGACACATAAAATATCTAAAAGGAAAATGAAGACAATGAAGCCGGATTTCAATTGTTTGTATATTTTCTTCGCTATAACAATATAAAGAATTGCAAATGCAGTCCGAAAATGGCGTCAGCGTGAAAGAAAGGCTTCCAGCTTAAACGGCATGAGTCGCCAGTGAAAGTACCTCCGTCCTTGTAGGGTTGATAAACAAAATTGGTCACAGTATCTTAGTTTGTAGAGTCCATTCTTCGTTGACGAAAAAAAAAGTAATTTGCGTGATAAAAATTATATTATATTTTGCGTTTTACAAACATGTATAATTTATTGCATAAAAAACAAAATACGTATAAGAAACGAAAATATGTATTTGTATAGATGTATAAAAATTAAAAACTTCAGGTTCTTCGGCCTGTTTTTTTATGTCTTACAAGGTCGATTAATTAATGTAGCTCAACTTTTTATCTCAATATTTTTTTGGTAAATGAAAAAAAAAACATGTTCATAATAATTATCAATCACAATAATAAAAAAATAACCAAAATGCTTAACTATATTAAATACAACAACTTTTTTCGAGTAGTAGTAACTGCGTTTCCACTTGTGTGGCGTCTAAGCCACTAAGAACACATAGCGTTTTTTTATTCAAAAAAATTAATATACATGAGTATAATTATTTATATGCAAAAATATTTTAAGCGATGAAGACTGCATTTCAATTTACATGTTTCGAACGCTCTACTGTAAGCTCTACATCTATCTAAGCTTCGGATATAAGTTATAGGCGGATATATGTAAACTTACATTGTAGCATCTTAGATGCTACAACGTAGCGCGTTGATGTCTTTTTCTCAACTATATTGAATCTTCTACGTGCATAACTTCAGAACGATTGTCCGAATTTGGATAATTTTTTATTTATTTTGTTTGTCATTGTCAGGACAACGTTTGTATAAATAAAACATTTTGTCTGTCTATCTGTTTGGTACGGATAAATTCCGAAAAGGCTGGTAATGTACGAAACCTTCACTGGTAGGTTTTACAAGGAATAATATAGTTACTTTAAAAAGCAAAATAACAAGGGTGCCGCAGAAAAAAATTCAAGTCTTCAAAATATAACAAAATCATTTATAAAACATGGGCTTCAGCTAGTTAACTATAGTTTATATATGTATATATGTTCATGAACAACTCTGACCTCTATCAGTATAACGCATCAACTCAGTGATAAATACAGCAACACACAGACATATTTTATTTTAGATGTCGATGTGGGTCAAGTGTTTGCATTGCATTACCAATAACGTTTAGAAAGTAGATCGATCAACCTGTTTTTGATCTGAGTTTAGCACTAAATAGCCTGCAGTATATTATAGAAGGAAAGCTTGATAAACATATTCACTACAGCCATATTTTACTATTATATTTGTACTAGTAGTTACCCACGACTTCGTTCGCGAAAAACTAGATAAAAAATTTAGCGCGATGATCTATAGCCTATAGCCTTCCTCGGTGGATGTGCTAATATTGAAAGAATTTTTCAAATCGGACCAGTAATTCCTGGGATTAGCGAGTTCAAGCAAACAAACAATCTCTTCAGCTTTATATATTAATATAAGATAAGATTCTGCTGATTTAAATAATTCTTGACAATTAGTGAAATATGTCTCATAATTTAATATTCTAACTCTCTCTTCCTAGCGTTATCCCGGTTAAGTGCCAGGGTCCGCTTAGATTGTAGAGAATTTGGCTGTGGGGCAAGTTAAGATGACCGATTGCCATCTGACGTCATCCTCGGAACCCCCACGATCTCTACAACCTTACGACTAATATCACAATCTATTATGACTTTACAGACAACCTAATTCTTTTCTTTTATCTGATTTATTTAAGATTCCTAAATCTATTATGCCGGACCCATCCAAAAATATACCTCTTACATAACATATAAATAAAAAATTATATTAATTTACAAATGTGACAAACTAAATGCACTGCCTGTCATTTTTCACACTAGTAAATCAATTCAAACAAAGTTATATTATGGCAATCGGTTATCTTAACTCGCCCCACAGCCACATCCTCTACAATATAAGCGGACCCAGGTACTACTACACACCGGGATAACGCTAGGACGAAGAAGAAGACCCGTCAAGATATGCGACTCTAAGCCTCGGTCGAGCCCCTCCCATACCTGATGGGTTGTGATTGGTCTACATCCCTGATTGGCTGACACCTTGCATATTTAATCAATTCACAGTCTCATAATAATAAAATAATTCGTAACCTGACAATATATATCCATTTTATCATCATTTTCTCCATATATATTTAATCTATTATTGGGTCCGCGCGTCCGGATACCAGTACCTCTTTCTTACGTAAGATCGGCGTGGAGTGGCGGCAATGCTGTCTGCGTTTGTGTTATGTGTCTCGTCATTAAAAGCTGGCAATGCATCCCGTATATGTGAAGTGTGGGGGGTGATTTTTTTTCATACAATCCCATCGCGTGTCGTGTCAATGAATAGTCGTTTTAAAATAAATGCTAGGCTTAACACACAGTTTTTTTTTTAATATTATGGGTACCATTTTCGAGTAATTGGCTTTCAAAGTGTTTTGCAAGGTGACCACCCCCCTCCCGAGGATTTTTAAAGTATTAGATGTAGAGAAATTGAAATTTTTAATGTTTACAGAACATGCTAAAAACTCAATAGGAAAAACGTTGAGTGGAATAGGAAATTTTTTTAAAAATATTTGACAAATATTTTTTATCTGAAAGCTTACACACAGGGCTTCCTTTTTTGGAGTATTTGAAATAAGAATGCTATACGTGTTTTATGTTTCCTTTCGAACTAAGCATAATACAGACCCAGTACTAAGAGAAGGTGCAGTAAGCCCGGCCGAACCAAGTCCCACATGGTTTTGAGTCCGCTCAAGTACCATTTAACTCCGCTACATAAAGAGATGGTGATGATGTCAATTCACTTTATATATTATTTTTATAATACTAAGGCATTTTAGTGGAATGATTTGACTATAATTATTGTTAGGCAATATTTTCTAAACTTGGTTGGCTAAATTACAGTTTATTCCTTGAATTTAAAGGTCTTCTGCTATAGAAAGTTTTGTTTCGGCTTTAATAAATTACCCTTTCTTTATAAATGTGCCGCTGGCATTTAAAAATCCATCATAAGGAGCAAGTCATTGCCTTGCGATTTATATACTGTCACTCTTCCTGACAGTTCGGTTATATGGGTTCAAAATGGAATTAGTAAAATGAAACACCAACTATAAATATTAATAAATAAATATATACAGGACTATATGGCTGACTTTGACGTTTATCAACACAAAAACAAGCTTGAACGTCAGTGCCAAAAATTGTATGTATAAAAGACAACGTCTGCCAGGTTCGCTAGTTCCTAAACAACAAAAAATTTTTGGGCGAAATTTCGACAGTGGAGTGTACTGTAGTTAATTTTTATAATACCCCATCGTGTGGGGTATCATGGAATAGATCTTTAAAAATAAGCTTATATTTTATATAATTTAAGCTTATATTACACAGCTTTTTTGTGGAGACAGGAGATTTTCCTTATTAATAAAGAAATTTTCAGTAAGAAAACGTATCTCGTAGACATGGATTAAATCAAAAATGTGATCTCATTATGTACTTATAAGTATATGAAAAGATACTCTTCTTTGCGTTCGATTCCCGCTTTGAGTCTGGGTGTTTTACCTATGTGTATGTATTTATATATTTCTATAAAATGTGTATAATAGGCGTTTATTACTTATAACACAGGCATTAACTTGTCTACCTCAGGAAGAGACTCCCGTGTGTCATAGTCCTGTATATTATATTTATTTAAAGGAAACTAGGACGAGGTCGTAACTTAATCAGTGGTCGGTATTTAATTCGATCGGTAGGTTAAGCAGTTCTTATCGCGGTCGTGTGATAGATGGGTGACCCATTCCAACACTGGTTTTCAAATATCGGACACTGTGCATCGGGAGCCGGCGCTTCGGGTACCAGTACCTCTTTCTCACATCACATGAGATTGGCGTGAAGTAGTGGCAATACTGTCAGGTCAAGTGATGGTATTGTTGTCGCATTTCGTTCGGTTTGTGAGACTTTCCGGTGGCCTAAACTCGTCATTGAAGGCCGGCAACGCATCTGTGAGCTTCCTGGTGGTGTAGATGTCCATGGGCGTTAGTAGGCAATTAGGTGCCTGCTGCCTGCTCGTTTGCCCCTTGAACCATAAAAAAGAAAAAAAAAAAACCGTAAGGGCAGCTACTGATGTTATTCATTCTTGAACAGTTCCACAATGAAACTACATGGATCTTAACTACAAAAATGCTGCCGTAAAAAGACAATTTTACAATTCATCTCGTGTCATAAAATTAAAATGCTTCATGCAGCCACTTGCACAAAATTACCCGCAATATTCAGCTGTAAGCATATATAGGTACACGTACTTGCATGCATGCATGCACGTACTCGTGTTTGCAAGTAAGTAAGTATACAGTTTTGCTGCCCCTTAAGAAACATCTAAGCGCTTGCGTACGCACGCACGTTTTTGGTTACCCATGCACTGAAAAGTTATTGAAAACCCACAAGTACGTACTTGCATACACTGGTACCCTGACGCGCCGGCACAATCCAGCTGCAGACCAAAAGGTTTGCAAGTGTGGCGTTACCTCTAATTACATAAATAGATAGGAGTAAAGGTAGAAAGTTGGAAAGGAAAAAAGAATGGGACACTACTGCCACAGATGGTATAGGGCGAGTGAGAATAGCAGCTAGGGTAAACCGGGTCGCGTACCCGTAGTGGATATAGCCAGTTATCGAACAGATAAAAAGGAAGATCCCCTAGAGGAAAATCCACCACCTGGTGATTACGTATTAAAAATCGATAAACACCGGCTGCACGCACGACAAAGCATGCCGCATTAGACAGGGCAATGGACGGGCGCGGGGGGAAGATCCGCAAGGTTGGGCACCAGGGTGGGGACCAGGCGGGGGCCGCGCGCCTCAGGATGCTGCTAGCCGAGGCGGTCAAGCTGCAGGACGAGTCGAGGTTGGACCTTGTATGCGATGCTGGGATAACGCCCACGGCCCTTAAAGCTCTCCATGCGCTTTATGATCTCTCCATCAACACCTACAGTTCGGTAAGGAAATTTAATAACAATTTCTTTAACGTTGTCACTATTTCTGTTCTAATTGGATTTAAATATATAATTTATATCTAATTAGAACGGCAGTGCCCCTTATATTAGTAAGATTGAAACATGTAAATTAAATTATACAATTATCAATGAATACCACTAATGGAAGAAGAATTAAAAAGTCAACACATACCATTATTATGAATTAAAATCGAATACAATATTATGTTTATTAACTAAAATTAACTTGTAAAATATATAATAGAAAAATACGCGTATCTCAGTATTTCTAAGAAAATAGCAGACCATTGAATGTCAAAAGGATCATAGTGTGGGTTCCTCCAATTTTCGGGACACGTATTTTACACAATGTATAATTATTTTAAAACCGGGACATACCGCGTACCTTTTAATCATTTTTATACCCTTATATCAGAGTCGTTATGACGAATTTTTTTTAGCTTGGTCTTGTAGACTGCTAAGTTTTAATTTATATGTTTCTAACCATGATAAAAAATTGCCATAAAGAAGAATCAATCAACCCAATACTTTCGACCTTTTTTGCCTAAAATATTTTCGAAATATTAGGATTGGTCCCCCTCAATCCTTGTGGCTCTTATGGGCCACCTATAAATTACGTCACACGTTAAAGGAGTGTAGGGAATCACTAAATGTGTCATTGTGTTACAACGGGCAGGTGGGGGGAGGGTCAAAGGCTTTTTGACGTCACATGTCAAAATAAAAATATTCAAAAGCAACTGAATAAATAAAGGGAAAGCGCTGTTTTCTTTTAATCGTTTATAATTCATGTAAAAGGAGTCAGTATGATTAAATTTCGATTTGCCCATAAACTATTAAGGCCATTAATTCCACAGGTCCGCATCCTCGCTCAAATTCGCCTCTACTGGATGTTCGGCCACTACCCGTACTCGTACAGAGCTCTGGTGCCACGGATCGTGCAGCTCCTAACCACGGGGGGCGAAGGCGACGAGTGGCACGCGAAGCACAAGGGAGCCCTATTCATCATGTTGGGGCCGAAATGCGGCCCACTGTTTGCGAAGCAGGATTGGGAAGTGGCTAGGGCTCTCTGGCCAGCAGTCTTGAAGGCGCCCCTTAGCGAAAAACCGAGTATACTCAGGTTAAATTCTACCCAAAATTGTACGCAAATTAAAAGTTACTATTGGATCTGTGCTCTAATAGAGTAACAACCCCTGAATAACCAGACTTGCGGTATTTTGTAAAAGCTGAAAGTTTTTCAGCGCATGCTCTCTATACAGGTAAGAAGCCAATTCTGAAGTTTGAGTGATCGTGGCTTTGGCAGGTATATGGCACTAGAGATGTGAAAAATATAAATTAACATTTTTCATACCTCTAGTGTCATATAACTAAGTCTGGTTGTTCAAGGGTTCTTAAGTCTATAAACAAGATTTTGGTCTTTTTTAACCCAACGATATAAAAAAAATATAATTTATTATGGGATAGAAGATTCTTTAATAAATGAAAATTTCGCGATCTTCGTAGTAAGATTTATCTTCAATTTTAAACGACAAGTGCAACAGATATTTCCTTGCTATGTACAACTGCACACTTTAGTAACAGAACTACGATAGGAATTTATCCGATTTTTAATGTTTCATAAATTAGTGGAAACTTGGCCAATGCATTATCAATGACAATTGGTTATTAATAGTGATTACTTCGAGGGTCAACAATATTAATGTTTTCCTACGAAAATAAAATTGTTAAAATTACGTATACAGGTTAGAACAAGCGTTTAGCGACTGCCTTCATCGCCACTTCCCAGCTGTGAACACTCGGCTTACGTTCAGCGACGATGTCGTCGCTGCAGCCAAGCAGCTACTGAATGAGACACAATTCAACGATCCAAGCTTTAGAAATGTTTTCGACAAGGCCGTAGAAGTTGAGAAGGCAACCTCAGACAGAACGGAAAAAGTATATTTCGAACTGCTCGACGAGTTGGCTGATGTCGTTGAAACCACTAATATGTAAGTAACTGTCATTTGCTTCCTTTAGACTGACGACGGTCGGTATATATGGCCATGCTATGTAGGCTTTAATCATTGATTTCCATAAAGACATATCTACTAGCCGTAGTACTTAAGACAAACTACCCTCTCTAGTCATGGGTCAAAATGAAGAGCCAAGAGGGAACGTGACACATTCTAACACTGGTTTTCAAATATCCGACCTCCCCCGTGTTTTGAAAGACATGTAAAACAAAGTAGTCATGATGTAGAGATTGTGGGCGTTCCTCGGATGACATTAGACGGCAGTCTGTCATCCTAGCTCGCCCCACAGTATCCTCTGTAAATTAAGCACATACTGGTACTAAACTGGGATAACGATAGGAATAAGAAGATGGGAGACATTTGAACCGTCTTTTAGCGAATAAAATTGTCATTGTTAAAAATGGCAGGTAGCGGACGAAAGTGGCAACATTTGAACGATTTTCTAGACAATGGCGACGGCTCGAGCTGGCGATGCAGATGCTGACTTACTGTCCACTGCTGCAGACCGCCTACCCGCCGCGCGTGGTGCGGCTCGTGGTGCGCGCGCTTCTGCACGACGACATCGCCGTGCGCCGCACCGCGCACCGCCTCACGCACTTCGCGCTCAAGCAGAGGAAGCACGCGCTCAAAAAGATTAACGTCGATCCGTACGAGGTAGCCGGGGTGCCACGCCCCGAGAAACCTGTACCGGGTAAATACGACCTATATTATCTCCCTCTCTCTCTCCCTCTCCCTCTCTCTCTCTCTGTGTGTGTGTGTGTGTGTGTGTGTGCCTGTGTGTATGCATGTGTTTGTGTGTATTGTTAAATGAAATTTCTGAGAAGCTTTTCAACATTCTCGTAAGTTAAAGTAAATAGCCATTGTTGGAGAACATTTTTACACTTAAAAATCATCTATTGAAGATTAATTATTAAGTGTCCATATGCATTTTGATCGAAACTGTACAAAGACTGTTGCGCTGAAATTTTCCCTTAACCAGTGCCAATTTTCGTACAGTGATATAAGATTCTGAAAATGTACCATATTCTGTGCCAAACATATATGAACCGATGCCAAACTTGTTTAGACATTACACCTTTTCGTTCAGACACACATAACCACGTCTGTTCAATGTTAAAAAATAGCCAAGAGCTTGTCAAGACACGCATAGAAGGGTTCCGTATCTGATACGCTATAAACGTATTTCTTAAATAGTTCAAAGTTTATACATAAAATAATCCAGAAGGTTAAGACACTCGTTAACATCGATTGGACTATGGCCCGAAATGGTCAGGGGTTTCGATGTGCACGCCTTACTACACATTTTAGAGGGCGTAACACGAATATTTCTGGACAACTCTCTTTCGTTATCTCATAAAACCAAACTTAATACTGTTAAATGCATGTTTTTTCTATCAGAGGGTTGGCTGGAGCCGTTGCTCGCACGGATAGGCAGGTTATCTGAATGTGTCTGCGGTATACTGTCCACCACGCCACAAAATTAATGCTTCTCAGTTCACCCACTCGTTGCTTAAAATGTGCATCAATACCACCAAAAGATTCGCAGTGAGGAGTAGTTTGTGCCCCTGGGAACTGTCACAAACCGAACGAAACGTGACAACAAAAGCATTACTTGACGTGACAGCATTGCCGCCACGTCACGCCGATGTTATATGACAAAGAGGTACTGGTACCGGCACGCGTTGACTCGATTCAGCTGCAGACCAAACCGACTGAAAGAGTTTACTTTTCCAGACAAATTGATAAAAGTGTCTAAGCTCTCTACTTCCTAGCGTTATCCCGGTTAAGTAAAAGGATTGCCATCTGACGTCATCCCCCCTCGCCTTATCATAGATTGTCACAATTTCGAAACCTTTGGTGTGAAATCACATATTTTAAAATTTTATATATGTATTAAACATAGTGATAAAAACAGCACATATTTCGCATGTAGAGGTAACTTTGGAGGGGCGTGCAATTTTAGGCTAGACGCACTGTACATCTCTATATAGCATTGACATAGAATTTGGTATTTTGTTCTTTGCGGGATTAAATATGCAATGATTTTTTTTTATATATTCCTATCATTTTCAGGTGGTGGCAAGTACCTTATTATTGGTTCGGTATCAAAATGTACGACTTGGTCGATACATTCGTTAAACCTACGAGTAAACGAATGGTTGCATCAACGTTGGAACCAGAATCATATAGGATTCAGGTTACAGCACTAACCAGATTTCTCCTATACTACGGGACGCAAGTGGCGTAAAATAGATCCAAAAACTATTTGCAGAACACTCTGTGACACTTTAGTCAAAATATACAGCTTTGCCAAATTTATTTACTGTTCATTACTTTTTAGTTATGCAATAGTTCTTGTAGTCACAAAACAGTCACGTAAAACTAACAGAAGCTCATCAGTTTAAGGATCGTGGTAGATTCGGCATTGTAATTTGGCGTACTAGTAAGACAGTTTTATTGGCCATGATTTGGCTACAGAGACTTTGAAAGGGGGATTGTGGGGGTTCCAGGGATGGCGTCAGATGACAATCGATTAACTTAGCTCGCCCCATAGCAACATCCCCTGCAATCTAAGCGGACCCTGTTACTACACCCGCATAACGCTAGGTATAACGCCGGTGCCAGACATAGCTTCATTTGAATGATCATTTCAATGATCATGTAGTGTGGCCGGGGACTTATAATATACTTATCTTATAAGGGGACTTATAAGATCATTTAATTATCTAGGGGATTAGGCACTGCAGCGTGGAGGGAGGGGTTTAGGGCGATTGGGGGGCGGGAGCGGGGGGCGAATACATTTATAGCGTATCACATACAGTCTAGGGTAGCAATGCCTACCCTGAATCCTCGACTGACCAGCAGTCTCCTGCGCATGAACAGACCTGATCTGCGTAGGATGATAAATACTATCACCGGACATTGCCTACTTAATAAACACTTATTCAATATAGGTGTAGCTGAATTTGCAGGGGATGCATGGACGCACCAGAGCCACCATCTCATGTTCTACTGGACTGCAAAAAGGTGGAAACCCACAGGGCAAAAATCCTCGGGACGCTGCTACTACATAACGATATGGTGATGATGTCTGGTGGAAAGATACACCGAAAGCAAACTAGATGGCACTGTATGGATAGGTCAACGGACACGGTACAAACACAGTCGCGTACCATACAAAATGTAACTCACGCTAACGAAGTTTCTACATACGAGCGCTATCGTGTGCCTCAATGGATATAATATCCTTTGAGGCACACGAGCACATCGACCTTCGCCCCCGCCTAATTTTCCATCGCTGAAGACCTCCCACCTTGATGAGCCTTTCCACATACTTATCTTGAATTTAAAAGAAAGCCTATAGTCATAAGATGACGAGGATGCTAGCTGGTTGATGTTGGCCGTTAAGGAATAGTTTGGACGGAGACAAAAAAAAAATTATATATATATATATATATATAGGACTATATGACACACGACGTCTGTTCCTAAGGTAGACAACTTAATGCCTGTGCTATACATAACATACGTCTGTTATACACAAATATTTTTTTCGTAGAGATATATAAATATACACATATAGATAATACAACTAAACTTGAAGCGGGAATCGATCCCACGACCCCCGGAGTGGAAGGCAGGGTCACTGAACACTGCGCCAACGGGCCAGTCAGATATATAATGTCAGCCTCTAGAGATCAACGATGGAAAGGTGGGATGTAAAATGAGTCAAACTCCGACCCTATTTTGTTTCAAATTTATACTTAGGGATTTCTAGTACGCTTAAGAAATTAGGTATTTTATATAGGTAATCAAAAATAGGTGCCCTAATCTGCTCCTATAATATCCGCATAAACGTATTGACTCTATCCCAACATTCCCTAATGCCGGAAATCGCTATTGGCATTTTTGTTCTCGCCGCACCATTTTCACCAATTAATTGTCTACGCGCCAGAGGCATACCCTGTATACCCACAATTCGGGTATAGCATCCTGTGCATTTCAAACACTTGCAGCCTTATATCCATCATAGCATTCAGGTTACGATAACCATAATATCTGTAAATGGACAAAAATAATAAGTAAACAACAAATAATTTGACATTATACACGTTTAAACTCAAATTATATTTTATTCAAGTAGACTTTTACAAGCTCTATTGAATCGTCAAATATTTAAAAAGCTACTACTGATTGACGGAAGAGTCGAGCTGCAAGAAGAATCAGCAAGAAACTCGACATATACTCTTTTAAAAATAGTTCTTAAAAAGCTGAGTTTAAATTACATTTTTGCATATTAACTAACGAGTACAAAGCTGGAGCGTCTTAATTCCAAGCAGTTTCATCTTTAATATAGTCTTCGACTCTATCATACGCCTTACGCATAAGCGTGCTTTTTAACATGCTGTTTAAATTTAACTATAGACAAATTTAATATAGCATCTGGAATTAATAAGAATAAAAGTGGCCAAGTGCGTGTCAAAACATGCTTATAAAGAAGGCTTCTGTATTTGATAAGCGATAAAGGTATTCGTTAAATAACTTCAAAAATAGTTGTCAAATTCTACTCAGAATAATTTTTCTAAGAATTGTTAGTGTGTCCTATAAATGAGTCTATATATCTAATAGTTTGGAAGTCCCAGGGGATGGGCAGATGGACGGACAGACCGAAACTATAAGAGTTCTTTGTAAGGCTAAGGAACCCGAAAGGACACAAAGAGGCAGAACGTCCATCTGATTATAAGTGATTACTGCCGGTCATGAACATCTGCTACAAAGGAGGTGCTGATATGTTGATTGTCTACAAGAAACCTGTACACACGATTGTTAAAATCCTCAATACTATAAGGCTTCAGGGAAAACTTCTGGGGGAAAGATCATTCCACAACTTAGATAATTAAAGAAATGTTATGAATAGACAGTAACATGTGATGATAAACCTGAAGGAAAAATTATTATGGCAAAATAATATTTTACTACATAATGGAAGGAGGTAGTCGCAACCTAATCAGTGGTTGGTATTTAACTTGATCACTAGGTTAGGCGGTTATTACAACAACCGGGTAATAGATGTATGACCTATACTAACGCGGACCAGAGTCCTGATTAATGTCATTGAGTGATATTAGTAGATATGAGATTGGAGAGATTGAGGAGGTTTGAGGATGATGTCAGACGGCAGTCGGTCATCTTAACTCACCCCATAGCCACATCTTTTGCAATTTTAGTGCTACCTATTCTGATACTAATGGTAGGTAGCATAATAAAAATGATTTGAAATTTCATATTGCAATCACTTTGTTTTTTCCTAATCTTTGGAAAAATAATATATTCATTAAATATTTTGAATTAATTAAAGACTTTGTTTACTCCTATTAGTAAATAAAAATGCAATTAACAGTTTTTGGAAGACAAGTAAATATGTATATTGACATATTTTTGGGAAACCAAAATTAAAAGCCTTGAATATACCTACCCTCATTGAAAGTACTATATAATAATAAGGATAAATTTATAAATTATATATTTTAATAAAAAAGTATTTCAATACCCTAGGCCTTTGACCAGCAGTGGGAAACAATAAACTACTAAAAATAATCATCCTTTACTTTTACGAAGAACCTACTTCATATTGTCAGAACTGAGTCATATTTAAATGGGCCCATACAGGAATTTCATCATCCTGAGAAATGAAATGAAATGAAATGAAATGAAACCATCTGGTACCAGTACCTCTTTCTAGACATAGAAAGAGGCACTGGCACTGGGCACATGAATGTCACGTGATGGCATTCATGTGTCGTTTTGTTCGGTTTATGAGATCCGGTGGCCTCAACTCGTCATTAAAGGCCGGCAGCGCATCTTGGTCATGGAGATTTCCATGAATGTTGGTTGGTTCACTTAGGTGAACAACCTGCTCGTTTACCACTAGTAATATTTAAAAAAAATCAGTCAAATTGAGAACCTAGAAAAAAAAGGTATGGTTGAAAAGAATACACACCTATCATAGTTACCATATTGGTATCTAGAATTTTTAGCATGAAATGTTGGCATCTTCTGATCATCTTCAGACATGCTTTTGAGTTTAGTTCTGTGCGGTGAAGCAGGTCGTTCCTGGGTCCCCGTCCTCTGCTGAGGTCTTGCACGCATCCACGCACCAGGCTGTGGGACAACAGGGCTAACTATTTTGTCTAACGAATCCATTCTTCGTAATTTCTTTCCGTCTTTACCTTTCATGGAACTGTTATCGCTATCACTGCATGATCTCTTTCGCGCCTTTGAAGTTGACGGCTCAGGGGGCAAAGGCTCCTTTATTTTCTCCTCTTTTTCTGCTATCACTTCAACTGCAGGTATATTTATATTAGTATTTGTCTCTGTGGTGCGACGTCTTAAACGTGGTTTCTTCCTTGGTTTTCGCTGCTGCATTTCGAGTCTTTTTTCATACTCTTCATTATCTAAAGGCTCCATGAGATTAAGAGGGTCCCTTATGTTAGGAGGTATTATAACATCTATTTTAGCCTTGTGCCGTGGTGGAGTAGGTAAAGGTGAAGATTCAGGTGTTACAGCATTCATAGCTCTGTTCACATCTTCATCTTTCAAACTGTTAAGATTTAATGGATCAGAGATATTTCCTCCCAGAAGGAATTTTGTTGGTGGAATAAAAGCATCTTTACGTGGCCTTTTATATGGGAGGAAGAACTTAGATATAGAAGGAAAACTTTGTGCTCGCTTTTTACTTTGTTTAAATTTTGTGCCAGTATGATGAACTCTTCGTACCGCGCTTCTTTCAGAATTGTCTTTGGAAATAACGTGACCCTTTTTTCCATGTCTGAATTTCTTCTTCGCTTTCTTGGGATTTCCAGCAGAGTCACCATCCTTGGAACTATTAGCTTCACTTGCAGGAGCATTAGAAGCTACACTATTATTTAACGATTCCGTTATATCCGCGACTTCGTTCTCAGATACATCGCCAGCATCGTTATCCACATTTTCTGTCTCATTTTTATTCTCATTTAAAAGCATATTTTCATCTGAGCTATCCATCTTCTAGTTAATAAAATAAAATTACATGTTAAATCGAAGAATGTAGAATCGAAAACGAAAATCAAATTTACCGCCACTACGTCGGACCCTGGTACCTAACGATATACGCGGATAGAGTAAGGAATATCACCTATACACCTCCTAATACTTACTGTATTATGCATGTAATAGTATAATTCACCCAGAATATATTTGTCATTTTTAACGGGATGGAACTAACTCCTGTAACAAAGTTTAAACTAGCTCAGGATCTAGGGCTACATAATTGTTCTTTGGGAGGTGTTTTATTTTGTATGAAGATATTTATTATCTTAATCCATTGGCTTCGAAACATGGCTGTAAGAAATAGATAGGTCTTTTAAGGTTTTCTTTCTTTTCAAAGAAAAGACTACCCTAATATTTTCATATATGATCCTGAAAGACGTTACAATATAATACGTTAAATTGTATATCAGATACTGGCGAGGCCGCGGACGAAGAGTAATCATCAAAAATATATAAGATATATAAGCACAAACGCGTACTAAGGAAAAAAAATGAAGCCAAAATCGTTTTATGTACATACTCAATATTTATTAGAATAATTAGCCCCATTTAGGAGGAAATGTTGTAATTCCTACTTTACCAAAAAACTGTTAAATATTCTATTTTCGCCAGCAATTCCAACCTCATTTTTCGCGAGAAATACTGGCAGCACATAAGAAGTCACTTAGGTAATGAACCGCCTGCTCGTTTACCCCTTGTAATATATAAAAAAAACGACCCACCCACCTTCTGACTACTACTCTATTTTATGGACATTTTGCCGAGAAGTGGGATGAAACAGGTTAAGAAAAATGTGTCTACCAGATCTGACGTACGACAGAAATTATTCCTTGCATCTTCATCCACCTTACCACCCTTTAGCCCACCTTCGCCCACCCTCGCCCACATTAGCCCATATTAGCCCAGCTCCATTTACCTTCGTCTACCATCGCCCCCACACCAAAGTGTGCGACGGACCACACCACATATAGTTCCAAATCGATTCGTCAACTTATCCACCACTCTTCTCAGGATAGAAATCCTGAGCTATATTAATCCATTGTATTCTTAGAAATACTGACCCCCCCCCTATAATGTTTTAGGCTTAACTTGAGGTAGTCTTTACAAGTCTGTTTCTTTTTATAAAATAAGCTGTAGGGTTTTGTTTAATAAAATAAATAAAAATAAAATAAACACGGTAGATTCATTCCGCGTTATAGGAAAAGGCGTTGTAGGATTATTCTCGCCTATCTAACGCTGAGAGAATTTTTCAAATCGGACCAGTAATTCCGGAGATTAGCGTCCAGGGTCCACTTAGATTGCAGAGGGTGTGGCTGTGGTGCGAGTTAAGATAACCGTCATCTCTTGAACCCCAACAATCTCTATAATCTCATAACTAATATCAGTGATATTAGTTGTGAGATTGTAGAGATTGTGGCCCAGTAACATTAATCGGGACCCACTGTTTTATGTGCCTTCCGAAACAGGGTGGAGGTCCAATATTTGAAAAACCAGTGTAAGAATTGATCACCCTTCTATCACCCGGCTGCAGTACACTTAACCGTATATCCAAATTAGAAATATTTATACATACAGAAGTGAAAGGAATATATGAAAAAAATGCACTTCTTCAACTCTTCATAATGGGAAAATTTACTGGAAGAAGGAATGTTGGTCGTGGGAAGAAGTCCTGGTACGAGACATCCGGGAGTGGACGGGTATTGCGAGTGCTGCGAACTGTTTCGCCTCACAAAAAAGGTAAACAGCAGTCAGCTAATTGCCTACTAACGCCTATGGAAATCTGTAGGAGGCAAGCAGGTGCATTGCCGGCCTTTAATGAGAAGTTTAAGCCACCAGGAAGTCCCACAAACCGAACGAAACGCGACAACCCGTCTTTCGGAATACCACTAAGTGATTTAAATCGACAAAAGACTTTATTAAGCATATTTAAAAATGTACACAAACCTAACCAAGTTGAATTGTTAATTTAGATGTGAAAAATACTTGGACGGTTTCGCATCCGATACGCCGCAACGTTATTTGATAAATATCTTCAAAATTCAAAAAAATGTCCGATTTCGATTAATGAGTTTTTAGAGTGTCCTATCAACATGGAAAATCTCAAGTTTCTACATCTAATACTTTAGAAATCCTAGGGATGCGTGAAAATGTCGTGAAATTAGCTGAAAAAAACGAATTCACACAAACAAAATGCACTTTGTTTAATTTTATAAGAGTCATAATCACTGTCACGTATAGTTACTGTCCAACTGGCATCGCTGTCACTGTCACTATAAAATGTAGGTACGTTCCAAGAATTTTTGTGGTAAGTAGTAACACATATTTATTAGAGCCGGAGTAAGATAGTAACAAGTATTTATTAGAGCCGGAAGCAGGTTACAGTAACGCCGGCTTATAACACTCACTAAAGTGCATACTAAAAAATCTGCAAAACAACTAAATAACGCGGTCACAGTCATAATCACTGTCACGTATAGTTACTGTCCAACTGGCATCGCTGTCACTGTCTCTATAAAATGTAGGTAAAAGGGTCCTGGACCGTCTTAATTCCGGTCCACTCCCTTATGTTGCCAGGACTTCTTACGGCCTTTCAGGACTTCTACTCCCCTTTTAACAAACATATAAGGCACCAAAGTCTTGAAAAGGCGCACAGATATAACCTTACTCTGCTCATACTTTAACTACTCGTATAGGCTCTGTAAGATTTTTTTCTTGATTTTTTTTAAAGATTATTAGGAATACTTTTTAGGTATGTCTAATATTCCTTTTCATTTAAAAATATTTTTAAACCAATAAAAAATAATAAATAATTTAAAGAAACCGGTAAATATCTTTTAAAAAAAATTATCCCACACCGAAACCAATTAAAACCAAAAAAATTTTTTTCCCTTTTAAAACCCCCCCTAAAAAAAAAAAAAAAAAAAAAAAAAAAAAAAAAAAAAAAAAAAAACAAGAGTGGACTCATATCTCCTCGGCAACCGCCCAGGCCGGCAACACAGCAGCGAGCGGTCTGATAGTACGGTTGATCATGGTGAAGGTTGCCACTTAGCTGAATATTACATAAATATATGTAGGACTATATATGACACACTGTCTATTCCTAAGGTAGACAACTTAATGCCTGTGTTATACGTAACAGACGCCTGTATCGTGACAACCGTGTTATAATAATTGTCAAATTTTATTTTTCTATTGATCAATATATGTCGTCGTAAGCAAAAAGGTTTGCAGGCGAATTTTGACCAGTCGGTTAACTCTAGTTTAAGAAAATACTGAATCGCTGAGACAAATTTAATGAACACAAACTTCTATTGCAAAACAGTCCTTTTCGTAAAATGCAGCTACCGTAATATGTTCTTTTCTGCAATTTTGATTAAGAAATTTGCCATCATATTGATCGCAAAATTTATTGATTGCTAATTCGCAAAAGTGTAACAACGAGACTTTCACATTAGATAACATTGTAACATTAACATATATTGAGTATTATATTTCGTACGTTTAAAACATTTAGCACAAATATGAGACAGTACTACTGATATCTGTTTCAACTTTCAGTGGTCTTGTTTACATAATTAACGCGTGACTTGCGGTTTGAACCCGGTGCGGTTGGTAACCTTTGGTATTACCGGACTTAGGATTTCCTTACATCAACCTCGATTCTCAGAGAACTGTGCCAACTTTCTTCTGTAATACACATTCTGTAATAAATATGTGTAAATCAAGTCTGTTAGGCGAGTTGATTCGCTAAGGCCTAATACTGGAATAAGTGACACGAATAAAGATATAGTGTTTGAGATAATTTCTTAAAGAATTGTTGAACTAGATGAACATTACAAAATATGGCCTAAAATACATAAGCCCATTCGCCCTCATCACCTCAATGTGCTAAAGTCTACAATCTTGCGCTTTTCTAGAAACTTCCAGATCAGCGCCATCTTTCTGTGGAATTTACTACCAGCTTCGGTATTTCCGATCCGATATGATTTAGGGACCTTAGAAAAGAAAGTACCTATTCCTCAAAGGCTGGCAAAGCATCTATGGGCGTCGATAGTCTCATAGGTAAACCCATTCGCCCCTTGTTTTATAAAAATCCCGATCCTGCTGAACCGTCGTACCTATTCCTAACAAACCCTTTGCTCTTAGCTGGAAAAGATGCAGGAATATTTTTAATTGAGCTTGTGCAAGGCGTAGGTACGAAGATGTCCCATAGAGGTTGGTGATCCAACAAACTACCTAATGGATTACCCTTTAACACGTTAAGCTCTCTAGGTTCTAATTGACAAATGTTCAACT
>JANCMC010033613.1:34798766-34912752 GCA_024363005.1 Charaxes varanes | reverse complement strand
AGTGAATTTCATACATTGGCTTTCTGAAATTTAAAATTTCTTATCGTTAGTTCTGCTTTGGTTATAATAGATCAATTATTATGTTGGATAACCGCGGTCCATGAAGCGTGAGAAGCGATTATAGTGATTCAGATACTTTCAATGTAATCTTATGTTTGATTTTTGACATGCCATATTACCATATCAGAGTTTTTGATCGTTTGCTCACTTTCTCCGCGGATGTATTAGAATTGTTTTTCTTGGTAGTCGTTTGTATCACAACGTTTGTAAGCTTTGCTATCGGCGTCGTTACAGTTATCTCTGTACAAGCGAAAGAAATGAGATTAAAATGAGATTGGTGAGGACAAGCGATGCCGCGTCGTACTTAATTGCAGTGGTGTTTGTTCGTACCGCCGCTCAGTCAGCTCCACGCCGCCACGCCGTTAACGTCGGTCACAGTGACAGCCCAAACGAATGCTAAACCGAAAAATATGGCTGTCGCGAGTTCATAAAAAAAACGATAACGAGTGAACACCGCTAGCTAGGTCCCCCGAAAGTATGAGTGAGGAACACGACCAGTGTGACTCCCTCAATTCGTGGGAGCTAAACGGACTAAATTCTTTGGACCTTTGGGATTACACAGTCGAACTGGAGTGTCTGCAAGGAACCGAAGGTTAGTATTGCGTAAAAGAGAGGGGCGTTACGGTTGCTATTATTCTGGCTGACCACTTCGCAACACACAATGGTACCAGTTAAATTTGAACTATGGAATTTGGAGTCGTCCATGACGCCGCCGTATCTAACTCGCGACGCTTTCAAAAGTGTTCAGTCGATTTCAATAACGGTGCTTGCTTCTTTTTGTATCATTTTTAAGAGTAGTTAGTTGCTTTCTATGACATCCTGGTAGATTAATATCTGTTAACGGTACATTTTCATCAAGATTATATATATAAGTATATTGTTTATTAACAATATGAAACCAGAAGAAGCGTATTACATAAGAAATACTTAATAACCTTAAGTTTGCTATTTGTGGTTTTGCAATGTATTTTTTTTTCTCCTAATATAAATAGAATAGCGCCAAATATATCTTTCATTCAATCTGTAACTATACAAACGCAAAATATGGCGATGATTTTATGTTTTTACATGTAGATTACGCGCATTACAAGGTTTAATCACCAGCCGCCTGTTATGATCACAGTAACTAACATAACAATTCATTAAATTCCTAATTTATTCACACCATCAAATTTCATTGCCATGTATTTATTTTTTATATAGACGTTTGCAAATTGATCAGATAACCGAGGGCCGGGATTGGGACAGGAGAGAGTTGTGAGTGATTTGAGGACTCGGTGGCACTGCTAAAGTACCCATTACAATCTAGCGAAACCCTGTACATCCATTGATAGAGAGACTCAGAGGTTAGCATTACATCGCCTTTTGCACTCTAAGAACCTGGGGCAAAAAACATTAAATGCTGCAAACAGTAGGTATTACTAAAACCATGACTAGCCAGTACACAGTGTATTTAATTTAAGCATACTCAAGTGACGTAAACGGTCCGCCACGCAACCCGACTATCCTCAGAATACGTTGACACCATTGCCTCACACGCTCTATAAATTTGACCCCTTTATTATGGCGCAACCTCATCCGCCCAACCTCAGCTGGCATATTAGGAGCATTAAATTTCGTTATAAAAAAAAAATCTTACTTTATTAGTGAAATTTATTTTTTATTTTTGGTATAAAGTTGTTCAGATTTGCAATTATTCATTAGAAAAAATATGATTTATTTTTGCTTATTAACGGCCTAACCTCAAATCATCGCTATACGTCAATTATACTTTATTACTTTAAGCTCATTAGTAAGAAGATATATTAACTTCTTATATCTTACGAATCATTCAATACTAGTGTCTTGAAAAAAAAGTTGCGGCGTGAATTCACGGCACAGATCATGGCCCTCCACATTCACGGAATGCTGAATTTTTTTTTTAATGTTACATGGGGCAAACGAGCAGGCAGCAGGCACCTACCGACGCCCATAGACATCTGCACGACCAGAAGGCTAGCAGATGCGTTGCCGAATCTTAATGACGAGTTTAGGCCATCGGGAAGTCTCCCAAACCGAACGAAACGTGACAACACTACCATCACTTGACGTGACAGCATTGTCGCCACTCCACGCCGATCTCATGTGAGAAAGAGGTCTGTACGTCCCGCGGTTATCGAAATTCCGTGTCAGGTGACCTTTCGCTTTCATACATATATATAAAGGGTGTAAAAGACATCGTACCGCAAGCTTTGTGATAAGGCTATATTTAACGCCCTAAATAAAATCACAAAAACCATTCATCTCGGAAATGAGAGGTTATTGCCATCCTCATTCCATTCTCGAGCGCGCAATGTATCGCGAACATTGGGAAGCAATCGTCAACAAAATGTTGACGCGCAACACAAGTCAACGACCCGCGTCGCGCTACCCCTGTTACGTACTTTTAAGTTTTATTTACATTGCGGGGACTTTTTGGAGCTGCTCAGTTTTGTAGTACTTTGTAGTCTTCAAGGACAAAATGTACAAACACTTTTAGCTATGTCTGGCTCCGGTGTGACAACAGTGGTTGTATTAGTACTCCCTGTGCGACATGGCACAAGTCACAGGTTTTAGTGAGTGTAGGTTTTCTATATGACATTATATGCTCAAGTAATTCTGGGCATATATTCCGAATCGACACAACTTATGCCGCCTTTAAGGCCGGCAACAGTTTTATGAGGCTTCTGGTAGAGCAGTCTTCCGTGGGCGTCTCTATAGAGCAAACTGATTAGTCCTTTTAATGTCATCATCATCATAATTTTAAGCCCTTGGTAACCCACTGCTGGGCATATGTCTCTCTTTGTTTCTGCCATTCTCCCCCTATCCTTTACCAATGTCATCTAGCCGCCTCCTACCACTCTCCTTACATCATCCACCCAACGGGCCATAGGGCAACCAGGGTTTCTCCAACCCAACCTAGGTCACCACTCAGTTAGGTTCGTAGACCACCTGCCATCACCACATCTAGCCATGTGTCCTGTCCAACTCCATCAAGTGGTTGGGTGTTAGAACGGGTCACCCATCTATCACTCATCATCATCATCATCACAGCGCACGCAGCGGAAGCTCTCAAATGATAAACCCCCGACTTAAAACATTCTTCATTGGTGCTCCGCTCTTATTGAATTAGCGTGTTGATATATAGCCTATATCCTTCCTCGATAAATGACCTATCAACACTAAAATAATTTTTTAAATGGGATCTGTACTTCCTGAGATTAGCGCGTTCAAACAAACAAAACTCTGCAGCTATATATATATATGCTTTTTTTTTTTTTTTTTTTTTAAATTCGTAATGATTTTTCGTAGGGGTTTCTCTCCCTATATTCACTTTTCGTTTTCTACCCCCGCGGCGGCGGAAATTCCCTTGAGTTCTTAAAATACCTCCCTATTACAGTAAGATCTTAAGTCTGTTCTTAAAATACATATATCCATCCATTACAGGTCTCTCAGTCGCCTTATATATCATTCATTGTGGCAATATAAAAACAATTTCTTAAAAAAAAAAACAGAATAAAAAGTTCCATTTAATACTTTAAAGGGTTATAAAATTTAATCACCTCCGATGTGCGTCTCGCCTTACATCCACGGCGTTGTAAACTATTTACGAAACAGAGGTATATATATAGCGTTCTGTGACATAAGAAGGTCGTTATTCGCATTTCCAGACATATGGATCCGACACACTTTAGGGTCAAGGAAGTTTACCGCAGGAGGGCGCGAAACCCCCATCAGGCCCATGCCCTATACTTTTTGTCCTTGTGTATATAATTTTTCTCCATCCCTTCCTTTACTCGTATCTATGTCTCTAATTAGTGGTAGCGCGACGTTTACAGTTCTTTTGGTCTGTAGCCAAATTGGGTGCACCCAATACCTGTACCTCTTTCTCACATAAGATCGGCGTGAAGTGGTGAAAAAGGTTTCACGTCGAGTGATATTATTATTGTCGCGTTTCGTTCAGTTTGAGTGAGAGTTCCCGGCGTGTACTATCCCAGTCAAGCAGCTCCATAGTTGTATCTTATTAACACCTGTCAGTGTACTGTTGACAGTACGTCCAAGCTTTCAGTAGTATGGACAATGTAACTCATAAGGAACTATCTCCACTTCATTTAGACACCCAAATAAAATGCAATCTTCTGAGGTTGACATCTTCACATTGGCAATATCTTCCAAATTTTCAATGGTACAAATGATAAATCTCATAAGAGGCTATCTTCATCCGAATAGAATGAGATCTTCTGAGATTGACATATTCACATTGACAGTATGTCCAAGCTTTCAGCGCTATGAACGAGATATAGATAGCTTCCTGTCAACTTATATAAAGTCGACGGGAAATACCGAATAAAAAAAAAATTATTCTTGACAAGGACTAGAAAATTTTGAGAAGTAGTGTTAAAAAGTAACATGAAGTTTCATTAGACGTTCGATTGAGAAAGTAAGCTGTCAAGAAATGTTTGTTTTAGGCCCTCTGTACGGATTGAAAGCCAATGCAGGTTATACAACAGTGTAACATATTTGTGTAACATTGTTAAAGAGTGAGATACGAGTGGCTTTCAAGTATTTACTGGTAAGGGGGCAGGGTGACGAGGTGGCGTAACTCACTTAGTTTTGAGGCAATCTCATTCTTGTGTTTTGCAAGTCTTTCCTAGTAGAAAATGTTATATTTTGCTATCTTCTGATTGATAGTTCATAGTTTTAGGTCTTGAAGAATGAGTTTGTTGTTTATGTACTATGTTATATTGAAGATGGCTATAAAAGTTTTAGTTTGGAATCATTTGGTTTGGTGTCATTCAAGCATCTCAATATTACTGTTAGAATATTGAGAGGGTGAAAATTATTCATGAAACAGTTTAGGACTAGTAGGTTCTTTTGCAGGTGGTCTACGAACCTAACTGAGTGGTGGCCTAGATTAGACTCGAAGTGGGAATCGAACCCACGACCCCCGGAGCAGAAGGCAGGGTCACTGCCCACTGCGCCAACGGGCCAGCAATGAAATAAGTTTGAAATGTTATTTTACGATAGTGTGGTATTGTTAGTAATAATTATGTTAATAATTTTTTCTTCCAACTACGCATTAATGTGGCCATTAATCGCTACATAACGGAGTTGAAAAAAAGTAGACTATGCACCTTGTTGAAGTGACTAATTAATGCACTCGTGTTAATTTAATACCAACATAACACTCGTGCATTAATGAATCACTTTGCGCCCGGTGCAATAATCTACTATTAAAAGTATAACTTTTACAAAGTCAACGAGATTGTACGCGCCCATTTAATTTTCAAGTTCTTGTTTTTATAGCTTTGCCCCCGTGTGCTCCCATAAAAATCCGTGGTTATACTTAATTGTTATCATTGTGATGAACATCTATTGCATACAAACTCTTTGGACTTAAAGACTGGAGAACACCAAATTATCAATTATCTAGCCTTTTTCAAACTGTTATTCGCTTAATATATGTAAGTAAAAAATAGAGGGAACATTTTATCGGTCTTTTAAATATTATATTTACTCAGAAATTCGATACAAAGCATAAAGTACTCAAGAATGGCATCTGCCTGAGGTATTTTTCTACGTAGCGGTCGGGAACAAAACGATCTATCGCCAATGTTAAATGACCTTCGCCGTTTCTTTTCCATACTTGAGATTGTTAACGGTGTTGTAGATCAATTTATGTTGGTGGCGAAAGCAAGATGTGGAATTCGAAAAATTCAATTTCCTAACTGTGAATTTAGTACAGAATGTAAGAAATAACCGGTTCCCAGTCGAAGCGCTCCCCCGGGAGACGGGAAGAATGTAAAACATAGAGAATGGAGTAAAATTACACCTACTCTTGTGGGTATGCTTGTCACTAGCTTTATACTTTACGATTTGTCGTTACGTTCTTGTATTTTATATCTTCTAAAGTGTCAACATACATTATTATGTTATTAACAGAATATAACTTAAAACACTGAACGTAAGATAGAATTATTTAACAATTATCAATAAGATTATTTTCTAGTTAGAAAAAAATGTGGTTACTGGCAAAGCAACTGAGCGTGTCCCAAGGGACACAATATGGAATGTCGTTCCTTTAAACGGTTTGCATCAAACCTAAGTCTCTAATTAAGATAGAGTTTCAAAGCATTAAGCTCCAAACAAACAACCTAAGAAGTCACATTTTACATACAGAACAATCTTAGAAGGGTAGGTTAATGTGCATAAAGTAAATCCATATCTCTTGAACTATTATCGCTTATACTATAACGTACGTCCATAGCTAATCACTTAAAGGTGAAACGAGAATTTCAGGCACGCTTATAAATGACAGTTTTTCTTTCAAGAGGAGATATTGTTTTTTGTGTATTCTGTTCATATTTATAGAGGATACAGCAATCTCCCCTATAACACGGTATCTTTATTACTCTTTATAGGAAAAATTGTTGTAGAATTACTCTTGTTCGGCGCTTGTACGGGCCCGATACGTATAATATATTTGTAACGGACACGTTGGTGTCTTTTCCGGGAGTAATTGATAGGGATCAATAATGCACCAACTTGTCATTAAACTTCTCGCAGACTGTACAAAGCACTTTTATTTACAGCGGATAATCACGAAGTAATGGGGCAAGTCCAACAAGTATTCCTTATAGCCATATTTAGTTTCACGAGATGTGTTGGAATTAGATAGAGCGACATTAAATTAAGGTTGACCGATTAGCCGAGCCACTAAGGCCTAAGGTATGATACCTTGTGCGTGTACCACGCTATAAATTTACCCGACATTCGATAGTAAGAAGTATTCGTTTCTTCTTTTTGGTGTTCGTCTACTAGCCGTCTTTAGTGAACACCTTATTAATAAAGATATTTAAATTTTTCTTTTGCCCTACAAATGAATATTTCCCATATAAAAAAGTAAAAAATTTGGAGGTGAAATAATTAACACTTTATTCTTAAGGCTTAGTCTGAAGGGAGACGAGATTTTTAGACATACTTCGCGTTGCGACAGGTCGCCTTCTATTTTCATTACTTGTAGGCTGCGAGTCCTCTGGTGTTGCCGTTGTCTGTGGGCGGTTGCTCCTTGTTATATAAAAAAATATATAATAAGTCTTATCTGATTGAGCTGTTGTCCAATTTGTGAATCTATTTAAACTCCGAGGCACCTGTATTATAAATTCACTAAAAAAACGCAGAGGTCCGATATCTCTTTCCAAATCTATAGACTCCAGGGAAAATAAATCCGCCGGCTGTCGATTTGGGCCTCTCCTTGTTACGCTAAAACTAGCTTAACGATATCAGGGCCTATCCTTAATATTATATTTTTAAAATAGCTTCTTATCGTTTCGCACGCTCGCTGTGGCGCAGCAACGCACAATTTACACGAATCGACTTGTGTAACGCGGCGCGTACAAACCCTCTAGAGCCTTGAAAGAGGTCGGCACTGTGTCGTGAGCGGAGTGAGTTATTTATATAAAAAGAACTGGTTTAACTCTGTTAAGGTTACCGTGCTCCTCGACTTCTGAGGAGGAAGTCCTTGTCAAATAGCAGGCGAATATGTTTATTTTACGCACAGACCTTTTGTCGAAATTGAGTCTAGAGAAATGCTGAGTGGCCTGGAAGCCCTTGGGGGGGAGCTGACTAGCGAAAATATACAGCTAAGGCATGACAGCTTCTTGTTTTGGAGTCCTCTTGGCCTTTCCTCTTTGGGTCACTGGTCCAGCGAAGTAAGAATCTAGACTCTAGAGGGAAGGCGTACACACGTACGTGAGAATGACTATTGATTATTTTTTCATTTTTACCGGACTGAAAGGAGTATTTAAAAAATAGGCAACGGCGTGTCAAGATACGCTTATACAGAAGGGTTCCGTATCTGGTTCGCTATAAACGTATTTGTTAAATAACTTCAAAAGTTGTTGTCCGATTTCGTTCAGTGTAATGTTTTCTAATGAGTTTTTAGCATGTTCTATTAACATGGAAAATTTCAAGTCTCTACGTCTAATAGTTTGGAAATGCAAGGGGGGGGGGGACCTTACGGGCAGACAGACGGACGGACTACTATTACTAATTCCACGACCACCTTGATTTTACTGTAGCCCATAAACTGCGAGGGTAAGGATATATAAATACATATCCATACTTAATTTCAAAAATCCAATTACGCGACAATCCGATTTTATAACAATTTCTTATGTTACACATTACATGAAAGAACAATCAACTATTGTTTTACTAGTACGAATTTCATGTTATTTTAAGTTCCTATTATGTAAACCGTACACTCTTCATGGGCGAAGTTACGGCCTATAGTTACCTAGTAAACCTAATAATAGCTAGTAGGAAGTAATGTTAAATTCGTGTCCAGTACGAATTTAACATGAGTATGTAAGCACTAATGGACAGTGGACGAGCTGAAATTTATTCCTAAGGATAGAGATATGGGGGCTGATATTAGTCGTGAAGTTGCAGAGGTCGTAGGGGTTCCGTCAGATGGCAATCGGTCATCTTAATTCGCCCCACAGCCACATCCTCTGCAATCTAAGCAGACCCTGGTACTAAGCCGGGATAACAGTAGGTAGAAGAAGTATAGAAAGCGAATCACATGTGGGTCAAATGTAACGGCTCACATGAGTAAAGGCTATGGTAAGTTTAATCTATATGCATACAAACGATCCATCATTCCCACTGTTTTTTGTTTTTTAAAACATAGGAAAAAACATTAGCCGAATTGGTCGAACCGTTCTCGATTTTAATCCAAAAAAAATAGATTGACGAAAATGTTGAAAAATTGAACAATACGATCGGAAGGTCCACTTGGCCACAGTCGCCCATGGACATCTGCAACGCGTGGGATGCCGTTACGCCTGCCCTGAAAATATACACAACTCTTAAAAATTTCGATATTACAGCCGCAAGGGAAAATTTGTAGAGGTAGGTTATTCCACATTTTACACATGTGAAGGAGAATTGAGCTCGAGGCACATACATTAGTGGGATGGCAACCGCCAAAAGCCCCTTGTCAGGAATTCTATATGATGAACAAATTTTGACTTTGACTTTGATTCTCCTTTGATTTGATCTTGTCATAAACTTTAATTAGAGGTAGCGCCATGCTTGTAGCCGAATAGGGCCGGAGCGTCTAAGTACCAGTACCTCTTTCTTACATAAGATCGGCGTGAAGTGGCGGCAATGCGGCCACGTCAAGTGATGGTATTGTTGTCGCGTTTCGTTTGGTTTGTGAGACTTCCCGATGGCCTAAATTCGTCATTAAAGGCCGGCAACGTATTTGCTTGCCTTCTGGCCATGCAGACTTGTCGGTAAAAAAAAATTAAAACTTCATATTTCCGCTTTTGTATAACAAACAGGTTTCGGAGATTGGGTGTGTGAGTGTGTGTGCGTGTATGCGTGCGTGTGCGTTTGTGCGTGCGTGTGTGTGTGTGTCTGCCTGTCTGTGACATCTTATGGACCTCTCGAATGGACGAAGCGATTTCAATTTAGTTTTTTTTTGTATTAAAAGTACCTTATATGCGTGTGTTCTTAGACATGTTTGATGAAAATCGGTTGAGCCGTTTAAAAATTGTGGAGGATGAAAGTGGGGAACTGAAACGATAGGAAGCGAATGTTTATACCTGCAAAGGACCTCCCAAAGCCGGTAAAAAGGCCTAGAATACGAGGAACATCAGCCACCAAGATACGAACACGTGTCTCCGTTTCCTCCAAAGGCTGAACCCTCAGCTGAGGACGGGAGAATGGAATGTGGTTGATGTTCTCAGGGAAGAGCGTCACTTCCACCGCATTGTGATGATGGACACGGTCCCGGCGGATGTTATCAAGGCAGCGGAGTACGCCCTGCCGACAGGGGTAGACGTAAGCTTCTTCAAGCTTCTGGACGACCAGGATAGGGATGAGAAGGAGAATGCGTCGGGCCCAGGCAGTTACAAACCCAACGAAACACCACAACAATACCATCACTCGAAGTGACAACATTCTTGTCACTACACGCCAATCTTATGTGAGAAAGAGGTACTGGGCCCGCACGCGAAGGCCCAATTCGGCTGCAGACCAAAAATACTACAAGCGTGGTACTACCTCAACGCTACCTCAATGCGTAACTCTAAATTTATAAGAACCTATCAATTATGGTCTGCAGTAATGATAATAATTCACCGGCCGCCAACAGCCAAGCAACAAACGAGCAACTAATTCACAAATAACCAACATGTAAATATGATAGTTCTCCATTACCAATACCTCTAACTCACATGAGATCGGCGTGAAGTAGCGGCAATGCTGTCACGTCAAGTGATGGTATTGTTGTCACGTTTCGTTCCGCTTGTGAAACTTCCCGGTGGCCTCAACTTGTCGTTAAAAGCCGGCAACGCATCTGCTAGCCTACTGGTCGTACAGATGTTCATGGTCGTCGGTAGGCACTTAGGTGCCTGCTGTCTGCTCGTTTGACCCTTGTAACATAAAAAAAAAAAACAAATTTTGGTGTTGGTTGAAATGTAATATGATTGAAACACATTATTCTTAACTTAAAACTTAAATATGAAGTGGGTTTCGAAAATATAATGCCTAACTACATGGTCCAATATACACATTGACAAACTGTCAATGAAACGTCAAGAACAAGTACCAAGCTGAAGCGCTTCAACTCCAAACAGTTTTATCTTTAATATCAGTACATAAGGGAAAATAAAACCGACGGTTCTGCAGCGTGTTTTAACCGCTAGTCATGTGAAGGTGGCACTACGCCAAACTAACCCGTAATTCATACCGACGTCGGGTCTCCCGAATCAACCGCCACTCGTAAATAAATAAGTTGAACCGATAAATTACTGTTAAAACTGCGATTTAATTTTACCAAATTACCAAGACGTCCGCACAAAAATATAAACAAATCGTACGTAAAAAGCCCCTTAAATAAAAAAAAATAATAATTGTGACGCGATTAAATGTTATTGAAAAATGTACCTTAAGTTAACATCAATGTACAATTTATTTAAAAAAATACAATGCAGGCACCTGATTATGTTTCAGGTCAATGTAAAATTTTAAAATGATATTATTATAACACCATTAATTTTAATATGCTATTATCAGCACCATATATTTAAGGGGAAATAAGCCAAAATGAGCCTATCGCCGAGGTGTATGGTTGAATGTAGTAAGAGTCTCCCGCCGCCGCGCACGCACGCCCGGCCCAGCGCCAGCGCCTCCGCGCCGCGATGTGTGCTCAGTGACAGGAGCGCCCATGGAGTACCAGCACCCCGTCCAGCCGCTCGGCCCGCCGGCGCCGCCGCCGCAGCTGCTGCCGCCTGCGCCGCCGCCACCCCTGCCTTCGCTGCCCCAGCTGCAGCACGGCCACGTCCAGGACGACGACCGCTGGAGCCAGTACCACATCTGGAGGCAGCACGTGTTCGTTAACGGTCAGTTTCCCGGCGCGCTTTCTCTCGCTCCTCCCGGGCTCCGCACCGCTTGCGCGGACCGGCGACCGCCAAAAAGAGAAAGTGCGCGACCGAATGGAGCTCTATGACTTTTCTCTAAATTTCTTTGTTTCCGTAAGTTTAATCATTTCACTTTCTTCGATTCGTCTTTTTGGTTTTTTTTTTTCATTTATTTATCAGGTCCACCAAAATCTTACATTTAATTCGTATAAAAATTAATGGGTTTAGTTATGCAAAAATATATTAAGTGCAAAAAAAATTTTTTTACGAAAATTAGAAATGTAAGTGCATTCTCATTATTAATGAAATATGAAAAAAAGTTTGAACTTCTTTGCCAATTGTTAATATGTAAAGTTCTTAACTTTTGGTGCCAATAATTCATAATTTATGAAATAAATTAGTAAATTTAAACATAACCGAGTCAATAAAATATAATTTAAAAAAATAATTAAATGTTACGCCAAATATAGGTTAACAATTAGTCTTATTATTATTATTGATTAATTAATTATTACCTTTCGCATTGTCTTTCCATCTTTCAATTTTTTTATTGATAGGTGTACAAAGTTATCAAAAAAATATATATATATTTTATCTTATGAAAATTACTTACAGAATTTTTTTTGTATCCGTATATTTTACTATTTTTTGTATGCATGCACTTTACGAACTATATAAAAACCCTTGCAATGGAGAAATCACTTTCATATTAATTAATTACTTATTATTTACGTAGTAAAAAAATAAGTTTCAATTAAAATTTTTCCACTTCCGTAATTGCACCATGTTACTACGGTTCACCACGTTGTGGGTTACAGTCGGATAAACACACACTTCCGATTTACACCGGAAATAAGACCTTTCCTTTTTTAAATATCAGAATTTAGTTATTTTCGTATGACTGATAAATTTGGTCTTTACAGCATAGGTATAGTTTTTATCTTTATACATACAAACATCTTACCTTCTTGTGTATATGTGAGCCGATTTTTATGAGACTTTATATTACTGCGATCGGGTCTAATTAAGGTTATTGCACACCTCATGAGGCAAAGCGTTTAGGTGATTATAATACCATGGGTCCTACTCGCAAATTTTTGACTATATCTAACCGTTGCCAAAAAGATTTTGCTACCAACCTGACCAGCTGTAACAAACATGCTACGCTGTAGGTATATCATTGTTTTTCTGAAGGTGGCTACTTCCCTAATCGGGCTGTTTCATATAGATAGATAGGGAGGTAGAGTTTAACGAGAAATCGTAATCATAGACCTCTACCTAACCTCCCTTTAATTTACAAAACACGTATGTACTTAGAAGTATTATTTTAAATATGCTACTACTTAATATTAAAATAATTAAAAATAAAAAAAAGACTTCAAATTGTCACAACTGGACCAAATGGGGTTACACGGAAAGTACTAGCTTTCAAATAAAAAATGAATCATCAAATCAGTTAACCCAATTGAAAGTTGTAAAGTAACAAACATAAAAATACAGTCAAATTAAGAACCGCCTCCTTTTTTTTGAAGTCGGTTAAAATACAGAAGTTATTGGTGTCGCTTGCAGAATTGCATTGAATCTCCTATAGCTCAACGGACATACAAAAATCCGCAACGTGCATGCACGGTTCAAAGAATTAGGCATGCCTTAACCTTATTTTAGGGTCCCGTACCTCCAAAAGAATAAAAAGGAATCCATAAACGATCACTTCTAGCTAGCTATAAAGTTGAAATTACTACCAAATATTGATAACTACGGTTTCATAAATCTGTGAAAAAAATCAACCGTCTTAGTGTACACATTCCGAAAATATGACCCTATATGTCACAATTCCCATACAATTTTGTACAACTTAAGAGTCTATTATATCTATTTATAGGGCAAGAATGAGTTAGAGAAATGACTTGGATCGTTATAATAGAGATTGGTGACGCATAACCTTAGACAGATCCTTATGGAAAGAGAGTAGGGAGGCCTTTACCCTGCAGTGGGAAAACTAGGCTCTAAATAAATAATAAATAAATAGTTTATTATTTTGTTACTATTTTTTAAAAGAAATACTGCTCCTGACCACTGAACAATCAAGGTATATATGTAAAGAAGCTTACAGCAATAACGTGAGTTTGCGGAAGGCCTCTCGCGTGTAAGGCGATTAGAGAAACCATACATTGTCAACCAAGTCTGGTTCGCAGCCGACAGAAGCATCTTTCGTTCACTAGGTCACGTAGATTAGTTGGTGATAGCGGCTTTATCAGTCGACCTCTGTGCGTTTGCAGTTAATCGAATCTTAACCAACGACGCAGTTAACAGACTTATCGCTGTCGATTCTGATGCACGGTGTGACAAGTTCATAGTCAAATTTATATCTTTATATATAAAAATCGACTGTACAAGCCTTTGTCTCCTTATCCCCCACAAACCACTGGACCAGTTCGGATGAAATTTGAAAAAATGACTGGGCCGAATTGTTTGGTTTTTTTATTCCAATTATTTCAGGGAGGGATTAAAAGAAAAGAAAAAGAGGACTTAAAAGAATATTTTAGAAATACTAAAAATGTAAAGTAGGCTCAGTCGTTTTTGGATTATAGCGAGAGACATATGAATTTAATTTAGGTTATTAGTTGGGTGCAAATGTCTTTTTAATCTATTTGCAAACAAACCCCTTGTAATATACACAAAATTTCAACTAAGTCTGAACAGCGGTTTAGGAGGAATAGGGTGACAAACAATTGTCCAGCTTATTTTTATACATAAAAATTTATCATAGATAAACGGGAAAATCAAGCATGACGCATGTAGCTGCTTTGATTTTTGAAACCCTAGAGTTGCATTACATAAAGTACCCCTTGCTCGCCACCAACCATTATAAAAAAAAAACCAAATTTTGCCTTATAAATTTTCTTGGTCAATGTAACTTTTAAATCACTCACCTCACATATAAATCAATCACCTCACTCAAACGTGTTTGAATAATAATAATATTAAGCAAATACCTAAAAATGATCATAACCCCTCTGACATCACAACATCATATTATTGTCGGTCACTTCTAGCACACGCACACTCACAAAAACAAGGGTATAGTTCTAGCTAGAGACATAGGGATATAAACATACTAAAGTTAGTAAAGTATATATATATATATAATCTACTTATATAAGATTTTTTCAGAGAATCACATGGTTGTGGACTTTAGGATAACGAGGTGATGAAGGTGGAATTGCAAATTCTGACGAGGTGTCCTTTGGTGGAGTGCAGCTGCTGGTAAGTTCGAACAATTTTTCGGAACATTAGCTTGAAATGTATTTTTAGGTAGGGCAAGATTAAGCAAGTGGCTAATGGCAATAGGCTATTGAAAATCTAACTTTTCGCAGACAAAATCGCGAGAAACAGCTTATAGATTCAATAAAAAAAACCTCTCCACTTTACAAGGACTATCATACATTAAGAGTAACATGCGATGTAGGTCTTAGAAAATGGTCGGGGCAAACGGGCAAGCGGCATTCACTTAAGCGACCACCGACGCCGATGAAAACCGCAACACCTGCGTGCTCGCAGATGCGTTGCCGGCCTTTGAGGAACGAGTATGCTATCTTCTTGAAGGTGCCTATGCCTGGTAACTGATTCCACAAAGGAATTATAGGCTGGCCCGTTGTCGCAGTGGGCAGTGACTCTGCTTTCTGCTCCGGGGGTCGTGGGTTCGATTCCCACCTCGAGTGTGGGTGTATTATCCATATATTTCTAAAAAGAATATTTGTATATAACAGGCATCTGTTACCAATAACACAGGCATGAGGAGAGCGGGGAGTCATTAGCGTGGGTTCTGTTAATATTTCTGTAGTTTGGGGGGGGGGGGCGTCAACCATAAAGTATGTCACAAGAATTTTCACAATTAGGATTATTTAGAAATTTAGGTTTTTAAATACCAATTACCTAGTTGTTTGCTGCGATTGTATCCACATAAACTTGAACTTGCGATATCTCTTAAGAGTTCCCTAATGTAGCCCTATAGAAAAGTCTGTTATTAGAGGATATTCAATAATTATAAAACATCTCATTGCCAAATTTCATTTATCCCACAGTTTTTGGGACTTCATGATAGGTCTTCTGTTTGTGTAGATGTCCATGGCGGTTCGTTTAAGTGACTACTTAGGTGAAGAGCCTGGGCATTTGCCCCCTTGTAATATAAAAAAAAATACCTAAAAACTATCTATATAGGCCTCGATGAAAACATTTCTAGGTCCTTTAATATGCAAGAGGTATATTTAAATAATATACCCCTATATTTTATTTTTGCAATTATATCATTTTGACTGGCCCGTTGGCGCAATAAGCAGTGACCCTGCCTTTTCCTCCGAGGGTCGTGAACTCGATTCCCACCTCGAATCTGGTAGTATTATCTATATGTATGTATTGGGGTGGATCTTCCTTTAGCTGTCCGATAACTGGTCAGATCCACTACGGGTACGCGACCCCGGAGCACCCTAGCTGCTATTGTCAATCCCCTTATACCGTCCGTGACAGTAGTATCCGCATCCTTTCTCTCCTTCCCATCTACCTTTATATCCTTATACTCCATCCCTTTCCCTTACTCCTATCTTTCTAATTAGAGGTAGCGCCATGCTTGTAGCTGAATTGGGCCGGCGGGTCCGGGTACCAGTACCTCTTTCTTACACAAGATCGGCGTGAAGTGGCGGCAATGCTGTCACGTCAAGTGATGGTATTGCATTCCAGGGCACCGTAAAATATTGATATTCTATTTTGCGCCTGTCGTCCCAAATACTGCCCCACACACGCTCCGGTCTGCCTACACAGGTATACCTGATTGACCTCTCCGCAATTCTTTACAAATCTCCGTAAATTATTGAATGTTTAAATTTTTGTTGATAACAATATTGATTTTATTAAAATTATACAGAGTGACTGGTGAGACACTTAGAATAGGAGCGTATGTAGACCTATAAATTTTAGACCTGTTCAGTTTTTTGAACCTAGGCCAGCGACCGGCGCAAAAAAAAAAACAAATTCCAATTATTTGTTAAACAGATAGCACAATAAAATTATATACGATTTTAAATGTTTAGACTTTTGTTGATTTCTCAAACCTCGCTTAACCGATTTGGATAAAATTTTTATGGAACCATCATATCAGTAATTTGAAACTTACCGCCAAATAGATATTATGTCGACCGTTCAATAGTTAGTAGTTGTTAACAAAGATATTAAGGCTGGGATGTGATATTTGAGCAAGGTGGCAAGCATAATTTGACAGCAAGCAGCCACTTTTATCTAGAAATGCTTTTAAATATGATACACTTAAAGGCCAGCCTTCTGGTGTTGCAGTTATCTCAGCTATAATAAACATGTAAATATTTTTTTTCTTATTTTAAGCAGTAATTTTATCATTATTCCCGTCATCATTGATGTCAGTATCATCGTTGTATGCGTTTCCTATTTCTTATTTTTCCGTTTGTCCTGACTTATCTTAATTTTTCTCTCCTCTTATCCAAGTCATCGTCAACCGGAACTTCGATCCCGCTAGCGGTAGGTAGAGAATCTCGAAATTAAACCTAGCTCAGTAGCAGTTGACGATCATAACTCGAGATAATACCTACACCTGTGATTGTACTTGAGCAACTTGAGCCAGCACTCGAACCCGAAACCTGGTAATCCAATTCCCCGAGTACGGTGCTCCTATTGACGTCCCATAAGATAATTGAAAGTGGGTTCCTTGTCCTTCCTTCCTTCCTTCAGCCTTATGAAGTCCACTGCTGGACGGAGGCCTGCTCCATGGATTTCCACAAAGATCTATAGATCAAAATAGATATTCCTTGTCCTACGGAACCATAAAAATGAAGATTGTCAGCGTAATTGTCCCTTATATTATTTAAAGGAACCCTCACTTCGTTGTCTGTCTGTCTGTCTGCCTTCTTTTCTTAAAGACCCTTTTTTCAGGAATGCGTAGATCTAACAATCTTTCAAATATAAATAGAATCATCAAAATCGATTCGCCTATCGGAAGTTTTGAGGTAACAAACATTAAAAAAGAGTCAAATTGAGTATCTTCGTCGCTGGACTCGATTGTAAAAATGTGGAGTTTAAATTAATTTCAATGTATAATCTCCTTCATAGCGAAATCCGGCAAAAAATTACTAACATCAATCTAATCATTAAAATTTTGTACTAGCTGTACAAAAAAATACCGTACTAGAGGACCCGGCAGACGTTGTCCTGCCCGAACGTACTTACTTACTACTTAATACATTCTATTATCCTGTAATATTATTTATTACACCCGTTCCCTTTCCCGTTTCCGTCCCCGTTCCGTATATTAGTATAGATAAATAATCTAGATACCGATTGCGGTGCCATCTGCAGGGCTGATCTGTGAATCTGAACGATCCAGGGCGCCAACCAAACGCATATAAAAAATTCATTCAAATCTGTCCAGCCGTTTAGGAAGAGTTCAGTGACATACACAGGTACAGTAGAAATATATATATATAAAGATAATAATAAATTTATAAGCTAGCTATCAGCTCTTAATAATTGGGTTCGTTACGCGGGATCGAAACTACGACAAAGGTGTTTTTAATAGAATTAGTCGTACGGATAACGCTGACCCAAAGGCACGTCCCCAGTCCCCATTCACCCCTAGAGTTACATCCACTTGCCCAGATTGCTCGTATCCATAGTCGATTTAATATTATTCACTAAGATTTGCATGTCACAGGATTCAAGGTATTGGCGAAAAGCGTCACGCTTAGGGGACAGATTGTATTGCGCAAGCATATCGATGCTCATATTGTATAACAAATTTTCGTTCTATTAATATGGAAATCATTGTCGATGTCGCTCCAGGTAATTGATAACTTGCGCTGTGACCGTTAAATCTGTAATACAATAGTGTATTGTGTACAATAGTTTATAAGCACGGAATTTTTAATGAAACCTGTTTCCTCTTTGAATTTTCTATTCCTTTAAAAATATTCATAACTCCCCAACTAAATTACGGAGTGGAAAATTATTTGTGCGTAGTGTTTCTTAAATATTATGTTCGTTTTTTTTTTAATTCTTTAAAAAAGTAACGTTCTCTATAGCCATTGTGTCTTAAAGCTTAGTAAAATTTCTATGGTGTCCAGAAAGCTACTCCGACCACCTCTATAGTTTTGCTAGTTTACAAAAAAGCCTTTTATTTCGACTTTTTGTATTTAAAATCATGCCTTAATTGGATTTTTGTTAGCGTTTAAAGCTCCGGTTGTTTAAAACTCGAATGCAAATAAACAATTAAAAAAAGGTAAACTATTAAAACTCGTACTAGGGGTGCAGAAGGTTTAAGAGAATTTGACCTTAACTTTGAAAAATATCTATTATGTTTGAAAGGAAGTATTCAAATAGTAACCAATCTAACGTAAACTTCACATAAAATTTTTATGCCCAAACTTTTTGTGGTTGAATTTCGTAACAAACTTTCCAAATAGCAATGTTTATGATCTTTTGTTGAAAACTAACGGCACTTCTACTCAGACTTCCAAACTTCGATAAAGATGGGTTTTAGTGATCAAATGTTAGCCCTAGAACCGAAATTTTCTACTAGAACATTAGAGATCGCCGGCTTTGTGAAATTCAGTCAGAAAAATTTAGATTCGCATATCATATACTTATTTAAAGCTATTTACACAATTTTTGAACTTATTATAACAAAAATTAAAGAAATACGTTATTATTTTGAGATGGTTTTCATGTACATACATTTTCTTATAGTAATATGTATGAATAAATCGATTGGTGTACGTGCGGTTTTGTTTTTATAATTTAATATATAATATTGCATATTTTATAAAAATATTTGCATTCGCATACCCTCCTCTATATAAATTATTAATGTGCCGAACTTCATACTATTCTGTCCGCGCAATTTTCGATAAATGGTACCGTAAGTTTTTGCTTCACGTATTAATTATGTATATTACAAGAATGCACATGATTAAGTGTAAAATACTTTATTGAAAATTAGTGAAAAGTGATTATGATTTTTTTATTTTTATTAAATAGCTGTAGAATCAAAAATAAATCTGTTTTCAAATAGCAAGAAAATGAACTGTTTTGTCTTTTCATATTTAGATAACTCTTGCGTACAAATTAACTAACCTAATTGCTCTAGAATAATATTAGTACAGCTAAATTCATAAATCAACATGTAAACAAGGCTAAATAATATTCCGCGCTAACAATTACTTAGGTATCTCACTTATCTTTAAATGGCTTAAGCTGAGCCAGAACAACGTGGAATTCAGCCAGCAGAGTTAAACTTACAGCACAGTTTGTTAGCTTACATTGCAATACCAATGTGAAACGACGATAATATAGGAATACAGAAGGATTATTTATTTCAGACTAGTATCAGTAAATAGATTTTTGATAACGGAGCGATGTCATTTAGTAGATAATTCATTACGTGATTTCTTGTTCCTAATGCTGGTTGAATAGTCATAACAATTACTTAATTATCTCACTTATGTTTAAATGGCTTAAGCTGAGCCAGAACTAAGTGGAATCAAGCCAGTAGAGTTGAAACTTACAGCACAGTTTTTTAACATACATTGCAATGTTAATAGAAGAATAGGATTTAATTATTTATTTTAGACCAACATCTGCCCGTGATTTTTTCTGCATTGACTTTTAACATTAAAACGAACTCATTTCGTACCTAATATTATAGATTATTCATAAGTACTATTCATACTAGACGTACTTTTAGATATCAGGTACATTCACATTAACGGGTTACGGGCAAGTATTTTTAAAAGTTTATGTTTTATGTTGACATGACCATAGTTCAGGGGGGTCGGGATTAAAACCAAACACATTATGGATTTCAGCCTGTTGTCTATTTGTTGTCTGTTTCAGCCTCTTGACCTATCGGAGTCTAGATTGAAATATTAACACAAGAAAGTTCACGTTTTAGGGTTTTGTAGTGTTACGAGGAGCTCTTGTAGTTTGGCTCTGTCCGTCCGTCTGTCCGCCCGCAAAGTGGTCCCCACCCCTAGGATTTTTAAGCTATTTCATGAAGTGGCTTGGAATTTTCCACATTGATAGAATATCATATGCGGATGATGTCACGGTGTTGATCGAGGCTAACCCCCGCCTGGCAATTGAGAGAGCCGCAGCCAATACGATCCGGCAGGTTGAGGACTAGGGTCGTAGGAACCGTCTTTCCTTCGCCCCTGGGAAGTCACAGACTGTGACACTCAGGGGTAGATTCCAGCGTCCCCCGGTCATCAAACTCAGCGGCACCTCGATTAGGGCCGTGACGGACGCTACAGTTCTGGGTGTGGTAGTCGACTCAAGTCTATGTTTCGGCTCACATGCGAGGTCGATTGGCGAACGTGCGGCGAAATGCTTCGGGAAGATGCCTTTAAAAAGGGTTTTATGCCACCTGGATCTCTCACAAACCGAACGAAACGCGACAACAATACCATAATTTGACATGACAGTATTACCGCCACTTCATGCCCATTCATGTGGACGTGTGTGGCTGGATGTGCCAGTCCAATTCGGCTACAAACCAAAAGGACTGCAAGCGTGGCGCTACCTCTAATTAAAATTATATGAAATTATAAAAAAAACTTCACTCCGGGTGTGTCAACGGAATTGAAATCTTAAACAAACAAAGGATGTGATCTACTAAGTGATCCCATCGCCACTGCGCGGTGTCGGTATCGTGCGGTAATAAGTCAAAAGTAAACCAATGTACAAAAATATCAGTGAATTTGTAAAGACATTTTAATATATATTAAGGCATAACCGACACACATTTTATCTTTATTTATGTGCCATAGACAATAGACGTAAACATAACGGTCCGCCAATAAATAAAAAAAGTATAGATTTTAAGCAACCCCTAGGTACAGTTAACTTACTATCTATATTAGAAATAAAAGATACTGGTAGGCTATAGTAAAAGGTATTGATAATAAATATATCAGAAAGTAAGTGGACTTGAAAAAGCACTTATCAAGATGTAGTCGAAGGACAAGGGAAAAAATGGCCAAAAGCGAGTCAAGACATGCCCCATAATTACAGGTTTTCTTAAACCTACCCCCGAAAGCTTGCTCTACCCCCTGGCTGGCATAACGTCCCCCGAATGCCCGCAGGTCCGTGGCGAGCTCTGCGGAGAGATTTATGATAAAAATGTCCGGTTTTTCAAAGGTTCTCTTCTATTGGTAGCTTCGGAAGCAAGATGCAGGATCTGGTGGAAAGAAGTTCCATGCGTACCCTGAGAAACTAGCGCACACCCTCAGCACAAGTCCTGTCCAAGCACCGAACCTTGCAGCTTGTCTTTAAGACGTTAGAAACAATCACTCAATGTGTAGGTAGATGTTTATACCAAATTGTCAAAGTTATTTTAATAATCACTTTATTCTATGGATTAAGGTCGACAAACTTATGAGTTAGAGGTTAAATTAATTGAATAGCAAAAGACATCAGCTCAAAAATAAAATTGACTTCAGAATGACATCATATTTTTTTTTATAATTGTAATGTAAATGCGTTGAACAGAACGTACGCTGAAGATAAAAGTGTCAAATGTATAAAGTGATAGTCAATGACAACCAAGTGTCGGCCTCAGCATTTGAACTTTGACGTTTGACACTTTATACAAAAATATATTTGTGTATAACAGGCGTCTGTTACCTATAACACGAGCATTAATGCCAACTTTAGGAACAGACGTTCGAGTTTCATATGGTCCAGTATATATTTATTTTTTAGTGTTATTATTATATGAACGTCATATATAATGTTTCAAAGTCATTATTAACGAATTTGGTGACAATTTACGATTTAATAGCAAAATTTACGCCCTCGTTCCGAGGGAGAACACAATTTGGCATGATTATCTTCGAATATCTTTTAACCTCCAACATATGTTATAATATGGCATTCACATATACTCCTCAATATAACCTTTTATAAGTAATTTGAAGTGAAATTTGACAAGAAGATATAGAAAATATCTTCAGGGATCATTCAGATATTATTATCTTATAGCAGACGATATTTTTCATCATAGGAGAGATGATCGAATAAGACCGTCACACGAAGTTTAGGAGAGACAGTAGCCTGAAGTAATTATGAACATAATTAGAGGTAGCGCCATGTTTGGGCCGGCGCGTCCGGGTACCAATACCTCTTTCTCACATGAGATCGGCGTGAAGGGGCGGCAATGCTGTCACGTCTAGTGATGGTGTTGTTATCGCGTTTCGTTCGGTTTGTGAATATTTTATCAAGAGCTTACATAATCAAAAATAATAAACCCTGTTACTAGGTAGTCATATCATATTTCTATCTGAATTAAATTTAATTATAGTAATACATCAAATATTTAAGATCTTGGGTAGAAGTTACGTGGGTGTGAGGTTCAAAAGATAGGGCGTAGTACACAAATTAATAATTTGAACACTCGAGTGGGTGTTATACGTTTAATGCCCTTTAGAGACTCATGCCTCACGCCTAATTTATCCTCTAAACGATATTCGATGCAGACAGGTGAAGCCGTTTCTGCAAATAATTTAATAAATTTTACGAATGCCGAGGAGTGAGGGGTCGATGCCGGCGATGGCTGTGCCTATTGGGCGGGCGATGGCCACTCCGCTGGAAGCCACCGCCGTCGCCACTGGCCGGGACGCTGCTAGACCACTCTCGCCGATGACGGCTAGACCTGTAAATTATATAATATTTAAAGTAAAATCATCATTTAATATCTCTCTGGAAATCATGACGCAATCTCTATGGTAACCAGGTGCCAATCTCTATGGAAATCACGGTATTAATTTAGTGGAATGCACTTTTCCTGTATCACAGTTTCTTTTAACTAGCACAGGAATAAGTGTCCTAACGATTTAGGGATAGGCTGAGAAGGCTATAGCCTATAGCGGCAGATTTTAGGTGGCCCGCATATTAGGATCTTAAAAAATTCTATTTAAATTTTTACATGTAGACAAGATATAAGATATACCAACGCATATGATTTATTATTAAGCGCTTAGTAAAATATAAGCGTTAATAGAACATGATAGGAGTTAATAGAACTGATAGAGTTCGGATTACCACCCTGCGTGCCATTACTGAGGTAATGGATGTAGGGAATAACAGCACAGCTGAAGTGGGAATGGGCTGGGCATGTGGCTTGAAAGTACCCGCAAAGGCGGGAAACGTGCGTCGAGTGCATACTTGTGTTTTACGCGGAGTTATGTGGTCATAGTGTCTTTTGATGCACGGTCGAGCAAAGTACGCATTATTGGAGAAAGTGTGGAAAGTACCTTATAGGAGTGAGTAGTGAGGTAAAATTTAATATATATGTTACAGTATAATAAATGATTCTTTAATATTATAAAAGGGTAATAGCGCGAAGGTAGCTATAATCATCATCATCCACAGCCCTTTTTCTCCCACTTCTGGGCAAAGGCCTCTCCCCACCCGTACCACTCCTTACGCTCCTGAGCCGATCTGGACCAGGTAGCTATAGTGACCTGTTAATGTAGCAGTGCCTCCAATAAAGACATCATGGTAAGAATACTACAAAAAAAAAAACTCAACAAAACTCTAAGTTAGACTGTCTTTGAACGGTCCAACCACATATATACAGAAATTGGCTTTCACCCGCAGCTTCGCTTTCGAAAATAGGTTTTACGATCTGAAACGAACAAAGAGTTTTTTAGACAAGACAATGCCGCAAAACCATCCAATAGTTTTCTGCACAAAACCCATAAATAAAATACAACCAAATGGCCAAAAGCGTGTCAAGACACGCTTATATAGAAGTGTTCCGTATCTGATACATAGCGTGTCATGAAAAGATATTTAACCAATACGTTTATCGCATATAAGATACAGAAATGTTATATATAAGCGTGTCATGACAAATTCTTGACCACTTATTTATATTGCACTGACTAAATGAATAGAAATGGTCAAGAGCGTGTCAGGCCACGCTTATATAGAAGTGTTCCGTATCTGATACGCTGTAAACGTATTTGTTAAATAACTTCGAAATTTATTGTCCGATTTCATTCAGAATAATTTTCCTTATAAGTTTTTAGCATGTTCTATCAACATGGAAAATTTCAATTCTCTACGTCTAATAGTTTGGAAATGCTAGAGGGGGAACCACCTATCGGGCAGACGGACGGACGGAAGGATGAACGGAGCGAAATTATAAGGGTTCCTTGTAGTACTACGGAACCCAAAAAGGACAAGAAACGAGAAGAATTGTACAAATAAGACGACATAAAATTGACTCTCATCTTATTTAGAGCGAATCATTGAAGGAATAAAACGAAAGAACATAAGAAAAATAAGAAAGAAGATGGAGAAGATAAATAAGAAACTAACGATCTACCCTTTCCTCGACCTACTCGATCATAATTTAATAGGTTAATACGTGAAGAAAAAAATGTCGGTACCGTTTAACGAAAATTTCTCGGACTAAGAGCATATAATTCGTTACAATTATAGTTTATACACAGGAGGGTGTGCGAATCCTAATACTTTTATAAAGTACGCATGATAAACATAAATTATTAAAATAAAACCACACGCACACCAACGCAATACGATTTACACACACATGCATACATTTTACTATAAAACGGTGTCAAAGCGAAATCTATCATATGTAGGTATGTTAATTGGACGCCCCACGGGTTGTGCTCTACTCTCGCTAAAACAAATCCAGCCATTTCGTGAACTAAAATTCATTATTCTTTTTTTTTTTAATATAACAATGACGTTCCTGTTGTCGTAGTTGCATATGGTACACAAATGTAAAGATTTGTGACTGATGAATTTCTACTAGCTGGCGATCTCTAGTTTAATTAATTTTGCCAGTTTTTTTTTTAATTTTGAAAACTCAAGCAAGGATGCAGGACGTAGAGATTTAGGGATACTCAGTCATTAATGACAAGGGCCTCATTAAAGACTCGTTACGGATTTACATCCCAATCGCCTTTGACCGCGGATTAATTATGATTTTGACTTCCTTTCACCCGAAATGAGATGAAACGAATTATGTTTATTGAACGAGAAGGAAAATTCTTTCGAATTCGTTACTTCGAATTCGTTTTTATTCTCGATACTTCATTTATAAAATTTGAGACTATAAAGCCGGTCGAGATTCGCCCACATAACTTTACAATTGCGTACTATAAGCTTATTGAAGCTATATAAAAAATTTTTAGTTCTCAAGGAACAAAAAAAAAATTTTCTGTGGTACATTCGACCAAGAAATTGGTTTGCCAGGCTAAGGTCGAATGTCGTTTGCACTTCAATTGGTTAAAAGGCTTATTTTTGCTTGTTATGCATTATGTTAAACAATTTTTTTTAATTAGGAACTGCCATATTAAATGGTAAAGCACTTTCTTCGTCGACTATACAACGGCATTGTTATATCTCTCAATTAATATATTGGTTGTCTTTGCTTTGACACCATTTTATGGTAGAATGTATTCATATTTGTGTAAATCATTTAGCATTAGTGTGCGTGCGGTTTTATTTTAAAAATTTAATTTATTTATGATGCATTTTTTTTAAATAACCGTTCTCAAACTCTCCTATAAAAACTATAATTGTACCAAATTTCATACTCTTCCGTCTTCGCAATTTTATAAAATAGTAAGAAAGTATTCGTTTTACGTATTAATATAGGAGTGTAGAATATTTAAAAAGTTAAATTTAAAAAAAAAAAAAAAGAATTCTGGATAAATATAATATATAAATTCACAATTTCATATGCATTAAAATTAGCTTTAAAAAGGAAACGCAAGATTATTTAACGGCGGATAATGAAAACAGATTATCTAGACGTATCCTAAAAGGGGTTTATAGACACATAAAAATAACTCGAGTCGGGGCACAGACCACTTAACACACAGAGACTTCAATCCCTTAAAAATGCTCATAATTTTTAATTTACTAACTACTAGCATGACTATAAAATGATAAAGATTTACCTCTGTATGTACAAGATAACTCTTTGAAACGATATCTTTTAAAAATTCTTGAATTTTAGGAGAAAATTTTGATATGCCACGGTACATTATTGTGCTGTACCATATTATAGCAAAATTGTCAAAGCATTACTTCCTATGCATATACCATCGAATGCTCAAAAAGAATTTCGTTCTGACTTTATAAACTAGAAAAGGGAACTTTACTATCAATTAATTTATCAAAACACGCGTTATTTTATGCATACCAATAGTGTTATAGTAGATTAAGCCATGTTTCCCTGAGACGAATTCCTTAACATTCCATGGATTCACCGAACGGGTGCCGGGTCCATCGATAAGATCGAAAGTGGCGGCAATGCTGTCACGTCAAGTGATGGTGTTCTTGTCGCGTTTCGCACGGTGTTTGAGACTTCCCGGTGGCTTTATATCGTCATTAAAGGCCGGCAACGCATCTGCTAGCCTTTTAGTGGTGCAGATGTTCATGAGCGTCGGGAATCATTTTTGTGACCCGCCTGCTCGTTTAGCCCATGTAACATTAAAAAAAAGCATATGTATTCGAAGTTATAATATAAAACTTTAAATTTCGGTACCCTCCAATACAAAACTCCTTTTGAATATAATTTCTCTCGAGGTCTTTTAATTTTCATAATGTGGAGCCGCCATTAAAATTGATGTAGCGTGAAGGCAATTAAATGTGTGTAGTGTATGTAATATCTGTGTTGTGTGTGTAATCTTGTATGTGTAGTGTTTTGTATATATACATATACATAAGGGTGAGATATATGTTTTGTTGAGTTATATATGTTTTATATATATACATAAGTGTGAGATTCTTTCTCGCGACTTCGTAACAAGGGGCAGACGATCAGATGGCATTCACTTAAATGACTACCGACGCCCATAGACAACTGCAACATCAGAGGGTTCACAGCCACGTTGCCGGGCTTTGAGAAATGCCGCAGTACGAACACTGAAAATCTCTATACAAACCAACTCACGCTAGCGAAGTTTCTACTTACTATATATAGACCTTCCGAAAACGAACAACTCGCTAATAAATAAATACATAGGACTATATGACACACGGACGTCTTATTGGAGACAATTTTATCCTGAGTTTTAAGTAACCAACGCCGTTATACACATTTTTTTAGAAATATATAAATGCCTACCATGGATAATAAATCCAGAGATATTCCATGAGGCGGGAATCGAACCCACAACCCACAGAGTGGAAGGCAGGGTCACCGCCATCTGCGCCAATGGGTGGATTCTAGTCCTCGCTTTCGACCATTGTGCTATTGAGGCTCTCCATTGAAGAGTCTGCATGTGATTTCAAATTACAGGTTTTGTAAGCACACGCAGGTATATCCATAAATCATGTGATCGCTTAAACGCTATAAAAGTATGTAGGAGGATGTAATTTAGTAAAGTACAACCTTAGAGACCTCCGAAGAAATAAAATTATTTACCATCACCATGATGAAAACTAATGGAAGGACCATTATAGGATGAGGTCAGATTTGAAATGGTTGGGCAGGGAAGGTAACAAGGGCAGTGAAGGTGAGTGTTGGTGGCACTGACTCTCATAATATTCTATTCGTCCGCACCGTTACGACTTAAGCTGGTAGAGATGTTTTAGTCTAAAATTACAAGGCCCACCAAAGTATTCACCTCTAAAATACATGGTATGTAGACGCAAACACGTAAGCTCATCAATATCATTGGCTTGCAGTGCGTGGTTGAGTTTGAGTTTACAATAAAAACTATGTATAAGCACAAGCAAGCGTTGCAATTAATTTGTTGAGGGGCGTGCATTTTTAGACTGAAACATATTTAAATGATTATCGGTAAATGGTTATTTTACCACCCAAAGACCTTATTTTTATTGATCGACTGCCATCTGACGTCATCCCCAGGGGATGACGTGTGATATTAAACGTTATTATCACTCAGTGACATTAATCGGGACCCACTGTTTTACATCGAAGCGGGATATTTAAAAACCCGTGTTAGAATGGGTTACCAATCTATCACCCGGTCGCCGGTTGCGGTAAGAATTGCTGAACCTAGCAATTACCCCTGGGAGTAAAATTTTGGCTTATACTTAGGTCGCGCTAAAAACGGTTGGCAGGTGTATGTTTCTGTAATTTAAATTTGTGTTTAATTATTGTGTATTTATGTATTTCTGTAAATTTATGATCATAGTTGTAGAAGTGAGACACGGGCGGACAGAGGAGCCGATTGTCGGATAGGGTGAAACTAGAAGAGTTCCTTATAGGACTAGGGAACCCTAAAGAAATCAAATAGAAGATAATTATTCTGTTTATATATTTGGCTCTTCATTTCTCATGCAAACTGCTAAGGTGTAGAATGCTCTTCGTGTGTCAGTTTTTCTCCACAAATATAATTCAGGTATATTCAAAGAAAGAGCCAATGGGCATATTCTAGATTAGCTTGCTACACCCTAGACCTCATCATCCCTTCTGGCCAGATATGATTGCATTTAAAAAGAATTATGGGGTAAACCCTAAAAACTGCCCTTTTCTTTTTCCCATACACACATTTTCTAACAAAAATGTAGAGTCAATTTGAACTTTAATTCTATTCAATAAAATTCAAATTAAATTACAGGCACTCACTGTTGTCTAAGCAATATAGGTGTGTTTCTAACGTCAAAGAGTCAATTAGCACTTTATTGCTGCTGCACAATACAAAAACGATTCGTAGTCATTCGCAATGTCTAATAATACGGGTACGGAGACGGAAACGGGATCGGGAATATGGATGATATAGGATAATAGAAGTAAATAGGAAGTAGCTACAGATTCGCTTTTAAGACTACGCACATAACTCACCTTTAATACAAAAAAAAAACTAAATTGAAACCGCTTCATCCGTTTGGAAGCTATGATGCCATAGACAGACAGACACAAAACAGACACACACACACACACACACAAAAATACACACACACACGCACACACACATACACACACACACACACACACAGACAGACACGTCAAACTTATAACACCTCTCTTTTTGCGTCGGGGGTTAAAAATTAATTTCATCGTTCATTTCAAACTAGTACAATTCATTTGTCATTTTTCCACGAAAACCAATACGTACCATCCACGACCCTCGGTGTAGAAGGCAGGGTCACTGCCCACTGCGCCAACGGGCCAGCCGAGAGTTATATAATAAATTGCCGTATTATTTAAACAATGTAAACTCGTCTAACGTACTTAAGTCTAATCTTTCGCAACACATTATTCAAAACTACCCACCTTAAATGCATTAAACGAGTAGACTAGACAACTCTTAATTAAAAAAATATATATATTTTACTGATGTATGACCGACGTTTATATTAACGAATATTATAGTATCTCTCAGGAGTTGGGTCCAAATAAAATCCAAACACCACTTTTCACAGAAAATCTGGTCTTGAGGATCAGTTATGAGCCGAGGCAGATACATTAGATTTTAGTGGTCGCAGTAACAATAGGGACTTAGGTCCAACCTTGGCGTAGCAACCTCCTTAAATAAATATATAACGTTTACAATCTGAAATATTGACGTGCTTATAAATTTAATTATTTAAATTAAATTCCAACGAACCCCATTTCCCCCCATTAACTATTCCATGTTGTCGATTCTAATAATTCTGTGTCAGAAGTTCAAGGCTTTCTATTGAATCATAGCATTTCTTACACGTCATAGCACCTATTTCAATTATTGCATTTTGATCTTTATTCGCAATTGTTTAAGGTTCAAGTATTTACAGAGAATGTATTTGATTCGATAGTGATGTTCCAGTTAACGTAATCGATACAAGTTCAATAGTGATGTAACCTATGAGCGGTTCGGCTTAGAAAAAACGCGTTGCAATGGAAAGAACTTTAGCATTGCCTGGGACTTGCGACCCAGGTATAGATTTTGGGGGACCTACTGTCTATACTAATATATAAAGCTGAAGAGTTTGTTTAGTTGATCGCGATAATCTCAGGAAGCACTGGGTACTGATCCGAAATGAAAATTCATTGTTAGAAAGCCCATTTATCGAGGAAGGCTATAGGCTATATATCATCACGCTAAAATTGAATCTATTTTTTTACTTAATTTCACTGCTTGTGTTTTTTACCCTGCCTAGGAAAACTGGTAGGACCCTATGAGGGTGGGTTTAGTTATAGTAAACTTACAGTCTTATATAGTTATGTAACTTATATAATAATTATTGTAACTTAAAGTACCTCCTGATCCTTGACTAGAATAAAGAGACATTTAGTTCGCCATCTAAGTGACCTTAAAAATTACGCTATGTTCAAGTTTAAGTGTTGCGTTTCCAGGGGCGTAGCGACCGCTGTTTCAGCCGTATCAATTATACGGGACCTCCTGCTACAGGGACCTTTTATAAGCAAAAAATATTAACCATAATTTTTTATACATTATTAATACACACATTTTGGGATCCGTACCTACCTACGGCAAGGAGTGTTTACGCTAGCTTTGTGTTTTTATATTCAGAAAAATAAAAAACACTGCTCAATAATTTTATTTAAAAATCACATTATGCCAAATAAAAAATAGAATTCATATTAGTTATTAAAAAAATTACAGAAGTCAGAAATCTATTTATTTCGGAGTAAGCCAGGGCCCAAGGTGGCAACTTTTTGGTCCCCCAAATACATTTTGATACAGGGCCCCTCTAAAACAAGCTACGCCACCGGTGGTTTCTGAATTTTTCCTTTGTTTTTGTGTACAGGAAAGAACATAAGAACCTTGAGTGATTCAATAGTTTGAACGTGAAAAGGTGGGTCAGCAAATATTATTGCATTTACAGGAAAATCGTTGTTTTGCTTGTAAACGGAAAAAGCCTTTGTAAGCTTGAATAAACTTGAAGGACAGCGATGAATTAACAAAGTATTAATGTTTATAAATCATGCGTAAATACTTAATGATGCCCTATAACAATAGTTGTTAATGATTTGTTAAAACTTTAAGTTATGTATATGTTATAACTTAACTTAAGTTATGATACTATCAAATAGAGTGTCTAAATTATTAATAGGTCAACTGCAATTAGTAAAAATATAGTGGTCCAGAGCGTTTCAAGACATACTTATATAAAAGGGTTATATTTGTTAAGTAGTAGTGTATTTGTTAAGCCAGGGACTCATGATCAATATGTTTCACGCCATATTTTTACGTCAATAAAGGATATGTATTTATTTAAAGGATTTCTCCTAAAATAATTTTCCTAATAAATTTAAGTGTGTCCTAACAACATTAAAAATTTCAATTCTCTACATGTAATAGACTGGAAATACTGGGGGGGAGGACCACCTTGCGGACGGACAGACAGACGGAACGAAACTAGGACTACGGAACCCTAAAAATAATAAAAAATTACGACGTAAAATGAAGAGGAGATAAAATGTTGAGTTTAGTCTTGTAATTTCATAATTTCGTTGTATTTGAAAGTTTATATTTTTGTGTAATAATAAAAATAAATAATTAATCGAAAATGCATCCTTTTTTGTAAGAAAGACTTAAATCTAAATACTTAAAAACTATTAATGTTAAGAAATTCGTCTCTCTCCTACTGTTTCTTATTTTGATTAATGTGTAGAGTCAGTGAAGTTACGACGTGTAGAGTTTTAGGCATGGATGTAATTGAGATCTGAGGGCCTAGAACGAACATTCTCGATAGTTTTACTTACTTTTACGTGCGAAGCGAAAGGTCAAATGAAGGTTCGAGCCTCTATTTTCACGACTTCCATTACCGTAACGTCGAGGATTCGTGCAAGTTCTGATTTCATTCGTGCTAGCAATATTTAGCAAATAAGTTGTGTAAAACAATAGCAATAATGTTTCGGTTCGGTTTCGAACGTAAAAGTAAGTAAAACTATCGAGAATTTTGGTGCTAGCCCCTCTGATAAGTTTTTGACGTAACGAGCTATATAGTCTCGTCGTGGAAACATTTTAAAAGAAAATGTTTTTGTGCGATTTAAATTTCAGAGTTTGTCACACATGACTGCTTCTAACTTACTCTCTGTACTGCAGTAAAGTTTCAATAAAGAGTTTGAGCTAAGGGTTTGAAGCATAATGGAACTGTTTCATGTGCTTCTCAAAACGACATGACAAAATGGTACTTAACCATTAAACAAATGGTTTGCGCATTTAAACGTTCTTTTTAAAAACTATGCATTAAAATAATCGTTTCTTTTTACTTTTTAATATTAAAACAGTTATGTTGAAGATAAGTAAATAAATATCTATGTACACGGACGTCTGTGCCTAGGGTAGAAAACTTAACGCCTGTGTTATAGGTAATAGACGCCTATTACACACAAATATTTTTCTGTAGAAATGTATGGTAATTATGCAGTTTAAGGACTTTTCCCAAAATTGCTTATGAGTGTACTTTAATGAGTGATATTCCGTCGGTCCTCCGACGGAATATCATAGCCTCCTGGCTAACATTTTTTTTGTAAAGGTCGCTTATAACTCAGCCATTTTATTAGCGAAAATGACTTTTTTCTACTAATCATAAAGATATTGGAACTTTATATGAGGTAGGGATCTTGGGGGTACAGTTATGTGTTGCATATAGATTTTCTTTGCATAATAATAATATAATAATAGTTTAACATTTTGGGGGTGGTTTCCAAACATGTAAAGTGGAGCTGTTTTTTTTTCATTGTTGAACCCTACACACTGGGGTTAACCCCATCGTGTAGGGCAGCATTAGTTAGCTTTTTTAAGATAAAGGAGAGGTTTTTTACATAGTTTTTTTTATTATGGGTACTATTTTCGAGTAATTGACCTTCAAAGTATTTTGCAAGCCCCCCTCCCCCCTCATCCCCCAGCATTTCCAAAATATATGTAAATATGATTTGATTGTTGCTTTGTTTGTGAGAGAGAGTTTTACCTTGAAAATACGAACCTTCATTCGTGGATTAAAGCAAAGTAGTTTAGTTTCTCATGCATACCTGTAAATTAATAATCCATAAAATCTGTACAGTTCTATGCATCGCATATGTTAATTAATATGAGCTTCCTTTTAAAATCCATGTCTATTAGTGGGAGTACCGTTAAACATAAAAATAGCCAAACCTAGAAACCCAGGGACTGACAATAAATCTTCATTTTGACTGGTCCGTTGGCGCAGTGGGCAGAGACCCTGCCTTCCGCAAATAACATTTCACCCCTCAGGGATAAAAATGGCCCACGCGGACGACATCGCGGGGAACAACTAGCCTTCTATATATATAAAAGTGAAATATCATCACGAAGTCTCCATGATCGTGGGACGTACAAAGATGAAATTAGGTTGATAGTTTATAGTTATTAAATACCTTCCAAGAACAGATTTTTCGACAGGGCCTGATTAAGGAGGTCTTTAGGATCTCGGGAGTTTTACGCGGCCAAAGTCGCGGGATACGGCTAGTACATATGTACCAAGCGGCAAACGGGCACCACCGGAACGCTATTTGCGCGTACTTTTAGAATTATTAAGCTATTCTAGGATTCTCATATACGATCTGTATAAAAGTCCCTAAATAAATATTTTTGAAAAAAAAGAAAAAAACATTTTTGAAAATATTCTATGGCCTGTGTTTATCGGGGATAATGTAGGATTCTAATGGTGAAATATTTTTTAATCGGTCCAGTACTTCCAAAACGAACAATTTCTATTCTATTAAATAATTTCTCTTTCGTGGGACCATATGAATATAAAATATTAAATAAGTGGCCAAGAGCTTTTTTTTGTGTGGTTCTTGCTGTTGGCCCTATTGGCCTCGACAGCGTCACCGCAGATATTTTTACCAGATTCAGCCGCTGTTTTGATAAGTACTGCTGGGGACATATGTTCCTTAACCATGACTGAGAATAGGATTTTATTATTGTAATAGTCTTACGCTGCACTGGAAAGGCGTTCGTTTACCATCAAAATGTGTCCGATATCGTATCAAATACGATGAGTTTACATGTCACGACTACGACATCGAGACGACACGATATTATAGTAAAAATCTTCATATTAATACGTGAAACGAAAACTTTCGGTGCGATTTTACGAAAATCACTCTTACGGAGGAGTATGAAATTTGGCACAATTCATGTCATGACAGTGAGTCAGTGGCGCCGTTGACCTTCTTATCAGGGGGGCGAGCTTCTAAGAAAAGAGATACTAATAATTAGCGTCAGAATGGGTCAACCATCTATCACCCGGTCCAGGTAATAACTGCCTAACCTAACTGACTCAAATGCTATCAATACAATCTAACTAGTAAAAAATAGTATTAAAAGTTAATAAAACCCTTAACCCCCCCAATATAGCCCCCTTACCTCATTTCCAACTCATTGGTGTATCCATTAGACACGAACGTGTCGTCATAGTCCGGTAGGGAGTACTTGGTTCTCCTCATCATCAGTAATTTGTCTACCTTAGGAACAATCGTCCATGTGTCATATAGTCCCAGTTATTTATTTAGATACAACGCTATCCTTTTGTCTATATGGAACGTGTATGAAAGTGTGGTTTTATGTGTCTAAAAAACATTTCGCCCTTTCTGTCTTCCAAAGTGCTCTAAACAACCCCTTCTTTCAGCAGCAAATATACACTTAACACTAAACGAAAACCGGTCTACTACCAATAGTGATCCTGCCTTCCTCTCCGTGGGTTGCGAGTTCGATTCCCGCCTCGAGTCTGGGTTTATATATATATAAGTATGTATATATACATACATGTTTGACATTCTTCATCAGCATCCACAGTCTTTTCGCTGAACTGTCATTTGTACCACGTATACAGAATTGGGATGATGAGATGAATATAAAGCTAGGAAAAGAGGGAAGAATAATTATTTTAAAGAACACAACATTTTTTAACGAGAGTATAACCGAAACTGAATACAAATCGAAGAGAAAAAACTAAAGAAAATAAATTAATATAAGAACACTAGGAAACCTACAAGTTTATATAAAAGAGTCCCGATTAGGAATACCACTCTTTGCGGTCCTTGACATTATCGAAACCAAATATAATTTATTCCCGCAGCACCGCGCGAATGTGACCAACCAGTAGCAGACGCTCCAGCATTTCCACTCGGTGGGAACGCCATCTACACAAAAATAGATTAATTTAGACCTTTTTACTATTTAGAGCCGCGTTATGATGAGTACAAATTGCCAAAATGATCGCCGAACTTCGCGACAAGATGACACTTTAAGAGGAGGTAGACCCTTTGCATCGTAATTATGGAGAATACAATAAGGAGTAACATCTTATATGGGAAAAAAGTTTGAAAGTGTCTAACACTATAAATTAGATAGTAGTAGAGTTCAGAAACCGTCCAGAATGGCGCCTGCTCCAGGGGTCGTGGGTATGTATATATTTATATATTTTCGTGTATACCAAGCAGCTGTTACCTATAACAAAGGCATTAAGTTGTCTACCTTTGGAACAGACGTCCGTGTGTCATATAGTCCTATATATTTATTTATTTTATTAATTATTTACCGTATGATAAAATGACTATTTTTTTTATTTTTCAGTACGTACACGAGGTGGTGATCGGAGCGCCGTACAGCGTGACCGCGGACCTCATGGACCACTTCCGAGTGAGCGTGGTGTGTCACGGCCTCACGGCGATCGCGCGGGACGCGGACGGGTCCGAACGCACGTGTAATGCAATTATTATTTGTTTATAATAATTATATTGCCATTTACAAAACAGTCGCGGGCCGCAAAGAGAAGGGTTACTTACGGCCCGCGGTTCACCCGTTACCGACCGCTATTATATAGCGTCGGGCAGATGTCCATAGAAATCGGTAGACACTTTGGTGCCTGCTGCCAGTTCGTTTGCCCCTTGTAAAATAAAAAAAAGCAAAACATTATACAACGATAAAAAAGATTATTAAAGATATTTGTTATATTTTGATGGACATGAAAGATGGAGTTATTCACCATTATAACAAAAAGTTCATCATTATTAAACCTACTTTGTATCCATGGTTTCACCTTTAAGGGTCTACAACCCATGTATTCATCAGTGCAAAATCATACCGAAGGGAACATTTCCAAATACATAAATCCTTACAGGATCCGAACCACATTACCAAAACAAGCAAGACCGATATTAACGACCCCTGAAGGTGTTGTGGGTGGTAGAGGGGGGGGGGAGGTCATTAAGTTGGAACGAGCCAGCCCATTACCGCCCGTTCCTATTCTATTCCGTAATCAATGTATTTCGATTAGAGAGCAAGTTGGGTTTAATTAAAAAGTTGGCTCATGTGTTACCTACGAGCATGGGATAGTTTTATGTCAACAAAAACTGTTCAAGGACGAGTTAGACTCTTAGATTTTCATATACATATACTTTGTACTATATGCAAATATATTAAAGTTACTGGCACGTAACATGAGTAGATTTTCAATTAGAGAGAAACTTTGGCATAATTAAAATGTTGGCTTATGTGTTATCTACGAGCATGTGATCGAAATGGGACAGTATTTGTCAATAAAAACTGTTTAAGTACTTGTTAGAAATCTTAGATAATAATATCCATTATATTTTGTACTATATTCGTATATGTTAATGTGACTAGCACGAGACGTGAGTAGATTTTCAATTAGAGAGGAAGTTTGGCGTAATCAAAAAGTTGGTTTACTTGTTACCTACGATTCGAGCATGTGTTTGAGAACTGGCATAGTAGATATATGAATAAAAACTGGTAAAGTTTTACTACACACTTAATATATGTAGACCACAATATACTCAACATATGATATTTGTTAATGTCACTGGCACGAGTCGTGAGTAGATTGTAAATTAGAGCTCGTGCCAACATATATAAATTTCTCATGTACATAAATCTTCCAAAAATATTTAACTGGTTAATTCTTATTATGTTGTGCAAGCAAAAACGAGAGTATAAGGTAATACCTGACAAAGTTTCATGTAGATTTGTGTTTACTTGAATTTGCCTCCATTACGGTCTATCTGCTCACGATTTGCGCAAGTAATTATTTTACAAAATATACTTTACTATATTGGACATTGTTTATTATCGTTATTAATAGTCTATTTTAATTTTATTTAATCACATAAATTCGTCACGCCAATCTCAGCACACGGTAAATATAAAATTACAGTTCTTTTAGAAATAATAAAATTTAATAAGAAGTATTTTTCTTGAAAATAATTATAAAGTTACTACTTATTCTATTGTTAATTAGTTACAGCTGCTATTGTTTATAATTTACCATAACGCCACGTGGACATTCCGATAACTTCAAGGAATTGAATCGTAAACAATTTAAGCATTTTTTTTAAAATCGAAATATTAGCCATCTGCCTTCTAGTAAGAAGGCCGTGAGGTTTTACCAATTGAAACGTCTTTTTGTGACTCTGAATCCAATATTAGTGCATTAACTTAGGTTAATATAACAGTTTATGAAGAAGGGCGGCGTCAATACCAATACAAACTTGCGGTTTTTCTTTTCTTATTAGAACGACTAAGGAAAGCTCTGCGGATGTCATATTTTCAGACCCATATAATGCTGGAGCCAAACATAGCTTAATTTGAATGATCATGTTGTGTGGCCGGGGACTTTGTGTAGCTGCGCAAATTTTTGAAGACCATTTGTAGTCTTCAAGGACGAAAATGTACAAACACTTTGAGTTACATATGTCTGACTCCGGCATGACAGCAACGGAAATGAAAGGCAGTTGGACGTTGACAGCTTTATTCATAAATCATTACTACCACCATAAACTCAACAATAACTTGAATATCGCTAAAGAAAGATTGAAGAGGTACAGCCTAGGCAAAAGGTTTCCTTCGTAGACTGCATCAATGGTTAGTGTCAGATGTAATTGCAGTTAAGCACGCGCCTATTTATCGCAAAGACTCATATATATTTATTTTTCTAAAATATTCTTCTGTCTCAGTTTTTATCCGGTCTCATATGACCAAAAAAATAGACGAAGTCTGCTCCTGAACAAATCGTGGAAGGAAAATCGTTTATAAACGTTGCGGTAAGCCTGCTTGCCCCTAGGGATAATTTTCAGAAATTTCCTCTTTACGTGAAGAAACAGAAAAATATTTTCTATACCCTCAGGACTGTTAAATGGACTCTCCACAATAACCTACACTATAATATAAAGCTGATGAATTTGTTTGTTTGCTTGAACGCGCTAATCTCAGGAACTACTAGTCCGATTTGAAAAATTATTTCAGTGTTAGCCAATTTATCGAGGAAGGCTATAGGCTATATATCATCACGCTAAAATTTTTCACCTAATTTTACGCGGACGAAGTTGCGGGTAACAGCTATTATTATATACACAGACAATAGATTTTTCTATTATTCACAAAATGGTTGACGTAGTAAACTATAGAAGTAGGAACAGGCAAAAGTAAAAACTACGGCCGAAAAAGTTTTCTTTAACATTCTAACACTTTCCTAAATAACAATATGTACCAAACTTTATCTCCCAAAGATCCTTACCGTCTCATGAAATGTTCCAAATTATGCCGTAAATAATAAGTGTTTTGTAATTTTCGAAGACGAATTTATTAAGAGTGCGAAAATACGATACCAGTTTACATAGAATTATATATTTTGTCCGTAGGTATGGTTCCAAAATCGGCGAGCGAAATGGCGTAAGAAGGAGCACACAAAGAAAGGCCCCGGGCGGCCTGCGCACAACGCACACCCGCAGTCCTGCTCAGGGGAGCCCATCCCGCCTCACGAGCTGAGGGCGCGCGAGAGGTGAGCAGATTACAGGCCATCCTACGGCCAACATATAACGTTTTCACAATAATTTAAGCAAAAAGAAATTAATTCAACAAGGCAGTTAGAAAAATGGTCATTTACTTCTTAGAGTCGTAACAAAGGATAAGTTAGAGTTTTAAGTTATTAGGCAGTAATAACTTAAGGTAACATTTTCTTATGTCTTCTTTTTCCTAGCGTTATCCCGGTTAAATACCAGGGTCCGCTTACATTGTAGAGGATGTGGTTGTGGGGCGAGTTCCAAATGAACAAAATCTTCAGCTTTATATATTAAGTATTCTACCTCATCCGTGTTTCGGAAGACACGTAAAACAGTGGGACCTATACATTTATATATTTCTAAAAAAAATATTTGTGTATAACAGGCGGATGTTACCTATAACACAGGAATTACGTCTACTTTAGGAACAGACGTCCGTGTGTCATATAGTCATGTATATATTTATTTATTCTTATTATTTGAGGAGGTTGTGGTCTAATCAGTGATCGGTATTTCAGTCGATCGCTAGGTTAAGTTGCTGTTGCTGCGACAGGGTGATAGATGGGTGACACACTCTAGGTTCCGTAGTACACTACAAGAAACCCTTAAACCCCTACAAGTAGGACACCTCCCTAGGATTTCTAAACTATTAGTTTGTTCCGACTAGTACTACTCGAATACAATTTTAGAATTTGTGTAAAAAGCCATGGACAGTATATGGCCCTCTGTAATTACGTTTTGACGGCCGAGAAGTGTTAAGTACTTAGTAGAATAATGGATGAACACAATATAGATATACTGCATTACACACTTGTGTGGAAAAAGCTTTGACACAAAATGCATTTCTTCTGTAATTCTGGCCTTCCCCTAGAATTCCTTAAACTTTGTGGCCCCCATTAAAAAAGTTTGACCATCACTGGTCAAGAGCGTTAGCCTTCTATATAAGCGTGTCTTGACACGCTACCTCACTTGTCGATGGTTTCCTCCCCGTAATACATCCCTGCCCCTACGCACTGTCGCAAATATGGTTGCTTTTGACAGTCAGTTGTAAAGTGTGTACCGCCGCCTTCGGAGGCTATCGCACCTATATTTCGAAAGAGATTCGGGAATTTCTCTCCGCTATGGACACCACCACAGTCAGTCTTCGTGGGATCCCAGGTGCCTGAACTACAGCCTTCCAGGTTAGTGCGTAATTCTTTTACCTTTCATTCTGGTAGCTGTATTTCCCGTCGCGACTACCGGCAAGTGTAGGCTTGGGTAAAACATATCACTGAGCTGCTTTAAACCTACACCTGGGTTTCATGCTGCCTTGGTTCCTTCCTCTGCAATACGAACAAGTCGATACACACACGGTCAAACCACGGACCGTGGCTAATAAATATGTCTCCTCTAGATTTCAAATTCAAATGCTGTCTCAGATAACCCAGTTATGGAAGATGACAAACGAACCAAACCTCTATTATTGAAGAACGCCCGCTGATGTGCCTTTAATTTTTTTTTAATTAGCCTTTTTTCTGTCCCACAGCTGGGCAAAGGCCTCCCAATTTTCCAACCACACCCCTCAGTGTGACATCACATATTTTCAAGCTAACGGTTTATACCGCGCAGGCCAGCACGCAGATGGCAGACTTTTCTCCTACTTACCCGACATGTATCGTTATATTTTGGACAATTCACGGAATATCTTTATAATCTATAGCCTATGCGTTATTCTGATGTATATGTTACCGGCCAAACCCGATTTTAGGATGAACTCGTTTCGCCTAGTCCAAATCAGTTCCTCCTACACGTGATAGGACAAATCAATATAGCCTAGGCCAAACTCGTTCATACTGTTAGTGATAGGATGAACCAATTTAGCCTAGGTCTTCAATGTCTTGTTATTTCAACTTCAATTAGGCACGTACATCAGTGGAACCCGATTGTTCTCGATATTAACTCGCCCCACGGCCACATCCTCTGCAATCTAAACGTACCTTGGTGCTAGACCGGGATAACGCGAGGAAGAAAAAGATTTAGGTGGGTGAATAAATTTGTTCCTATTTTCCTTACTTTGAATTAATGTTGCGAGATGGTTTAAGTATTGATGAAATAGCAAAGAGCAACTTACAATATAGAAGAGAAGAAGGACAGCAGACTAAAGGAGATGATCTCCGGCGCGAAGCTCGAAAATGTGAGATGTCCTAAAGGGAGAAATTCGTGAAAAAACTAGAATTTTTTATCAAATTTGTATATATCTGTATAGATGGATAAACATACATATACGTATATGGATACCTCCCACGTAAGTTGTTGTAACCCTATATTCCCAGCTTTACAGCAGAGCGTCACAAACAACTAAATTGTAATATACCAGTCACTTTGTAATATATTATTGTATACAATAACGTATTCGTCATTATTGAATATATAATTGTATACGCAAATTTGTTATAAGATGATGATCAATTTACATGTTTGTAACGCTCTACTGTGAAGTTGGGAATTTTGGGTTACAACAATTTACGTGGGAGGTATCAAATAACAAATAAAACATCATACAGTGCTTGATCCTATTAAATTTGATGTCACGGAGCGGCCGACGATTTTTGGTAATCCCCTCAACGAATTGATCATCTACTGATCAATTCGTCGATCGAATAAAAAAAAGGAAGATGACAAAGGTACTTTCTCATCTTCCTTTGAACTTAGACGCAAAGATACTCGGTGACCCATTTAAGGATTAATCGTGGTATTTTGCGTTTTAACGTAGATTCAGAAACAAGTAAACTATGTAGTTTTACTGCATGAAAACAACCAAAATAAAGGAATTCGCAGTCGAATATAAGACTTCCGCTCACGAAAGTCTTTAAGTTCTAAAATATCGTTATTGCCAAAGAATAACATCGGGAAATTGTATTAACGTAGCCCAGGTATAACCGATTTTTATTACAATTGTAATTATTCTACTCGAAATAAAACAAAAATAAGCATTCAACAGTTATTGTTACACTTACAAAATTACTTCGTGAAAATAATAAAAACCTAGGTTAGGTAAAACTTTGGATGCCGTTGCCATTGTCTAATGTCACAAAATGTTCAACGGATGACTTGACGTCACGCAGATAAGGTCTAAAAATAACCACGCCTTGGAAAAAGGTTAATGACTTATTGTGAATAAGTCTGTAATGCTCAGTTTTTACTAAAAACATCATCAATTTTAAAGTAATATTAAAAATTTTTCAGCATTGTCTATTTAATGAGTTAGCTGCGAAAACTTTTATCTGTTCATTAGGGACTTTAATTTTTTCTCTTTTGCAGACTTCTTAATAGTCAAAAGTTTTTAGACTTAAGACACGATTGTTTAACTTCTCTGTTGTTTTTAACAATAAGCTCCAAAAATTATTTTTGTAAAGCAGTTTTCGGCTTCATTATTTCTTTATGATAAATGGCTGTTGTCTTCTTATGAATCTCAATGGACTATTTTATCTTTGAAGTTACGATCTTGTTGTAATGATATTAGATAGATAAATAAATTCTTTATTGCACACAAAGTTAAGTGAAATAAATTTGTATAATTAGTGGTATGTTAAACAGCGTGCAAAGGCGGTCTTATTGCTAAAGCAATCTCTTACCAGACAACCTTTATATTATTATTGTTATGCCAGAGTCAGACACAGCTCAATGTGTTTGTACATTTTTTTCCTTGAAGACTACAAAGTACTACAAAATTTGCGCAGCTACACAAAGTCTGTAACCACACTACATGATCATTGAAATGATCATTCAAATGAAGCTATATCTTGTTCCGGCATTAGTAAATTTGTTTGAAGACTCCAATGCTTGATTTTCTCGATTATTTGAATATATTCAATACTAGCTGTTTTCCGCAGCTTCGTGTGCATAGAAATGAGAGAGCCATTAGACTTTTTTAATCTAGCCCTATCGAAAAATCCTTTCTTAGCGGATGTCTACCAAATATACACTACCGCCCCTGCGGTTTTAGAGATTTTGTGACCTTTGCATTAATATACATAGATGTAGATTTGTTTACCTTTAAGCCTCGATAACTCCATGGTAGTCAGATCAAGATCAAAGAGATTTATGTACCATCCACTCCACGGCACAAGGTGGAGTGGCCACTCCACTTAAGTGGAGGGAAAATGGATATATTAGGAAATAAAGTACTCCCAGTTAAAAATAAACTTGACTTTTTACGATTTCATTTACCGTTTCTTTAGTTGTGTAAGATCTTCTTCAAAAAAATTGTTATTTATCACAATCAAGAAACATTTGGCTTCATAACTTAATTTTAAATCTAGCAGCTGAATTAACCATAACCTTTTTGTTAATCTGATAATTGGCTTTCCGGATTTTCATCTCGCATTACGGAAACGAAGGTTATAGGAACAGCGAATATCATTAGCTAATTGAAAGTGCATATTAATTTAATAAAAGCCAGCGGATAATAAATATTGCAGATGTTAACATTGGGGAATTGAAAATAGACCCACATATTTGGCGCAGCCGAAAACCTTGGGAAAGTTTATTCAGGGAATTCAATTAAATAGTATTCGCTATGAATCTGCGACTGCCACAGTATACAACCTTCACAAAATCTTCACTTTTACAAAATCTTTAAGTCACTATACTGACTCCGAACACAGAATAGCTGAATTAAGTAAAACCTAGTTGGAGATTTAAAGAAGAGGGATAGTGCAGATGTGACCGTAACAATAATAAATAAAGATGAATATCATTAAAACACGAAAAATATGAGAACAATTAAAGTACACGAATGTAGGCTTTTAATGTTGCTGGTGTATTGATGAAAAGTAAACGGACCTAATATTTGGTGCAACCGCAAATTTTGTGAAAGTATATTTAGGGAATTCAGATAGATAGTGTCACTGGCGATCTGTATCTGGAAGTCACTGCACAGATTTCGATCACAGGTGAGCTGAATTTAGGAAAATCTGTGTTTAGCATTTGAAGATTTATATAGGACAGAATGCAGTCTTTACGGGTTTGCTTATTTGTTATCTCACATTACATCGTGGTCCTATAACTGCAAGCAGGACTTAATAATTTCCTCTGATAGCGCAGGTTTGGTGACTAAAAAAAAATCCATAAAAAGAAGTGAAACAAAAACAAACGTATATAGCGTTTTAATAATGCAGATGTTAACATTGGGGAAATGAAAATTGACCCACATATTTGGCGCAGCCAAAAACCTTGGGAAAGTTTATTCAGGGAATTCACTTAAAGAGTGTTACTGGCGAGCTGCGACTGCCCCGAGCCCTCATTACGGGGCACTTTGAGACTATCTCGAAAGCGTCCCTGGCATACTGACTCGTTTTCTATAACACCCAAGTTAAGGTTGGCCATTCGAGTTAAATGAACTAGAGCTGTTTAAACTTTAACTGTAACAGCTTTAGCGGATTCTATTTCAATGTTGATGTTTGTTTTAAGTTCTTTAAGTACAGCTTGAAAATGTTCTTCGTTAGATACTTTTTAATTGGATATAACATTTTTAATGTTGGAAGGTTCTTTTCACTCGTAATTGTATTAAATTAAAAAAGTTAATGTTTCATGGATGTTGTAGCAATTTTATAATCTTTTTTCTTTTAATTAATTACATGAGCATTGTGTAATGTAATTTTAAAACTGCCATGGTATGTTTACGACGCAAGTCAATAAATATTAGGCAGAGGACCTGTTTGTGAGGCCCGATAAAACGATCGTCTTACGTCATTCCTGGAATCCCCACAATCTCACGACTAACATCACTCAATTACAAAAATTGGAACCCACTGTTTTTCGTGCCTTCTGAAAGAAGGAGAAGGTCATATATTTGACGACCAGTGTTAGAATTGCTCACCCACCTATCAACCGGCCGCGGAGAAAAGTGATTAACCAAGCGATCCCTCAAATGCCGGGCACTAACAACGCCACAATTTCTCAATTATCTCTGAATATTTTACCATTTTCCGCACAATGGCTGTTCCCAGGATCTATTTTGACTAATAATCTCAACTGAATCTCATCTTTCGCAATTAAATCTTGAAAAATTGATAACCATACATAAAAATTTGAGGTACGACTGTAAGACTGGTGAAGGTACCTCTCGAAACGTCAAGATGTATTAACATTTGCTCTGCATTATAATTGCCTAAATAAGTGGTAGCCTTGGGACCTATCATATGAAAATAGACTTTGAATAACTTCGTCATCATGATCACAATCTCTATTGTCATCATCAACATCATCACCTTTATCGTTATCATCATTATCATAAAAAGTTATATTTGCTATTTGATCATATTAATTTGAACGTTATTCGAAACAAAAGACTCAATTGAGTCTATCGTTTTCCCACAGCCACATCCATTGCAAACTAATCGGACCCTGGTACTAGACCTAGGAGGAAGAAGAAGAATGCCATGAGACCAATTCCGTTATCAAAACTCTATATCTCTTTGATGACAAAGTTAAATATGTGATTAAAACATATTTGATTGATTTTTTTTTTAATATACTTGATTATTATTAAATCCAAATTAAAAAAATAAGTTTATGTTCTGTTAAGTTTACTTTTAAATATAAAAAAGTATTAATTCTAATTATAGATAATTAAAATTAAACATTTTGTTATTGATTATTAGCATACATTCGTAGAAACATTCTTTGATGCTTTTCAACTATAATATTTATTATTCGTCACATAGATATTTTCATCTTATGTTGCATTAGGCTAAATCTTTAACTTACTAAAATAAAAGTAATGAAAGATTCGTTTGTTTTATTTTCCTATATTACTACAATATATTACATTTATTAAAATCGATTAAATATTGAAACGATATGAAATTGGCGAATGCTCAAAACAGCATTTTAATTATTTTTCTAAATAGTGTGAAAATAAGTAAAGTCAATAATTCACTTATAATTATCATAAGCGAAGAATTAATACAAATTTATTAAATGTTCCTTGGGTGCTAGAGGGTATAAACTACAGGTGACATTAAATGCATTTTTATCATTTTTTTTCTGCTCTATAGTCTATTCTGCTTTCTGAATTAAAAAAAAAATCTCTAAGTGCAGCTCTGATTGCTTGCAAACTTTTATCAGGATCAGGTGTGGTTGTTATATATGTGGTTATACCATTTCTATATTTTCTTAATTTTCATTAAAAAGTAAGACAAACGTATAAAGGCCTTTATTGTTATTTATTAATTTTTGTTAATTTTTATTATAAATGAAGATAATTACGTTAATAAATCATTCTCATTTAAAGTTTTAATAAATCCGAAATAAGTTTAATAAGAGATATCTAATCTACTTTTATTTTTAAAATATAGTATGTAACGCGCTTGGGCGACATTTTTCGCCGTGGAGTTTATATAAAATGCAGTTAGCTGAATCTCTAAAACGGCTGGACCGATTTGAATTCTGTTTTTTTTATTTCATTCGCATCATTTTAGGGAAGGTTTAAAAGAGAATAAAGAAAGGAAAGATCATAAGAATATTAAAGAAATACTAAAAACATGCAGCATTACTTCGGATTGCATCCAAGAGAAGGATTCGATACAATATAGATAAAAAATTTGCTAAGTCCGCTAATAGCTGATAAGCCAACATTCTTCTTCTCAGTCGTGCACTCCTGACGGAGTGGTCGTGGTTATGGATCGTCTGAATAACTAGTTGCGGCTTTTGCCATACTTCTCCATCTAGCTCTATTCGATGCATTTCGTGAACATTGCGTGATGGAGCACATTGTTGAGGATTCGATGAGATCTGTCCATCTTTTGGGTGATCGACCGCGCGAACGTTTACCCTGTACTTTCCCTTGTAACACTAGGCGTTCCAAGGAGTTTTCGTTGCGTATAATGTGGCCAAACATCTTTAGGATTCGCATTTGCACAATCGACGAAAGTCTTTGTTTTATATCAAGCTCTTTCAAAATGGAAACGTTGGAGCTGTCCATTTTATCCTCAATTAGCGCCTTCAACACCACATCTCAAGGGAACCAATCCTTTTCCGACACTTAGCCAACATTAGATTAACTTAGCAATACAAAGTATGCCGGGTACGCTAGTTTCTTATAATGCATGACCCCAAAATAAACCTATGTAAAGGGGGTTGGACTGGACCTTGAGTTTATTACATGATTATTATACGAAATAACGTATTGTCATGCCAGGTGGGTCTCCAAAATGAAGGTTAAATGATATAATGTTTAAAAATGTGTATGTCAATTGATGAAACTTCAAATTTAAATACATTTGGTAATCTAATTAGATTTCCTGTCATCATTGCATATATTCCAAAGTTTTTAATAATGCACGTACGTACGGGTTGAAAGTCAACTGACAAGTGTAGTCCAAAATAAACCGGGCAAATGCGAGTCAGACTCACGCACTAAGGGTTCCTTACCATCACGTAATACTTTACTAATTTTTTTTAAGCTTTATCATTTTATAACATTTCTTTTAATTTGATAAAGTCGCCTCAATTTTTTTTTGTGATGTAACTGCAAATTTATGATTTTAGAGAGTTGATTTTTACACCTTCAAGAGACCGTAGACGTCAGTTTTGGTATTAAATTCAACTTTATAGCTCCTACGCGTTACTGAGAAAAAGGGTTTTGAAAGACAGACAGAAAGACAGATGGACAGACACACAACAGAGTCATGTTATAAGGGTTCCCCTTTTTTTGCAGGTTCGGAACCCTAAAAATGAAATGTGGTTACTGCTTTTTCGTTAGGATTTTTAAAGCTTGTGTTAGAGGTGGCCATGATGGTTATCCATTGATCCGAAAACCTCGTCCTTCTACCATTGAACTATCGAAGCTTGTATTGATATATAGAATCTATTCTTTACTTGTGGTGCTGACCTGTATTGTAACGTTAAACGACAGTTCATAAATGGATTGCACCAGTCGTACACGAGTTGGAAATTAATAACGTTATTGAAATTTATACCATACATATTCAATAATAAAATCGCCAAGAGCGGCTCAAGACACGCATAGAAGGGTTCCGTATCTAAAATGCTATAAACGTATTTGTTAAATAACTTCCAAAGTTGTTGTCCAATTTCGTGCAAGATAAATTTCCTATTGAGTTTTTAGCATGTTCTATCAACATGGAAAATTTCAAGTAACTATATCTAATAGTTTGGAAATGCCAATGCCTTACGGGCAGACAGACGGACGGACGGACGAAGTTCCTTGTAGTTCTACGGAACCCTAAAAATTGAACTTACATTTTTGAGGTTCGTTTTATCGAAAGTTGCTGCGAGCTGACTATAGTAGTTATTTTAAAAATTTCGCTCAAAGTGCACAGACAGTTTTTTTGTTAATATCGTGTAAGAAGGTAAGTTTTACATAGGTATAGGTAAATTATAAATTTTATGTCATATATTATTCATTTAATAGGTTCCCCAGGGTTGATCACAATGGAACTTTTGAAGGTACAATATATAACACTGACAACAATTTTGCTGCTGCTTGACTGCACCGTAAGAAATTTTCCCCTCCTTGTACCACTTACCTTGTGCCTTTCAAGTACGAATAAAACTACGGAAAGAGTCTATGGCAATCAATAAATTTAAACAAAGCCGGCCAGCAGCTGTCAACATAATATAAGAAAGATTGTCTCTGTCAAAGGCTATCGAAAATTCTATATAATTTTTATCTACTTCGAGACATGATTCTACCGCGTCTACGAAGGCTACCATATTATTTACCATGTTGCCGTGGATTTTATTTAGACACAAATGTCTATATCTACGAGGACGTGGATATGGATATGTACAATATGTTATTTATTTGTTATAGAAATGGATGTTAAACAAAAGAGGGATGAGCATTACAATGGCAAAGTTGAAGAGAAATGTGGAGAGTCACAAATTCAGACGCTCTTCGCTGGTACCACAGTATTACTGACTGGGGGAACTGGATTTCTAGGGAAACTGTTGGTTGAAAAACTATTAAGGTTCATTTTCAAATATAGACTTTGTTAAAGTGTAACTTCAATTCGAGGTCATTTTTCCTTCGCTTAATAGTGCAACTCCAAAATATATAGGCTTCGAGCCACAGTAGCTGTGATCAGTAAGTTAATAGACAAAATATATGAAAGTGACTTATCTCCATACGATAATGTGGAAAACATACTCGTATGCTCCCTTTGGAGATTTTTAAATTATTATGAAAGAATTACAAAGGAAAGAAAGAAGCACCAGATATCTTCGAGACAAAATTAAAAGCGTAGTTGAAATTGTTTCTTCCAATGAGCCTGCCTGTAGTCCGCGGCTGATAACTTTGGTGGACTTCTGGATATAAGATTTATTTTTTACAGATCATGTCCAGATATAAAGAAGCTTTATCTTTTGATGCGGCCAAAAAAGGGAAAACTTATAATTGATAGATTACAAGAACAATTTGAAGATCAGGTACATATATATTTGCATTTCGTTTAATACAGTCGATTTTTTTATTTATTATTATCGAGGTTATGTCCCTAAGTTGCAGATTTAATAACTCACGCAAAATATAAACACCAATAACAATCACCTCAATCTATATAGACACCTTGCCTAACTAGAGAGAATGAAAGATGCTATTAAGTGTTTTTTGTGTACAATTTGATATTAATTTATATATTAACTATCCGGCAGAGGCTTTCCTGTCGGAACGTTGGGTTACTTACTATTTACTACATTCCATTATTCTATAACATTATTCCCCCTTTCCGTCCCCGTTCCCGTTCCATTTCCTTTTCGTTTTGCCATTCCTTTTTTAGTATACAAATCTTGTCCTAACAATAACGAACACAACAAAAAAGAAATTATCCAATTTGTTACAGTCGCTTGGAAGTTACGTGCATACATTTCAGCGACTCTTTTTTATTTGCGACTTTAAATTGGGATGTAAGCTATTCTATCTTTCCAATTGGATCAAACTACACACGGTGTGCAAATTTTATTAAAGTCGGTTAAGTACTTTAGCAGTTCATCGTGGACAAACAACGTGACGCGTAATTTATATATATTAAGATACGTAAAGCGAAAACTTTAGGTACCAATTTACGAAAATAGAATTTGGCACAATTATAGTTCATATAGAGGAACAAATGCGAATTTTGTTATTAATATTGTAAATTATTTAAATAAAGCCACACACCAATTCTAGACGATTTACTCACACATGTATTGGGTGATGTCAAAGCGTGACAACCGTATGTTAATTGTAAAGTTTTATTTTCTGTGAATAGAACAATATGTCGTTGTATGTAAAACATTTGTGTAAAACAAGTGGGCGAATTTCGATCAGCCGGCGATCTCTAGTATAAGAAAATTGGCATAAATTGTCTTAAGCGTGACCGAATTGGACCCCACGGCGTCGACTTACATTATAGAACCTGTATTTATTTTGTTTACAGCTGTTTGATAAACTAAGAGAAGTGATACCGGATTTTATGGAAAAAGTCAACTTAATAGAGGGTGATGTTGGACAACTGAACTTAGGAATTAGTGAAGAGAATAGATCTAAGTTAACTGAAGAGGTAAACTATTTTTGCTTCCAACTACTGTTATCATTATTCACTACATATTCGATCAGAAAGCACGCTTTTTCTGCTTAGAACCAAAACAGTGCAGTAATTTTGTATGAGATTTCATTTTTTTATTTTTTGTTTTCGTATAAATTTACACGTAGGAATAAACTAGGAATGGTATATTTATCATACATACTCATATTATGAGTTCTGAGGAAGGAGTTACTATTGAAGTTAGTGCTTATGTACCTTACAGGTGGAATTCATTTTCCATGGCGCTGCAACGGTCCGTTTTGACGAACCTTTAAAAACAGCAGTTGAAATTAACGTGAGAGGGACGAGAGAGATGCTACAACTTGCACGAGTGTGCCCAAAATTACGAGCTTTTATTCATATATCCACAGCATACAGGTAAAGTTTTTTGAAGAATTCTTAACGTTACGACTATGTTCACAAGAAACTTATTGTCTATTATGTATAAATAAAATTGATTTGTCCATTGTCCTTATATGTAACAATTTTATTGAATATTTTACTTAAGTTTTACTTTTGAGGTACACAACCTGGTTATTTAGAATATTATGGGCTATAACCATTTGCTATCCCGTCACTTGTTCAGCAAAAGTAGAATTCGTACTGTCTGCGTTCAGGTGTAAAAATTTTTTAACTATTCGGCAAGTTTTGAGTATGGCTGCATTTGACAATTTTTAAAATTATTTCAGACCAAACTGTTAACTACTATGTATGCTGTATAATGTAATTTGGATTAGAATTATAGATAATATGGTCCAATGGCTAACGGTACTCAGCAGTTTGTTTTCATACTTTAGAGTTTTTATTAAATATGGTTGAACATTTTTTTAGCTCGGTAACAGGTCTGTACGAAAATAGGGTTAATACAGAGAAAAGTTTCTTAATAAATTTATATAATATTTCAGTAATTGTCCGTTGCCAAAAATTGATGAGAAATTGTATAAGTCATCAATGGATGGCGATAGACTGATAGATTTTGTCGGTCATATGGATGTGAAAATTTTGAACAGCATCACACCAGGGTATGTTCACATACACATTTCATTCTTTGCATTGTTTCTAAGAATTCGTAGGCCTAGAGCAAAAGATTCCTCGACTGGTTTATTAGAAGAAGCCTTAAAACAAATTTATTGGCAAACTTGCATTGATGATTTTAATTTTTAAGATAAGTAGCATGAAAAAAAAGACAACATCAAATAAATATTTGTGTATAGAAGCACAGTAACTTAATAAATTCATCAGGAGGACACCAAACTATGCGCAAACTATTCTAGTCTACTGGGGAAAACCTCCTTTATTCTGAGTTTTCAAATTGGACTTAAAGGAGATAAAAGTACGCAAGTCTGTGCCTTCTTCCTTTAACTTACCTTTGGGGGAGAGGTTCTCCCTTCATATTATATCGGTGAAAAGATGGAAGGAATTCATAGAAGTGTAAGCCTTGTAAACTGTCTGATTACAGCCAAGGCTATAACTAGCTGTGAACTTTAAGCCTTAATTGACGAAGGTTGAGATATTATCATTCCATTTTAATATCAGTAATACCAATAGCATGTTATCTAAAACACCTATATATAATTTTTAGGCTGCTAGGAGACTTTCCCAATACGTACGTGTACACTAAGTCAGCAGGTGAAGATATAGTTCAGAAGTATTCAAAAGGTCTTCCAGTTGCGGTGTTCAGGCCATCTATAGGTAATAATCTTAATACAAGAACTAATATAATGTAAGTTATAGTACCTACAGTGCCGGACCTAATTAAGTTTAAAGATGGAGCAAGATCTAATTATGGCGTCTTATTTTGCCCTGTTTATATTGATATCGTGGGACATATACACTATTTCGCATGTGTCAGATACGAATCTGAGATTTATTCAGCACAGTGAGAAGGTGTAGTAGTGTAGATTGAATATTATGAAACAATCATTGATAAATATATTCTGAGAAACAAAAAATTGCACCTATATTTTTGTTCAAGAAGAAATTAAATGAATTTGAAAAAGAACTAGCGGACCCTTCCGACGTTGTCTTGTCTGTGTATTTTGACTCGTCTGGTATTAGGATGGTAGCTTCGACATACATAAGTGCTTTATGACAAAACCCGATCGAAGGCCTTCACTATGTCTAAACTAACGGCTAACGCCATTGAAAGCATGGGGGAGGCCCTTGCTTTCAATGGCCTCCACCCATCGATGTGATAGGTATATTAGAAGATCACCAGCTAAGTGACACCGATGAAAGCTTTACTGGCGGTCACTAATCATCTGGTGCTCCTCTAAATATCTATAGAGGTGGTCATTGATAATGTATTCCATTATCTTTGAGAGCAAGGACGTTATTGCTATAGGCCGGTAGTTGGAGGGATTTGAGCGATCGCCTTTTATAGGGATCGGGTGTACGGAAGCAGCCTTCCATAATTTCGGCACTACGCCGATGGGGGTATCAAAAAAACTATATTTTTTACTTAATAAAAGGTAGCACGTTTTACCTTTTTTACATTTCTTCTGAATCGTCTTGGCACGTTCACAGCTAGCAGGATCGCAGTAAAATGATGAACGCGTGCCGAGTGTTACGGAAATGTGATTGGAACGGGCGAACGGAAGTTGAAAGGGAGATATAAGTTAGTGAAGATAGAAAGAGACAGCTATTTTTCATATATTACTGTAGGTGTAGCTACTGAGGTGCGAGCACACATATTTTTGTTACACCTATTGTCTAAATAAAATATATGCAATATAGTATGCTTAAAGCGAAAAAAATATAAATTTATTTGTAAATTCAATTATTCATTGCAACATATAATAAACATATATTGACTGGCCCGTTGACGCAGTGGGCAGTGACCCTGCCTTCTATAAATATTTCTAATTTGGCTTTATGTGCCAAAGTGTTGACGCGCAAAACAAGTCAACGAACCGCAACGCGTTACCCCTGTTACGTACTTTTAAGTTTTATTAACATTGCGGTTTGATGTAAAAACATCGAAGAAATTTGATTCCGATTTAAAATCGCATTGGGAAGAGATTTTAATAATATTGTACAGTATTCAGATAAAATATGTTAAAAAAATTGTATATTTCAAGAAAAAGCCTACGTAAACTTTCACCACTGGGCAGTCTAGGATAACGTACTGAACCCATGGGATGTGTATTCGGTAAAATATCTTTTTATTCCATAGTTCTTTTTTAATATTGTATTACATTTTGGAAACATTCGCTATGTTTCCAAAGTTTTAAAGATATAATTTAATTGAAGATAATGTAAAAAAGTTCCGCCTTACTGCCTTAAACAATAAACATAAACCCAAAAATAATCAATCGGGCACTAAATTTTTTCACTACATTCTATATTTAACACGAGTATTTAAAAATTTTAAATTGCTTTTTCTTGTTTACAAGCGAAACCGCAAGCGTAACCGCAACCGTAACCGTAACCGCCCTATATACTACCTTGTTGCCAAATTTCATCATTGTCCTTTTAGTTTACAATAAAGACGCTGCACACACACACACACACACACACAGGCTAGCGATGCAATTAATTAGCGGAACGGAGTGCATTTTTAGACTGAAACATGTATGTAGCGATTTTATTCAAACGATTTTGTTAATTTTTTTCGCGGGAACACTAATTGCTTCTCTAAAAACTGAAGAAGCTTTATAACGATATCGAACGGTTCGAAATGTACATGCAAGGGAGGCGTTCAAGTATTACGCAACGCAATTTTTAAAGATTTTTGACCCCCCTCCCCCATCTACGTTTTAGGAAAAATAAGATCATATTCATCTACCTTAGGAACAGACGTCCGTGTGTCATATAGTCCTGTATATAAAAAAGTGCCCAAGAGCAAGTCAAAACACGCTCACATCGGGTTCCGTATCTGATACTCGATAATGGTATTTGTTAAATAACTTCAATAGTTGTCTAATTTCGTTCAAAATAATGTTCCTAATGGGTTTTAAGCATGTAAAATATCGACTTGGCTCTACATTTAGTAGTTCAGAACTCCTACGTGAGATTACTTTGCGGGTGGACAGACGGACGGACGGACGGACAGACAGACCGAAACTATAAGGGTTCCCTGCGCGGACTACGGATTCGTGCAATCTGAGCGCGAAGTAAGTTGCGTTCCGTGCCATCGAATGGAGGGAAGGTCAGGACCTGTCATGATCAATTATTTAATTTTATATTTTAAAAGGAGCCGTCATATTGTAACGATATTTCTTTCAATTTACCATTATCATTAACGTAACCCAAGTAAGACGACGTTCAAATATTCTTAATGGTTCTAATTATAGTCTGTTTGCGCGCGACGGCTATTCATTGATGAATCTTCTTCTCGCTCTTTCCGGTTAGGTAGTCAGTACAGTACATCTCATTTCATGTCTCAATCGATCTCATTTTTTCATAAAAATAGTTAAGTTTTCACTGATGGCTAATTATAGAATTAATTATAATAACATTCATAAATATGCAAAATAGGTGCTAGGTTGATGAGTTTATAGAAATAATGTCGTAAGTATTCACAAATACATTTTTACACAAAATTTATAAATTATATAAATCACAATGCATGTATCATTATTAATGCATTATCTTAATCGTTTTGAGTACATCCTTAAATTCGGAAAATCCATGGCGACGGGAAAATCTTGTATGAGGAAATATTTTTTACAGGTAAGCTACATATATAGAAATGATCAAACGCTATATTATTTACCACCGCATAAATTTGATGCTATTGCAGATGTTTTATCGAGTGATGCTAAGATAACGGCAAATGCGGGCAGGCACTTAGTTGCCTACTCGTTTACCCAAACATTAAAAAAGATATTTATGGAAATCCTTATTAAGTAGGACTAATCAAACGGATAAAGGATGGTTTCGCCGATTAGATAAAACTAGAGTCTAGAGATCGCTGGCTGGTCGAGTTTCCCCCACAAACCTTTTAAACAACATAAATACATACATTGTTCTATTCATACATTGAAATACAATTGCCTCGAATTACCTACTCCTCCGTCCGGGCAGGTCGCAAACCGCTACCTTACCGTTGGAGTTAGATTTAGTAGTGGTAGTCAAACATACCCTTCTAATCTCAAACCTATAAGGTCTTCTACAAATAATTATTAAAGAAAAGACTAACTCACCTACCATTAAAACAAAATCGATCAAAATGCAAAAGAACGGATTCTTTCAGCGTAAAAATCAAAATCTTACTTAATCCCAATTCGTACAAACATACGTATGGAATACAAGATACGTATTCAAATATTGCATACATTCCATACTCACACAGTTTTTCGTCTGCTCGTAATCGAAATCGAGACTTACATCACTGAAAAATATAGCTAAACTCGTTCGAATGGGCCATATTATCTCTGAAGTCACAACATTACGTTGTACAATTATTATCTATGAAAATTTCAATTGACGGTCATTACTCGCACGGTTGACGTAACTAAGTGCCGTGACGATACACAGACAGGTGACAATGTACATATAATTACTTGTGAACATGTGTCATTCGTTGCTAAGATTGTCCTACCAAAAACATTTTCGTGTAAAGTGTTGTCATGAGGTGACCATATAACTCGCACTGTCTAAAAGTGTTTAGATCTCTTTTAGAACCACGCTTCTTACTCTACACGTTAACAGTGGGACCCGATTAATGTCACTTTGTGATATTAGTCGTAAGGTTGTAGAGAACGTGGGGGTTCCGAGGATGATGTCAGATGGCAATCGGTCATCTCAACTCGTCCCACAGCCACATCCTCTACAATCTAAGCAGACCCTGGTATTTAACCGGGATAACGCTAAGAAGAAGAAGAATAATTAGTAAGGAATACGTTGGCTACTCTTTAAAAATTATAGATTTAAGATACTATAAGAAAACATATCAAAGGATATATAAATAGCTGTTACTCGCGACTTCATCCGTGTGTAATTATATGAAAGAATAGTTTCAACTTTGACGTGATACCTGCATTCTTTCTCAAAAAATGGGCTATCTAACACTGAAACAATTTTTCAAATAGGACAAGTAGTTTTTGAAGGTTAGAGCGTTCAAGCAAACATACTCTTTAGCTTTACAATATAACTATTCGTTACCCCCGACTTCGTCCGCGTAAAGTTAGGTGAAGAAGTTTAGCTTATATATATAGCCCATACCCTTCCTCGACAAATGGGCTATCTAACACTGAAAGAATATTTCAAATCGGACCAGTAGTTCCTGAGATTTGCGCGTTCAAGCAAACAAACAAACTATTCAGCTTTACGTATTAGTAAGGTTTGAAATAAACATTAGGTGGAACTTAAGCAAAAACTTAACTTAAGGGGACACATTGTGAGAGACCATTTGGGATTTATATTTCTTAGGAATGTAGAGTGCGATTGAAGTGTCTCGGTGCTCGTCACCGATGTCGATAATGTTCGACGACGGCTGCTAATTCTTGTACCAAAACCACACACACATGTTATCTCCGCGACCTATTGTTAAACTGAATTATAAACAAATCAGAAGTAATGCAAGTTGAAACATGTCCAGCTTGCCGTTGTGGCGGGCGTGACATTAACTATCGTTTCAAGGTTCCGCGCGCCGGCGCCAACTGAGTAAAAAAAGAAACATCAGTATCCGTATCTGCGCATCTTGACACCAAATATCCGTATTCCGATTCGATTTAAAGATCCGGCACATCACTAATAGCATAGCGTGGATGGGATTTTAACCGAATACCTTACGGTCAGTCCGTCCTTCTACCCTTTATTTGGTAAGGCTTTCCTTTATCTTCTGTGCCTGACTTTCACGCCTCAATTCTTATGTTTATTATAGTTTGAGGGGGTTGAGGGTCTTTTCTCATTTCAAATTTTTCTCAACGTTAGTGTCGTGATACAATTTTACAGGTAACAAGTAGGTTTCTATAAATTTTATGATTTATTTTAACGATACTGGTATATTAATTTATTTTTTCCTTTTTAATTATATTGTAAATGAGGAGGTCGTAGTCTAGTCTGCGATCGGTGTTTGGGCCGATGGCTAGGTTGAGCAGATCTTACGGTGACTCATTCTAACACTGGTTTTCAAATATCCGACCTCCGTGTTTCGAAAGGCACCTAAAACAGAGGGTCCCGGCTATTGTCAGAGTGTGATATTAATTGTGATATTGTGGGGATACCGAGGATGACGTCAGATCATAGTCGGTCATCTGAAGTCGGTCAACAGACATATTGTGCAGGATTCGGATGATGAGAGGAATTAAAGGCTGGGAAAAGAGGGGAAAATAATTATATTAAGAGAACACAATCATTTATAACGAGATTAATAACGAAATTAAATATATAAACCGAAGAGCAAAACTAAAAAAAGAAATTAAAATGAGAACATTACCTAGGAAACCTACTACAAACAATATCGATACAAAACGTATTCATACTTGTACAAAACAGTCCCGATTGGGAACATACATCCTTTACAATTCCAGCGGACCCCGGCACTGAACCGGAATAATGTTAGGTAGAAGAACATTTCTTTTTAAATATACAATTCTTGTTGCAGTTTTCAAATCGTTGCTGTTCCTAAGTCTCGCCCCAGCCGGTCGATCGGTAGTGAAGTTGGATAACCATACAAAATATCCTTCAAGGGCATCCTGCCTGTTATCGGATTACACAAAAGGTGCCCACTGTATCCACACGAATGCAGATCTACTTTGTGTCCGAGGGTTTACACGAGATTGGTTGTCAACTAGTAGGTAAGTCAATTTCTTTACCTATCCCACAGCCGAGCAAAGGTCTTCCCTTGTGTAATAATTTCTCAGTCCGAAATCTTGAAATTAATATGACTTCTTTAATCAAATAAAGAGTTTTCCAGACGTTTCAAGAAAGATGTATAACATTAATATATGAAACGAAAACTTTCCGTACCATTTAGTTTGTATAGAGGATGGTGTGAGTATGTTTTTTTAATAGAATATGCATTATTTACATTAAGTTATTTAAAATACCTTACGTACACCAAAGCAAAACGATTTTTACACACATGTATACATTTTACTATAAGATTGTGTGCAAGCGTAGTCTAGACGACTATGTACATATATTATGTGTGACTGTATTATAATTTAGTATATTGCCTTAAACACTCATATATAGTAGGCAAGTATAAAGATTTGTGGGCAAATTTCCACCAGTCGGATTAAGAATTAATTTATTTAAAATATGCAGAAAACAAATGTTTTAAAAATCGTAAACTACAAAAAACCCTATTAGAGTTATATAACCCTATAAGTAGGCAGCATCCTGCGACATTGTGCGTCTGGCTGTCTTTTTGTCACGGATAAATTATAAAACGAGTGGATAGATTTAGATGTGACAGGCAGATAGCAAGAAAAGAAAAATTCTTCCTAGAATACCCGCGGATAAGTTCGCGAGCTACAGCAAATTTGGGTTGCAATTGTATAAGAAATGGTATTCCTTTTTTTAGATATGAAATAATGAATTTGATGCTTGTACATTGGCCCGGAGATTGCATCAATGTCAGTCATCTGCAGAAACATTTTCCCGACCTTAACACCTTGGAAATAAGCAACAGCACGAAGCTGAAGACTTTTATTGGATACTTCGATTCCAAAAGTAAAATACAGGTATGCCCTTTGAACTTAATCCCAGGAGGCGGATCATCTTTTGTCTGTCGGATAGCTGGTCAGATCCACTACGGGTACGCGGCCCCGGAGCACCATAGCTGCTATCGTAACTCCCCCTGTGACAATAGCATTCGCATCCTTTCTCTCCTGCAGCGCACGCCAGAATAGCTCGCAGATGGCAGAATTTTTCCTGCTTATTTGACATTTATCGTTATATTTTGGACAATTCACACAATATATTTTTAATTTATAGCCTGTGTGTTATTCAGATGTATAAACTATATTAATGTAAACTTGTATTAAAATCCATTCAGTATTTTTCCGTGAAAGAGCATCAAAGATAAATCCATGCGTACTAACGTTCGCGTTTATAATATTACTAAAATACTATACGATCTATTAAAATTTTATTAGCTTACCCGTGAACGTGAACATGATCCATGCACTGTTGGTGATCAAGATGTATGACCCCAATGTAGGTTTAAGGTGTAAGTCTATTTGTGGTAATGTAAGTCAGAGGTTTACATTTGTCCATCACCAAAAATTTAAACCTCTACAACTTAAACTAACTTAAACTTAAAAAAAGTAGTATATTTATGTTCTCTAGTAATTTATATGTTTTTTTAAATTATTTAAATTTTCAGACTTTCTTTAGTAGCTGTTGAGCGAGAGAGAAATCGTATAAGCCATGGCTACATTGAGGAAGAGACATCAAGAGCAACTTTGTGGCTAGTGGAGAAGCGGAATTTGAATTTGACAGAGAAATGCCCCCTGGGGGTCCACCTGAACCACTTTGGGAACGAATGATCTATAGATAAAAACGAAAGTATACCTAACGCAAAATATCGAACACCGCAGAAGGTACACAGTTGAAACTTGGCAAGGACGTAGTTGGTAGATATCCGCTAAGAACGGATTATTCAATAGGACCAGACTAAGAAAGCCTAAGGGCTCAGCTAGTCTTTGTATATATGTTAATTATTATTGTTCAATGAATAAACTATATCAAGTGATCAGCTTTTGCTCCCTCCACGTTATTACGTACCGAGCAATTAGTAACCACACCGGTTGTTATTGACACTACAACCACTCTAAGAACTTTTAATATCTGACCAGTAGTTCCTAACATTAGCGCGTTCAGGCAAAAAGTAAGAAAGAAAACCCATTTATTCAAGAGGTAGCACAAATCATAACTATAGTAACAAAGTAAAGAATAAAATAACAAAGTGAAATGAAAATAACTCACAAAAAATAAGTACTCACCTTTCTTTTCTTTCTACGTTTACCCTTACTGTCTTTACAACCGTACAGAATAGGAGCTCAACTAGGCATTTGCTACCAAGTTGTATATTATAACAAACAAACTGTATAATACTTTACCAATAGATATTTTGGACAGTGCACGCTTTAGTGCCTTCTGGTCATGTCCACAGTCTTTGTCCACGTCGATAGTCAAGCTTGTGCTGCCTGACCATTTACCCCTTTGTTATACGATTTCTTTTAAATACTTGGACAGTGCACGCTTTAGTGCCTTCTGGTCATGTCCACAGTCTTAGTCCACGTCGGTAGTCAAGCTTGTGCTGCCTGACCATTTACCCCTTTGTTATAGGATTTCTTTTAAATACTTGGACAGTGCACGCTTTAGTGCCTTCTGGTCATGTCCACAGTCTTTGTCCACGTCGATAGTCAAGCTTGTGCTGCCTCTCGAGGTGGGAATCGAACCCACGACCCCCGGAGCGGAAGGCAGGGTCACTGCCCACTGCGCCAACGGGCCAGCCAATATCTGATTCACACATTACTAAGGAAGCGCATTATAAAACCAACGTTGGCTCTCCCTTGCAATAGATGTTGGTCGCAACATTCAAGCGAAATCTCAGGGATATTTGACACGAATACCTGAACAGCTAGCCATCCAAATACGCTCAAGTGTATTCGTGGCCAGACAATTTCAATTCCCTTTTCACGAAGAGCACAATTGCATTTACGCCGTAGTGAAACGCGTTTTCTAAATTCACCGCAGTTTTTTTTTTAATAAAACAATTTATTTTTGCTTTGCGTCGTTGCATCGCATATTCTTTAAAACCTTTTGAAATACCTATATGTAATTTTGGTCGAGATGTGCATAACCGATTAGTTGGGATTTTTTTATTTTTTAGAAATACATACAAAGTAAAAGATGAGGTCTTGGCCGGCAGTGGTCGGCATTTGAGTCGATCGCTAGGTTATGTACCTTGGTGCGACAAGGTGATAGATGGGTGACCCATTCTACCACTGGCTTATATTTGATACGCGACCTCCTCCGTGTTTTAGAAGGCACGTAAAACAGAGGAGGACGGATATTTAAAGATCAGTGTTAGAATGGGTAACCCAGCCAACACCTGGCCGATGACGTTTGGACGCGATAGGTTTGCATGACCTTTTGCTTTTATATATATTAGATATGTAAAAAGATAGCTTGAGAGTGAGAGACACGAAATTCTTAGCATTCCATGGATTCACCGGGCGGATGCCGGGTCCATGGCGTTGCAGAGAAAGGAACCATAGCAGTGCCCGGGACTTGTGACCCAGGTGTAGGTTTAAGAGCGTGCTCTTTATAGTGATCACTAACTCTCACCTTCACTGCCAGTGTTCCCTCCCATAACCTAGTGACCGACCACTGATTCGGCCACGATCTCCTCAAATTATTCGTCTATTACTATTGAACATCTAAATATTGAGCCATATCCTTTATTTATAACCAAATTTATGATAACTCCATACATTTATATCACGTGCGTCGTCTGTAACATATTAGGAACGTTGTACGATTCAAGCTGAAATGACAAAGCAACAACATTGAACTGTTAAACAGTTGTCATCACAACATGATCACAAATAGTCTTGTCTACTGGTACATCGGCGATCGCCAAGTGATCCTTCAAACATATTTTTCCGTTTTACAACTACCGCTTACAATGTCCATAACGCCAGAAGTGTCGTTTTATGGGGCGCGCGATGGTTTTAGCTAAATTACCTTGGTCAGGTTATATTATTTGCGAAATCCTTAGAGTACAACAAAAAAAAAAATAATCGCGCTGGGATATTTTACAAGCAGAGGGCAGATTTTTTTTTACAACCTTGCGACTTTCCCATTTTCTTATTTCACACTGAATTCGTTAGATAATTGAAACATAAACTTATCTCCAGGTAATAAAGTGCTTTATCTTAATCTGACGAGCCCGAGTTTTTATAAGGGTCCTATATGGGTTCTAAAGAACCTATCTGAAAATAACCAGTGAATAAATGTTTCACCTAACACTCAACTGACAGTAAGAAAACTAATTATTTTGACTAAAGTATAGGCTATAATTAAGGCTAAAAGACAATAGGAAAGCTACAACAATTAGGACTATCACAAAAATAGTACATGTGAAATTAAGAACACGAACCCTGAAATGGAAATGGACAGGTCATATGTGGAGAACCCAAACAGGAAAATGGACCAAAAAAGTAACAGAATGGTAAAGGACATCCCTAGGGATGAAAAAAGACGTAGAGGAAGGCTGGTAAAAAGGTGGGAAGATGCTCTACCTAAGGGCTGGAGGAGGTTAGCAATGGATCTACAAAAATGGAGGGAACTTGAGGAGGCCTATGTCGCAAGACAGCCTGACCTGGTCGCTGATAAAGATTAGTTTAAATTTATTTTGAATGATGAATTGTGTATAGGTTGGAGCAAATAAAGGCTATTTTTATTTGTTTTATTTATAGGAGATAGTGGAAGTTAGGACGTCTAGAGGTAGAAGCATGGCTCTAAAAGATATCTGACAACTTTTTGATAGTGCGAGCCATATGTTTTCATTGTGGCAATATTTTATATGAAAATGGGTTTGGTGGGTTGCATTTTTTTTAATTTTATTTCTTTAACTGCCTTTGTGTTAATACAAAATTGACCTTAAAATTTTCAGTGCTCTGTTAAACGGTCAAAAATTATACAAAATTAAAAAAAAAAATTGAATGTAATTTGCACCATAAGCAAGTATAACCGGAAAGGTTCATTGCATTTTAGTATCTAAGTCACAGAACTTATTTTTCTGTGGTTTCGTCCGTAGACGCAAATGTTGATTGCTCAAAAAGAGCTCTAAATTCCAGATTACATTTACCTTTGCATATGATGTAACATCAGTAATTGGAACTTTTTTTCCAAAATGCGTAAAACCTGTTTAGGTAATTCAGTATCAAACCCCAAACCCCTTTTAAAAGCTCTACTGGATCAATACAGCTTAAAAATTGCACGTGGTCCAACACAATGGACCATCCAGACTGCCGCGACCCTGGTTCTTTGTGCAGACGCCGATTTCAATATGAATGGTTCTCATCGGCCCTTCCTTCAAACTTTTGTCAACTGAACCGGTTTGAATCATTGTTTGCGATAAGTGACCCAGCTGTTATGGGAATAATGAAAAAGTCTAATTAATTTAATTTTAAAATTCTCTACAGACTGATGCCAAGGTCAAATAAAAACGAATTTTAATTGAATACTATAATATTTTACTATAATCATATATAAAATAGGTGCAAACGGGTAAGTGTTTTACATCGCTCAGGGAGGATGTTGTGGTTTAATCAGTGATCGGCATTTGAATCGCTAGGTTAAGCAATTTTTATTGCGGCGAGGTGATAGTCAGGTGACCCATTCTATCACTGGTTTTCAAATAACTGACCGATTTCATATATATTATATTTCGGAAGGCACATAAAACTGTGAGTCCCGATTATTGTCACTGAATGACATTAGTCGTGAGGTCCTAAAGATTGTGGGGGTTCCGGGAATGACGTCTCGCCCCACAGCCATATCCTCTGCAACTTAATCGTATCCTGGTGCTAGACCGGGATAACGCTAGGTAGAATAAGACTAGCGACTTCTTCAGACAACTACACTGCTAGAAGGTTTGAAGATACTTTGCCGGCCTTTGAGTGGCTGGTATATTCTTTTCTTGATGTTTCCTAAGCTGGTGACTCATAGGTGGCCGTTGCTACCCGGTAACTGGTTTATTTCCATATGTATTGAAAATCGCTATGGATTTGTGTCAGCAACTATACTCTCTGGTTTTGGGCCCTGATGCAGAAGGGCCGACATAAAGGACAGTTACTGTGTAGCGATGGTTTATTAGTTTCACTTGTTGTTGCGTTAGTCTAGTGGCAACCTTCGTGGGCCGCAGTACACTAAGGACGAAGAATGCGTCCGTCTGCTATTTCCGATCTGACACTTTTAGCTCTGACGTGCGCGCCGCAGTACGCGTCTATTTCGTAATCTTATTACGCCTATCTGTTACTCATCTGTCTCTGAATTGACCTATTTTTAACCGTTTTTACTTGGGGGCGGTTTTTATTTAGACTTATTTATCTATTTAGATAAAAATCTATCGTTGTTCGTTAGTCTCGCTAAAACTCGAAAACCGAACCGAACATTTATATATTTTTTGTTTTGTTTCATTCTGTTTTTTAGGGATGGTTTAAAAGAAGAAGCAACGAAAAGTTGAATGATTATTTCAAAATAAAAAAAAAATCCTTTCGGTTGCTACTTCGGAATACTTCAAATAGATTAAACTCGTACTCAAATGACCTTCTGACTGATATGACAAGTAGATTTATTATTTCATAAAACATACCGTCAGTGTCACGTTTTATGGAAAAGACATAAAGGATATTTATTGGTTAAGTCGCTATTAGAAGACGAGCTAGCATTTGGGTCGCTAGTTCTTTACAAAAACTACCTTGTATATTTTCAAATATCAACAAGAATTGCTGTATACACCTATAATAGACACATGTTACTACATGTGTAATGAATTAGACGATATATTATTACTCTATTTTCTAATGTTTCTATACTGTATTGTTGGTGTGTCTAATAAATAAAAATAAATTAAATAAAAAACATACTCAAGCGTTTAAAATACTTATAAAGTCTTTAAAATACTTGCAAAACCAAAAGCCAAACGGTAAGGGTTTCAGAGGAACCTTCCCATGATAAGCACCGTTTCAAGTAGTACTGCCCAAAAATCTAGAAAAAGCTTTTAAAAATTGAGATGATTTTGAGACTCTGTCGCGCTTTCTCTAAAGACGCAGTTTCGGTTCTCGCAGCGGCGAAACTTTATTGACATTTCTTTCGCTTATTTTCTAATTAAATCATTTACTTATATTGTGTTACAAACCCATAGCAGACAATACAGTTTCCCAATGCGCCTGCCATGGCCTAAATTGGACAATATGTGCTTACAAATTGTATAACTTATAATTAATGGTTATATGACAGTGCCAAAGTATTCCAAAAAGGCACGACGCAATAGTGACATGAGTAAAACACTAGTATAATATTTTTAGACATCAAATAACAATAATATACCTACCCAAAAAAAAATAATTCTACCACCAGTCCGGAAATTGTAAGAGAAGAAACCGGTTGATAGCTGTCAAAATATTAGATTTCGTACACATTGAAATCAGTGTCACGTTTAGGCGGATTACTTCCGAACACTTTTTTATTTTTTACTTCATTCATTAAAAAAGAACATATATTATTCGTTATTTGAAAATTTTGGTTAAGGTTCTAGACTGAGAACACGAGTCGTTTCAAATAATAGTGTTTCTTGAAACAATAGACTAGCGAGAACTTAGGTATCTCAAATATACACGGTCTATAAAATTAAAAAGATAGAGAGGAAAGATCATCCAGCAATTATAACCATATAAACTCCTAATCTTGTACAACATAAAAAAAATAAAATCCCCAAATGTGACAAGGTACTGTTAAAGTGACAAAAAACTGATAAAAGTGACAACTTACTGATCATAGTCACAAATTACTGGAGAAAGTGACAAAGTACGGATAAAGGTGACAAGTTACTTAGAAAGGTGACGAGGTACTGTCAAAGATGGCCAGGAACTGATCAAGGTGACAAGGTACTGACGAGCGGACTTTGTCACTTTTCTTGACAAAAATGTGCACTCCAGGTTGTAAAGACTATCACGCAGTCATACACCTATGGTATACATTTTGATGGGGGCACTGGGGTCTACTTGTCCAGCCGCCACGAGTAGACTACGAGTTCACTACGACTTAACGAACAGGGGACGTACAGCTAAGAAATACATTTTTAAGGGACACTAGAATCTACTTGTCCAGCATATGCGAATAACTACGACCCAGCGGACAATATATGAATAACTACAGACAGGGGCACATACACCTATGGTATACATTTTGATGGGGGCACTGAGGTCTACTTGTCGAGCCGACACGAGTAGTGCACCACGTCACCGGACGGCAGCCGCCGCACGGCGCTCCAATTTGGTAGAGTCGTATCCGCGTATGTCATTTCTAGTAGGTTCGGATGTTGATGGGCACTCTTCCTTATCCCTGGAGACTCAACCGCCGAAGCAGGAGTCAATCCCGGGATCGGGGGTTCGAAAGCTCAACCGAAACAGCGCCGTCCAAGAATCCGAGTGTCATATCCGGTGATAAGGAGTTCTTCCAGTTATTCGCCTATGAGGGAGTCTCCTGGAAGACTCGCTCGAATTCCAAGTCAGGGATTGGTCTGAATATCGACGGAATGTCGATATCCGCGGTGTCCTCTCCGGGGGTCGCGTCGTCCTGACTTTTTAACTCGGTAGAGTGTATGGCGTCGTTCTAATAGAATGCGAATGCGCGATGTGAGCAAACTTAGTTCGTACGAACGTGCGATCAAACATATTGATGTTTTAGTAGCGTCCAAATAGCCTTCAAAATAGAAGCCATCGAAGCAATTAGGACGCTTGTCCTAATTTTCGCACGTGCTATCGCGCGACACTTCTTGCATCGCTAAGTTTGATCGCACGTTCGGACAAACTAAGTACGCTCGCATTGCACATTCGCTTTCTATTAGGGCGATGTCTATGTAATTAGAATTTATTGCATGACGATCAGAAATACAACCTACTAAAAGACCTTGGCTTGTCAAGAACTATCATAAGTTCATTATTAGGTATACTCTATGACAATTAATAAACCCTACGAATATCCGTTCTAAATTATAATCAAAGAGTAGATTTCTAACATAATTTTCTATATTATACGCCTTCGCATGTGAGATACCATAGAGAAACTTTGCGTGGAGTATACGCTTAGTTGGACCTGGTTAAACGGGCCAAGGCAGCCTAGTGTTCAGCCTCACTACTAACTTAGGAGAACGTATCTTTTTTCATCTGACATTACTGTAAAAATGACTGATCTACGGTTTACACACACACACACATAAATCAGTATAGATATACTGATTTTAACAATAACAAAAAGAGGGTTTAATTTTAGTATGATGATATAGCCTATGCAATTCCTCGATATCTAACACTAAAAGAATTTTTCAAATCGGAACAATAGTTCCTGAGATTAGTGCGTTGAAGTAAACAAACTCTTCAGCTTTATATATTGGTATGGATATCGACGTTTTTTTTTTATCTGATAATAGAGTATAGAGACGCAGAAAAAATAGTTTTTTTCTGTTTTCCCATGGACTAAATCCGATTTTAATTGCATTTCTATTAGTTTAAAAAAACAGTGGGCCCCGATTAATGTCACTGGGTGACATTTAGTCGTGAGATTGTAAAGTTTGTGGGGATGACGTCAGACGGCACTCGGTCATCTCAACACGCTCCACAGCCACATTCTCTGCAATCTAAGCGGACTCTTCTAATAGACCAGAATAAAGGAGAAGATTTTCGATTATAAAAGAAGAGAAGTAAGAGTGGCTATTATATCACAACTCGGTCTTAAATGAAAAACTTCCCAGAAATATTTTTTAATTGGACATAGAATGTACAAACTATTTAGTTGAGAAAAATATAAATCTTAATAAATTACTACACGACTACACTAAAATCCAAATATAAGATTAAATAATGCAGCCTGTTATAACGCTTTCTAATAAAATTTTCTGGTAGACGATAGCTGTGGTATTTTTGTGGCAGATACTTATATATTATAACGCTATATGATCCATGAAACAAATATGTTGTAATCGTAACATATAATACTCTATACTAGAGTATATTTGTATTTTTATAGATAAAAACAAAAAATAAAAATGGCTAAGATCACGTCAAGACACGCTTATATAGAAGGGTTCCGTATCTGATACGCTATAAACGTATTTGTTAAATTACTTCAAAGCTGTTTCGAAAACCGCTTAACCTATTTGAATTCTGTTTGTTTTGTTTTCTTCGCGTTACTTGGGGGAAGGTTTAAAAGTAAAGAAAGGAAGGAAAATTCAAAATAACATTTAAAAAATACAAAAAATGCAGATACTTCGAATAGATAACGAACTAGACCTTTTGACTTACGAGCTATGTAGAATTATTATATCTGGCTAGTGTGACGTTTTATGGAAATGACTTAAAGGCGTTATTTGCAGAGGAGCCAAAATACGGGCAAGACAACGTCTGCCGGATCCGCTAGTATGTGATAACTTCAAAAGATACGTGGCTAGATGATGTTGAATTAGTTAAATCATAATTACAAAATGGGGTACCTACTTTAAATGAAGTTTTGTCTCCAAGGGGTGGATCTTTCTTTCTATCTGTCCGATAACTGATTAGACCCGCTACGGGTACGCAACCCCGGTCTACCTTAGCTGATATTGTCACTGCCTCTATACCTTCCGTGGCAGTACTAGCCGCATCCTTTTTCTCCTTTTTATGTATCTTTATATCTTTTTACTCCACCCCTTCCTTTAATCCTATCCACTTATCTAATTAGAGTAGAGGGTAGCCACTATATTATAGAAAATGCTTGAGACCCGGTTCCCGTGTGACGTCATACTTTGTATTTTGCTAGTTTACTTCAAAACGTCATTCGGATTAAAGTTTTTCCATACGAGTATATCTGGAAGTAGGTTTATATTAAAACGATTTTTTACTTTCATTTCGCTTTCAAATATCTCTTTACGTTGACTATAACAATGCCATGCGTCAGTATCGCTGTTATAAAGGGAGTTATTAGTGAATGTATGAAGGAGCTCCAAATTGAATTACTTTTTACTGCAACCTATTAAAATTCGCACTATGATTCCGGGTGATACAATAGCGTTGGTTTCAACTTTTTGTATCCGTTTTCCTTATTATTTATATTGTTATTTTCGCTATTACCACGTTCGGAGAAGACGACAATTGGCCGTCGCCATATTGTGTTTTTGTAGCGTTCCGTTAAGATGAAACGACAAAAATAACCTTTTAATTTCTTCGTAGACATTTCATATTAAAAGGATATACAATAATAATAAAATGTGATTCGTCTTACGTCATGATTGTCATGGTGGCAATACCGATATATATTTTTACACAGATTACAACGAATCTTTTACTCAAAATAAGTCCATACATCTACGTTTATAATTCTAATAATTATTATAACTAACACTATCAAGGGCCCTGTGTTATTAAAAGAAATTTCATTAGTACATACACGCCCTAAAAAAGATCAATTTATGCTCTTAGATATACGGTTAGTATAATACACTGGCAGTTTCTTGACCCACATTTTATAATTGAAACGTTAAACTCTAAAAAAAATGATGTATTGCGTTATAAATTATAAGCGAGGCCGTTTTTAAAATGTTTGATAAGCACCTTTTGAATAGTAAGTGATTTTAATTGCTACTGCAACTGTAATGACATGCATACCTACTGTATGACGGAATATTGAGTTATGTATGAAAAAAAAAAACATATTGATAAATTGACGGCGCCTCTAGAATCCAAAGGTGTTTCCTATTGATGATGTTTGAGGTCGTTAGGGTCGTAGCCAATAAACCAATAAAAAAAAAAACATTGTGCTGGAGCCAAACCTAACTCAAAGAGTTTGTACATTTTTGTCATTGAATATTACAAAGTACTACAAAACTTTGTGAAGCTACATAAAGTCCCCCGCCACACTACATGATCATTCAAATGAAGCTATGTCTTAATCCGGCATTGGAAACATTTTAACTTCTGTATTAACGTTCGTTCATTTCGTTAACGTTCGTTCGTTCTTACTTATGTATGCGACGTGTGTGACATTTTTAAGTCACAATTTAATTAGTGTATTTCATAATTTTATATTGTATTTTATAAGATTCTTTCTTATGTATACTGTTGGTGCTCTACTAAAATATAAAATGAAATCATCCGCATGTCATTGATCATGACTCCGAAAATTCGTCTAAATATGATGGTTTGTATTTTTTGCATATAATCATATGTTCTTCGTATTTCCCATGAATATTATTAGATCCGATTAAGATGACCGATTGCCGTCTGCCGTCATTCTCAGAACCCCCACGACGTCATTCTACAACCTCACGACTAATATAATTCAGTGACATTAATCGGGTCCCACTGTTTTACGTACCTTCTGAAACATGGAGGACGTCGGATATCAAATATAAACTGATGTTAGAATGGGTCACACAGTCGGAGCAAGAACTTCTTAAGCTAGCGATCAACTCAAATGCCGACCACTGATTAGGCCACGGCCTCCTCTGAATATTATAGAATTTTGAATTTTATTAAATTATAGAGTTATGGATTCATTGTGAGTTCGTAGGAACATGTGAATGAGCAACTATCTCATTGCAATCATCAAAGCGATTGATTGCCAGATATGGGGTGACTAAGACAAAGTTTTAGTATATGGGTGTACGTCTAATTAAAGAAGTATCGTCAAATTCGGTTTATAAGAAGCCATGACAAACACTCGGTTGTCAATCTTTATTCGACTGAGTGATTAACAGGCAGTGCAACATTGTGCAGATTGAGTGCTTCTTTGACGTACTGCATTCTTTTGTAAGGCGGCTAAATATCTAAGCAACGTATTTTGACTTCGGTGTAGAGCTATTGAAGTTACGACGTTTAGAGTAAGTGCGTGCAGATCTAGAGGCGTGGCTGTTAAAGAGATCTGAGGGTGTAGCACGACATTCTCCATAGGTTTTCTTACTTTTACGTTGGAAACTGAACGTCAAATGAAACATTAATGCTGTCGTTTAACACAATTTAGTTGCTGAATATTGACAGTACGAAAGAAATCGTCTAAGTCGTGTAAAATGGAAGCAAGAACCTTCATGTACCGTTTCATTTCATACGTAAAAGTAAGTAAAACTACCGAGAATGTTAGTGCTAGGCCCTCTGATATTACTTTTTGACAGTGCGAGCCATATGGTCTCGTTGTCGCAATCTTTTGCAATAAAAATGATATTTGGTGGGATGTATTTATCTGAACGCGTAATATTTCACAACGTGGCCACTGCTGCGTAGAGGTGAGGATTGAAGCACGAGACTAGGCACGCCATTCGGCTATTATTAACGTTCAAACTATTCCTAGCGGCCTCCAACACAGACACGGTTCCGTCTATTTTGGTTTCGACTCGCGTGTTAGTTTTTGCGTCCGTCGGCCGACGACTGGAAAAGAGTTGGGTGATATTTTGTATCGGTGAATTGACTTCACACAACTGTTATGCATATAAGTAGGCGCAAGGCACATAACAAGGCGCAAACGGGCAGGCGGTTCCCCCAATAGATGGCGCTATAATTTGATATAAAAAACAAGCCAACGTTCGGACAGGACAACGTCTGCTGGGTCCGTTTAGGTTACGAGATTATCAGCAACATCGCTGTGTACGTCGGCGCGCCGCAAGGAAAATTAGTATAAGATAAGAATGTGTATCCAATATTTAGAGATTAGCTATGAGCTTTCGCAACAGCTATAATATATTGTTTATATCGCACATAAGCTGTAAGACATTAAAACCCAGTAGATATTCGATTTTCAAAACTAAACCGGTCGAGCAAACCCGATTTTTAATCGCGTAAGTTAAAAAGCGGTGTTTATAATAATTATAAAAATTAAATTTTATAGCCGCTGGCTACCTTAAAAGCAGCACGCGAAATAAGGATTTCAAGAGATTTGTAACAAATCTAAACATGCAAGAATCTGAATGGAATATTCAATTTTTATTTCATTTTATCCTAATTTATATATACCAATTTACCATATTATCCGAATTTGTAATTACTAAGTTTGTATTTCTCACGCCCGTGCGTCGCCTTCTCGGCGTTAATTAAAAAAAACCGTCGCTAGTTCTGTCCGCGCCGAAGAAATAATGGCGACGCACATAGCATCGCAAATTCGAATACATTTTGTTTTTTAATTAATTATTTTTTACACTTTTTCCCTGCATGTAATAGTTAATATTTAATTAATATGTGTCTGTGCCATCGACAAGAGTATGGATTATTTCCATAAACAGGTCATAAACTGTTCTGTCAACCACGTAATAAAACTTTAATAGTCACAAATAAGAAAACTCAAAGTATCAAAAAGATTATTTACTCTATGTATAATGTAAAAATATTTACTATTAATTTTACTTGAATAACATGAAAATATCAAGAGGTATCATGGGAAAGAACGAAATTCAGTTCGCTATTTTACGTTTAAATCTCATAGTTCGCGAATGTTGCAAAATTTTAATACGTCTTCAGATTGATATTGCCTATATATAAATTATGTAAATAAAAATTTCGCGAAATTGGTCCAGCCGTTCAACCGTGATGCCGTCACCAAGGGAAAATAGGAACCGATTATGATGATTTTTTTATTTGAAAGCTGGTGCTTTCCGAGTGTTCCCATTTCGATATGGTCCTGTTCTGACAATTTGAAGCTACTCTTTTTTGGTAAAATTTTAATGAAAGTTTATTAAAGAAACTGATACACGTTATCAATAACGTCACAAAATAAGGATACGAGAAAATATTACCTATACTCTGGGCAGCAACTATGTGGACGAATCCAGAAGCAAATAAAATTAGACACACAGGAAGGGAAACCCATGAGATGGTTATTATGCTATCTTGTTTCCAAGTGTACCTGGTTCTAATAAACATGTTATGATATATTTATAAATGGTATCGTGTAACATAATAATTTATTTCAGCATGCCGATATTAGATCCCATTGACAGGGGATACAGCCTTCAACAAAGGTTTTGGATACAGCATAAACTACATTAAATCTTTATGTATAAAATTGTACTATAAGTGTCTATGTCACTGAACTCATCTTAAGTGACTGGACTGTTTAGAATGAGTTTATTTGTATGCGTTTGGGTGTCGTCCTGGATGGTTTAGATTCACAAATTAGCCTACGGCATTTATAAATGAAGAATAGCAGGATAATTTTTAATTTGTTGGATGTGTTCATGACAGACAGAGATAACAGACTAATTAATGTAACAGAAAATATTCTTGAAAAAAAAAAACTAACACAATAGGGTTCTCGGTTTGGATATATAAAAAAAAAACAACAATTTAAATTTCTACACAACGCCATAGATAGCGTATGAAGTGTCTATTCTGTCTCTAAAAGAGCTAAATTGCCTAATTCGTGCCCTACAAGAGTGGTTTAACTGTTTCGCTTAAGAGAAATAGTTAAACCTCCTAATAACCATGTACATGTACCCGGACGCGCCGGACCAATTCGGCTACAAGCATAGCGCTACCTCTAATATATAGATTACATAAGTAGATAAATTGATAATAATCAACAAAATCCTAAATAAGCTATACCGGAAGATATACAATTGGCTGGCCTTCTCCAAAGTGCTCTGATCTAATTAGAGACGAAGGAAGCCGCTAAATGTCAACGACTCAATCTTTTTTGTGAACTTTCATTATGCCGAAGCCAGACATAGCTCCAAGTGTTTGTACGTTTTTGTCCTTGAAGACTACAAAGTTCTACAAAACTTTGCGCAGCTACACAAAATCCTCAATGAGGTCCTTATTGTTTAAATCTAGTGGTCTTGTTTCTATGGATTGTTAATTCACTGATGTAGTATATTTTTGGTTTCACCAAGTATCTTCCTGAATAAAAAAATCGTTATTAAAGGTTACAATCTGTGGGCCTAACACGAAAATTTTCATTCTATTATTGAACTTAGAATAAAAATGTTCGTCTTAAGCCCACAGCGGATCCTTCTTAAGCGTCACGCGGGTTGCATTAGCGTTGATTAGAAGCGTGACACGATCAAGACTTGCCTCCCATGGAACATTTTCATACTAAGTAAAGTGGACTCTTCAATTTTACGAAAATTGCGCGAACGGAGGAGTACGAAATTTGCCATAACTATACTTTATATAAAAGAGCATGTGCTAATTCTAATATATTTATAAAATATGAAATAGGAATACGTTAAATTATTAAAATAAAACCACACGCACACCAGTGCTAAACGATTTACACACTCATGCATACATTTTACAACAAGATGATGTCAAAGATGATGACCGTGTGTATATTAATTGTCAAACATTACAATGTCGTAGTGCGAATAATTCAAATGTTCTATAAACAGTTAAATTAACAAATATGGTACCCAAATCCAAAGATTGGAAACGAGCTATTAGACCTCCGTCGTCTCACCTTTCCATTGAATCCTAAACTATTTCAAACTTAAAATAATTTATGTATTTTCACATACAAAAATATTGTTAACATTACTTTTAATTGTACAAAATCGTTATATATGTCATCGTTAAATTGTAAAAAATCATTATATTATATGTTATCGTCAAATTGTAAAAACCGTTAGATTGTAATCTATCTCGAGAGATTGTAAGCTGTTGAAAGAGTGTGGACTGAATGTACTGCTTACAATTTAACGTATTATTTTGAGTTATACGGTATGCCAGGAAAGAGTTATTGCGCGTCAACATTTTGTTGACGATTGCTTCCCAATGTTCACGATACATTGCGCGCTCAAGAATGGGATGAGGATGACAGTTTCTGTAACCTCTCATTTCTGAGATGAATGATTTTTGTGATTTTCTTTAGGACATTAAATGTAGCCTTATCACAAAGTTTGCGGTACGATGTCTTTATCACTGCTTTGGTTCCTTCCTCTGCAACGCAATGGATTTGGTTCCCTCACAGTGAATCCATGAAATGCTAAGAAATTTGTCTCGTGTCTAGTTTTAAAATAATTTTACCGTAATATTCGTCGCTCATGTAGATGTCGTTGATGAGTTTTGGATAAAACCGAAGCAACCTTTTGGCTAGATCAGCCAAGAGTGAAGTGGCGTTCAGCAGACATAAGTGAAGAATTGTTTCTCCGACAGCTCCCCTTTCCTGCAACAAGGTTTATCTATAAAATTGGGGGTTAGAATTTAAAAAAAAACGTTCTACGGCCATAGTATTGAAGTGAAAACTTCTACACTATGGCATTTTAAAAAAAACCATTGAACTCGCGACACTGTTACCGTTACCGACGCCAGCGTATTCAGTATTTTTTTAAATGGAAAACAAGCCATTGAATTCGTGACACTGTTACCATAACCTGAGCAAAAACTACAATAGCCCGCGTCTTCGCTTCTATGTTGTGTCATATATTAATTTTATTACCATACATAGCTAACTAACTTTTACCTTTAGATCCCAGCAAAGCTCTCTATAAGCAGATGGATTAGCATCGTACTCCTCCTGGGTGACCACTGGCCAATCCTTTTCTACGTCGAATTCCTCATCTGGATTCTCCATACCCCTTAAAGGAGGTAGCTGAAAGCAACATATACTTAAAGCATTGATACACAGACGATACTATTTCATTTTAATGCCCGCTGCACTCGTATCCACAAATCGTTGCGATTTGTCGATACGAATGTAGCAATAATCGTTGTTGCAAAAACTGCAGAATTTTATAGTTGCCTTGGGATAGCGATCGCTCATTTCGGCATTCTTTACGGATCTTGCCTTAACGTTCGATTTCACTGCACAGATATATCGCAACGATTTATAGATACGTGTGTGACGGCTCTAGGAATGCTATCTTTGTTTGGTACTCCTTTTTTCTTTATAATATTATAAATGTAAAAGTAACTTTGTCTTTTACGTTTTCACGTCAAACCGCTGAATTTCCACTGATAAATTTTGGTATGGGGATAGATTGAACCTTGGAAAAAGACATAGTATGAAAGTTGAGGAACATTGTATGAAAAATAAAGAACACAACGCGACATAAAATCGCAGGTTGAAATTAATATAATAAATTAAAATGTCTATCTGAAATATTTAAATAACCGCTATATCCATTTCTACCCACACATATAGTCTATATTTTACCAATGCCCAAACAAAATTTTATAGAAATTTTAGCCACCTTCTTATTTGTTTGAAGTACTCCTCTCTTCTGTACTTTTTTATCAGTATTTTCATACTGTGTAGTGAAATTTACTGTTTCTGGAGACAGTACGAAAGACCTACCAATTTATGCCTGGGCCGCTCCTTGTTCCTCAGCAGCACCAAGTGCGATATGGGTATGTAACGACCCTTGCCCTTGTTGTAGAGGAAGGGTTCCACTTTGGTTTTGATCGCGTGGTCGATTTCCGCGTACTGCTTGTTTTGAACGGCGCGTTTCATCATGTCCACTAGGAGACCACCACCTGGTTACGTGAAATTCACTTTTATAATTCTCAATTTAAAAGGAAATTTTCTTGACCTGTTTTTTTTTTATTTTTTCTTCAATAGACAATATTTGTTGACTGATAATCAAACAATGGACAAATATAAGTTATTTCCTTAGTATTACATTACTTTTTTAGTTGTTTATAATATAAAAGTATGCAAAAAGTCACATTTAAAAACGAAATAGTCAATTTTTAATACAGATTTAATTCCTTACCTTTAATATCGATGAGTCGATAAAGCTTCTGTTCAGATGTTCCCGCTTGTTTTTTCACACCACTCGTAACGTTACTCTCTGTATTACCCATTCTAAATTTAAACGATTCTTACAAATATGATTATAAAATAAATAGAGGCAACGGCTTTATAGTACTCTGCTCAAATGCCTGAAAACTCGCCTTACATAATCGACATGACGCACCTACAGACCTTATAATAAAAAGATAGAGGTACAAATTTTACAGTATTTTGCCCAAATTCTTAGCAGTCTTGGGTGTTAGCGACAGTGTGTGTTGTATCAGAAAATCTTATTGGAAAAATTAAAGGCACAGGTTTTAGTCTATTCTGCACAATTTTCTAATGCCCGTGGATAATCGACAAAGCACGATGGTTACTATAACAATACCGGAATCGAATTAACATCTGGTTACCGTGATACAGGCTGGTAAAACATCTGTGAGCCTTCTGATAGAGCAATAATTTATGCGCAACAGAACCAAGCTATCATCAGATGAACCATCTGGCCTCTACCATTTTTCATATTAAAAAATTGAAACCTATCTCAGATCAAATTAGTATAGCTTCTGTACTTGCGAGCCAGACGTAAATTAAATCGTATAGTTATTTTAAATTAGAGTAAAAATCACAACACACAATAGAGGAATATATTCAAAGAAAATTATTAATCTTATGACCTAAGTATAAGGTAAAATACTTCAGCTAAACTTAATATGGATGCGCTAAAGAAGAGTCCCACTATACCGCCAACTGTAACTGAAACAAATCAAAATGTTATTCAAAAAGTTCATAAATATAGACAAGTAAATATAAGTTGCCTTTTTTTATTCACTAGATACACTAAGAATGTCTAAATCTTACTTAGTTAAAGTTATATCAGTAAATTACCAACAAAGTCCAAATTTGTTCGTAGTAAATTTTTCTGGTAACGCATACTAGGCAAAGATATCATCTTTACGTTGACCAGGATTCCATCTCTTTCCTCTCGAGTTAAACGGCGTCTGTAATGATTTTATACCTAATCGTTAATTAATTTAATACGTAAATGAAACGTTATAATTTCAGCCTCAGTAGCTCAACGGTATAAGGTATGGACTGAAATCCGCAAGGTACCCGGTTCAAACCCCACCGCCGTTGGGGTTATATTGATCCCTGGCTTTGGGTTAAGTCGACCAAGTTGATGAGTAAACAACCCTTACTTCTTTGGTCTTTAACAAGAATCTTTTTATCATCTGCAACTATATTTTTCTCATTTAAAATTTTCAGACAAATTTGTTTATCATAAGCCGTTGTAGTGGATGGATTTATTTGAAGTAAAAATTTATTAATATTCTTAAGGCTTTCTTCTTCGTGTTTTTGAGATACGACTTCTAGAAAGAGTATATTTGTTTGTCAAATGTTGACAAAGCATCTGCGACACTTCTGGTAGCGGACGTAACACCTTAATAATTAATTTATAGGACTATGAACGCGCAATCTGTTCCTAAGGTACTGAGCCAAGGTTCTCCTGTCGGATGCAGCACCGTTATTGAAGATTGTATGAGGCACACTTACTATAGAAGTAAAACTTCGCTTGACTTAGGGAGTAAGCTAGCGAATGAAAGAGCGTTACGAAAAGTGTGATCTTTTTATTAATCGATGAACGTCGGCTGAATGAACGGCATGAAAAATTGACACGTCCCGGCTTAGCCGAGCGCGCAAGCGAGGGCGCGGAGCAAGCAATAGAGAGACACGATCGGACTAAGCGTTCGGCGTTATCATATTTTCACAAATACAAAGTTTAGATAAAAAAGAAAAATAGCTCACATAGGATAAATTAAGGAGGAAATAGTCAGGCAGAGTTAATAGTCATATTAATAAGAATGATTTGACTTATTTTTAGAGGAGGTTATAGGTGTCGAAGAATTTACAAGCCAGAATTTTGCACACAGTGGTAGCAGAGGTGAAAAAGAGATCTAAATCATTGTTGGTTTCGATCGATTTGTTACAGGACTTACAACTTTAATTAGAGGTAGCGCCATGCTTGTAGCCGAATTGGGCCGGCGCGTCCGGGTACCAGTACCTCTTTCTCACGTGTTTGCCAGGTAAACTAAGTCAACTACAATTACTGACAAAACTCACAAATCAAACATTGCGACGGCCTATACGTATGTATAAAATGACATATTTCGACATATTTTCTTGTTTAAATTACTGTATAACAAAGTATTGAAGTCTGAATTTGAAAAAAAATACGATGTTGCATAGTAATCTTTATAGATTCATTTGGCTCTCTTGTAAACCTTCGTTTTTGATATGTCTTTTTTTACGTAGGGCCCGTCGATTTAGGCGTTACGCTTTTAATTATGAGAATGTTAGGTGCAATTTGAATTGAAAATAAATTCTGAACGCACTTCTTGTACTTGGGCGGCTGCTAATGACTGGAATTAAAAATTAATTTAATTATAACGCAATCAATCTCGTAATTCATGGTTTTATAGGTTATAGTTAGTAAATTTACGTCGTAAATTACGTCTATTTATAGTAAAAATGTGTTTTATTCAGGTCTACTTACAGCCATTTTTGATTTTAAAATTGTCTTTTTTAAAGCCAATTGAATATTACACTACAATATCGCTGAAAACAAATGTATTATTTATAAAAATGCCGCTCGAAGTCTTAAACTAAACATTGACAATGACGACAGTGACATTCATAATAACATTTTGATTATGGTTTACACACTTTTGTTTATGGAATATGGCATGTCCACAACTTTGATAAATTTTTATGATAGTTTAAGTGAAGTCATATTCTGTTTGTAAGTCATAAATTAAAAAAAAAAATACGCTCATTGCAATTGCTTCCTTCCCCCCACCTGAACAAATATCAAAGTGAAAGTTAAAAATTTATATACAGAGAATTTATAATAGATCATGACAAACCAAGGTCTGCAAAGCTGCTTGCTTCCTGTTTTTTGAAGTCAATTTTTAACGAAAACATGTGCAAATATATTTCAACTATTCGCTCTAATAAAATTATTCCGGCCGGCTTCGGGAGAATTAAATTTTAAATACTCCCTATTAGTGGTAAGATCGGATGTACATGGATGATGTAAACTTAGTTTTTATGGCCAGTTAATATAGAAAAGCGAAAGGTATCTTATCACGAAATCTCTAAATCCGCGGGACGGACAAAGATGAAATTTGGCTGGAATGTGGCTTGTAGTTAAAAAACATCAGCCGAGAACAGATTTTTTGCCTGGATTAGTGAGGTGTAAGGGCTCTTGCATGTTTGATTTCAGGCGGACAAACAGTCTGTATCATATAAACTTAACAAATGAAGAATGTTTTTATAAAACAACACAATAATCTTTTACTCATAAATATTAGAAAATTTGTATAAGTATTTTTTTAAAATTTGTATCTATGTTAAGAGGAAAAAGTGTATTAATTTATTTAAGGTGTGATTTAACAACTGTCATGTGTAAAAATATGGTTAATAATTCTAATTTTTTTGTTATGCATGATAAATAACACTTATGTGTTTTACTATGCAATTTTAAATAAATTTTTGGATTGAAAATTAATTTCTGCACCTCCAATAAAATTCTGTAATTTTCTTTTGTTTCTAAATAAGCATAAATCCTCTCAATAATCTGAGAGTAATAATAGAAACATTAGAATTGAGCTGTTTTATTCTAAAAATACACTTATAAAGAGGCTATACTTTGTACACTATAATACTTGTTAATACTTTAGCCAGACCTCGGCAACCTTTTGGCTAGCAAGAGCCGCATTGCTTAAAAATGGGCCACACTTGTAAAATAATTATTTGGAAATATATTATTAGTTATCTATTTATGTAGGTAGACATTGTAAACAATATTAAAAATAATAAATGTTAGTACAATACGACAAAATATTTGCACCTTTTTAAGATAATTAAGTAACTTTTACCCCTTTGCCCAGTCGTGACTGTTTTACCTACCTCCATGCAGTGCCTGCAGCAATACAGCAGCGGCGTTTAAACAGGGTGCCTTGCTTCGTGCTAGATTTCAGTCCATCCCTCTACCGTTGACCGCAAAGGATAGGGGAGAGTGACAGAAGCAAAGGAAAGCCTTTGCCCAGTCGTGACTGTTTTACCTACCTCCATGCAGTGCCTGCAGCAATACGGCAGCGGCGTTTAAACAGGGTGCCTTGCTTCGTGCTAGATTTCAGTCCATCCCTCTACCGTTGACCTGTTGAGGCTAAACGAGACTTACCTAGGTGCCTGCTACTTACAAACAGGGCTTAAGTAGGCTAATAAATAGTAATAAGCGTTTTCTACGTACAATTCTATTATCAAAAATATTTGGGGTCTCTTCTACCCATTTAATTGCTAGTTTAATAATTTATCACTTCACACACGCCGGGTTAATGTGACGACAAATAACTCAGACAGGAATGCGTGTTCTTTTTTGATTTTATCAGCAAAGTACAACGTGTTTTAGCGTCTTAAATGTGCACTTTATCAACAGTGAGATCACCAGATTGCAGGATGTTTGGAAAAGATGTGTAATTCTTTTAAATGCTTTTTAATATATTTGCATACTAGTGAATCCGACAGACGTTGTCTTGTCCGCTATTATCCAGATAATCTCCTTTATGTCTTTTCCATTAAACGTGACAGTGGCCGCATGTTATATGATACTAATTTTACATAGCACAACAGGCAAAAGGTCTAGACGATCCTCTTGTATTTGAAGTTTTCTCAAGTAGTGACCAATTCTGGATTTTTCAGTCTTTTTATGTAATCTTTCGGCTTTACCGTTCTTTTTTTTTTTCGTTTAACCGTCACTGAAATGGGGGAAATGAACCAAAACAAACATAATTTAAAACGTACCAGTCGTTTTCAAAGCTAAATTTATTATCCAGAAGTTACTCTTCTTCGAGCACCTTATGTACCTACGTCGTTGATATTTGCGTATTAGCAAAAGCTGCTTTCATAGCATAGCCCATTTTTGAAAGACAAAGGGGAGCAGACAAAACTGTGGGAACTAACTAGCTTCTTTCGTGATATTTTTGTCAATATTTATAAGCACTGCAAACCGGTACTTAAGCGGTAAGTGATCTAAAATTTTCTCTTGATAAACAAAAAGAAGCGTCGGCAAACAAAACACACAAACGCCGTGTGTGGACAATTGGACATGTTTGCCAATAATCAAAAAACGATACTACATTCCGGTTTACCGTTTTGAAAAGACTCCCAAAGAGCAGAATAAAAATTATGAAAAATACCCCAATAGATTTTTAGCTAGAGGAGGTCCTAATTTAATCTGTGGTCGGCATTTGAATCGATCGCTAGGTTAAGTAGTTCTTACCGCGACTGGGTGGTAGATGGGTGGCCCATTCTAGCACTGGCTTTCTAACATCCGACCTTCTCCTTGTTTCAGAAGGGAAAGCGGCTGGAATGGAGACGAAACGAGTTCTGTAAGAGTGCGTCCACAACGAGGTTACTCTTGCATTACTATTCACGCGGTCATATGGCTTGTATGAGCGAAAAGTTGTTCAAGTTTTCATAAGCATGGACCAATTCAATTTTGCACACGAATATTCTAGAAATAAATACATAAATATATACTGGACTATATGACACACGGACGTACGTTCCTAAGGCAGACAACTTAATGCCTCTCTTATAGACAATAGACGTCTGTTATACACAAATATATTTTTTTCTAGAAATATATATAAATACATAATATAAGTTTTTGAGGAGGTCGTGGCCTAATCAGTGGTCGGCATTTGAGTCGATCGCTAAGTTAAGTTGCTCTAGCTGCGACCGTCGAGGTTATTGAGGGAAGCTGGCAGATTTTACGCCGGCCGAATATTCCTGTTGGATTTGTGTTATTGGATGTACGCAATTTCAAGTTACTTTTGGTTCCTTCTTTCCTAAAATCCGTAGAGGATTCTTTAATATCTATTCTGCTTGATTCTTTAATGTAATGTTAAGTCATTGAATTTGGATTGATTTGTAATTGAGTGTAATTTAGGCGATAATTAATTGTTGCACCCGTAAAATAGCAAACTGTTGTTACTATAACAATTTAAGACTTATGTATTGTGCACAGTTTATGCAAGAAATAAGTTATCTATAAATAATAAAATATCTTTGTAAAAACAGTACTATCCACAACCACCCAAAGCTGTCACATCATAATTCAAAGTCAGGGCGCGCAAACATTTTCTTTAAATTTATTAACGCTGGGGTTTTAACTCTCGTTCCCGTTTCTACTGCGCTTGTAATAATTTTTGGCAAAAAAGGAAATGCATGACTGTTTGCAATTGATATTACTATACAGAAATCCTTGTTGGAATATATGTTAAATTGTCCGATTGGAAAAATTATTTTAGTGTTAGATAGTCCGTTTATCGAGGAAGGCTATCGGCTATATACAATCACGCTACGGATTAAAGCAAAGTAGTTTAGTTTCTCGTGCATGTCATGGATTTCCGCAAAGTAACGCCTGATTCTATCAATTACCACAAATATTGCCCGGGCAACACCCTTTAATCAAATACAATCTCCTATTACAAAAAACGACACCAAAATCATTGCACTTTTAAACGCAGGTCTTTCCACAGCCCTTTATGATCTTCCCTAAGCCAATTACAGTCAAAGTTGAAGCTTTTAAGTTGCGTTTAGTTTGTCACTAAATTAGGGCCTTCTACTATTAATCCTTCGGTCACAGTTATAGCTTTACCCAGTTAACTTTTTTAACCTCAAATAATTATTAAAAAACACAAAGATTTTGCACTTACAGTAGCTACACAACTGTGGTAAAGTGCTTTTTTGCCATGTATATAGAGAGTTTCCTTACATCTACTCTCCATAATATAGAACAATACAATAATATTCGATGTTTTTGTTAGTTCATGTTAGTGCAAGAGCCCTTAACACATTTTTGGGAAGGCGTTGTCGATAGACGGCGAAGTTACAATTAAACAAAAGTTCCAAGTTGCCCAAAGTATATTTAAGTTGTCTAAGTTATGTTTTCTCCTGGGTCACAAGTCCCGAGCACTGCTATGTGTAACATTTATTGTGGACAACTTTGAAAGATAAACCCAAATGATTATAGATGTATTGTTGGATGCGGTTGGTATAATGATTAATGGTTTTCTAGTAACAAGATCACATTTATTGTGAACGACTTAAAAAGGTACAGCCAAGTGGTATAGGTGTATTGTTGGATGCGGCTTGTATAACTCGATTAATGCTTTCCTAATAATAATGTAACATTTATTGTGGACAACTTCGAGACGTAAACCCAAATGATTATAGATGTATTGTTGGATGCGGTTGGTATAAATGATTAATGGTTTTCTAGTAACCAGATCACAGCAGTTTAAAGAATATTATCCTGTTTGGGAACAGATTTACATTTTGCCTCAATTTACTAATTCATGTGATGATATACGTTATTATAGTATGCATCACTTACAAAGTGCATTTTTTAACGAAATGAACTGACTTGCCTATCTTTCCCATATTTTGCACATACTATCAAGTACAATAAATAAACTGTCAAAATTACGCTCTTTTTGTTTAAGTCGCATAAAAATTCCTTGTATATATATTCCTTGCTTTCTTCTAGAGTAAGTATATAAAACATTACCTTTTCCTTGTAAGCTGAACCTAGTAATTGGACGGTTGAGTCGTATACTAGTGTTGGACTAAGGTCCTATCGATAATTACTTATCGATTGATCATGACCTTAGTCCAATATGAAGAAGTTTCTAACACGGCTACCATCATCTTCCAACGTGGTCACCAAAAGACCAAGAGAGGAAATAACACCACCTCCCGACCAATGGCGAAGGCCAAAGAAAATCCCAGTGAACCCTAATCTAGTCGCTAAGGACCAAGAAACCCCAACCAAAAATTGTTTTGAAGCACTTCCTATTGATGTTGAGGTTCAAGATACGTTTGTATGCGCCACAAAGAAGAAATTGACAAATTACATCTCCTTTTGAAATCAGTTCTTGTAGGATGTCTCCTAAACTACCTCCCTGCCAAATTTAATCGTTATACGTCCCACATTAGTGTTTTTACTAAGACTCTTTTCTTTTTATTTATAAATAATTTCTTTTTAATTTTTTTGTGGAAAGTAGTATTTTGTCTGTATGATATGGGTAAGCAAACTTAACGCATTGTTCTAATGAAAGGCGAGATTTTTGGAGTAAACGAAAAGATCATCGACGTATAACGATGTATAAGTATATAAATATGTAGAATTTTGTAGATTTCTCAGAAATTGCTACATTGAATTTGAACTTGAGATTAGGAAATTCTTTTGTGTAGTATGCTGACGGAGCGAGGTCGATGCCTTCGCTCGGACTCTGCTGTTACATGATACCTCTTGAATGAGCTTCGGAACGTTGGGTTTGATGGGCAGTACTACAAAACCACACTACATGATCATTGAAATGATCATTCAAAAGAAGCTATGTTTGGCTCCGGCATTACAAAAGCATATGTCTATCTACCTGTAAGCGTAATATTTTATTCAGAACCAAAAGCAACGGTATTAAGTTAAGAACTTTTGCGTAAACACATTAAAACAATAACAGCAATTCTGTTAGGCTATTACGAAAAGATGGGGAATTACGGATGGCTTGATAATGAATGAAGCACGGGTTTTTTGTACTAATTAATCAATTCATATTTTAATTACTCTTAGGGTATCAGTACCTAAATTTCATATATATTTCAATACTAGTTGTTACCTGCGACTTTGTCCGCGTAAAATTAGGTGAAAAGTTTTAGCGTGATTATGTATAGCCTTTTTTTTTTTTTTATGTTACAAGGGGGCAGACGAGCAGGCACCGAAGTGCCTACCGTCGCCCATGGACATCTGCACGACCAGAAGGCCTGTAGATGCGCTGCCGGCCCTTTCTAGCACTGGTTTATATTTGATATCCGACCTCCGTGTTTCGAAAGGCATGTATACCAGTGGGTGTCAATTAATGTCACCGTGTGATATTAGTCATGAGATTGTAGAGGATGAGGATAGAGAGATTCCGAGGATGACGTCAACGGCTCGGTCTTAACTCACACCTCAACAATATCATCTGCAATTTAAGCGGACCATGGTACTAGACCAGGATAAAAGCTTCATTTTCATGGTGGATTAAACCTTTTTTTTTTATCTGGTCAGGTCTCGCAGAACGCAAATGCGTCACCCTAGCGTCCCGCCACCTGTTCCTTGGGCGTTGGTAAATTTTACTTCAATTTGTATGGAGATTGATCAGTGTTACAACGTTACCGCTAGGTGGCCCTGATCAATCTCCATACAAATTTAAGTAAACTTTACCAACGCTTAAAAGTTAGAAAACTCACACTAAGCACTCAGAACCAAATAGCGCGACATCGTTAAAACGAAACTTCTTGTGCCTGGAATGGGTCACGACCCTCAATAATAGAGACGTGGAGAGCGAGAGTCTGTTAGTCTTTACTCTGCCTGAAAGGAATTTATTCTGGAAACACGAAGTTCTCTCTTGGAGAGAGAGAGAGAGGTTTACTGAATCAAACATCTCTTTCTCTATCAAAATCTCTATTAAGGTCTGTTTAGTAGTTTGAGTGTTCTTTTTTTAAAAAACAAGGGAGAAACAGGCAGGTGGTTCACCTAAGTGACTACCGACGCCCATGGCACAACTTCAACATCAGAGGGCTCGTAGATGCGGTGCCGGCCTTTGAATGCTCTTTTCTTGAAAGGCCCTAAGTCGTATCCGTTCAGAAATACCGAAACTGGCAACTTATTCCACAGAGAGATTGTGCGAGGCAAAAAGTTTCTAGTGTATCTCGTGTCGCTATAAACACTCAAACTATTTTATGAATTAATAAATTTTATTTTAAACTAGGATTAGATACCCTATTATTAAAAATTTAAATTACTCTTCTTTGTTCTGGATTCATGATTCTAAGATTTGTTTATATTATTTATATATTAATACGTGAAACGAAAACTTTAGGTACCAGTTTACGAGAATTGTGCGTTCGGAGGAGCATGAAATTTGGCACAATTGTAGTTCATATAGAGGAAGGTGTGCGCATGATGTTATTTTTTTATATGCCATATTGATATATTAAGCTGTTAAAATAAAACCATAAAAACTCGCCCCTACAGCCACATTTTCTGCTGGACAGTCGGCAGTCTTAAATTTCTTTTTGGGAGTAGATGATAATGTACCTGTATATATACATGTACAATATGTACAATATATGTATATATATATATACTTCTCATCGGAAAAATCGAAACACTTTGCAACTTTATGTTTTGTTAGTATTATCTAAAAAGGAAGTGTTTCGATTTTTCTGATGAGAAGTATATATATTACATATTCCTGTATATATGCTTTGACAAAAATACACTACACGCACAAACAAATTTATGGCACACATATACATATACTAGTGCACCCGGCGGACGCTGTCTAGTCGAAATTTCTTTAATCCGCGAATGAAATTAGTTTCTCATCAACTACCATTCTCTAGAGAGAGAATTTAGTTTCTCATGCGTTCCTAATATTCTTTTAAAAAAAAGAATCAAAGCTTCAAGCAATCAAAATTAAAAAAAAAAATACACTGACAAGAAGAATGCTTCAAACAAGTTCTATTAGATGTAAACTTTAAAGTCTTCATTGGCGCACGGGAGCATGTACGGGCAACGCACCGCATTATATATATATGTATGTTTCAATATTCTATCTAGCGTTTAGCATTCTTAACATTTTTATTATAAATAATAAATTATTCAGTCCGTCACCAACCATCAAACCTTCCAGTCGTCTTTCATTTAACCACACCCTTTACATAATGATTAAAAAAATATCTGTAATCCTCCCATAGATTGAAAATGCTTCTCATCTAAAAAGGGATTTAAAAGTTATTTGATATAATTTACCCATACATGATATTATAAATATATTACCGTTTCAGAGGTAAACGAATTTGAAAATGATTCAAACGGGATTATTATAGAACGTAAAACGATTTCATGCATTTTAGTTAGAGATAAAAACCGATAACAGCATCCGACGGATAAATTTTATTAAAATCGAACAGTAACGCTCGGGCTACCGGCAAAAACTGATGGCTGAACGGATTTTTAAATAAAGTGAAATATCTTTCCCAAATCGAACACCCATAAGCCCCTGGTGACCATTAAAAAGTTGGCCACCCTGATAGTGATGAAAAAGTGTCTTTTGATTTAAGACGTGCCTTTTTTGTACTATTACTATCTTTAAGGACTCTTTTGTCACCAGATTGTACCGGAATATGTTACGATAATAGTCCTTAAAATTTATATCGTTCAAATTTTATTCATGTTTTTTTTTGTCAGTAGCTAGGAAAGCAAATAGCCGACTAAAGCATTTTCTCGATAGCCAATCCCAGAAGTACAAGCAGGATTGGTGAAAAGGCAAAGGAACACGGGAACAAATATTGAAGGTCCGCTAAGTTATCTTAAATAGCCGAAAATATAATAGTCTCCTAATTTTATGCTTTATTGATTACGCTAAAGCATTTGATTGCATACAATGGGAAAACTTATGGGAGGTCCACAGTGATATGGGTACACTGGAACACCTAATAGATGGTCTATTAGGTGTCTCTACGTTCGCTATCTCTACGTTAACAACCAATCTTATGTTAAATTGGACACCGATTGTTCTAATGTGTTTCAAGCTAAGAAAGGCGTTAGACAAGACTGCATTTTATCACTCTTAGTGTTTAATATATGTATATGGAGAATATGTCATAAAGAAATCCCTTGAGAACTGGAGCAAAGGTTTTGCAATTGGTGAGAAACGACTGTCATAGTTGCGCTACGCGGATTACACTGTCTTTAAAATATGTGGAGAAATCGCGGATCAGCTTTAACACAAAATCACGCCTAGTGAGAGACCTTAGCCCCATCTTTCTTTGCGAGGCAAAGACATATACTATAGGAGCTAGGGAGAGACAGAGAATAGATGCATTTCAACTGTGGTGTTGGAGGTGCATTCTCAAAATACCATGAACCTCCAAACGCACAAACACCTCTATTATCTCTAAACTCTCTATCAAAACTTGGTTGCCCGTTATATGTCTCCAACTAAATAAAACAGAGTAATATTTGAAGGAAAAAGACTTGTTGAAAAGAAAGACGGCTTCCCGTGTCACATCAATTCTACATTCAAAACCACATTTCAATGAATAGTGTGAACGTGGCGGTGCAGTCGAAGTTGGTGCATAAATTTCCAAAACATTCTTGTTCACACGTAATTTATGGTTTGCGACTCGTCTATTGTCCAAAACAAACTTGATCGAGTGCCGTACAGTCCTGAATTGAGTTTGAGAAGAGGCAATCCCATGTATTTTGGAAAACATATTATAAACAAACGTTTTTATGGTAAAAATAGTAAATTATGTCACGTTTTGTAGTGTATAAATAAAGAAGGGTAGTTGTTCTTATGGATATAAATACAATAACACTCAAGTGGACGGAGTCAGTCGTATTATAACCGTTGACTGCGTAACAAATAATTAAGCACAGAGTCCTAAGTGCCGATGTAATACAAAGGGTGGTGATATAAATTTACAGTAAATATAATTACAATGTATTTGTGCATGTCAAACGTTACATACGAGAAATCTCGTGTTAATTGGATAAAATAAATAAACACTTTAAGTAATTTCTTAAGTAATCTTTAATTAATATAATATGGTCTTTCCAAAATCGCAGGTTTTATTTATATTACTGCAACCCACACTGATTACGTTGCTCTAGCAGCAAATTGATGTTATTAAAGCTAAATTCAATTTAACTTTGCTTCGTGAACAGTTTGATATGCTCAAATAAAAGGAACTTTTAGTTCATCTAAGCAAACTTTGTTACACTTCCGAAGAAAGCTAAGTTAGCTGAGCTTTAAAATAATGCGGTATGTTGTGAGTTTAGCAACTTGCCCAAGTTAGTGGCAAGTTTATATCCACTGGTCGGTTAACTATCATCTAACTTCTCCGCTACATTACTAACATACATGTAGCAAAATCTTTAATGTTTAATTAAATTAATCAACTATTACTAAAGGTGATTACTGTGACTAATTACTATAAGTGACTAACGACGTGGGAAGATAACTGTATTACCAGAATGCTTATAGACCACCAAGACCTGTTTTAGATGTAGGGTACTTTGGTAGGTGGTTAGAAAATACATATAACAAAAACGATGCCCTAACTTTTATCTTGCCATGCGTGCCTTAACACCTGCCCGCAGGAGAACTTAATGGGTGCCTCTGGTAGAGCAGTTGATGTGTCTCCCTTTTGTGCTGCGACAATATAGTGTTTGCCAATGAAACGCGAAAAAGAAGAATAGATGCCGAGTACACTTAAATATTCCCATTTCTTTACTTTTATTTATTTTAAAATTAAAAATATATTTTTTACATTAAAACGAGCCGTTAAACCACATGAAGGTTTGTCTCGGCACTTTGGATATTCACAAAGATGGATATTAAAATTATAATTGCTCAACTCGATGACTTAAGGAAGATCCTTTAAGTTATCGCCTTTAAAAAATTAAATTAGAAATGATTTATTATGAAAGGTGGCCGAGGTCGGGGGTAGCAGCTAGTATTCTCTATGTCAGGAATTCCTTATTTATGACCTTTGATTAGAAATTATATGTAAGTTTTGTAAAGAAAAGAGCAACACTAAGTATGTCTAATGTTTTTACTTCCAGATGTTAGAATGATCTAATCAAATTTCCTTTATTTGTGAAAACACAGTAATTTAAGTTGGCAGATATTATTTCCTGGTACCTATCATGTGTTCATCATATGCCGGAGCCAGACATAGGTCAAAGTTTTTGTACATTTTTGTGACCCACTCTAACACTGGTGTTCAAATATTCGTAAAATCAATTTGTGAAAAACCTTAACAGATGTTTGATGTAGGAACAAAGTTATACATAAATTTGGATAGGCTTCCACATTATTACGATTTTAATTGTGACTAGTAATAAAATATAAATAAAAAAGACCACTATATATACTTCTATTTCCACGATAACATGAGGAAGAAGAAGCAGAAGCAGAAATATTATAATTATAACTTAAAGAAAAAGTAAACTCTGTGTAATAACTAGACTAGGATAAAGCCCAGCATTCAATTTTGGCAATCCAGCCAGAAATCGCCTACTTTTGGAACGTGTTTCCGCTTCACCAAGAGATCTGTTTAATGCTCTAGCCACACTGATACCTTTTGCCGACCTCGTCATCAAGGCAGAGCATAGACTTATATTTGTAAAGAGGGACTCTATAAAGGTTCTTGATACAGAGTGCATTTTTAAAGGGTGGCAAAATTTTTTATGAAATTCTAGATGTAAATATTGATTGAAAAAAAAAGCCAATTATTTGAAAATACGCTTAAGTAGTTAATTAACCTAATTTAAAATTTTTCCAAATATTGCGTGATTTACGGGCAACCCTAGTACTGACGCACACAATCTCATCTTATTTAAGGATATCGACCTTCCTCTATAAATAAAAGCCCATTTATAGATATTCCTCCATAAATGGGCTATCTAATACTGAAAGAATTTTTCGAGTCTGACCAGTCGTTCCTGAGATTAACCCGATGAAGCAAACAAACAAATACATGAAATATATTATCAGTATAAATAATATTTTAGTATCTGTTTTAAGTCCGTTCAAAATTGGAAGAAAATTTTAGGAAGACTTTTTTTGTCTGTAGCACACATGGATCTCTGAACTTACCATTGTATTGGAAAAATAGGGTCACCGAAAAGAACCAGCAACAAACTTGTTGGCTACTCTTGAAAATAATAGATGTAGAGGCTTGAAATTTTCCTTGTTAATGGGACACGCTAAAAAATGATGAAAAATATTTTGAGTGAAATCGAACGTCAAGTTTTGAAGATTAGAAAAAAATAATAATTTAAATTTAACAATTCCGTCATAGCTTTGCATAACGGAGCACGAAAGCGCACAATTTATTTTTATTAAGTGAAGAACTCCGTATTTTCCTTGTGAGGAATGCAATTAGCAAGTCAAATATATGCACTTCCGCTCGAATTAAACACTATCCAGCTTAGTTAAATACTATTTCCGGTTGCGTGGTGCTCCGTAATTATGGCAATGAAATATAGACAATAATGGAATGATATCTCACCTCAGGAGCTATATAGTCTGGTGTGCCACAGAACGTAGTGGTAGTGACGCCATCTAGAAGAAAAAAATCACAAGTATATTTCTATATCTCCTAATTAACATCTAAATATGAAATTGCCTCTACGGCCAAAAAAGAAATAGAAATAAAACCGTTATTATTTATGTGTGACATATGGCAACGGAGAGGAGGTTGTGGCCTAATCAGTGGTCAGCATTTGAGTTGGTGGCTAGGTTAAGTACCTCTTGCTGCGACCGGGTAATAGAATAAATGAAAAGCTTTTAGACCACCTTTTTTAAATTTAATTTGGCTCTTCAATCAATAGTTTTATATTTAGAACTTATAATATATATATAATCAATAGTTTTATATTTAGAACTTATAAAATACTTGCGGATCCGGCAAACGCTGTCCTGTCCGAACATTGGGTTACTTACTATTTACTACATTCTATTATTCTATAATATTGTCACTGTACCCGTTTTCGTTCTTAGTTCGAGTTAATGGCTAAAACATGTACTTGGCTTATTATATAATATAATAATTAATTTGGCTCTAAAAAATCCACTATTAGCGAATGTCTACTAGTCCTAGTTAATATTTGAATGGCCCCTATTTTATATGCGAGTAAATGTTTGCTATTTTTGTCTAGTTATGTCTATTCTTCCCTGTTTATTTTATATAGTATGATGTAATTACTGTACTAAGACCCGCTTGTTAGTTTTAAATAGATCATTATAACGAGCAAATCTACTGGTATGTATATGATTTTTTGCTATTAAAGAAATGTGTCTATTAAAGAAACATATACATATTTTTCAGTTAGTAGATTAGATGTCATATAGTTTTTGTAGTATAGTGATAAGTAATTTTATAAAATTCATTTTTTATGCTGCAGACAGTGTTTCTACATATAGGCTTTCCAAATTCGTACCCAATACGGTAGAGTTGATCAAAGATGATCTTGTGTTGCCAACATTTTATAAGTTATAGTTTTATTATAATATTTTCGAAGTAAGTAAAGGAAAATATATAATGATATCGTATCGAAATAAGAATAACGTATAATCACAGTATTAATTAAATTATAACAAGAAAAGATTTTTCTAGGAGTAACGACGGTGGAGTGGCCAAAAATTTGGCAAGATTTAAAACTGCAGTATGGTACTTTAGCGTACTGTTTACAAAGCCAAGTAGCTGTAATTATTATTCGTTGTTAAGATGAGCGCTCAGTGTCTGTGTACCAAGGACAGTGAACACTCATCTTATGAGTGAACTAATTAAATCTATATAGCTCAATCAAGCTTTTAAAAAAGCTGTCTGTTTGTTCCAGGTTATCTCCGAAAAGGCTGGACTGTTTTCGATGGAACTTTCACTAGCAGTTAGCTAATATTGCAAGGAGTAACATGGGGTAATTCAGTTTTGGGAAAATATTTAGAGTTTCTCATAAAATTTAAAACTCTCTAAAAATTTTGCAAAAACATTGAATTCACGCGGACGAAGACGCGGGCTACGGCAAGTGGTTGTATGCTAGAGATAGGGGGTAGTGGCAGAAACAAAGGGAGGGTCATAGACCCTCAGCATCAGCCTCCCATCAGCCTTTACTCGCCCACTGCTGAGCCTATGCTGATGATGATCGGCATAAATATGTTCTAGAAAAATAAAGGGGGTTAACTTACGCAAAATACATACTTTTGTGTTGGCAAAGCTGTTCTAAACTCGGTGTTTTGGGAAATGAATATTTCTTCTAAGTTCAGAAACGCCTCGCAAGACGCATTCTAGAAGCTTCTGTTAGTGTGGTGTATCTTTAGTATGATATACCCTACTATTGTGTTGCGGAATGAATCTCAACCAGACATACAACGGTATGTACAGTTCCTATAACAAAAAACTAATGATTACTGCAATCCCCGTATAACACGGTACTCTTATAACGCATTAATTATATTATGCGCCTTTGGGATCATACAAGTACGTTGTAGGAGTTTTCTCGTACAACGCGGAATAAATCTACGGTATTATAGGGTGATATAGGGATAGGGATTACAGTCTCTGTTTGTCCGCTTGTTACTAGTCATCTCCAAAATAAAGAATTTCATTAAATACAACGCGAAAGAGCCAGTGCATAACTCCTATTAATAATAATAAATATCGGGCATTGATATTTGAAATGTGACGCTATCACCAATCCGTCATCTCTGGTATTCTTGTTTATAAAACATTTAATGTTGCGCAACTGAAACAATAATAAATAGAGCAGTAACTGTTTGCCGGCGAGAATAAACCGCCTAACCGAATGATTAACAACTCGGTCGACTGTGACGTCATCGACATACATCCAAATAGGATTGTTTGAACAGTAGAGTAACAATAGATACCTAATCTATTATATTATATAAAAATAATATGTTACATTTTCTGTTTATGATTTCAATGCAGTTTATTGGTCTTTTACAGACTTCGAAGACAGCTCAGGAGCTACTTATCTTGATAATTTTATCACCTCTCTTCCATTGGACCCTTCAACCAGGGTCACGACTACGTCTTGGACGTTCGCTCATCTGTTACGATAAATGCGATTGTTTCGTTTATTTTACGAACGCCTCAGATATGGAACGCTCTTCTGACGTCTGTATTCCCAGATCGTTACAATATTAACCAAATTGTACATTAATGCACACAATTTTATGCAGGTTTAAGAGATCCCATAAACCTATACTTATGTTGCAAGTCCAGACAGACACAAAGTCGGTCACCATTGTCGTTAAGCGCCATCTCTGAAATTTAGTTTTTCGTTAATTATAAATAAACGTTACCAAATTACACACCCATTTTCAATAGGAAACAGCGCGCAGTAATTCTAAAGCTAATAAAAAAATCATTAACGTGATAAGTTCACTGTTTCAAACGTGATCGTGCCTGATCCACACACACACCCACGCACGCACACAATTTGAAATTTAATACACATAATGAAATTTGACAACTAAAGGGGTCATGCACACGAATTTTACAATTTTTAACTAACCCCCACCTCCCCACCCGCCTGATCACAGTCACATTTCCGATACCCTTGATGTGTCATCACATGTTCTTAAATACTTTGCATGTTTTGTTAAAATCTTAAAAAAGTGTCAATTTTTTTTTTTTAATTTTCAATATTGACTTGTGATGTCCCGAAGATTTCGTCCTCTCCCCTTCCTGTTGTTATACCAGAGCGAGACATAGCTCAAAGTGTTTCTAAAATGTCTTTGAAGTCCACAAAGTACTACAAAACTTTATACAGTTACACAGTCCTCGGCCACATTACTTAATCATTGAAATGATCATTCAAATGAAGCTATGTCTGGCTCCGGTATCACACAATGTCATATTTTGATAACACCCTACCCTCCTTAACCTATGATATAATTTATTGACCACTAACGCTTCAATCGCTGCGTAAAGACGCAAACGTTTTTTATTCAATTTATGTAAGAATTTATTGAAGGTTGTTTTATTGATTATATTTTATACTTTATATATAATAAAATACAATATATCGTTATATATATCGATGTTTTACAATTTTATTTAATCTAGAACTTATTTATTCATTTATTGATATATGTTTATTACTCTGGAAGGATATAGGAGATAGGAGGTAGAGGGAATAGCAAGGTAGACGATCACGTAGGGAGACAGTTGTTTTTATTATTTATTAGTGTTAAAAAATACGTCTAAATCGTAAAAGCATTTTTCAATTACGTATTTTTTTACTTCCCTACTATACATATTTAAATCCTTTATATTGGATAAATATTTAGGCAGGTGATTTTAAATTTTTAATTATGTTACATAGGGAAAGTAACGCTTGGATTTATGTTATTTTTTTACTTCTTTGAAGCCTTAGGAAGGCTTTCTTAAGGAGAAAAAAATTAAACTTATTCCGGATAAAAGTAAACCGCCACCTCCCCTTTTTTCCATACGAAGTTTTACTAGATGTCATTTGAAACACTTTTTTTTTAATTTTTAGCGAATTTTTGGGGCAGGACAACGTGTGTCAGATCTGCTAGTATAATTAAACAACAAATACTAAAGCCTAATTCGAAAACATTACAAAGGCAAATGGAATTTGTCCTAAAGTAACAGAAACAAATTTCAGATGGAATTCAGATGGAACGCGCCGTACTTTGTCTTTCTGTCCGGTCATTTGTTATTTGCTGTCCCATATTCGGACTAACTTTACATTTATCTTACGAAGGGTCTCTTTGCAAATGCCCTCTTAAAATATCACAGTCGTAGGCAAAGTCGAAAAGTATTCGCTTATATTATTTAAATAATTATATAATAAATAAATAATAATAAATATACAGGACTATATGACACACGGACGTCTGTTCCCAAGGTAGACAACTTAATGCCTGTTTTATAGGTAACAGCCGCCTGTTATATACATTTTTTTTATTTTTTGGAAATATATAAATACATGCAATTGAATAACAAACCCAGAGGCGGGAATCGAACCCACGACGAAAACATTACATTATTAGTTATAATGTAAGTGTAATTGATTTCATTTTCAGGCAATCATAACATTGATAATTCAGAAACCACATAATAAATCAAAAACAGAATAAACTGATAGAGATAAGTACATTTAAATTGCAAACAAGGACAGGGCAGTATTTTGCGTGTCGTGGTTATTCACTCGTATATTTAGATATTAGCTCAGGCTCAGGATATAGTCTTGTTTTTGTTGTTCTGGTTATGACGTCTTTATTAGATTGGTTTGTTTTAAATGGAGTACGAGTAATACTTTTGATATGCCAATGTATTAAAGCGTACCCCTGGGGATAAAGGTCGTAAACCTTGTAGTAGGGAAGTCCGTGATGCTAAATTTGTAGTCGCTAAAGCGTTGTGGGGATCTATTGGATATCGTAGATAAAGTGCAAAAACAATAAAAAGGTTATATTCAAATACGATCGGTGACTATTTCAATTTTTTTTAACTTCTTGCTAAATATGAACCATCAAAGTTTACAGTGGTATAGAAGGCGCATCATTTGTTTTTTTTTTTTGGGTTTTATTCGATCGATTTTTATTTTCAGCCAGGATCTTTTTGAGCCATTGCATGCCTTAGTTGTGAAACTTAATGGAAGACATAAAACCTCTGTGGTAAATTCATATGAAAATAGTACAATAAGAGAAAAAAACGCGCCTGCTAAGTTGTAAAAAAAAATATTATTCTCGCCTTTTTCAAATGTCGAACTTAAAAAACGCTTCCAATGTTGTATAAACAATTTTTTTTTTTACATGTTCGTTGAAGTCCAAGGATGGTTTTTGCAGCGAGAAAAATTCGAATAAATGCCGGGAAACTCTTAGAAACAGCCCGTTTCTTTTTCCCATACAAACGTTTAAATAAAATGTAGTCAATTTGAACTTTATTGCTATTCTATAAAGTTCATATTAAATTACAAGCACTACTGTTATCTAAGCAAATAAGGTGTGTTCCTAACGTGAAAGTGTCAATTTGCACTTTATTGCCGCTGCACAAAGCAGAAACGATTCCTATTCATTTGTTATGTCTAATATTACGAGAACGGGTACCCGTTGGCGCAGTGGGCAGTGTCCCTGCCTTCTGCTCCGGGGGTCGTGGGTTCGATTCCCACCTCGAGTCTGGGTGTTTTGTCCGTATGTATGTAATTATATATTTCTAAAAAAATATATATTTGTGTATAACAACCTATAACACAGGCATTAAGGTGCCTACCTTATGAAAAGACGTCCGTGTGTATATAGTTCTGTATATATTTATTTATTAATGTTATAAAATAGTATAATAGTAATTTATATATAATAGTTTTTATTTTATAATAATGGAATAACGGCTCACACATCCCTGTTCATAAGTCATTACCCCCATGAATTATAGGAGATGAATGCAAAGAGACACAGAAGCAATAAACAATAGGTAACTTCTTTAATATAAAGGTTGTCTATTCCTTTCTAGAATCTTTGCTAAATGAGTATATTATGAGGCTTATTGTCTTGGAGCTCCCTAAATCGTATCAGTCCAACATTAGGCTGAATAAAAAAGCCTATAACTTAATAATAATTTCGCGAAAGAAACAATACCACCGAAAAAGGGAAATGACTCCGAAATTGAGACATTTCAACGAATACTTCCGACGCCTACAGGAAATGCAGAGCTGAAGGCTGTATTTCCGCTCATTGAAAACAAAAGTACCTAAAGTGCATCCATCGCGCAGGACTTGAAAATTAATGAAGCCATTAGTATTCGAACGTCTGGTAAGTGTTCCGAGGAATCGTCGCTTGCTACTTTTTTTTATTTATTTTTATTGTCACTGTATACTCCACGGGCTGAAGGCCTATGCCATTGTTATTTTATTGTCTACTTCATTTTTATTTTATTATTTTCTTCGATCCCATTAAAACTGCCTGATACTTTATAAAGAACAAGTTCGGCCTTGCGTGGAGTTCTGCTGTCACTTTTGGTCACCAAATCTTTGGTCGTCAGCGCGAATAGTTGAAATATATTTGCACATGTTTTCGTTAAAAATTGACTTCAAAAAACAGGAAGCAAGCAGCTTTGCAGATCTTGGTTTGTCATGATCTATTATAAATTCTCTGTATATAAATTTTTAACTTTCACTTTAATATTTGTTTAGGTGGGGGGAAGGAAGCAATTGCAATGAGCGTATATTTTTTTTTAATTTATGACTCACAAACAGAATATGACATCACTTAAACTAACATAAAAATTTATCAAAGTTGTGGACATGCCATATTCCATAAACAAAAGTGTGTAAACCATAATCAAAATGTTATTACAATACTCCTTAGTAAGTTCTCTTCAAGTTTTGCAAAAACGACGATTAAGGCGATTTGCTTTTACAGAAAATTGTATTTCACATTTCTACATTAATTTCTAGAATTTTTTTTCTATAGAACATGCCTAAAATTTAAGAGCTTTTAAACAGACAACGTTATCTACCGTAACATGTCCTTGGTCATCAATGCGGGTGCAAGACATAGCTTCAAATGTTTGAACACTTATTTGATCACTTTGTTCAAACATTTGAAGGTGTGTCTGGCGTGGGCCTTACAACGCGGACAGCCTGCCCGTTTGCGCGTCATGTTATTAACGATGTTTGACTGGTCCGTTGGCGCAGTGGACAGTGCCCCTGCCTTCCGCTCCGGGGGTCGCGGGTTCGATTCCCACCTCGAGGGTGTATTATCTATTTGTATGTAATTATATATTTAAATATATATATTTGTACATCCTCTGTAATCTAAGCGGACCCTGGTACAAGACCGGGATACGCTAGGAAGAATTTAGGACTATATGACACACAGACTAGGGTAGGCAACTTAATTCAATACACAAATATAGATGTCACACCCAGACTCGAGGGCGGCATAAGAAGTTTTTTCCTCATAACAAAAATAAACCGTAAATGCAAACATTTTATAAACGAATTTTTTTGCCAAAATTCGAAAATATAATTACGCATTAAAATGCGGCGCATGTTGTTTGTATGACAAAAATGTATGATTATTCAGTATATTAAAGAGTTAAGCTTAAATAAGTGTAACGAATTTTAAACTTAAGTCTTCGTGGTTTAATAATATTACGATATATTTATAACGAACGCGTACCACGATAATTAAACAATGTCCCGGTGCTGTTGGTGTAAATAAATTCAAAGTATATGAAGCGCGACGACAACGACACAACACAACGCTACCGGCAGTCATAAATTTCTCTATTAATGAAATTCTCAAACTAAACACTACAAGAGAAAATTAGCTAAGAATGAAGCTAACGCTGTTAAGAAGCATATGTTACTCTTAAAAGTTGTCCTTTTCAAGTTTATATTGTAAAAAAATTATTATTATACTTTTTTATGTAAAACGATTCAATAATTAACCGCTCAAAAGATTACAGATATCCGATTGCTTTATGAGTTTCAATAAAAATATGATTTAGACGGATTGGACCTTGATGAATAAAAACCGAAAAACTATCCGTTAAGTTTTATGCTGAAACAACCGAAGCTATAATTCATAATGATGTGATATTTTTTATACGAATAGCTGCATATTTTTTAACTTCAATCTGTTGACCCGCGAAGCTACCTATTATGTAAGCTCTAAATTAATTTCAATGTAGGACATCTTGTTTGTGACCCATTTTTGATTGATGGTTTGGAAACAATAGATGTTTTTCTGTAATATAATCTCAATAAAATATTTTTTTTATAAGAACATTAGGAATAATTTTTAGGTATGTCGAATATTCTCCTTTTCCCCTCCTACTAAGCTTAAATTAAAAGCTTGTAGTGGGAGTGGATGCGACAATATACCAACGGCGGTGATGATATATAATTTAGATTCTAAAACCTTACATCTGCAACCAAAATTTTGTAATTCATACAGCTTCGATGTGTTGTGGTAATACATAAATGCTACTATGATTTTATATGTATTTCGCCGATGAATATAGTCAATATATAAAATCGAAACCTCTGAAGCCCTACAAAAGAATAGTGAGTGAGTGAGTGGAATGTTTGATCACCGACACCGCTAGCATTCGCATACCACAGATAGTGTCAATGTTTGATGATTGAATGTTTCGTTTCTTACAGGTTCTTCCGCGGGCCACAAAAAGCTTATTGAAGAACAAAGGGACATAAAATCTGATATAAATATGTAATCCAATAAAAATATTAATGAAAATAAAAGCTAACTAAATCGAGTAAATTATTCACTAATTTTCTTCCCGCCTAGACAAAACCTCAAGCTATAAAACGTGACCGTTCAAAGGTATCAATATTAGCGATCAAAGCAAGTGCGGACCAATAACCCATAATTCCGTAGTAGAGAACGTCCCGTGGACCATAACATTCAATAGTCCGTGCGAGGGAAGAATTTTGATGAGTTCAGGAAGAAGTTGAGTCAAAATGTAAGTGTTGATCAAAACAGTCTAGCCAGAAATGGCAGAAATAAATTCAAGACGCGCTAGTGAGCCACGGGGGTATATTTTTACCATCATTTATTAAGCATACATTACTTATTTACTGCTACACTATAGTAACATGCATAGTATCTTTATATAACGTAGTGTTTAGGATGATCACACGAGGAGGTCGTGGCCTAATCAGTGGTCAGCATTTGAGTAGATCGCTAAGTTAAGTTGCTCTTGTTGCGACCGGATGATAGATGGGTGACGCATTCTAGCACTGGTTTATATTTGATATCCAATCTCCTGTGTGTTTCGGAAGGCACGTAAAATAGTGGTACCCCGATTAATGGTACATTGTGATATTAGTTGTGAGGATGTGGAAATTGTGGGGGTTCCAAGGATGACGTCAGATGGCAATCGGTTATCTTAACTTGTCCCATAACCACATCCTCTACTATTTAAGCGGGCCCTGGTATTTAACCGGGGTAGCGCTAGGAGGAAGAAGAATCTTAGGATGAAGAATGAGAAATGGCGTCGCAAGAAATTATTTAGGCTAGAGTATTATTCTAAACGATACTGTATATAATTATAACACAGAATTCATTACAAAATTGTGGCGCACTAAGTTTTGGCCTGTAATAAAACATCTCCAAATCATAATTATAGCTAGTGGCAAATGGGAATCGCGTCGGATATGAATTATTGTCCAGGCAATTAATTTAGAGCGCTGAGTATTTATGGTAACAATATCGTTTAGCATATCGTAAGCAATCAATTTACTCGCGTTTCGATATGACAATTCTGTATTAAGTCTTCTGTTAACAATCCATATATTTTTAATTATAATTGCGTCTGTCTATGAATGTTTTAATTGAGGTCTTCTTTCAATCACAAAGCCCGAAGCGAGGTTATCGCTTTTGCGCTAGCGAGTACATAAAAATACTCTTTTCGTACATTTCACCTCATATGTCTTCGTTTGAACATAAATCCTTAACGTACCGTTTACGTCTTATATTGAAACTCTCTATGTTGTATAACTTACAAAAGTAACGTTCTTAGTAAAGGAGTTTAAAATTAAATCACTTTAAAACTTTACCCTTAGACCACATTATTATTATTACACTTGTTTGATTGTTGGTTGCTGCACTTGGGTCTTTCTTGCACAAAGAATGATTGACTATCATTTAGCTACTTTCCACAACTTTAATAAGATTGTCAGTTCATATTACAAGATCCACTCCAGCTCTTCATTTATAAATATAATATATAGCCAGTAAGACCAAACTAATTATGGCTACAAGGCAATCCACATCGGCTACATTATAAAGCACTGCTGCTCTATACACCGCTCCTTTCAAAGCTTCGTGTATGTTATCGGTTGAGTTTTTAGCGTTAGCTTAGTATGTAGTTTGTAATTGGAATTGTACAATTCTGGAAATAAATCCTTTTATTGTTATTATAAAAGAAAACTCTACTCGAAAATATCTACTCTCCATCTGTTGTTGTCTTCTTAAAACTAAACTGGCTAATTTTTTTTGTATTTTTAAACAGCAGGAAAACTAATGTTCCCCTGTTGTTGTTTCTTATATTCGATATTATTACGCATTAAATCATCGAGTATTATTATTTTGGTAGTTTATTCATACAGAGTAACTAATTTTTACCTAAATATTTCACTACTTAAAAATACGAGTATTGGAGCTCCCCCATAAGTATTTGGGGTAACGCGATTATAAACTCGTTAGATTCAACGAATGAATATAATCACAATATAATTTTAAAGCTTTAAGGTACACGATTGAACCGTAAGTGGATACAGGCACGCGGGATTTTTATGCATAAAAAAAGAAAAAAAAAAACTATTATTATTAAATAACTACATAGCTTTTACCGTCACTCAGGCAAACCAGAGTGGTCAGGATGTACAGTGACCACTAACGATATTATCTTAATAAGTTATGATTAAGGTTCTGAAATAGCTGAAATTCTTCGCAGTCAATTGTGTCATCTGTACAATATTACCTAGGGGGTGCAATTGTGAATAAAAACCACCTACGGACCGAGTCAAAAACACGCACAGAGTCAAAATCTGCGATTTTATTTTAAAACCCGTAAATACTTATGTGCGAATAATTAATAATTTATAATTTGACATCGCTCCTTTAACATCAAGTGAGAAAGTTATATCTATACATATATACAAAGCTGAATAGTTTGTTTGTTTGAACGCGTTAATCTCAGGAATAGTATTATGAGATTTCAATTTAGTTTGAAACACATATTTGGAATAAATAAGTTATAATTTTACAATAAAAGAGATTATTATCTTCATTTGTCTATATACTAGCCGTGCCCCCGACTTCGTTCACGTAAAATTAGTACTACTATTACACGTAAATATAGTACCCATAGAACCTCATCTTTCGTTCAAAACTTTAGTGATTGGATAAACTAAAATTAGGTGCCAGTGTAAAATTCCTTCAATTCGAAGTGAACACGTGAAATTAGAATTTATTTTGCAGTTTATGTATAACCAGCTGTCTTCGTGACTTCTTATAAATACATGCTACTAGTCAGTCACTTTCGGTGTAAACTACACAATTGACGCAGTGAGCTCTTATGATGTGGTGTGCCGTTTGAACCTTTTAGTTCCTTTTAGTGTAAAGTAATTACTATTAATAACGTGTATAAACTAATGAACTTATGATATAATGAGAATATGTGATATAAGTTTTACTAAGAATAAGTCTTCCCAAAAGATAAACCGATGTATAACTTTGAGATAAAATATTAAAAACTTCGGAAATTTCCGAAACCGAAAAGAGTACACAATTCTAAGAACATTTAAAATGCATGCAATTAAGGTCTGTCAAGGTAATTTTGCTTAATAATATCTGCACCCATTTCCGCAATCATAATAGTGGGTGCATTGGTATTTCCACTGGTTATATACGGCATCACACTGGCATCTATTACACGTAAATTTTTCACGCCATGTACCTTTAATAAATTATTTACTACGGAATCTTTTGGATTTATACCCATTTTTGCTGTACCAGTTGGATGATATATGGTTTGTGTGGTATGTTTTACATAGCACTCCCAGTAAGCATCACTCAAGAATTCATAATGATTGCATTGAGGTATATTTACTCTATGGACAAACGCATTAATGGATTTATTAGTTACTACCCGCGCCCTCGTACGTGTAAAATTATGTGAAACATTTTAACGTGATGATATCAGCTATATATTGCCTATAGCCTTCCTCGATATATGGACTATCTAACACTGAAAGAGTATTTCAAATCGACGGAGTAGATCCTGATCGTAGCGTGTTCAAGGCAGGTCCTCAGTTTTATATAGACTATAGATTTAATTTTTCCTAATTCTTATGTCATAGACAAAATAATCTGTGAGGATATGATGTAAGGCAGTTTATCATCAAGCGGCGAAATGTGCCATTAAAGTGATATTTGTTATAGCGGCATTTTATCAGAAGGCTTAGGCGCGATAGATGCAATACTTCAACTCATCATGGTGGGTTGCTGAATATAGGAAGAAGGTCTGGATAAGTAACTTTAGTTGTTGCGGAGCATGACATAAAAGAAGGTGGCATATGCCGAGCTGTGGGCGATTAAAGGCTGATCATGATGACGATGATGAGGGCTAAACGTAGTAAACGGAAATTGCGAATGCAGTAAACCAAATTCTTTCACCTGGCAAAAAATAAAGTTAAGTATATGAATATAAGCCTTCGCTAGTCAGAAAGGCGCCTAAAAAGGGGATACAAAAAGCTTAAAACGTAATCGGTCAGTTTATAATTAAGCGTGCGATAAAACACTTTAATCAGTCATAAGGTATGCTTAAAATCTTGTCTGTTACGGGTAATTTTTGAACGTAAAAATATTTAGAACTTTTTAGTCATTTTAACTTTCAGATCGGTCTGTCAGTTAACGGACGTTTTGGTGATTATCCGAAAACTACAGACCTACCATTATTATTTTTATAAGCGTGTGATATATATGGAATTAGTAAAATAATTGATTTCAAAGTTGCACGCGCTATTAATTTTATTTATTTGCATTTAATATAATTAATTCATCGATATGTGAAATAAGCCCTCATTCGCAAGAGAGCTGTTTTATCGCGCGTTACAAAAACATTTAAATAGAACACATGAACTCTCAAGTTTTTGTTCACACGGTAGGGCTTTAATAACGCGACGCTTTTTTATTGAGCAATGTTCTATTTTCAACGCTATATATACACTATATTTTCGAATCGATGACGCTAAAAAAGAGCTAACGCCGAGATTTAACGCAACGCTTTTTAAACTCTCCGCCGAATGAGGGCTAACCGAACTAAGTATTGTATAAGGCGATTGCTATGTTAGGCGAACATTTTAAACAATCGTTACTAGCATAAAATTTAACAAGCGCATAGTTAAAAAGTATAAATAAATAAAAATTAAACTACACTAATCTAAACTTTTTTTTAAAACTTTTCTAAAAAACCGGAACCAGAGAATATGAATATGATTAGAAATCTTCACTCTTGTTTCAATAAAAAAAGCGATTTCATTTTTTTTGAAAAAAGTATTGCAACATATTTGATAATAATCGAGACAAACTCATTTTATTCTTATTTAACCCCAATTATGATCCAACTGCAATCTCTAATTAGAGAGACAGGAGGAAGAGAAAGATGAGGATACTATTGTCACTTACAATTGAAAAGAGATTTCTACGAAGAGAATTTAATGAATAGTGCAAATAGAAAAAAAAAGCTGAAAATCTAAATAGGATAAGAAAACTATTGCCTGGATCAAATTATAATATTCACAGAAACATGGTTTTTTTTTATGTTACAAGGGGGCAGACGAGCAGGCAGCAGGCACCGAAGTGCCTACCGACGCCTATGGATATCTGCACGACCAGAAGGCCAGCAGATGCGCTGCCGGCCCTTTTTATTTTTATTATTATTTTTATTTTATTTAATATTATAAATTATTATATTTTTAATTATAATTCAAAAATTATTAAAATCGCAGTAATGTTATTAGTTCGTTTTAGACACAGCATGAAAATACCTTTATCGCCTATCAGATACGGAACCCTGATTTTATTGAATTTTAATACAAATTTCGAGAATAAAAATCTCCCAAGTTGGTAACCCTTTTCAAAATACATAAAATACACAAAAATACTAAATATATAGCACTATTTGTCTACCTGTGAAGAAAGTCGAAAGTCGTACGACGCAATATTAAGCAATTGAGCACGATTCCACCTACTTTTAACTGATAAATAAGACAACATTTCCTTTGCTGATTTCATCTCTAGTATAGTGATAATTGATTACTGTCAAAGGCCATGATATTTTTAACATGACATGACATCTAAAAAGAAAGAGGTTTTCCGTTTCTTTCAAAACAACTTCCGACTGAGTAAAGCAATTTTTTGTTGATTCTTTTTTTATTTAGAAGCTGGTGCCTCCCGTGTGGTCCCATTTCAATTTGGTCTAGTTCTGACAATTTGAAGTAGGTTTCTTTTTTAAATGAAAGAGAAATTATACTCAGCACCTAAGGGTGGACTCTGGAATGTCAACTTTGCCCATTCTTAATGTTTTTTTTTTTTCAATTTTTTCGCCCTTTTCAACGACCCGATATTTAAAAGTGACAACCTAACATTTAAAAAATTGTTACAAAAATATTTAGCCGCTATCAACGATACAACGCGACCGCAATGTTTGTATTTCGCGTTGATATAATGAGTGATGTTGCCACTTGCCACTGAAACAGTTTTAGATAACCCGAATAAGCACTTGTGTGACCCAATTCGGGTCTGAATCATTGGCTCATACACAGCACTATACACACTGATGTTACTTATTTTTTAACGGACCGTCTCTATGCAGTAGCTCGATAGTTGTAGCTTTTTAAGAGGTCTATTACACCCTTTAGTTGCAGACGACCGTCTTTTTCCGCGTGAAATTAGGTAAAAAAAAATAGATTTCATTTTAGCGTGACGATAGATGAAGGCCTAAAGCCTTAATCGATAAATAGTTTATCTAACACTGAAATAATTTTTCAACCCGAATCAGTAGTTCTCGAGATTATCGCGTTCAATCAAACAAAAAAACTAACTCTTCATCTTTATATATTTGTATAGAGTACAGATTCTTACATTCTTTTAAACATTAATTTTTTGCCATTTATCATTTCAAGGAGAAACTGGGCGCAATTTTTACCAAACTTCGAATGGTTATTAATTTTTTCAACATACGCAGAGTTCAATAGATTTTACTGCACTGCAGATTGCAGAATACGTTTGACCGCATAGCTGTACTGCTTTCATTTAGACGTCTCAAAAATAAAGTATTATGCAACGTACTACTCTTTTCAAATTAAATTTACTAAGTCATATATTCGTAATATTTATATAGTGCTTCGGGGGCTTTGCAGAACCTTTAAATCAGCCTTAAGAACTGAAAGAACTCCTTAAACACGGAGCAAGAGCATTATTATCTTATTCCATAAAAAAATACATAAAACATTACTCAAAAAGTATCGACCTACCTTGCTCCTGAGCCATGTCTATAAGTTGTTTTCGAGGGTCATCAGATGAGTCGTGTGCGTGTGTGTTTGGGTGTGTGTATGTGTAGAGTAACTTTTTTTTAATCCTCCGTACAATTTTAAGTTAACAAATAGGTTTTCAGCCATTTATTTATTTACGTCTTACGTCCCATCTACGCCAACCTTCTCAAGACCAATAATAACCGAAGAAATAAGATTCATCACCACCATAAACATGATAAAGATTAAAAGCATATCATTATAGGATAAGGTCAGACCGGAACTGGTTGAGCTGGGATGGGGCAGTGTAGTGAGTGTTAGTGACCACTTTAAAGAGTACTGTTAAATCTACAGCCGGGTCACAAGTACTAGGCAATGCCTTGGTTCCTTCCTATGCAATACCACAGATCGAATATCAACACATGCTGCATAAGTAATCCCAGATATAGAAAACGCAAACGAACGAAACCACTATGGTACGGCCCATCCTGGTGAGATTTCATATATATATATATATACATTTTTTGGTCAAAAACAAAATGTGTGCCGTGTGTTTGACAAAACGTCATATACGACAGGTGTAGCTAGTTTTTTATAAGTATAGTATTTGTAAATTACTCAAATAACATTAAGTGATCGTCTACTTGCCTTTCTGTTTCCGGTGATGTTTTTTGATGAAAGTATCTTTAGAAAAACATATATATTATATACTAGAGGACTTAGCAGACGTTTTCCTGCCCGAACGTTGCGTTACTTACTATTTACAACATTCTATTATCTTATAACATTATTTCCAGTTCCCGTTCCGTTTACGTTCCATTTTCTTTTAGTTTTTGCTTTGCCATTCCTTTTTTATCGTAATAACATTGTCCTAACAATAACGAAAACACCAAAAAAGAAATTATCCAATTTGAAAGTCGGAAAATCGTAAGTTTTGCACGTGCATACATTTCAGCGACTCATTTTATATTTTCGACTATAAATTGAGATGTAAGCTATCTTATCTCTCAATTTGGATCAAACTGCACATGATGTGCAAATTTGATTTAAATCGATTAAGTAGTTTAGGGAGTCCATCGCAGACAAATATTTATATATATTAAGATTATCTAATTAAGCAAACTTTAATTTTCAGAGATGGTGTCAGTCCAGCAGAGGCAGCTGCCAGTTTACCAGCGAGTCCGGCTGCATCGACGCTCGCCAAAAAGAAAGCAGGTGGTGCCATTGACGTTCGGGAAAGGGCCGCAGCCGTTCGGACACGGCGACTGATGAAGGAGCTTCAAGAAATACAGCGGCTGCAAGAGCACAGGCCAGATCCTGTATTTACAGTGAGCATCCATCTTACTTATATACTTCCGAGTACGTAGCACGCTCAAGACACTTTTATTTTCACCGAAACTTTTAATTGATTTAAATGCATTCAATACTGTAACATTGTATATAGTAGCGACCGAGGACATACAAACATTACTTGCTTTATGGGAAGAATCCTTAAGGTTTTATGTTTGCAAGTATTGGGACACGCAGGGTAAGATATGAGGTGACAATACATCTGAAAATCTTATACCTAAACATTTGATATTCTGCTACCTGACCACACCTATTTTGTTTACGCACGTGGTGAGCTGAAACCGTGAGCATATCGTCGCGGGGGGCGGGTCAATAACCACCACCAAATTTGCACAACATATTTATTACCATCATACGATTTCAAGAAGATGAAAGCGAAAATTCGAAAGGTGTTCTATTTTTTAATATTAAAAAAAACTAGCAACACTTATAGACATTGGCACTAACAAAAGTCTTGCATATGCGAGGCTCCGGTGGTTATTAGATATTTAAAAAAAAACTATTAACTATTCGGCTACCTCACTATTTTGCATATATTTTTTATGTGACTACTGCATTCGTTTGCATGTATAGTAATAGAAGGTAAGTATTAAGAGTCATTTACATTCAATAACAAAACCGTCGGTTTCATCTGGCAACCGCAGTGCGCCACATTTCTCAAATTCGGGAGGGGTTATCGACCCCAACCCCTGACGGCCAGGGTCGCCGTCCGCAGATTATAAAGTCGTATACGACCACAAATCACCCAACGGAGGGAGAATCGTGAAATTTATACGGATTCTACAGTATTTTATCTTAAATTTTAAAATAAATCTGAATATCTCATTGCTTTGTGGACATCTATTTACGTAGCATCAACAAATTGTAAGTTAATATGCTTCATGTTCGCCAATCTATTAACAGATGTAGATAAAAACGTGTTCCTCTAAAAGTAATAACAATTTATAACCAGGATGGCAGCAAAGCCAGGTAAATGTATTAGTTTATAAAGCACATGTAGGCCTCATAAATGTGATGGTAGATATCACACAAGATGTGTAAGTGACAGACGCAGACCTCTGGCTCTCAGCTTCAAAGCGCAATGCGACTGATAAAGCGGTTATTAATAACTTATCGAACCCCGGGCACTGATTCACAATACAATGCTTTGTTCATTTGAACTGATATTGCTGTATCGGTTCTCGATTACTTTTAGAATGTTTGCTCTCTCTTCCGTAAACAAATTCTCTTAATTTAGAGATTTTGGAAAGCAAAGTATTGGAACGAAGTTTTTTTTTATAACGCGTAGGAAACGAAAGAGAATATTTGATATTTTAAATTTAATTTTCTTTGCTAATTTTGTATATTGTAAACAATTTCCATTAAAGTACTTCCCTTGTGTGCTTGTGCACAAAGAACTGACACACAACATCGCCCAGGATAGAGCAGACAGCATGTTTACTGCCGACGATGTTACGCGTTCGAAGACCTTTGAACCCATAGACTGACTGCACAGCTTTTGCAGTCTAAAACATTGTCGATGTATCAGTTTATTGTTTTATAAAGAATCGATCCTACCTATTTATAATGTATTAGAGTTGCGTTAGTTTTCCGACATTTTGTGCCATTTAATTCATCTCTACATTCTTTACAGCACCTAGCAATTAAAAGTGGAAATACGTTATTTATATTATTTAATATTAGTTTCCTAAATAAATATTTCATAGAAATATAGTTACTTAATGTAAATTTATTAGCAGTACGTGTTTGTAATATTAGACGATCTAAAAGAGCATGTAAAAACTGATTTGCATAAAGAATCTTTTGAATATGAATAAAAATGACTGTCATATCTAAATCACCTTAAACCAGATCAAATTGACAGAGTGTCAGGCGATGATGGAAGTGGATAACCGGAACTGAGACGGCGAAATGGACGCGTTTTGAATTCGGACCATAACAAACACTTGAACAGCTCAAAACGGTAACCAGCCCGACCGGTCCGAGATTCCGTTGCGTGTCCAAACGTACGGTACCTCAATTGCGTATCGCGTCCAGGGCTATGGGACTCGGTCGTCGGACCATGTTCTTTTAGCCTGTAGACGCTTGGAGATAACTCCAGATGTTCACTCGCGCATTGCCAAAATCATGCAACTCCCAAAATTACTCTGTCAACTTTACTCACGTCGGCACAGCTCCATTATAGTATTAGTTGATTATTATTAAGATTATCTATATATTAACACGTGAAACGGAAACTTTCGGAACCATTTTACGAAAATTCCGCGAGGGAGGGTTTGGGAATGCAATTTATTAAAATATGCATTATTAATACATTAAATTATTAAGATAAAACTTCACGCACACCAATGCCAAACAATTTACACCACTTGACACTGTCATATAATAAGTTGTACAAAGAATTGAAATTTTGTATGTATCGTTTTAAATAAGCTTAACACATGTATATAATTAGTGGCAGAATTTCGACTCTAGTTTATTTTATTAAAGACTACGGTGGCGCGGAGATCAAAAGGTTGCAGACAGCAATATTGTATGTTCAAGATTGTAAAAAATAGTAGTGTCTGCGGTAGCCAAACGGAGATGTAGGTTAATTTATGAGTTAATTAATCACTCGCGGATACAATTAGGAAAAAAGCGTTGTTATGTTCAATCATACGGTGGCATAGTACTGATTTCTAGGTAACACGACCGAGTGGGGCGGAACAGACAATTGAATTACAAAAACACTTCTCACATCAACAGTAACTCAAGAGAAATGAAGTCAAGATGCTGAAGAGTCGTTCAGATTGACGTGTCGAAGTGCCCTACAGTTGAATGTTATATATAATGGTTCTTAGCGTCCAGTAATAAGGTTCATAGTTATAAGGGTTTAGTCAAGGGTGGTCAACATTTGAGTTTGTTATAGCTGTTGAGGGAGAACCCTTCTTGTTCAGCTTAAGTGTGCTCTGTCATTTCATTGTCGGCCTACGTCGGATTTTTCTGCGAATTTCATTCGTCTGCATTTGCTAGACAGTTTCTCTTGCAGCTATGTTATTTTAACACACTTTCATATGATAATTAGAAGGAGCACATTGTTTATTTATTTATCAGGACCGTAACATTATGTTTGGTGTACATAGAGACATTTTTAGAGTTCTTTAGCAGCGATTAAGTACCCATAGGTGCCTATTTTGTCTTCTACGTCGAGTAGATTTTAGAAAATTACATTCGTCGAGGCGTCACGGTATATATGCCAAATTAGAAATTCTGTGACGCCTCTCATCGTGGCGAAGGGCATAATCACGGTTTCTAACGGGAATGCGTTAACGATGACAACAATTCAATGCTTTTTTCTATACTCTAATCTACCTAAAGAAGCTTTGACTTCATGAACGTAGGGTGCTGGGTACGGGTGATTTTTCTGTCTATGATGAACTAGTAGTCACGGTATACTCCTCGAGGTTTAGTCTGTTACCATAATCTGGACCTTAACCCTGATGAGATCGCGTGCGACGCGGTGCCGTTAGGGGGCAACGACCGCACGCCGGGCGCCGCGCCGCGGACCGCGCCAATTATTATAGCTTTATAATTCAGATTACCCACTATTATTGTTTGAAATTCGAACCCCGAAATATCTCGTGCTTAAGCCTGTATAAGCTACGGAGTTAGTATAAAATTAAATGGTTTATGATTTATTAAAAAAAATCGGTTTACGCTCGATAACTTTGCGCGACAAAGCCGAACCCTTAGGCCGATCGCGCCTCTCTGTCGCCGGTTCTGCTCTCTCGAGCGGAACGTGACAATGAGTTATGCTTTTTCGTGCGTGCAGTCGGCGTTCATCGATCTTATCGAAATCCAAAATAACTTATATATTTTGGATTTATAAGACTGGTATTAATTTTATATCCATTTACATTATATTAAAGTGATTTTATATCAAGTAATATTTAACAAAATAAGTGAATATATGTTATGTTGAATACCGTATCCAAAATATCGTAGAGGCACATCACGTTACAAATTAATCTGTGTAATACATTTACGGCCCCCATTATAGTTGGTAGTAACCAAACAAGCCGTTAATCTATATTTAACTAACTCTCAGCGCTGCTCAAAAAACCTACGCTGATACGACGTTGACAAATGGTTTGTAAGATCTATGGACGCTAACTTGTGGATGCGGCATTTTGTACAAATAATGATTCGTGCCATAATTTTTTTAAAAGGTTAGTTCTTTAAAAAAATGTCGGTTTTAGCCCGCGACTTCGATCGCATTATTATATATTTTAGTAATATTAGGGTGAGTTGTTGCAGCAGGATCCGTTCCCTAATGAGTGTCTTGCTAAAACCTTGCATCCAGGAAAAGACAATATTATTATTTTCTTCTTTCTGGCCAAATGGATATGCGAAATACGACAATTAGGCATGTGTCAAAATATTTCTAATATTACTATTATTATTTAATTGCTATTTGACCAATGTTTGCAAATGTTTAAGTATTGTATATATAGAATTGAATTAAAATTCTAAAAACATGATATTTAAAATGGACTACCTACGAGTATTCTTAAAAAAAAATCATAACTTTTACAAGTGAGCCGATATGGTAGTAGTCTATTTTAGTACCATCGTGCATCGGGAGGCGGCC